>CM029602.1:70048433-70713838 GCA_017311375.1 Mytilus coruscus
ATATTTTTTGATGTATTTTAGTTATTCAATGCCATCTTTCTTTTCCTCCATTTTTAATCAATAGTAAAAGAGTTTATCATTGTTAACTGTCTTGGCACAGGTTGTATCATCTTCCTACCAAACAAGAATGTGTCCATAGTACACGGATGCCCCACTCGCACTATCATTTTCTATGTTCAGTGGGTCAAAACTCTAATCTGGCATTAAAATTAGAAAGATCATATCATAGAGAACATGTGTACTAAGTGTCAAGTTGATTGGACTTCAACTTCATCAAAAACTACCTTGACCAAAAACTTTAACCTGAAGTGGGACAGACGGATGAACGGACAAACGAACGGACTCACAGACCAAAAAACATAATGCCCCTCTATCATAGGTGAGGCATAAAAATGTTCAAAGGAGTACATAAATGAAATAAAGGAGAAGTCAGTAACACAAATAGTAATTAAATACAAAAGGTACATAGTTATGGTAAAAGACAAAATAATACTCGCCAAATGCACCTCTTTCAGCAGGTTACAACTGCTGTTAGAGCTGTTCAAATGCTACCTTAAGTTCAGCTGGTCTTCTTTTTAATGCTCTTTCTGTAGAAACACTAGGACATAATTGATGTATCATATTTCTTATATTCTTGTGATTATTTACTACTATACCTATTGTCGAAAATGTAAGTGAGTTTACATTTGATAAGGGACTTTTTGTTTTGAATTTTCCTTGAAGTTCTGTATTTTTGTTATTCTACTTTTTATTTGTTACATGATAAAAAGTTCTGATCATCTTAAATCAATTCTTACCTTTAATGAAGAGTTGTTTTGTTTTATCATGACCAGTATGTAAAAATAACACTTTTCTATTTTTAATTTTCTTTTTGCATTTATAAAGCAAGTAAAAGAAACCTACTGTTGTTGATACAGATTCAAAACCTTGCAGCTATTAAGATCATGAAACTACAATTTAAAAATGATAAACATGCCTCATCAGTCTGATATGATAGTATGATAGAGATAATTGCTTCCTTTGATGGACAAAACTAATCTTTTTTACACTTAACATAAAAGACATAATACATATTGATCATTCCAATAGCCCTGTAGTCTTAAGTAAGTTACTTGAAAATCCTAAACAAAACTGTGGCTATTAAATATTTAAGACATAACTAGTGCATTGCTGTTGGGACAAATCCCTAAAAAATTATGAAAAAAAAATCTGAATTTAGCTAGTCCCTTTATTAATTTTTCCAGATCCTAATTCCACCATAAAAAACAATCAACTAAACTTGTAACAGTGACTACTGATTCTTGAACCCATATGACTAGAATTATCAACATGATTTTATAATGTTTTTAAGTTCATTGTATGTAAATTTTATTGAAATCAGTAAAATATTATCACATGTGTTCACAAATAAATGACAACAACGATGACAGCAAATTGCAGTACAACTTCAAGTTAGACGTAAAATTAAAAACAACCTTAAACTTAGACAAATATCGTTTAAGTAAATCTGAAAAAAACGTTTCGACACATGATGTTGTTTAAAATAAAACCTTTCTTTTTTAACATGACGTTTGATTGATTGTAGGTTGCTAACCGTCCAGTGGCAAATATTTCATGCATGTTTTTGAACATGAGCTACTGGTTGTATTTTGTATAAGTTTTAAACCTTTGCAATGTAATGTATGGTGTCAAAGATTTAAAACACCATGAATGTCAGCGGAAAGACTTTGTAGCATGATTATTACCCAATAAAACACATTTTTTTAATGAGATCAACACTACCTCATGTGCTTACATAATGGAATTGCAAATACACCCAGTCAATTAAACTGAATAACATTCTTCTCTTAATGGATATTTTCTTAATAAATTTCCAATATTCTTTCTCCTCATGGCACAAACATACAATTATGACAAATACAAGTTTAAGGAATGTTTCTGTCACAGAAAATATATGGTTTCATATTCTTGTAGATAGTGCTAAACCATTCAACATTCTGGAATTCTTCTTATTTGTCTGTCAGTTCTATTTATCAACTATCAACTTTTCTTTCGATGTTCTTCTTTCCAGGCTTCAATCTTCTCCTTAAGTTCTGTGTGTGGTATAACCATATCTAATGATAGTGCCTCCCTGTTGAATGGGTCATTCTGATCACTGAAAGAAAGCATAAAAAATTACTTCAAAGGTTGTCGAAGTTACTACTTTAAACATGTAACTATTATAAATTAGAAAAGACCTCTATTTTCCTTAAACTAAAAAAATTGGAACACTGATAAACTAAATGGTCTAAGGAGCCTGTATCACGTATCTGACTATGGTAGATCTATCTACGAAATTGGGCACCTAATTAAGTGTCTGACTATTGTAGATCTATCTACAAAATGCAGTACCTGAGTAAGTGTCTGGCTATGGTAGATCTATCTATGAAATAGGGCACTTGAGTAGGTGTCTGGCTATGGTAGATATATCTAGAAAAATTAGGCAGTAGAGTTAGTGTCTGGCTACGGTAGATTTTCCAACAAAATGGAGCACCTGAGTAAGTGTCTGGGTATGGTAGATCTATCTACGAAATGGAACACCTGAGTAAGTGTCTAGCTATTGTAGATCTATCTACAAAATGGAGCACCTGAGTAAGTGTCTGGCTTTGGTAGATATATCTAAAAAATTGGGCATCTGAGTAAGTGTCTGGCTATGGTCAATCTATGTACTACATTGATCACATGATTATCTGAATGTCTTTTAAATCTATCTATAATATAAAGCACATATAATACCTGAGTAAATGTCTAGCTATTGTAGATCTGTCTACAATGTTCCTTGAAGAAGGTAATATCACAGGATCTTTCATTAAAGTTCCCATAATTTCATCTAAGAATTCTTCAGGAGGATCAGCAAATAGTTCTTCATCTGCTTTCTGTTGTAATCTTAGTTTCTAAAAAATAAAAACTTCCTAGTCATATAAACTTAAATGCGTTCTCATACTGCTTATAAAATTTTAAAACTAAATCCTTTAGAGGTGTGCTGATTGATAGTTTAGTCTGGGATGACAGGGTTTGTTTGTTAGTTAAATTGAGCTTTGAACTAGCTTTCAGTAATTGTGAGTAATTAATAACATGGTACTTTGATTCTTTTGACTTTATGTTATTTGATTTTGTGTTAAATACAAATTGGATAAGTCAAGCCCTTATCAACAGATCGGTTGTTCTTATATTCGGTTGTTACACCATTATCTATGGTAAGAGAAAGAGTTGAACACTAATAAACAAGTTTAACAAAGCCACATTCTGTATGTGCCTCACATGCCTGTCCCATTAGATGTACTTGATACACCAAACCACTGTTATAATATAAATACCGAAAATGTCTTGAAAAATATATTGTGATTATATCAGCCTAAAGGCATCATGTACCACTACTGAAAAATGGCAATGCAGGAAATTTCAGATTGTTATCTACATTTCAATGGAAAATGCATTTACCTGATTTTTGGAATGCAGATTTTCCATATTTTCTATCATTGAAGCAGGTTTATGTATTTTCTTGAGAACATTAATAGCTTTAGGAAAGAGATCATCTGAGTAAGATCTTCCATCATTTACAACAGCAATACAAAAGTTTACATCCTCCTCTAGGTTGAGATATATCTGTGATATATCAGATACTGTCTGTTGAGGTTTAAACTCATATTCATCTTTGTCTTTTACTTTGAAATTTCTCTGTTTTGGTCCAACCTGAGATAATACATTTATAAATATCAATTGATAGTAAATTTCATGAATTATAAGATTTAACATCTAAGCTTTAAAGAAAATATAATGAAGAAGACTACATTAATGACAATTCACTTAAAATTACAGTATATGCATAACACTTTAGGATTAATGTTGTATCTTTTTGTAGTATTAGCTGTTGTATTTAATGGGTTTTTGTAATAAATTTTGACACAGTGAAGCTGTGCATTATTGAATAAACAGTTGTGCCAAGAGCGCATAATACACCTTTAATGTGCATATTGAAATAAAATGGGATATTTTGCAGGCATTCAATCATATTGTCACCAATTCCAACAATTATGTAAAGTTTTACACAGAATTAATCAAAGCAAACTCAAGTTATGGTACAATATATGAAAAATTTAATAAATTCTGACAATTAAAGTCCCATTTATTAAACTTTGGGGCAATCTTTATGTTACAGTATAAGAGTATGGTTGGTAATTTGTGTCTTACTGCCCTGATGGCAAAGCATTGAGGCAGGACCTCTTCCTCATTTTTTAATGTATTACTATTTATATGACACATTTACTACAATGGTGAGGCAGAATATATTGTTTGTCATATATTTAATTTTATTGTATTTTCCTAAATATTTTAATAAAGTTTTTACTGTTACTTACTAAATTGACCAAGAAGTAATTCAACATTCCTGAGATTCGGTCAACCATGGAATTATGACAAAATATAGATTTGATCTCTCTAGTCAATAGTTCTAACATATGTATAGTATGATTTCCCATGACATTGTGATAACGAGCTATCATACTAAGTTGTCTTAGACTCATTTCAGCTTCCTGTCTTTGTTCTGGTGTCATACTGGTCCATTCCCCTTGTTCTTTGGCTTGTTCCTTTTCTTTGATTTGACTCATATACTACATTGAAAATAAAAAATTGAAAATTTATCTTGAAGCTACTTCTTATTTTCTTCCATTTAATTAATTTGAATTCAAACTTATGTTTTTTTTATTATTTTTAATCCTATTTCAACTGTGCTTTCTCTTTGAAAAAATATTGATCTTTTACCCTTTAATTCTGATCACTTACAAATATTTTTAAAAGAACTGTTAATATTCAAAATCAAAATAATGCATTGTGAGAAAAAAATATATTTTGTCACATTACCTCAAACATGAATAAAGATGAAGTGATAAAAAAGTGTTTGCATAGATAAAACATTAACAATATAAATTTTACTGCACCAGATGCAAACAGTTATAATCATGCTGATATCAATAACTAACAGAAAATGTGTTATCACTTCAATGTTGGTGACAAACCACATATTTTTTTTTGTTACTTTCGTTTTTTAGGTTGATCTCTGATTAAAGTTTACCCAACATTCTGTTTTTAACAATAACTATAAATAATCATACATCTAATGCCTCATCTAGCAGGAAGATAGCATCGTTAATGAGGAGGTTTATAAATCTCAGGAACAAAGGTGCATCTGTTGCTTCTATATTCTCTTCAGCAAATCGTGATAAACTCTGAAATATATTTTTTTTTAAATTCTACAATTGGATTAATTGTAATTTTTTCCTTTTGGTTTTAAACTTTGATATTAGCTTAGTTTGTTTATATTTTGTTTTTGGGATTGCTTTCATGAAATCAATGTTTCAACTGTAAAGGGTTATCTCCCCTTAAGAATAAATTGTACTGTAGTCATATTTCATGTCATTTATTTATGACTGAAATTTTTTAAGGGATCATGATAAACAAAGTAGATGAAATGTTAACTATTAAAACTGACTAGCAGAAAGAAAACATGTTATGAATGTCTTGATATAAATCCCTTTTTTGCATTTAAACCAAGCTGTTCTTACAATTATGTGCTACATAGCATTCAAATAGAAATATAAAAAAATGAACTGGTGGTCTCAAATGTCTTTGGTACTCATCTTTTGTGTAAACTTATACTGTATTTTAATAAAATGTCCTTTTGAAAGTTTTACATTAAAAATAGTTACAAGAAGAAGTAAGGATAGGGAAACTGGGAAAGATAAATACATATTTACTTTAAACAAGAATGTGTCCATAGTACACAGATGCCCCACTCGCACTATCATTTTCTATGTTCAGTGGACCATGAAATTGGGGTCAAAACTCTAATTTGGCATTAAAATTAAAAGATCATATCACAGGAACATGTGTACTAAGTTTCAAGTTAATTGGACTTCAACTTCATCAAAACTACCTTGATCAATAACTTTAATCTGAATAAAATGCTCCGAGCGCAGCTTGATACGACCGCAGAGGTCGAACCCTGAACAGTTGGGGCAAGTATGAACACAACATTCAAGCTTGATACAGCTCTGAATTTGGATTGTGATTGACTATTTGACACAGCATAGGTTTCTGACACAGAATGAATGTGGTCTAAGAACTTAAAATTTTTAAATTGGACATTCACCTATTATGGTCCAATATCCAAAATCTAAATACATGGTTAGATTCAGCATATCAAAGAACCCTAAGAGTTCAATTTTGATGAAATCAAACATAGTTTAATTTTGGACCCTTTTGACCTCAATGTGGACAAAGTTGATAATGGGGCCCAAAATCAAAAATCTAAATACATGGTTAGATTCAGCATATCAAAGAACCCCATATATTCAATTTTGTTGAAATCAAACAAAGTTTAATTTTGGACCCTTTTGACCTCAATGTGGACAAAGTTGATAATGGGGCCCAAAATCAAAAATCTAAATACATGGTTAGATTCAGCATATCAAAGAACCCCATATATTCAATTTTGTTGAAATCAAACAAAGTTTAATTTTGGACCCCGATTTGGACCAACTTGAAAACTGGGCCCATAATCAAAAATTTAAAGACATGTTTAGATTCAGCATATCAAAGAACCCTAAGAATTCAATTTTGTTAAAATCAAATTAAGTTTAATTTTGGACCCTTTGGACCTTAATGTAGACCAATTTGAAAACAGGACCAAAAATTAAGAATCTAAATACATGGTTAGATTCAGCATATCAAAGAACCCCATATATTCAATTTTGTTGAAATCAAACAAAGTTTAATTTTGGACCCCAATTTGGACCAACTGGAAAACTGGGCCCATAATCAAAAATCTAAATACATGATTAGATTCAGCATATCAAAGAACCCTAAGAATTCAATTTTGCTAAAATCAAACTAAGTTTAATTTTGGACCCTTTGGACCTTAATGTATACCAATTTGAAAACGGGACCAAAAATTAAGAATCTAAATACACGGTTAGATTCAGCATATCAAAGAACCCCATATATTCAATTTTGTTGAAATCAAACAAAGTTTAATTTTGGACCCGATTTGGACCAACTTGAAAACTGGGCCCATAATCAAAAATTTAAAGACATGTTTAGATTCAGCATATCAAAGAACCCTAAGAATTCAATTTTGTTAAAATCAAATTAAGTTTAATTTTGGACCCTTTTGACCTTAATGTAGACCAATTTGAAAACAGGACCAAAAATTAAGAATCTAAATACATGGTTAGATTCAGCATATCAAAGAACCCCATATATTCAATTTTGTTGAAATCAAACAAAAGTTTAATTTTGGACCCCAATTTGGACCAACTGGAAAACTGGGCCCATAATCAAAATCTAAATACATGATTAGATTCAGCATATCAAAGAACCCTAAGAATTCAATTTTGCTAAAATCAAACTAAGTTTAATTTTGGACCCTTTGGACCTTAATGTATACCAATTTGAAAACGGACCAAAATTAAGAATCTAAATACACGGTTAGATTCAGCATATCAAAGAACCCCATATATTCAATTTTGTTGAAATCAAACAAAGTTTAATTTTGGACCCTTTTGACCTCAATGTGGACAAAGTTGATAATGGGGCCCAAAAATCAAAAATCTAAATACATGGTTAGATTCAGCATATCAAAGAACCCAATATATTCAATTTTGTTGAAATCAAACAAAGTTTAATTTTGGACCCTGATTTGGACCAACTTGAAAACTGGGCCCATAATCAAAAATTGAAAGACATGTTTAGATTCAGCATATCAAAGAACCCTAAGAATTCAATTTTGTTAAAATCAAATTAAGTTTAATTTTGGACCCTTTGGACCTTAATGTAGACCAATTTGAAAACGGGACCAAAATTAAGAATCTAAATACATGGTTAGATTCAGCATATCAAAGAACCCCATATATTCAATTTTGTTGAAATCAAACAAAGTTTAATTTTGGACCCCAATTTGGACCAACTTGAAAACTGGGCCCATAATCAAAAATCTAAATACATGATTAGATTCAGCATATCAAAGAACCCTAAGAATTCAATTTTTTGTTAAAATCAAACTAAGTTTAATTTTGGACCCTTTGGACCTTAATGTAGACCAATTTGAAAACGGGACCAAAAATTAAGAATCTAAATACACGGTTAGATTCGCATATCAAAGAACCCCAATAATTCAATTTTGATGAAATCAAACAAAGTTTAATTTTGGACCCTTTGGACCTCAATGTGGACCAATTTAAAAGCGGGCCCAAAATCCAAAAACTTAATACACGGTTAGATTCAGAATATTAAAGAACCCCAAGAATTCAACAATAAAACCCCATTGAAATTGGTCAAGAAATAAGCAATTTATACAAAGAATCTTCTTTTGCACAATACTGTGCAATTAAATATTTCTTGCAATTGCGCAATACTGTGCAATTGAATATTTCTTGCTATTGTGCAATACTGTACAATTGACAATTTCTTCCTATTGTGCAATATTGTGCTATTGGATATTTCTTGCTATTGCGCAATACTGTGCAATTGAAGATTTCTTGCTATTGCGCAATACTGTGCAATTGAAAATTTCTTGCTATTGCACAATACTTATTATATAATAATTTACATATCCTGTTTGGTGTGTATCTCCTGCCATATCATTATTATTTGCTTTTAAATATAAATCAGAAATAACCAACTTAAAATGGAAAATTTTAAAGAAAAAAAAAAGGAAAAAAGGAAAAAGGAAACCCCCAAGTTTTGAACCCTTATGATTCATCACCCCAAACTCAATCCCAGCCTTCAATGAGGTATGGTACCTTGCAGTACAATTTCAGAGAGATCCATACACTTAAACACAAGTTATTGTCTGGAAACTAGAAAATGCTTATTTTGACCCCTTTTGGCCCCTAATTCCTAAACGTTTAGGCAATTACCCCAAACTCAATTCCAGCTTTCCTTTGTGATATGGAACCTTGTAGTACAATTTCAGAAAGATCCATACACTTACACACAAGTTATTGTCCTGAAACTAGAAAATGCTTATTTTTGCCCTTTTGGCCCCTAATTCCTAAAATTTTGAGGCAATTACCCCAAAATCAATCCCAGCATTCCCTTTGTGATATGGAACCTTGTGGTACAATGTCAGAGATCCATACACTTACACACAAGTTATTGTCTGGAAGTTACAAAATGCTTATTTTTGGCCCTTTTGGCCCCTAATTCCTTAACTGTTTTACCATAACCCCAAAATCAATCCCAACCTTCCTTTTGTGGTATTGAACCTTATGGTAAAATTTCCTAGAGATCCATTAACTTAAACTAAAGTTAGAGTGCGAAAACCAATGTGTCTTCGGACGACGGCGACGACGCGACGACGACGGCGGCGGCGCACCGGACGGCGGCGGCGGCGGCGGCGGCGGCAACGGCGGCGGCGACGCCAACGTCATACCAATATACGACCACAAAAATTTTTGCGGTCGATAAAAACTTTAACCTGAAGTGGGACAGACGGATGAACGAAGGAACGAATGGACAAATGAACAGACAGACGCACCGATCAAAAAACATAATGCCCATAAATGGGGCATAAAAATATTTTAAACCAAAATAGTTATTTTATCCCATAATTTTGTGATTCATGTTCTGTTTCTTGTGTTTTATCAACCTACCTTAATGGCATTTTTATGTGATTCTATTTCCCAAATATGTTCTAGAACTTGATACATAGGTCTTCTGTAATTGAATTTCTGTTCAAATTGTACACTTTGGCCTGTCATCTCTATACTAACAAATACATGTAGTAACTTCTCTGCCAAATGGTCAATTAATGGATGCTGTACAAATAATTGCCCTTTATAATACCTGTAAAAATATGGAAACAATCTACCAGATGAACAAGTTGACCAGAGAAACTATTGTTCTACTCTGGAATATGACAGCATTTTTGTAATAAGTCAGTTTTTTTTTATAAATTGCATTTGTTTTTTTAATTTCAATTTTTCAGTTAGCCTAAAAGTTTTGAACAGTGCTTTTCTCTTTGAAATTGCAGATATTATCATCTCTTGCTTATTCTTTGCAATTGCACATAATATCATAAAAAACACACACATGAGATATTAATGTGTATCTGACATTACACAGTAGCAAAAAATTTCTAGTTTTACAGTTCAGATAATTATATTTGACACTTAGCAATGGAAAAGATTCTGAAGATTTCAAAATTTCAACTAAATCAGACAAAATTATAACAGATGTATTAATTATAACAGGTGTATTAACCTTGATAAAAGTTCATTTTTCTGTTCTTGATGACAAGTTAACAACCATGTGAAATAACAATGAAACCATTTTATTCATCTTCGACAGAATAGCTCTGTTCTGTACTAGATCATTAATCAATAACAATGTACAATAACAATGAACCTTCATAATTTATCTTGACTGAAGAGCTCTGTTCTGTATTGCTTCATTTGGACTCTGTTGGATAGTTGTCTCATTGGCAATCATATTGCATGTCCTTATTTTATATACTTATTTTAACACAACAATGTGAAATAACAATGAAATCTACTGTGAAAGTACTTTTATTCGTGGGTTACCAATTTCATGGTTTTCGTGGATGACTTTATCCACGAATTTAAGTGTTCAACGAAATATAACAACCGTTGTCCAAATTAAGACATGGAAAGTTCCCCATGTAGGTTTGACTACATGGATACGGGCACCCATACAATGTAGAGAATATATCGAATATCGGCAAATGCACTATGAACTACAACTGCTGGCATTATTATACCCATTTAATATTTATAAAACATAAAATGTACGACTTTTAATCTTTTAATTCTCATAAAACAATATTTTGATCGATGAAAGTCCAAATTCGGTGATGATATGCTATGATGAAGTGTTCATTGTATATCCTCATAAGTCTCATACGGAAAATATTAATTACATATTGGGCTTGATAAGCTTTAATTCAAAGTACATTAATAGCAATTGCTTATGTAACAGTTTTCTTTAAGTGACATGTTTATGGCGAATTAACACTTTTGATGGTCTTTAATCTGTTGATCACACGATCTCGGGTTAATTAGAATCACCACTTCTGATTACAAGTGTGCAACAATTCAAATGTTTACTTTGCAATTTCCTTCAATCGAGACAATTTGTAAGCATAGATGAATCAGCTTATTTTCGAAAGCAATTATTTTATTTTTAATTTGTTGAATTTCGTCAGTTTTAAAGACGAACAAGTAAGTGGAATGAATACCTTATTTTGCAATGTCCACAAATCATTATAAAACAAAATATGGTTATTATAAATAATCTTCGCTCGATTTTTTTCTTCAGAAACTAAAATCCACAATTTAAAACCCACGAACATGTTACTTTTGCTCAAACCACGAAAATTGATACCCACTAATTAAAGTACTTTCACAGTATTTATTTACCGTGACATTAGAGCTCTATTCTGAGTTTGATCACTAGGTAACAACATAGCTAAAGTTTCGGCTAATTCTGCTCTCAAATGTGGGTTCTTCATGCGATCTGGATTACCCATATATACCAGTATCAACGTCATAAAATGGCTTAGTTTCTCACCAACAAACTGAAAGTTAATGATAAAATATTGTTTGTTTTAGGCTGCTTTATACAAATACTATATCTAATTCAGGATGCTTAGAGCTATTTCCTAATGCTTGTAGTTTAAAGGTTTGTCAATATTTTGCTTTGTTTGTATAAAGTTTATCGACATTGTATAGATTGACATCTGCAATCAATAAAGGCGGGCTTCAGCTTGTATATATTATACTCTGCATTATACTTAACTTCCAATAACATTTAAGTATAATGTATACAAGCTGAAGCCCCGCCTATCTATTGATTGCAGATGTCAATCTTAATTACAATGCTTGAGCAAACATTTATACAAACAAAGCAAGCAAGCCAACCAAACCTTTAAACTACAAGCATTAGGAAAATAGCTCAAAAGAACTTGAATTGATGTGTACAGATACCTACATTTTATTATTAACCTATGTTATTGTGTTGCTGTCTAATTGAAGTGTAACCTAAATCTCCTTTTATTCATAGTTACTACAATATGAAGATATTTTGAAACATGTTGAAGAGATGGCTAATAAATAACATGTCTTTCCTATATGATAGACACCACTAAAAAGAAAGGGATTCTGCTCTTAGAAAAATTACATACACATTAAAATCAAACAAGAACAGTCTGGGTAATTTTAGTGTTTTATATACTTACCACAACACTCCATATCAGTTTCTTCGTAGTCTAATTTATATTGAAAGGGATTTTTGATCAAACAAATTTTCACTGGACTCATTATATATGTGGACAACTGCATTAAGATAAGTACAAACTTTTACATCACTATCTAGAGTTATCATAATGATGATGAAATAAAATTCAATAACTTTATTAAAAGACATCAAAAATTATATTATTTGCTTAGTTTTAGCACAACTACTTATATTTTGTGAACTTGAAACTTAGACATAATGTATCATTTAATTGATGTCAATCCTGAATAAAATGCTCTGCAGGGCACAGCTTGATACAACTACAGAGGTCGAACCCTAAACAGTTGGGGGAAGTATGGACACAACATTCAGTTCTGAATTTGGATTGTGATTAAAAATTTGACACAGAATGAATGTGGTCTAAGAACTTAAAAAAATTGAAATTGGACATTTACCTATTATGGTCCAATATCAAAAATCTAAATACATGGTTAGATTCAGTACATCAAAGAACCCCAAGAATTCAATTTTTGAAGAAATCAAACGTAAAAGTTTAATTTTGGACACTTTGGACCTGGAGTAGACCAATTTGATAACAGGGCCCAAAATCCGAAATCAAAATACACGGTTAGATTCAGCATATCAAAGAACCTCATTTCAAAAGTTTTATTTCGGACCCCAATTTGGACCAACTTGAAATCTGAGCCCAAAATCAACAAACCTTAATACAAGTCGAGATTCAGGATATCAAAGAACCCCAAGGATTAAATTTTTTGTTGAATCAAACAAAGTTTAATTTTGGACCCTTTGGTAATAAAAAAACTTGTGAATTGACCTTGTAAAACTTCTTAGTATATTACAATCTATCCTATTATACACAATGGACAGCTTTATTTTACATACCTCAAAGACTTGATCTTTAAATCTATGCAGAAATTGTGTAAAGTCTGTAATATTTCCCATAATAAATTCTGGAATGCAGGCTAGACATTTTGGGGCTTCACCAGGAAGAGGAAGTGTGATATCACTAAAGCATTGTGGGTTGTCCTTCACAGCAACAAGAGACATCCATGTTGCAGTTGCTATGTGAAAGTTCAAAGACATTTCTAAAAATTTTGGTTCTGTTACAGCTGCCCTTATACTTAAATAAATAGTCATTCCTGTAAAAATAAATATATGCATCATGAAGGTATATTCTCAAACTATAAAATGTGTGTAATGTGTATGCACATGTGGATGTTTGTAATTTGGGATTTTAAAATTGTTTGCAATTTAATCTAATATGACTTCTTTCATAAATGTAACACACATATAAGGTTCTGTAAAGATAACTGAACCTTTCAATGGAGCCAAATATACCATACTGCCTCTTTTCAATAGTATTATCTGCTGTAGGTATAAAGTAATCTGTCAAAATGTAAAATATTTTTATCCTTAGACGGTCCCCAGTTCCCTGTAAAGATATTTCAAACATGAACTATGATAAACCAACTTATTTTTCGTGAATAGTTTCTTTCATGTTAAGCTCTTCATAGTCGGCTTCGTTAATATTAATGTATTTGTTTAAGAAAATATCTAAGTTTGACATTTTTCGAATAATATTTACTACACAAGAAAATAAATCGCTTGCCAAAAATAGTTTGTTTACAGTAGTTATTTCAGATGCTTCATACCTTCTTCCATTTTACTTTTCAACTGTCTGACTGGTTCCATTGAATCATTTCCTCCCTGATTTGTAGCATCCTGGTATAAACGTTGTATTCTTCCTAAACTTTGATTTAGTTTTACAAACTTTTCATTCAAAGGTTTGAACCCCATATTTAAACATTGATGAGTCAAGAAAAAACACTCAGATATAAAATTATAAGATTCTAAAGGTTCCAAATGTTCATTATCTGCCATTGGTATTAAACAAGTCTCTTTATTCAACCCTGAAAATAATTAAATATCATTCTAAGAACTGTCAATACAAAGTTAAAATAAGATAATTTTATTTCAAATTTTTAGTAAATAAATTTACTTTTGTAGCTTTTTTGGAAATCTATGCCTTTTTATAAATAAAAAAATTATCATGCATTTAAACAACATTCATTTATAGAAAATTTGTTTTGAAAATAGCAGTATTGGATCCAGAGAAGATGTCCTAATTCTTTTACCAAACAATACTCAAATACAACTTAAGATATAGCCGAAAACAAAATATGTACCATAATGAAAGATTTGATATCACTGATGTCCTAAGAGCCACTGGATGAAATAGCAGCCTTGATTTGCTGGATCAGAAAACTGTATTTTATTCAATTCTATTAAAAGATTTTATTGTTCAAATCAATTATATTTAGAGAATTAGAGAACGGGATTGGATAAAGGCTCAGCTTACACAAATCCTTTCCCATACAAGATGGATAAAATAATAATTGGCTTTTACATATAACAATATATATATATAGAGATATGTCTGCCTATGTGTAGTGACAACTGTAAATTATACCTTGTCCATCTGATTTCTTATGATTAAGAAATACCAGGCATTAGAATATTTAGATATGCCTAAAAAATCAACCTATCAATGTTAGAGTAGATCTGATTTTTTTTGTGCTTCTAAAAATAGAATATCATCCTGTAATTATACTGAAGAGATGAGTAGATGCTCATTCCTGTACACTTAAAAATATTTTGTTTATTGTGATTAGATGTCCTTGTTTAATACCTATGAGTAGGTAACACCTCTCGAAACGGAAGCTGATTTTTATCAGCTATAGTTAGAGGAGGGGATAAGGCGTCTGCGCAATGCTAGGCCGTGTTGTCGTAGAAGTGAAAAGTACAGGTTCCAGCCCGCTCAGGGAGGATGTAAAGAATCAGATCTACTCTTAACATTGTTTGGTTGATTTTCTAGGCACATTCTATATATATATGTATATATATAAACTGAATTTAATAATTTAAGAAGCAATATTAATGATATTTGTCTTTCAATTGAGAAAATAAATGCTACAATGATGACTAAAATACAATTAATGACAAACTACTACTTTACTTACCAAAAGCATGAATATTTTTCTGCTGGCTCTTGTCGTTGTCATTAACTTCCATAGAACAATAGGTGGGTTGTACTTTAAGAAGTTTGTCACACTGTGGTTCAGAGAAAGGCACAGACAGTTTTAACATTAAATAACATAAATTTAAACAAAACCCATCATATGCATACATCTGATTAAATAACTGAGGCATCTGAGCTGACCAAATCTTAGATTTACCTACAATAAACACAATAAATAAAGTATAAAATGCTTTTAAATCAAGAACTTTTTGACCACTTGATCTTGGTATTGTACAGAGTTGAAGATTTCCTATCAAACTATATATTGTAACATGTGCATCTGGAAGATAAAGGGATCGTTGATGCGTAAAATCTGACTTTTATCCAATGACAATTTTGTTAGAGGAGTCCTTAACAAGCTTGGACTTTATCCTTAAATTTAAGTAGTGATTGATCCTTTATAAGATTTCTATGGACTTTATCATTGATTCCTGTTGTCCACTTTAATCTTTTTTTTGTAACAGCTGCTATGGTGGTAGTTGATACAATTTTAAAACTACAAACACAATGGATGATCAAGGTCAAATTTGGTTCCAGTTGGTCCATTGATGTCAAAGAAGTTTTTTGACAGATGAGAACAGAATACAATCAACATCAAAGGATGGAAAAGAGCTCACCATTGAGACAAATGAGGTACAAACAAATGACATACTGTAAATTCAGAAATTATTGCATGCAATTGCCATTTTTTCAGAATGTACACAAATGCGAGATTAATTATTGCGATTTCTGAAAATCTGCTTACATATATATGCATCAGATAAAATCAAATCATAATGCGAGTTCTTATTATTGCGATACTCACCCAGACACATTATTCGCAATAATAAAAACCTCATAATAATTTCTGAATTTACAGTATTATAATATGAATAGACTTATTTACACTTGTATGCAAATTTGTCTTCAAAGGTTTGAACCCCATATTTAAACATTGATGAGTCAAGAAAAACACTCAGATATAAAATTATAAGATTCTAAAGGTTCCAAATGTTCATTATCTGCCATTGGTATTAAACAAGTCTCTTTATTCAACCCTGAAAATAATTAAATATCATTCTAAGAACTGTCAATACAAAGTTAAAATAAGATAATTTTATTTCAAATTTTTAGTAAATAAATTTACTTTTGTAGCTTTTTGAAATCTATGCCTTTTATAAATAAAAATTATCATGCATTTAAACAACATTCATTTATAGAAAATTTGTTTTGAAAATAGCAGTATTGGATCCAGAGAAGATGTCCTAATTCTTTTACCAAACAATACTCAAATACAACTTTAGATATAGCCGAAAACAAAATATGTACCATAATTAAAGATTTGATATCACTGATTTCCTAAGAGCCACTGGATGAAATAGCAGCCTTGATTTGCTGGTTCAGAAAACTGAATTTTATTCAATTCTATTAAAAGATTTTATTGTTCAAATCAATTATATTTAGAGAATTAGAGAACGGGATTGGATAAAGGCTCAGCTTACATAAATCCTTTCACATACAAGATGGATAAAATAATAATTGGCTTTTACATATAACAATATATATATATATATAGAGATATGTCTGCCTATGTGTAGTGACAACTGTAAATTATACCTTGTCCATCTGATTTCTTATGATTAAGAAATACCAGGCATTAGAATATTTAGATATGCCTAAAAACAACCTATCAATGTTAGAGTAGATCTGATTTTTTTTGTGCTTCTAAAAATAGAATATCATCCTGTAATTATACTGAAGAGATGAGTAGATGCTCATTCCTGTACACTTAAAAATATTTTGTTTATTGTGATTAGATGTCCTTGTTTAATACCTATGAGTAGGTAACACCTCTCAAACGGAAGCTGATTTTTATCAGCTATAGTTAGAGGAGGGATAAGCGTCTGCGCAATGCTAGGCGGTGTTGTCGTAGAAGTGAAAAGTACAGGTTCCAGCCCGCTCGGGGAGGATGTAAAGAATCAGATCTACTCTTAATATTGCTAGGTTGATTTTCTAGGCACATTCTATATATATATGTATATATATAAACTGAATTTAATAATTTTAGAAGCAATATTAATGATATTTGTCTTTCAATTGAGAAAATGCATGCTACAATGATGACTAAATTACAATTAAGGACAAACTACTACTTTACTTACCAAAAGCATGAATATTTTTCTGCTGGCTCTTGTCGTTGTCATTAACTTCCACAGAACAATAGGTGGGTTGTACTTTAAGAAGTTTGTCACACTGTGGTTCAGAGAAAGGCACAGACAGTTTTAACATTAAATAACATAAATTTAAACAAAACCCATCATATGCATACATCTGATTAAATAACTGAGGCATCTGAGCTGACCAAATCTTAGATTTACCTACAATAAACACAATAAATAAAGTATAAAATGCTTTTAAATCAAGAACTTTTTGACCAATTGATCTTGGTATTGTACAGAGTTGAAGATTTCCTATCAAACTATATATTGTAACATGTGCATCTGGAAGATCAAGGGATCGCTGATGCGTAACATCTGACTTTTATCCAATGACAATTTTGTAAGAGGAGTCCTTAACAAGCTTGGACTTTATCCTTAAATTTAAGTAGTGATTGATCCTTTATAAGATTTCTATGGACTTTATCATTGATTCCTGTTGTCCACTTTAATCTCTTTTTTTTTTAACAGCTGCTATGGTGGTAGTTGATACAATTTTAAAACTACAAACACAATGGATGATCAAGGTCAAATTTGGTTCCAGTTGGTCCATTGATGTCAAAGAAGTTTTTTGACAGATGAGAACAGAATACAATCAACATCAAAGGATGGAAAAGAGCTCACCATTGAGACAAATGAGGTACAAACAAATGACATACTGTAAATTCAGAAATTATTGCGTGCAATTGCCATTTTTTCAGAATGTACACAAATGCGAGATTAATTATTGCGATTTCTGAAAAATCTGCTTACATATATATGCATCAGATAAAATCAAATCATAATGCGAGTTCTTATTATTGCGATACTCACCCAGACACATTATTCGCAATAATAAAAACCTCGCAATAATTTCTGAATTTACAGTATTATAATATGAATAGACTTATTTACACTTGTATGCAAATTTGTCTGCCATTACGTAAAATCACACAAATTCCCGTAAAATTTGACATCACAATTTTTAAAAATTGACATCACAATTAAAAAGTGATTGTTGCTTGACGTCAGAAGGTTATTTGGAGCAGATCTAAGGTCATTTAGAGACAAAATTCAGCTAAATACCAAAAATGTAAATAAGTTTATTCAGTCATGTATTAATTTTGATAAAGATATTATCAAATAAACTGAATATTGTTCTGATTAACTGTGAATTCATTTATTTTTGTCGGTAGCAATATGGGAATTGAGGGAAAATTGCATTTTCTTGGATACGCCAAAGTCTACATTCAACATTTGAATTTCTTACAAAATGAAATCACACTATACCCACCTGAGTTAGCAGATATACATCTACCAATCCACAGTAGTGTATTATGTTTTGCATGTGGGGATGATTTGATCAAACTTAGGAAGAAGGTATGAACTTTATCTCCTACTCTTGTCAAAGGCTACAAAAAAAATAAATACACATGCAAAATGAAGAATTTTTCAGCAAAATTTAATACACAATGAAATAACTGTGGAAACTTGAATCAGGAAGATACATTTTGTCAATAGTTATGGCTAAAATGTTTCTTGCTTCATTCTTACAATCCAAGAATGGGATCGAATTCTTTAAAGGAATGAATTATACTATTAGAACTTGTAAGCAGAATCTTCTTTTATAAAGAAATAATACCAACATTTAAAATGAGTGACTTATTGAAGTGCAATACATTTAAATTATCAAAAATATGTGAAACTCTATTAATTTTACCTGATGAATACTGTTTTCAATAGCATCAATATCTCTTTGTGATTTTGATGCTGGATCTGCAAAAAATTCACAAGGACCAAGTTCTGACCTTGGAATAGAACTAAAGCAGAATAATGAGCCTAGTAAAGTCTGTTCATAGGTCTTTCCTTTGTTCCAATCTCTTGGTGCACTGTGGTCCAGCAGTACCTATAAACACCCATCAGAATGGTATACATATATTATAAATAAGTAAAAGATGTACCACTACACCTTATACTCAGGCAGTTAATTATCTATAAATGGGTAAGCTACAGTTATAAGATATTGATTTTCTTTGCATGAATACATGTAATGAAACAGTACCCAATTTGCACACATATTGCATAAAAAATGATGAATATCTTATAGCTTTTTTAGACTAAACATTTCGTCTTTTTATCATATATCATTATGGTCTTTCAACATTTTAATTTTTCAAGATACACAATACAGTCACATTATATATTAACAGATGAAGTCTCAAGTGAACAAAGTAAAATTTATGGAAAAGTTGCATGCGATGTCTACAAAAAGTTGACTTTTAAAAATTAAAAATTAAAATATTTTCACATACATTCATTTCATACAAAATGCATAACAAGCAAGGACTATTGTCAAAGTGTTGAAAAATTGTGGAGATATTAAACAAAATATCAGTAATTTGATTTCACAGATGTGTAGTTAAGCATGGGTGCAATTTAGGTACTCCTCATCATAGAATTTTGAAGTGTTTGGAAGTTGGTTCAAACCCATTTTTTTATGATTAAGGATTGATTCAAAATTAAATTTGTGGAACTAAATAGTAAATAAGGATACATCTACAAAATAAACCCAGAATGAAAAATTTTGTATGTTTCTTAAATAAATGAAGGTAAAAAAACTGTCAAAATAGGTGCAAATTGGATACCCTTATGTTATATATATTACAGAAAAAATGTCATAATTTCCAATCAATACAGTTATTCAATTAGTTTTAAAAATGCTTAAATTGATCATTCAATTGATAAATGATTGGTCAGTATTGAGAACATATTATAAAGACATACCTTAGCCATTTCAGGGTTTCTTGTAAAAAATGCCATAAAATCTATATTCCTGAGAACATTTGGGTTCATCAAGGAGCTATCTTTCATCATACTGTTCTTCAGTGATTCTAGAACGGGTTTAAATACATCAGTCAATGATCCATCTTCTTTACTTTTATCTATCTCTTCCACAACTCGATCAAAAAATTCCACCATAATGACATGACTATATGCTGTAATGTAGAAAACTTAATTTTAGTATCCTTACAATACCACAGGTATGGGTGGGACTTTAAAACATTTGGTCCTTTAAATAAAATAAACTGCTTCGCTGAGCGCAGCTGGATACGCCCGCAGAGGTCCAACCCTGAACAGTTGGGGCAAAAATGGACACAATATTCAAGCTTGATACAGGTCTGAATTTGGATTGTAATTAAATATTTGACATATTATAGGTTTCTGAATAAATGTAGTCAAAGAACTTGAAATTGGTTATATGAATTGAATTTATATTCAATTAAAGATTTCTTGCTGTTGTGCAATTCACTGTGCTGTTGCGCACTACTTAGTAAATCTGTTGTTAGACTATAAACAAATAAAGTTCAATTTCTTCTCAATGTCATATTTGAAATTTATGAAAATCAATAGGGAGATTACACCAATAGCTATAAATAATTCACCAAAGTTTCATGAGAACTGCTGAAAGCGTTTTTGAGTTATTGTCCAAAAACTGAAAAATCACCCCTTTTTTAATGAATAAAAACCCATAACTCAGACATGTAAAATCTACAATTTATAAAATTCTAAAGGGAACTTACATCAACAGATATAAACAATTCACCATGGTTTCATGAGAATTGCTGAAAGCATTTTTTAGTTATTGTCCGAAAACTGGAAAATCCCCCTTTTTTCATGAATAAAACCCCATAACTCGGAAACGCAAAATCTAAATTTATAAAAATCCAAAAGGGAGCTCATGTCAATAGATATAAACAATTCATCAAAATTTCTTGCAAGTTGGTGAAAGCATTCTTGAGTTATTGTCGAAAACTGGAAAATCCCCCCTTTTTTAATGAATAAAACCCCAAAACTCAGAAACAGTAAATCTGAAATTTATAAAAAACGAAAGGGAGCTCACGTCAATATATATAAACAATTCACCAAAGTTTCATGCATATTGGTTAAAGCTTTTTTGAGTTAATGTCCGACATGTTGACGATGGACGGACAGACGGTCAACGGTATACCATAATCATGATAATATATCCTGTAAACGGGCGTATAAAAAGGTATATTTCAAGAATTTGTAACAAATGTATTTGAAGTAAGATAACAATTATAAAACAAAGTAAATTAAGGATTTTCAACTTATCAGGACTACCAGCTCACACTCTCCTCAACTGTTTAGGATACCCTCCATAACATAATTAAAACCCTATTTATTACAGTCATTATTTTTTACAACTTCAAACAATCGAAACACAGAATAAATTAATCATATAATTTTATATGATAGAAGTATGGCCATCCACTAAGCAGTCATCATAACATGGAAGACCAATGAAATGGTTTGTAATTCTCAATTTGTCAGCAAGCACATTAACTTGAGGCTCTAAAGAGCCTGTGTCGCTCACCTTGGTCTATGTGCATATTCAAAAAAGGACATGTGCATATTCAACAAAGGACACTCTCCAACATCACAGACGAGAATAGAAATAAAGAATTCATGACAAAAATCTCTGTTTAGCTGATTTTGTATTACTATCATTTAGTCTGTTTAGTTTCTCTCTATCTTCTTTAGTTTTTGCTCAAAACACAAAAGAGGGTAAAAAAAAATCCCAATTTAGGGGCAATCACTCCTATAAAGAGTGACAATCTACTAACTATATCAGCAAAATTTAACTTGTTAGTAGATCTTGACTTGCTGATCATTTTTGTGATTAAAAGTGCATATTTATCTATTATAATTTTTATCATATAAGGCAAAATGCAAAAACAAATGATGAAAATCGTCATTAATGGGCAATAACTGCAATAAGGAGTCGTTGGACGATTTGTTTTAATTGTAGTTCATGACTTTCAAGATAATAGGCAAAAATGAAAAAAAGTTAAAATTTGTCATTTAAGGGCAATAACTCCTATAAGAAATTATCTGACAGTTTTGAAGTTTATGGACAATTGGTAGAGCTCAACATTCTGAACATTTCTGCCCAGTCAGATTTTCTCTATTTATAACGGTTTTCAAAATAGTAGACAAAACATGCATTTTACCCTTATGTTCTATTTTTAGCCATGGTGACCATTTTGGTTTGCAGGCGGGTCATCGGACACATTTTTTAAACTAGATACCCCAGTTATGATTGTGGCCAAGTTTGGTTAAATTTGGCCCAGTAGTTTCAGAGGAAAAGATTTTTGTAAAATTAATGGACGACAACGACGGACGACGTCTCCAAGTGATGAGAAAATCTCACTTGGCCCATTGGGCCAGGTGAGCTAAAAAATTCAACTCAGCATGTTGATCCAGTTAAAAGCAGAGTCTATTCATTTCTTTTTAACATGTTATTGACCTGAATATGCATGAAAATTTTTAGCTGGATGTTAAGCAGCTATTAATCAATCATTCAATCCTACTTACATGATGAGAAACTGTCCTCTGACTGATAAATATCAACAAACTGTTTTGACAAGTTCTGTTCATATAAATCTGGTTGTTGTAGACAGGTCTTAGCATTCATAACAATCACTGCCTTGCATTTATTCATTTCTGCTTTCATCTTTGAACTCTGTAATTAAATTTTGTGTGTGTGTCAAAAGCATAGAGAAAAAAATACAAGAAGGCACAGTAGAATGAAATGAATGGTTTGGAAACATAGCATTAAGGTAATTTATAACTCCCATGCAAATGTTCAAGCAGAACTAATCTTTGTCTTTGACAGAGATATTGCATACATAACTCTTTCGTATTATTTTCAATGAAATCATAAAGAGATGAAAGCATGAGAGCATTTTAGAATATGGGACTGTCATGCAGATTTCATTGCATACATTTTTTTGCAGGCACTAATTTTTCTACTTGACAGACATATTTGTAATATTTTCTTTTCAAATGAATTATCAAACTAAGCATGTGATCAATAATAAAATAATTATCAATTTCCATAAGGTTTAGTTTATATTTCCAAGGGCATATCTCGTGTAAATCATATATGTACCTTATTTTGACTTTCCATGTTCTTTACTCTAACATAACACTGATACAGGTAATGTAAAACTTGTGATTCTCCAGCCATTCTTGCTGACTCAGCATCTTCTGTTTTAGCTGATGTTAGTGATACTATACATAATCCTGGGTCTTTCATAAGTAATCTCTCAAATACAGCCTATTGATAAAACATACTAAATGTAATATGCAAGCAATGATTATAAGTTCCTTGCAAAATTAAGAGGCTTCTATGAATCTATACTACTCAGATGTGGATCCAGGATTTTGAAAAAGGGGGCCCATGGGCCCCCAAACTAGACAAAATTTGTAGTGGAAGCATGAAAAAGTCTGGATTAACCATAAATAAAGCTCCATAAAGGGGGGGGGAGGACCCCTGGCATCCCCCTAAATCTGCCCCTGCTACTTAAGTAACTCCTCATTTTTGTCGTTATTTTATTCATAATACAGATGGTCTGTATTCTTATCCACCAATAAGTCAGATGGTGTGTTCACCAAACATAAAAATCTTCTGCCTACAGATTACATAATCTTGGTAATAGAAAAACTTGTTTCAGATTGATTTCTACTTTACTGAAAATCTCTAGTTTCAATGAAAAGTAGCACCTTAAGATTACTTTGCCAGTTTGAATTCAGCAGTACATATTTGAAAATTGAAAATGTGTTGATGAAAAACCTGTTCAGTCAACATATACTAACTTGTTCTAAGCAGTCCGTATCTAGCCAAGTTTGTCCTTCTAAAGTTTGTGCTAAATCTGTCATAAAGACACATCTAGGTGGTCTTTCTGTATATGCTTCAGGGTCTGTAATATAATATAATGGTAATTATAAGTGAATAAATAAAAGAAGTAAGCACAAAGAACATAAATCCTTCCCACCACCATTTCCAGTTAAACCAACATTGCCTAGAAATTTTGCGACAGTAAACCACTTTATGGCATTCCCAACGCCATTGCAAGTAGTACCTCTGGCCAAAGGGAAGCCAGTCGAAGTGGTAGGGGTGTGCCCTAAAAGTGTTGTCCAAATTAGGAAGAAACTTTATACAAACTGTACACTGATATTGTACTTACATTCATGCTACACATATTTTTATTTAAAAGCACATTTTATTTATACACTTATAATTACCATTAGAATAGTTTACAACCATTTTTCAGATAAAGACAATTAGAACAATTATAGATTAAGTAACTTCATTTGCATTGTACTATGTTTGATTCATTTTCTGTTCAACATTACATTTTGATATAGAGTATCCTAAAGCAACGTCAACAATGGACAATTATGATGTCACATATAAGATGCCGTTTTTTTGTAATTCAGGGGTTCTAATTTGTATACTTTGTCCTGATGATGCCGATCTAATCTGCGAAACATGTCGACAATAAAAGATGCAGTTTACTTAAGTGTTGATGTCAATGTAGCGGTATTATAAAATAGATAAATAAAATTGAAAATAATTTTCAGTAAATAATATAAATAAAATGCTGCACTAGGCGCAGCTTGATACGACCCCTGAACAGTTGGGGCAAGTATGGCCACAACATTCAAGCTTGATACAGCACTGAATTTGGATTATGATTAAATATTTGACACAGCATAGGTTTCTGACACAGAATGAATGTGGTCTAAGAACTTAAAAATTTTTAATTTGCCTATTCAAACCATATCATTATTATTTGCTTTTATATATAAATCAGAAATAACCAATTTAAAATGGAATATTTTAAAGAAAAAAAAATCCCTCCCCCAAATTTTTTGAACTCCCTTATGATTCATTACCCCCAAACTCAATCCCAGCCTTCCCTTTGTGGTATGGTACCTTGCAGTACAATTTCAGAGAGATCGATACACTTGAACACAAGTTATTGTCTGGTAACTAGAAAATGCTTGTTTTAGGTCCCTTTTGGCCCTAAATTCCTAAACGTTTAGGCAATTACCCCAAACTCAAACCCAGCTTTCCCTTTGTGATATGGAACCTTGTAGTACAATTTCATAAAGATCCATACACTTACACACAAGTTATTGTCCTGAAACTAGAAAAATGCTTGTTTTTTTGCCCCTTTTTGGCCCCTAATTCCTAAAACTTTGAGGCAATTACCCCCAAAATCAATCCAAGCCTTCCCTTTGTGGTATGGTACCTTGCAGTACAATTTCAGAGAGATCCATACCCTTGAACACAAGTTATTGTCTAGAAACTAGAAAAATGCTTATTTTTGGCCCCTTATTCCTAAACATTTTGGGCAATTACTCCCAAACTCAATTCCAGCTTTCCTTTGTGATATGGAACCTTGTAGTACAATTTCAGAAAGATCCATACACTTACACATAAGTTATTGTCATGAAACTAGAAAATGCTTGTTTTTGCCCTTTTTGGCCCCTAATTCCTAAAATTTTGAGGCAATTACCCCCAAAATCAATCCCAGCATTCCCTTTGTGATATGGAACCTTGTGGTACAATGTCAGAGAGATCCATACACTAACACACAAGTTATTAGATATAGGAAGATGTGGTGTGAGTGCCAATGAGACAACTCTCCATCCAAATAACAATTTATAAAAGTAAACCATTATAGGTCAATGTACGGCCTTCAACACGGAGCCTTGGCTCACACCGAACAACAAGCTATAAAGGGCCCCAAAAGTACTAGTGTAAAACCATTCAAACGGTAAAACCAACGGTCTAGTATATATAAAAAATGTCTGGAAGTTAAAAAATGCTTATTTTTGGCCCCTAATTCCTTAACTGTTGGTACCATAACCCCCAAAATCAATCCCAACCTTCCTTTTGTGGTATTGAACCTTATGGTAAAATTTCATAGAGATCCATTCACTTAAACTAAAGTTAGAGTGCGAAAACCAATGTGTCTTCGGACGACAACAACGACGCCAACGTCATACCAATATACGACCGCAAAATTTTTTTGCGGTCGTATAAAAATTGGATGGTCCCCTTATTTATACCTTTTCTTTGTACATTGCATATTATAATGCAATGGTGGTAAGTTTGTTATTGCCTTATAACTGACTTCAAATAATACTGACCTTTTTCAAGAGTCAGTAGGAAAATGTTTTCTATGAGATTGTTGATTTCTAGTTTGTACTCTGCCACAGACTTCCAGTCATCAGCTTTCATTTCTACTGCTATCACTACAAAAAATGTTGAAGATGAATGTAAATATTTGTTCTATACTTAAAACTTGTATATTTCTATATAAAATACTTGACACTGCATTAGAATATTCATTCAATTTTAAATAAGTTAAACTAGTCTATCTTTTAAACTGGAAATAATGAGTCCCAAAAATGCAAGAAAACCTCTTTTAAACCCCATTCAAAAATTTAAACAATCTAATTGGTAATTGATTCATGTAAGTACAAGTTGTAGGTTTTATCCATTCTATATTGTTATTTTATCTAAATAAGCTATATTTTTGAAGTCACATCTACAAATTGTCAAAGTAACTTTAAGTACACATACTGGTTTCCTTAAACTTAAGATTCTTGTTAATATTTGTTAGTCCAGTTTCAACAACAAAATCAATTTCCTCTTACTAGTAAATTAGTGAATTGGCTTATGATATTTGTTAAGGTCTGATATGCCCCGAGTTTATATCTAAAGTTTGTATTGCCAATCTTCAGGTTTTAGGTCATAGTTTGTGGACTACACACTACAGTTGGTAATTTTCTTTTAACTTTTGCTGTGGAGCTCTGATTTGTAGTTCATGAGATCATAGCCACCATAATTTCATATGACAGACAAACAGAAACATTTGGAACAAGGGCATAATAAAATACACAAAAGGTAAATGGAAGTCATAAGTAAATGCATAATTCTAAATTGTCACCTGTGCACATATTACAATGTATTATGAGTTTTTGATTTATTTTGCAAATGATTCAAATACTATATGATGAACTATTCTTTCTCCACCAAAAATGTCACTCGATAAAATATAAAACAGCTACACTGGCAAAGCCAAAGATAACCCCAATTAACAAGACTTGGTCTTATATAAATAAAATGTACATACCTGGTTGTGATTCAGGAGTTTCCTGTTCTTCCTTAGAAGACTGGAAACTATAGGGCACATCTCCACCAGTCAGCAAAGCTGCAAATGGATTGTTTGATAAATCTTTCTGTTCTGTCATCTTTTCATGAGATATCCTACAATATCAATGTCACAGCAAAGATTAACAACATGAACTAAAGGGGTTGTAACCCAACAACAAAATTAACCAAAATACCAGTACTATTTAGTAAAAGAATCAGATCTAAAATGATAACTCACTGAATGTATGACTATGTTTGACTAACATTTGTGACTAAAATTTTGTTGCTACATGTAATAATAATTGTCATCATTTTATAACGGTTTGTTGAATGCCCTTTCAGAATTTTAGAGGCAATTATCAGTTGGTCAACCAACACAGCAAGCAATAGACAGACAGCTGATACTTGTAGTCTTGCATCTAGTTGTGAGATTTAAAAGAATTGGTATATCAACACAAAGGGCCTTCCATTTGACTAAAATATAATTGTGCCAAAAAGAACATCAGAGACAATAAACCAAGTGGTATGCCTAGAAGGACACTATCTTGATCTTGCAGGTAAATCATCTAGAAATTGGGATACTACCCTGAACTTATTGTGAGTTTCATTGATGATATCTCAAAGCAACTTTGAAGAGTCCTGGTCATAATTTTCCAATATGTCAGCTTGTCACCTTGTGGGTGTTGGATAGTAAGGGTATAGGTTTTAAAGAATCGTATGTAGACAATAGACATATTTACACTTGTATGCAAAATTTGTCCGCCATTACTTAAACTTACACAAGTTCCTGTAAAATTTGACATCACAATTTAAAATATTTGAAGTCATAATTAAAAAGTGATTGCTGCTTGACGTCAGAAGGTTATTAGGAGCAGATCTAAGGTCATTCGGAGACAAAATTCAGCTAAATACCAAAAGTGTAAATACGTTTATAACCATGATCAGTGCTCCAGCTAGAATTTGAAAGGGGCAGGGTGCCAGTGGAGGGCAGGGCAATTTTTTATGATAGGAAAAGGCACTGCTCATTTTTTTTGTCTATGTTTCTGTGTGTATCACGAGTTCATATTTTTTTTTACTGTATATGTTGACAATAAAGATAATAAGTTGTTGTTTTGATTATTTATTCTATAAAATTTGTATTAGAAAAGTCATAATACATGGCAATACACGTTCATACATCACATCACTATTAACCAAAAGAGTCAAAATAGACTTAATAAACTTACTATAACCCCCACCCCCTTTCCAATAAAAAACAGCATAAACTAAAACATCTCATATTTTCGAGTTGTCTCATTTAAATTTTCAGCTAGAGTTTGGCCCTCTCAACTTTTTTTCATTGTTCCTGTTAAGGAATTATTTAGTATAATTTCACCAAATTAAATTGTCATGATAGTTATCTACACCTTACTCAATTGTGTAGGATTACAGCCTATTAACTTTCAGCATGTATTGGATATATTCTAAATTGACAATGTCTAGATAGAACATGGATTGACAAAAGTATGATTATCAAAAATAAATTGCAATATATTTTTTTTTGGTATGTTCAAAGATAGTTTTGATCCTTAAGGTAACATTCTTATATAATTTTGTATTCAATTGGTACTTTATTCCTATTTTCAATGATAGATAATATTTTAGGAGCAAAAATTTGTAATAAGCTAAAACAGGGGAAGTAACTACAAAATTAATTTCCAACATGTTTACGATGAAGTTGAGATGGATGGCGTTTCTGTGAAGGCATAGTTGTATTTTGATGACTTAAATTCTATTCTCAAGTCATGAAAGTCTTCATTTTTACACTCTTCCATTGTGACTTGGAGATCGAAAATGCCGACCGAAGCTAAAAATTCATCAAATGTATATTCAATTTGACAACAAGGTACATTGTCTTAATTAAATTACCTAGTTATTAACACCTTTGAAGTCTTATCCACTGTAATTGATTTTAATGACATGATTAACCTGGGGGCAATCACTAGGTGTCATATATGTAATTAACTTTGTGATAAGAAATCGATGGGACAAACTTTGTGATAAGAAATCGATGGGACAAAAGCCAATTTTATAAATACGGTACATTGTCAAAACGGCACAAGGTTTTTTTGGGGAAAAGGCGTCAGGGCAGAAGGGTGCAGATGAGGGCATCCAGGGCGCCGCTGAGGGCTCCCAGGGAGCGGCTTAGGGCACCTAGGGCGCGGTGCCCTTCTATTTTGGGCTAACGAGACCACTGATGATAACAGGCTATTTTTTTTTTGTTTTACCTAAAGACAATTAATTCATAAAATTAACAATAATACAAAAATAAAGTGTGAATCTGGTAAACTAAAAATCATTGATCATTTATTTACCTAATGCATGCAGTGTGAACGTTGCAGTGAAGCAAAACAAAAACTTATGCAAGAGTTGTTTTTTCATACAGAATCTGTACACCTGGATTTAAAACTGATTATTGGTAAAAAGAATGACATCTCTCCTATCTCAAAGAATTTTACTTCAGAGTTTATTTGGGAGATCTTATTCCTTATTCGATCGGTTTTAATTGTTTTATATAGTTTCCATCTGTAAGAAGATGTGAGTTTAAACAAATGAGAAGGAATATTTGTTAACTCAAATAGCCTTCCAAAATATTTGCAAGACATTATTATCAATATCATAGATAAACTAGTCTAGTCTTCGACTGTTGAATCCTGCAGTAGTCAGTAGTCCAAATAATTATGACGTCTTGAAAGGCTATTATATTTTTTTTCTTTGACGCCTTACATCGACCCAAGAAAATGTTCAATAGCTTCATTTGAATATTTGCTACGTATTTATATTTCTTTCTCGCCGTTCTTAAGTTAAAATTAAAATGTCAATTTACCTACAATCAAGACACGTCAGATTAAATGACAGACCTAAGGCCTTCCATAGGAAATCATTCCGAACGAAAGTAGTCCATCAATAAAACCAATTTTACTTCTATATTTTCTGAAAAATTACAAAATTATATAGAAAACCATTTGAATAAGTTCAAAATCACTATAATGGTGTATATTTCTGCAACATTTTATTTTTGTTCTTGTTAGAGGAAAATTATGCTCTATGAAGTGATCATTTGCTCAGTCTGTCTCGTGAAATCGAGTTCACCTTTTCACTGATTTTCATATCCGGAAATGTGTTTTAAATCGACATAAATGTGAATTGTCAATATTTGTTTAAAATAAATGTGTACAAATGAGAAAAGTAATTCTAAATAAGTAAAACTAGCAAAAGGTGAAAATGAATATTAAATGTCAGAAATAAATACTTCCGCTCCTTTCCGGATATCAAACGATTGACTCTTTTTCAAAATATTAAAATATGACAATTAAAGCTCAGATAAAGTGGATATTTCTATCATTTAGAGGAAATGTCTAATTAGTGACAGTAACTGGTCCTCCAACCAATAAAATATCACACCGTAATAAAATGTACACATTGGTTACCCACTTTTCTTAACTGAATCGAAAGTTTGAAGTCCGAGTGTATGCTGCTAAAATATTGCAAAATATGTCCAAACGAATCTCCTGTTTAACATTGTACAAAAAACTGTAGACTTGATGATTAGACATTCTTTTGTGGTTATATATTCTTCCGGTCGTAAGTCATTCCAGTCCAAAGGTTCAGCCCATAGTTGAAGCCGTTTGATAGATCCGTGTTTTTACTCGCTTGGCATGTACAAACTTGGAGAATGTACATGTAAAATACGATTGATGTCACGAATATAAGTATTTAACTGCTCAATTTGAGTATGTAGACACACATGATCTTCACGAAATTGTTCAGGATTTGAATGATTATGAAAAACGTTCCACCAATAAATAGAATATACCGGAACATCAATATAAATTAGTTTGACCTTTTCGAAATTACGAACGAAAAAGTAAATTTCTTTGTAGATCGAATAAATATTATTTATACTGTCATTTCCACTACTTTTTAAAGAAATACTGCCATTTCTTTCCTTCTTTGTTAAATCGTTTGTTCCTAACCACACAAACAATGTAATGTTATTATACTGTTTTACAAGTTCTGCTAAATTTTGCTTTAAAAAATTAAACTGTTCCTTTGTAGTAGCTCCCGATTTATAACACCATTTAATTGAATTTCGGAAATTAAGTTGCTCTTGTAAACATCGACCTTTGCTGTCAGATAAAACAACCGGAACACTTGTTAAATTATTGTTTATATACGGAAGTTCCTCAATTTTCGATAATTGTTTGCGTATGTTATTCATGTAAACATTTAAAATTAAAGTCACAATATTAATATATATAATTTAGGTCCTCCACCATGATAGATCCGTGCTTTTACTCGCTTGGCATGTAATATTAAAAATTATATTTCGGTTCTAATTCTATATTTTATCAACTACATATCTACAGTTATGCTACCAATCTACAACCCCCTCAGTTTGGCTACACGTGCTGTTCTTATCTCTCAAGTCATGAATATTTATTAGCTATGTAGGCGTGTCAAGATCGCATACGAGATAATGACCAGCCAGTACACACTGTTATGATTTCATTAACCAGTATTAAAAAGATAAGTATAACACGTTATGGTATGGTTGATATCTATTACATATCACAAACAACTCGTGTAATGATATGTATACGTGTGTTGTACTACTTTGTCGAAATTGTCCTTATCTCGGAATTCAGAGGTTGCCGAAAAGATGTATCTGTCGGAATTGCACTTATCCCGGAAAGATAATTACGCTATACCGACAAAATCTTATCAAACAAATAAAGTATGCACCGTACCACATATGACTTATAATTACATGATTCTGGTAGTATTAGATTTTGTTTTTAAGTGGGAGGGGTTTATGCTGAATCACACATTTAATCCCTCTAAAATTTTCACTGACCTGTTGTTTGCGTTAAGAAAAAATCTACACAACCAGATCCTAAAATCATATATCATCCAATGGCGGATTCACAAACTTAGAGGGAGAACGCTCCTTCCCCTTTGATCGGAAAAATATCCTTTATTTTTGCTTAAAATCGTCCAAAAAAAATCGCTACGCTAATGTATAGCATTTTAAATGAAAACTGGAATTCACCTAGTTCTTTTCCTTTTCCTAAACTAGAAATGTTCGGGTTTAAAAGAGGCTTCAAATATGCACGGCTGCACTTTTATCCATTGATTGTCTATTCAACTTCACCAGACGGAATTAACTGCAAATTTTGCGTTTTATTGTTCGCTACTGACTACAACCTCGGAAATTTTGTTAAGAAACATGTTCAGAATTGAGTAAAAGTAAATGGTGCATGTAATTCTCACGAAAAAAACAGAATACCACCAAACAGCCATATTAAGAGCACAAGACTTTCATCCCTCTCAAACTCTTAAATACCTATTTGCGATGAACCATGACAAGCGAGAGACTCAATGGCCTTGCTTTAATGCATATTTATATCAGCACGAAACTTGTTAAAAGTGCAGTGATCGATCAGTATGCTAGAGCCTATAACATCAGGATGAAAATATCAACAATAAACTTTTTAGGATAACTTTGTACATTAAATGTTTGCCAATTTCTTTTATTCAAGTATTTTTATCTGTAATTAAATAACTACACTAATCTAAAAAGTTAATTTTGAATAACCATATGCCGGATGAACAAAAAGTGTGCCATATATTGAAAACATAAGGTTTGGTATAACAATTGAGAAAACTTCTATATATATGTTCAAAAATGCTTCTAAAAAAAAACCCGCTTTAAGCTCTGAATCCGCGCCTGCGCTTAGCAGTATTTTTACATCTTTTGGATATTACGCCTCCTCTTTCCTTGGACCCTGTATCCGTTTCTATATCCTTTGTAACTATTTGATTCAGTCACCAGATTTGGAATCAAACACTAAGCTGAGAATATGTGCATAAATACACGATTAACGGTTAATTCAAAGACAAATTACATACGGGTTTTTATTTCCATTGATTGCAACACTAGAAAGAACGCAGTACATACCTTTTTCTTATTTTGTAATTGTCGATACTTTCTGAAGATAGTCCCATCAAGTTGTATGAAATTAATAAAACACGTTAGTATTCCGAATGAAGTAACAATAGCTAAACTTGCAATGGTATGGACACTTTGCCTCCATTTAAGAGACGGTGGGATCCGAATGTCCTAGTTAGGTGCAGTGTTTGTAGAGATGCAATCTTACTGACGTTAACTCTATATATGACTCAATAGTCAAATCCAACCTGCAACCTTGGGGGTTTGGTGGACCACCTTGCGACCCGACGTCTTACTTTAAAGTACCCGTGACTTTTGAAATGTTCAAAACCGAGAATCAGATCAGTTTGGAACTTAATAGTTGGCTTATAGTGACCCATTGTTGGCAATTTCTGAAAGTGACCATGTGACCTAAGCTGACCCCCTCTCTTCTCTTTTGATTCATTCTATATTATGAGTTCGACACTTCATGTACTACTTTTTTTAAACTAACCTAAGATAAAAGCAAAAACATAATTGTATATGTTATTCGCCATTTTTCTTTACAGACTCGCGTTACTGACATATATCTATCACATTTCCATTTGTGTAACAACGAAGTACAGAGTATCTCCTCAAAATTGAAAAGGTATGTGTTGTAAGTAGTTTTCAAAGGTTAACAATTGAACTTGAACTGTTAACCGAGATTACGTCTTGCTTCCTTTGCAACAAAATCAAAAACAAGAATGCCATCAACTGCCATAACAACCAAAAAAGCTCGGAAACAAACCAAAAAAAAAAAACGAATAAAAACAGCCTGTATCCATAGGACAGCATGCCAAATCACCACATTTTAATGTTATTTGATCCGGAAAATATGGTCCAAAAATTTAATTTGTCATATATCTCAAAAAGTCCATGTCATAATGAACACATGTACCAAGCTGTTTCAAGCTGATGATACCAAAATGTTATGGAAATCTAAAAGTTAAACCTATTACGGTCATATCGGAAGGACGAACTGACGGATGCATAGACCGAAATCACAATGACCCAAATAATGCGGGTCAAAATGATAAAAAAACTGCCAGGTTGTCGTTTGTTTAGGTCAAGTTGACCTAAAGTTAAACAAACGTGCAAACTGCTTGAATACTAAAGCAACAACAAATAAAATAGAAATGGTCCATTGCAAGTTATTCATCATTAACACATGACACCTGCTAACAAACTTAACATCTGACCAAAGAAACAAGAATATGTGTCTTTAGAACACCAAGTTCCTCTCAAACTATCAAATGTCAATATTTAGTGAACCATCCTGAGAATGTACTTATTTCACACGATCACATCAGCATCTGATGTTCAGTGAACCATAAAAGGCAATCAAGACCATAATTTGGTATATAACTTTTTAAAGAACACTATAATGAACATGTATACTAAGTTTCAAGTTGATGTGACCACAAATTCATTGTAAACTACCTTAACAAAAAGCTTAAACTTGGTATTGGAAAGACGGACGGACTTACGGACGGACACACAGACCATAAATCATAATATGCCCCACTTGCGTAGGCGGAGGATAAAAATCCTAGTCGTAAAGGAATTTTGGAATTGATATTCAGACGAGTCACCGTATCAGCTATTCTAATTTCAATGTTTCTTCTTTTTTACACCTACACAGAAGCCTTAACATTTGAACAATGTCAAAATTCCAGGCACTGTAGCTTAGCTGAATCACCAGAGCCAACAATTGCACGAATATATCAAATGTAAATTGTGAGACATAACTTTGAAATATTCTCTAAGATGAATCTAATATTTTGTGTTTCAAACTGGATTTCATTTCTTCATTTTATTTTTTATTTTATTTTTCTCTGTTCTTAATATTTTTGCCCATTATTCGCTATTCATTATATTTTAGCACCCCATTATTCTGTATTCTTTAATTTTTGGCCAATGTTTCTCTATTATTTATTTTTCTGTAGTATTGGCCCATTATTCTCCATCCAAACCCTAATTTTGAATCGCCCTTTAAAATAAGAGAAAGATGAAAGACGGAAATGTAATTTTTTCCTAGGCTGAATATCAATATGTATCATTGTGTTCTCCATGTTATATGCTGCTGTATCACCATTAAACTAGGAAACATGTTGCTATTTGACTCAGGACGATTTAGAGCTTGTTGCATACTCACCTGTCTGTTGCATGATTACTGTCGAAGACTATATCATGTATATGTTGACCTCCAAATTTCTTTCGGTTGTTTGCTGCTATCTCATTGATCATTGACATGTTTGCTGCTATCTCATTGATCATTGACATGTTTGCTGCTATCTCATTGATCATTGACATGTTTGCTGCTATCTCATTGACATGCAATCCACATCTTCTACTAGTATATTAATTTTTAATGATTGACGGTATATTTTGGTGACCGTGTTTATTATAGCTTAAGAGAAGACTATATAATCAAACTTGACAGTTGACTGTTGCATTTTTGTTGTCCAATCACTAGAATACGTTGTTTATGTGATAGTAAATATGTCTATACTTGGCTATTTTTTTTTAACATTTTAGTTAATCAAGCGTTACGTTTCGTTGTGTTTTGTTGCTCACTACACACATTTCGTTTCGTTTAGTTTCGCTCTGTTTCGTTTCTCACTTTACATATTTTGCTGCTGTTTTATAGTTGTTGCTAATAATATTTTAGATAACTATTAAAGCAAGCATTGATTCTACTGCATCAATCGACCCTATAGAGTTTCACAAAAATGGGGCAATTTAACAGTAATGAAATGAACACTTTCATGAAAAATATTAATTATTGTATTCATACGCTCTGCTCTTCTAAATTGAGGTGAATAAACTAATGTAAACACTGGCGGAAAGTTTGAAGAAAAATTTAATTTAAAATGGATTCTTCTTCATCTTTTCGTTCATTTTCATCAGAAAATCCATGGAGTATTACTGGAAGTACGCTGGCTCCACTGACAAATGCGTTGAAAATAGCTGAAAATACTGGCCACATTAGAAAGGTTAGATTTTGAAAAGAAGTCTTGTTACAACTTGCTCAATAGACCTTTATATTGATATCTGCATGGAAGCAAGCCATTTCGTACCTCTACAATTTCGTACCCAAATTTGCCATTTCGTACCCAACATTTACCATTTCGTACCCACGATAAAATCCATTTCGTACCCTAATGAGTAATGGACTAAATACATGTTTACTATTTCGTATCATATATTTGTAAAAGTTATCAGGATTTTAATGTTTTTTATAGAATAAAATAAATTAAATTATGCATCCAGTCGTAAAAATTTCATAAAGACCGATGATTGGTTTGATTAAGCAGCACTTGGAATTTGGAAACTTTAATAGTTTTAATTACACTTTTTTTGTTTGCAGGATTTGTCCTTACAAATGTAATTAATTTTTCATCTATAAAAATATGAAGTTAATTAACCAACAACATGAACAAAGAAATAAGTATCTGCAACTGTTGTTATAGTTATTAACAGTTGTTTTTGTCAGGAAATGCAGTGAAAAGGGACACAAGCTGATTTTTACCCAAAAAGGAAGCCATGAATAAAAATGTTTGCATAAGAATTTGCACCTTATGTGACCAATCAAAGAACTTGCTATGGCTTTTTCAATTTGAGAAATTACAGACAACCAATAGATAACTTTTTCTGAAGATGGTTTTCCATAAAAAGTGCAAGCCAAAACGGCTGCTATGCAAAAACAAACATGACAGGCGACACATGCCCAAGTTGTAATAGTACAATTCATCCGAGACAAGAAGCACTACAATGTGATAGCTGTTTACAATGGCAGCATTGTCTATGTGGGACAGGTAGGGATTGCTATACATACAAACCTTCCATGAGGTACGAAATGGTATGCATATAAATCTTCCATGAGGTACAAAGGTAAACACACAAATCTTCCATGAGGTTCGAAATGGCATACATATAAATCTTCCATAAGGTACGAAATGGCGCACATCAATGAGACATTTTTTACCAAGAAATGAAACACATATAAATCTTCCATGAGGTACGAAATGGCATACATATAAATCTTCCATGAGGTACGAAATGGTATACATACAAACCTTCCATGAGGTACGAAATGGTATACATATAAATCTCTCATGAGGTAAGAAAGGGTAAACATACAAATCTTCCATGAGGTACGAAATGGCATACATATAAGTCTTCCATAAGGTACGAAATTGCTCACATCAATGAGGCATTTTTTACCAAGAAATGAAACACATATAAATCTTCCATGAGGTACGAAATAGTATACATGTTAATATTCCATGAGGTACGAAATGGTCAAGGTACAAAATGGTCAGGGTACGAAATGACTATAATTCATCTGTATCTGCTTTATCAGTTAAGGTTCATCAGAAGGAATTGAAAAATATGGCAGTGTTTACACCCCAAAATTTACTCTGAGTACAGACATACCTGTGCATCTGGTAACGTTTTAAGGCATGGAAGGACCTAGAACATTTACAATGTAATTAGCTAGTTCCTGCCAAGCCTTAAAACTTTACCAGGTGCACAGGTTTATCTTTACTCAGAATAAAACTTGTGATGTAAATACGGCCATATTTGTCAAAAGGTTACATGTATGATGAACCTTAAGAGCATGCTCAATAGACCTCATGGTTCAGATTCTGGGACACTTGATATAAATGTAAGAATGTAATAAATTTGAAAATGTAAGAATCCGGGTCCGTTTGCCCTGGGTCCGGTGCCCTTATACCTGTTCGCTCTGATTTTTATTATATTGTGTTGTCTTGTTTGTTTAAAGATTATTATTTGAAAAGAGTATTTTAAAGTTTGTTGAAAATTTCGTCGAATATCTATGTTGTTTTGCTGCTACTAAGTACCAGGAATACAAGGTATTTAATATAAAACAACTGAAGACCATTTATCTGAATGTATTTATCTTTATTGATAAATTTTAACAATTTCAAAACAATCAACAGTTATAACAAGATCCAATTCAAACTTTACAAAATGTACATCACACACCAGTTATGTCCTAAATTTTTTACACTATTATTTTAAAGAGCACATATATAGGATAGGTGTCAAAACAAACTTGAGATCAAATAAGCCAAGCTGCGTGCGAAAAAAAAATTCCTTTTATGTCTTACAATTCGTACATCGTTGTTTTTACTCATTCCAAGCTGACTTGGTTTTTTTTTATTAAAATGTTACTTTCATAATTAATCTAACAAAGACAGTTAATACAAAAATAAGTGAGCTCAAAGACATCATAATTATACCTAATTAGCATTCTAAATTACAATCAACAGTCATTAAAATTAACTCTAAATAGAACAAATGTAAGAATGAAGCCCATTAATTTAATGCTCCAAAACAAGCCATTAATTTTAAATATTTTTTTGTTTTTTCATAAATTTCGAGAATATATTTTTCTTTAATATGGATCATATTAATATCTGAATATGTTTATTAATCTTAAATACCACTATATTAATTTTTTTTAAAGTAGGGTGAACGAACCCAGGGCAAACAGACAGACTCTAAATGTAATATGTGGTACAATTTCCAAAGAGAACTTTCCACCAAAATTCCACCGATAACTTTAGGGAGGCACCAACTCATCAGGTCCTCCTTAAACATTTGCTCACCTCAACTAAATGTGTTCATTTTTTATTTCTTTAATATTCTTTATATCTTAAATACAAATTATATGAAAAATCGAAAAAAAAATAAAGTTAAATTGAATTTGTTTAGTTTACAAATAAAAGAAAAATGAGGTATTTAACTTTAAAGCAACCTCACACAGGAATGCGATGTAAAGTAATCTTCATCCAAGTTGATGTAATTCCATACCTAAAGAAGAAGAGAAACCACATGGCGTAGAACTTAACAATTTTATGTCACAGTACAGCCTTCAACAATGAGTAAACCCATGCTGCATAGCAAGCTATAAAAGGCAAAGACATGACAAATGTAAAACAATAGATATTATGATCTAGTTTATTATTGTTTAATAATGACATCTTTCTGAATGTATTTCAGAGAATAGCTTTCAATGTGCATCAACTTCAAGATGACTACCATCACAAGCTGCCATCTTTAAAACTTATATCACAACTCAAGTCATTGTCTAAAATGAGAAAAGAACATCACAAGGTATTTGTACTTGCTTCACCTTTATTGAAATAATTCACTGGACATATTTCACTGTTTTCAAAAGTTACAATGAAGTAGAAATTATGAGAAAAAAAGGAGTGTGAAATTATCTTCAAATTTATATAAATCTGATATTTTGGTCTCACTTTACTGTATGAAAGTATAAAGGCACAAGTACACATATGCTCTTTTTGTATCAGCTAGTTTTTCATTGCCTCAAACTACAGAAGATATTTTGTGCATAGATGTCATATGGTCTGAAGTATCATCAGGCACATGTCAGTTGTCAATAATTATTTTTTTTATCTTTTAAAGATACTAATTTTTCTAGTGGTTGCATAATATTTCAGGCATTATTTTTATCTTTCATTTTGTTTTAAATTTTCTAGCAAACATTTTAAATTGGTAAAATTTGTACATTGTCTTGAAAACAAATTGGTTAAAAAGTCAATAATCAAGCATACAGTTGGCTTTGTATTTTTGAAACTTAGTTACATTCATAAAACTAGTTTTAATGTACAACAGTTTGGCCATTGTGGAATTTCCTTCAAATTGGAGAATTTACCCTACGGAATGGGAGATGGTCAGCATGTGTTAAAGTTACCAGAAACAATTATTATAATATTCATGCAATAAAACAAAGACCTATTATAATTTTATTTTCAGATAAATTTAGAAGTTCAAGCAAGAATGCAAGACAAAGAAACAAGTGATTTAACACATTTAAAAGGTTTAGGTAAGATATTGAAAGTTTATGTGCTTGGTTCTTATTATTATGAGGACATCCCTTTCTTCCTACCCAACTGTGCTGTGTGAGCTGTTACTATATTTTTCATCAGTCATTTTCAACATCTTAACTCACCATGCTTAAAGGCCATGTAGTGAAGCAATGACACTGTTGGAATTCTATATTTTTTCTATAACCATTAGCATGGGTTAAAGTAAATGTAAGTGAAACATCAATGAGACTAACAACACACATAAACAAAAAAATAAACATTATACAATCATACAGCAGTTCAAATGCTAAATAGCAACAACATTAACACACATAAACTAAAGAAAAAACATGATACAATCAAACAGCAGCTCAAGCTCTAAATAGCCCAGACAACAACACACTAATACAAAAAGAAAAATACCATACATTCATACAGCAGCTCAAGCTCTAAATAGCCAAGACATTAACACACAAAAAATAAAAAAATAAATGATACAATCTTACAGCAGCTCAAGCTCTCGATAGCCAAGACATTAACACACATAAACTAATAAATAAACATGATATGATCATACAGCAGCTCAAGCTCTAGATAGTCAAGACATTAACACATATAAACTAAATAATAAACATGATACAATCATACAGCAGCTCAAGCTCTTGATAACCAAGACATTAACACATATAAACTAAATAATAAACATGATACAATCATACAGCAGCTCAAGCTCTTGATAACCAAGACATTGACACATATAAACTAAATAATAAACATGATACAATCATACAGCAGCTCAAGCTCTTGATAACCAAGACATTAACACATATAAACTAAATAATAAACATGATACAATCATACTGCAGCTCAAGCTCTTGATAATCAAGACATTGACACATATAAACTAAATAATAAACATGATACAATCATACAGCAGCTCAAGCTCTTGATAACCAAGACATTAACACATATAAACTAAAAAATAATCATGAAACAATCATACAGCAGCTCAAGCTCTCGATAGCCAAGACATTAACACATATAAACTAAATAATAAACATGATACAATCATGCAGCAGCTCAAGCTCTTGATAACCAAGACATTAACACACATAAACTAAAGAATAAACAAGATACAATCATACAGCAGCTCAAGCTCTCGATAGCCAAGACATTAACACACATAAACTAAATAATAATCATGATACAATCATACAGCAGCTCAAAACAGTTTTTTATTGAATTCCATAGAGACAACAAAACACAATGAATCAACACAGTTTTTTTTTCGTATTGACAAAAGTTAGGCACAGGAAATAGTGACATGGATTCCTGACTTGAAAATTGGTATTTGATGCTTCTCTGATATGCAACTGGTTTAGGAAAGTAAAAGCATACTTTCAGCTTGTAGTCAGAATTATATGTCTGGGTAGAGTGGCATGTCATACTTCATATTCATATATATATCATATTTACATGTTCTTATCCTGGTATGCATGTTATAATTTCCACTGAACACTTACCACCAATTATTCATCCTCATCATCCCTCTTCTCATCTCAACTTATTGATTATTGGTTTCTTTATACCCAAGAGTTATATTCATCTTCTTCAAATATGATTCTGGCCTGTAATTTTTTTGATCCCATAATTCCTTTTAAATAATTTTAATGCCATGTCCACTAAATGCATTGACTTCTCAGACAAATGAAATAATTGTGTTTTTACTTTAGCTGTTGTGCTAGGGAACTTGAAACTCAGCTTTGGTGAAATCTTCATTTTGATTGGTTTACCAAAAGATTTTGGTTAAGTTTTAACCATTTGGAAAGAGCATCTGTTTCAAAACAATCATCTAATGAATTCATATAATGCAGATGTGATCTGATACATGTAAGTGTACCTTAAAAATTGTATGGGTGCTAATTGAAACCAAGATGCCTGGATAATTAATTGATAGTCTAAGATATATTGTACAATGTACAAGCTTATGAGTTTTGGAATAAGAAAAATCTATACATCAACTTTTTATTTAGGTGAGAAGATAGATAAAGTTCAAAGTTTAAATTCACATATGCAGTCAATTATTGACAGCAAGGCACAGCTACTGACCAGATTGCAACAGCCATATGTTGGAGAATTCATTAAATTAGAAGCACAGTATCACAGGTACGTCATAATTAGATTTGTTTTTTTGTTTGTGTTAAATGCTACACCATGGTTATATAATGGATGTCAGTTTTTATTTGTGGAGGAAGCTTGAATTCTTCAGAGAGAGAACCACAGACCTTCAACAGGAAGTCATGAATAGAGACGGGCAATCTCAAGAGTTGTTGTGGAGGGTTATATAAAACATTTTCATGGGAATAAAATCTGAAAATATGTATTAAGCTACTACCTTATCTACATCAGCTCTCAAGCATGATGTTGATTATTGTCATGAAAGGAGCTATAGATTTTTATTATTATTGCTCACAAATATTGTTCCTCTATGAAAACATGTATTATAGTGCAAGACCTTGTGATAAGTATTGCACAGTAACTTTCAATATGACCAATAGACAATATTATGTTGCTAAACAATAAGTTTGAATATCAGTTTATAATCATGGTACTTTAAACAGCACTGTAAGACTTCCTGTTAACTTATTCTTATTGAAGACAAGTTCAAATTACTGAGAAGAAAGTGCCAATTGTAGGGGTAGAAATTTGGGGAAATGAAGAACATTTGAATTTTAAATTTTCAGTCCAAATTGGATGAAAGGACCATACGAATTACATATGGTAGAATATGTTTGTTTTCAGCATTGTATTTTAATTCCACCCTCCCAAATTTTTTCTTCTAACCCAAATGAGCAACACAGGCTTTTAATACATTTGTATCCTTGGATTCCTTGCTGGTCATGCCCATTGCTTGTACTGATGAAAAGCTCTAAGACGAAACTTATTCTGTAAATGTTCTTGTATATTTATTTGAGGTGTGCAGCTTTCCTAACAGACAAAATGTTTTTGATGTTATGAACTCCCCCCCACAGAATAAAGAATCCACATTTTTCTGTATTGAATCCATGCTATACAGATACTTATATTTGTGCAATTTAGACAATTTGTTATTGTTTGATAGTTGCTTGCTTAATGCCCAGAAGCAAATATTTCATGCATTTTCAGGAAGATAAACAATTTTAATGTAAATTCATACCACTGGAATATCATTTAGAAAATATGCATCACTAAAATATGAAAACAACACATTATAAATTTCATGCATACCTTCATCAGGAACGCTCAAAGTCAAATATTTGAAAGCCAATTGCAAGGATGTATATACCAAAACAGTTGAAGAGCTGTATGACCAAATAATAATCAATTGCCTTTTGTATTTCAGATATGCAAGTGAATTTCTTCCCCAGATAGCCCCATTATTAGCAGATCTTAGTACACATTTAGATAATATATCATGGATGAAATTTCTTACATTACCAGATTCAAAAATGGTAGGTATGAAACTTCAAAAGCATGCGTTTATATTTCATGTAACATAATACACTGATCAAAAATATTTAGAATATTAAATACATGTATTGTCATTCTTGTCAAATTTGAGAGTTGAGTCTTATAGTATTTTAAAAGGGCTGTTCCAAAATTTATCGGGTTGGGGGATGGGAGGCACTCAAATTAATATAAATAAAATATACATGTGTGGTGTATTATATTATTTTAGCTATTTCATTCACATGAATTAAGGTAATGTTAAATCATTGTTATATTGAAAAAATTGCAACATATTTTTTTTACCAAAATCTTAATAGGAGATACACTTATTGTAATAGATTATTTTTCAGCATTTTCCTAAAAATTTATAAAATAGAACAGTATAAAACTTACACAAAAATATTTTTTTAAGAAACAATATATAACTGAGTCATACAGCAAAGTTAATTTCAATTATTTCATTTTATGTCTGTTTCAACTTAAATGATTTTCATTGTTTAGTTATAGAGATATAGATTTTTATAACATGAAGAAAATTTTGCTTATTTTTTTGCATAAACATTGTCTTTCAAGTGCAATAAGTTTTGCACGCAAAAAGATTTAAAGCAGATGTAATTAATATCCTTTTTGAAATGTTTTTGATACAAAAATATCATAAAATGCTTGAAAACAAATCAGATATTAGAAAATAAATATGCATCAGGGTATTAATTCTCTAACTGCTGTTCTTCATCCTGTTAATAGCAAGAATGTACTTTATAAAGCAAATGAGTTTCAGAATACTGATTAAACAATCAAAATAATACACCACTATGGGAACCATTTTTCTTTAATAATAAACATTTCATTTTTCAGGATAACATGCTAACAGAATTAGGTAGTACGTTAGCATCATTACAGACCACATTCCAATCCTTGTGTCAGATGAGAAACAGTATGACCAATGTATATTCTCACCAAGCTGTAGACTAATGATGCAATGCCTGAAAATCAATTTTTTTATAAGTTAACACACACAGATTTATATATATGTTTTTATTAAAATGTATTTTTATTACATTGTATGTTTTATCAATAACAATCCTTTTTGGGAAAAACTAACACTTGAATGATTTAAAGGAACCATAACATGTAGGTCATTGTTACACATGTACATATCCTTTCTTTGTTTGTATTCTTACTGAATCTTTTTATGGTGAAAATACCATCATACATAGGTGTAGGCAATCAAGAAAACTCTTTGATATTTTTTGTTAGATTACAACCCTTATTTGTTGCTATAATCAGTACTGAAAAAATCAAAATACATTTAAACACAAGTCAAAAGGCAATAAAACTAAAATTTCAATATAAAATAAACAAAATGAAGTTATTAAAAGTTTAATTGATACCCCACTTCAAGCTAGTACCTATATATAAGTATGTCTTCATCAGCTTATCACTTCTAAGGTTTCATTCAAACAAAGCAAAAAGCAGATGTCTGATTCAAAACAATGTCAAACAGATACATAAGATCACAACAGGAAGACTCATAGAAGTTGTATACATAGGACAAGCTTTGTTGTTCAGTTGTCCTTTTTTATAAAGGTAGGCTGTTCCTTAAAGCTGGAGGCTTTTAAGGTCACCTGATCATTGTGGAATTTAAATTTGAATTTGTAAAAATCTAACAATTTTACAGATATTCCTGTAGTGTCGCCATAAAACTCATCCTTAGTTTCTGAAGGATAGAGCACAAATGTCAAATAACCATATATCAAGTTCAGTTTATTCTTCTCTGTGTGTTTGCCAATCTTAATTTTACCATAGGCTTGATGTTTATACATCCCAATGTATTCTTTTTGTTTTCTTGTTGTATTTCTGTCTTTTGGGTAGTTAGGTTTTACTTTTGGTATATCAGATTTTAACCATGGTTCAGGATAAGAACATATGGTTGATGTATTTAGATATGGGATATGACCAGTGTACACATCAAATATATAATTATGTAATGTTAGTCTGTATAAGTAATTTGGATCATTTCCAGTAAATGCTACAAAAATGCCAATATCAGCCTCAGGGTACCAGGATATCATTGCTCTATATCCCCATGTTGAGCCTGTATGGACAACCATTCTGTACCCTAAAATAAGAAAAATTGAGAATAACTTTGGAGTGAAATGTTTTATAATGGCTACAGGCTGTGTTTTGTGATATTAGCTGATACAACCAAGCATATACAAATTTCCATTAGATTTCTGGTTAAATTTATCTATTTAAATCACACATTTATGTGAGATTTTGTCACCACTAAGTCATAGCATCTTGTCCGTCAAATAAATGTATAACAAACTGCTGAACCAAATGGAAGCAATTTCTCCATAAGTATTTTACACAGTATTATATACTAAGTAAAATCTTTCAATAAAGTCATTGATGAGAGACCTTGGTTATTTATACATCCTTGGCTCTCAAATATTAGGGTTTTAGCATTCCTGATGAAGGTCTATCCAGAAGAGTAATTCAGACACATGAAATTTACCAAGTTTTATTTTCTTATATTTAGTTTGTGTGTGCAATTTTATGGGGAATTACTTGGGAGAACTGTCAACTTGACCTGACCTAAGCTAAGAGCCTCATCATTGACTGTATTTTATCTTATTTTTGTATTGTGCACTTTTTTTAGTCCTGTAAAGGATTTGATTTTATGGTAGATCTTTCATATTAAACATATAGTCAAATTTTATCTACACTTGAAATGATGTAGACTCGACATACCATATAGTCACATGTGTATTGACCCCTAGATGTTTTTCTGGTTCATTAATGTTCTCAAGTTTCTGTTGTATTGATTTCTACCTCACAATTTGTTTTATTCATAATCATTAGGGAAAAGCTTTTACTTGTATCCAAGTTGAACAATGAGAAGATGGCTGGGCTGTGTTGAATTTTGTCTTCAACCAGTGTCCCGTTTTTTGTGAGGCATAATGGTAGGTATTACTTTTCCAGCAACATATTCAATACCTTATATTAAGATGAACGGTAAATGTCAATGAGACAGCAATCCAACTATTGTTCTGAAGATAAAAGACTTAAATGTATTAGAAATCATCATTGAAGGGAAGTAGTCCCTATTTACAGTCAATAAATGGTGTCAGTCATACGTGTTTTTGAAGATGTAGTATTGCTGATAATTTTGACTGTATACACTTTTCTTTAAGTTAATAAAGAAATTGCTAAAAATGATTTAAATATCACTGATTAAGGGTAATAACTCCTAATAACTCATTGTAAATTTGGTGCATCCCAAACGCTTTTCTGTATTTACCTTCATCTGGAACACTCCAACAATTTAAATCAAAAGATATGTAAATATTTGACCAAAAGGGACATAAACATTTAACCAATTCCACCGAAGATCAACTATGCCGGATGGAAATGGAACTTTAGTTTCTTAATAATATCTAAATTAATGATAAATCAACAGAAATTTTTAAGGTTTCAGTCAAATTTGGAGATTTTTGTAGATCTTAAACTGATCATCAGTTTTTATTAACTACATCTAGCTATAAAAGTTTTCAAAATATAAGGCATATGGAATAAACCAGTTGTGTGTGCACAAACTGCCCCAGTCATGGGCATATTTAAGTAATAATTGATTGATTTTTTATGTTTAAAGCCACTTTCAGCACTATTGGCTATATCATGTCGGCCAGTTTTTATTGGTGGAGGAAGTTGGAGCGCGCAGAGAACCAAGACATTTGGCAGGAAAACTGGTAATCATAGTCAATTAAGATTAGAGTCAAAAGCACCTGTCACATGCGGTGTTCGAACTGACAACCTCAGTGCCCACAGGCTAGTGATAGATGAACTACTTGGACCACTTGGTCACTGGAGGCCCCTATTTCAATAACGAATAATGTGAAATGTGTTAAATTCACCTCTGTTCATTAAATTTTGCTAAATATCAGATGATTTTATCTAAGGAAGTTTCTGAATGAAAATCAGACTATTCTGCATCATTAAAGGCCACATAGAATGAACAATGTTGAATGTATCAATATGGACACTTTTATGGTAGGCGTAAATAAGACAGCACACCAACCATCAAAGCAGGGTATATTCATATCTCATGAACGTGTTGTTCTCCTGAATGTGCATGTAATATTTGCTGGATATTAATAAATAATCAATCAATCAATCAATTTATATATATTACTAGAATGTCGAAAATGATGAATGCTAAAAATGTATGTCTCATTATAAAGAATTTCTCATAAGAGGGCGTCCAACATGACTTGTCTTTTGTTGTTAATAGTTTTGTTTTAAATATCCAATTATTTCACTGGAATGTCAGTAGGGTATTGAACAGACAAAGGTAATACAACAAGAAATGCTCTGACGCTTTCAGCAGTAATATTTAAAAGAGATATTGAGATTAGGTACACAGTTATCATTAAGTTGTTTTTGAATGTGTAGTTGCATAAAATATAAAACTTCTATCCTGATGACAGATTGTCTGGATGGGGTCCTTCATTTCTTTATTCTTTAATTTTCAAGACCATTTTTCTCTATTCTATATTCATTTTGCCAATTATTCTCTATTCTTTATTTTTTGGGATCTTTATTCTGAACTTTTTGCTCATTATTCTCAGTCTTTTCTGTAAACCCCATTCAGACCCTCATGTCATATTTCTTGGAATACTTGCCTCTATAATATCCAGTTCTCCAACTCAGTGCGTAGTTGTTTTGAATATTCGTGACGGGTATTTCCGGCATGGAAAAGTATTTGTGGGTGTAAGTATATGGTATGGTATTTACAGGGGTTGTTATGTCTTTAAAGGCCTGTTCTGAAATCAATCTGGTGTCGTTTTGAAGCTTTCCTCCATTTAAAAAGAAACGTGTCCACTTAGACATGTCATTTGCAGTAGAAAGTACGCTCCCTGATCCACCTATTTCACCATATTGCCTGGAACAGATTATGTATTTCAACAAGTCAATATCTTATTGCCAAACTTTCTGTTTTTATTCCATTCACATCTTATAAACTTATGTTGAAGTATATTATTTTCTTGTTGGCTTGCTAAGGGCTAAACCAGTAATGACCTTCATTACATTTGTAAATCCTAAAATCTGGAATATTATCTGGTAGGTTTATTTCCGCACCGTTTTATCTCTGATTGTTACCGTTTTAAACAACATTTCAGCATCATAATTTATTTTTATAATGTGGTAGTGTTTTATATTAATATTTATTTTCTTTCAGAATAGTAAATATTAATTAGTAAATTATTATATGTATTGTAAGAGTTCATCAATTCTTCTATTCTCTTATGCAATCTTATTTTCTTGGTATTTTATATCCTTAGTACTGTAGTTTAACTCTGTTTTCTGGTTCATTAGTTATTCAGTCATGTGTCAAGTTATCTTGTCTTCTATTGGTCATAGTCATTGAGATCAAAGTTTTACCACACTTTTTGAATACCTTGAGAGAGAAAGCTATATATCATAGATAGAGCAGCATATCTTAAATATCATATTGTTATATACTCCGGACACTAATTCCACATTAATCAGGTCAGTAACTAATATTTCTAAGTCTTTAATACTTGCACAGTTTTCCATTAGTTTGAATCTGAGAGAAAATGTATTTTTGAATAAGTCAGAATGATTGTGCATGAATGATAGATATTTTATTTCAAAGAAGTATTTTCATGAAATCAGAGAAATAATATATCATAGATATATAAATGATACATGTATTGGTACAGTTATATTATTATCACAAAAGGGCTAAAGTAATGTCTTGTGAACATTATACTTATTGTTTATAAATGCTATGCAGATATAATTTAGTTCATTAAATTTATGTAGGTTATATTTATATTTTGTATAGGACCAGAATATCTTGATGTTTTAATGATCTGGTGATGTTACCAAATAGGAGATAGATCAGTGTTTTCAATGTGTATTTTTAGTTTGCTGTATTGTCTGTGTTTGTCTATGTAATTTAAATTCAGTATATGTACGGTTTGTGTAGCATACAGTGTGATTAGCCACAGGCACTTGTCTCAGAAAAAAATTTCCTATATACCTTAATATAACACTTAAGGTATATAGGAAATTTTTTTTCTGAGACAAGTGCCTGTGTGATTAGCATAATATTATTGGAAGGAATGAATCAATTAATCCTGACTTGGTATATGATTGAGTTATGAGTTTAATTGGATTTTTACATTTATAATATATACACATTAATAGTATTGGTTGTATTCTGATAGAACAAAGCCAGTTTATCGTATTTTATCGTAGTATATACATGTACTTTCCGTTTAATGGATTAGAGTTATATCCCTTTGTACACCGTATTGTATTTATGTTTTATTATCTGTGTACTTTCAGGGTTATTTATTTATGTCGTATAAATAAACATCTCTAAACTTGACGAATTACTTTATTCTGTCCAATAACAATAACTTCCAGGAAATCAACGTTTAACCATATCTCAGTAGTTAACATTCAGTGTCGCATTTTGAGGTTGAAAACTGTAATATTAAGTCAATGAACTATATGTAACTCTATAGTCTGGGAAAACACCAGGGTGCATATGTTTAGTATCAAGTTGAAGTTCTTATCAGATGCTAAAGTTACTATCTAGTTTTTCTTTATATGAGAACTGTTTCCTTGATATCGTCACTTGTGTGCTTTACACTTTATTGTAAACATGTATATAGTTTAGATTAGAATAAAATTTATAACCAATCTTATGTATATAAAGCAAGGGATTATATATTTGCCTCGCCAATATAACAAAAACAAATATGGATGATGCACAAGCATTTTATCATTCATATATATTTGTTTTTACTTTTTTTATCAAAATAAAAAGATGCCCAACTTCCTTTCTTTTCCAAATCCTGTATCCGCCAATGAAACTACCGTTTTCAGTAAAACAACATATTGTGTAGCTAATGTCACTCAATTTTATGAATGAATAATAACACTTGCCTTGTAAAGTTATATTGAACCGGACGGAGTTCACCGTAATATTCCACGTATCCTTTTGCCAGCAAAATCTTTTCTAGGTCTGCTGTTGTAACAAATGTTGATGTATTCATTTCTAACGGTTCAAATATGTGCTTGGTTACTAGGTTCTCCCATGTATCTTTGCCTATGATCTCAGCAAGGCGGGTGACGACTCCATACATTAAACTATTGTACATGTAACTACCTCTGAAAACACCCACTGGTTTCAGATATTTAATTCGACTGAAAAATATAGCATGTTTCTTTTATTTTCCTTATTAATTTAAATTTAAAAAGATGTATGATGATTGCCAATGAGACAACTATCCGCTATAGAGACCAAATGTACGTAGATGTAAGAGATGATAGTATGCATGATTTTGTTTGATGATTTCATTCCACTTATCAAACCTTTTCCATAAAATATCTTTTCTTACGTAAATATAACACTCCTCACAAACAATCAAGGATTGCTATAAAAATCCTTGATACTATATACTAGAAGTGGGCTATTGTTGTCTGTCAATTGTCTTAAGCATAATGTTATACTTACTCTACTAGATTTTTTCGGGTAAGATCAATGTCAAATCTCATCTCATTATGTTTCGGGATACCTGTTTTGTGGGACAGCAAATCTCGTAGAGTGACATAGTTGGATCTTAAACTGTCGTAGAAAATCTCCTTTCCATGTAGAATTTTCTTTAGTCTTGTATCCAAGGTATAGCTGTTTAATGGAGTTATTTTAAATTTGTAAATAATTAAAGTGTAGTACAACAAGCTTCAACGACTAGATCACATATAGAATATACCATAAATCTTGTTTGAATCCGTTCGATCAACTGATCTTTCCTTAATGATATATCATAAATAGTTTTCGAATTTAGTTTTGTTAGGACTTTTCAAAATATGTCAATTTTAACTCGCCTGGCCAATAGGGCAAGTGTGATCTTTCCCCATCACTTAGCGTCCGTTGTCAGTCGTCGTTGTCCGATAACTTTTACAAAACTCTTGTCCTCTGAAATTACTGAGCCAAATTCAACCAAACTTGGCCATAATCATCATTGGGATATTCAATTATAAAAAGGTGTCCGATGACCACGCCTACCAATCACCATGGCCGTCTTGACTTAAAATAAACATAGGTATAAAATGCAAGTCTTGAAAACTATAATAGATAAGCAGAAACTTAAATTAGCAAAAATGATCAGCAAAACAAGATCTACAAATAAGTCAAATGGCCGAAATCGTTAGTTGACTCCTTATTGTTGTTATTGCTGTTTAATGACAATTGATACCCATTGTTTGTGTGATTGCCTATTGTCTTGAAAACTATTAAAGATAGACACTTCAAACAGCAAAAATGATCAGCAAGACAAGATCTGCAAATAAGTCAAATTTGATGAAATCATTATTACTCTTTACAAGATCAACAACAAAAAAAGATTTTTTTGTCATGAATTTTATTCTAGTCTACACTGTTGAAGAGGGTCCATTGAAGATGCACATATACCATGGTGAGCAACACAGGCTCCTTGGGGCCTCTAGTTGATATAAGCAAAGATGATACTTACTCTGTATTAGCAGTTGTAACTTCAAATGTACAGAACAAATCAGAAATAAAATAAAAGCATTTATGTTGTACTAGGAATATATACTGGCCTTTCCTGATTGTCTGAGTTCAATAGTAATATCTCCTTAAACATGTTTTATTGACAAGCTGTTGGTGGTTATAACACATAATAAAAGCTTGGTGAACAGCAAAATTGAAGAACAATTCATGATGAAATGTGTTTTAAAATAAACGATTTATGAGTTAGAAGACCTATTAACCCCAGAAATATATCCTCGGCCTATAGTACCGGCGAATTTAACACTCGTAGGTTATCAAATTAACTTCCCGACGATGTTTTACCAGTGCTATCGTTCACTGTACAATTGAAACAAATAAGAGTTGTTATATAACTTCAAAAACAGAGTTGACGTTTACTTGCTTGCCAACTTTGTAGGATGTTTGCTCAATCAATGTAATAAAGTTGACATGTGATGCCGCTTGGTGAATAAGCGGAGTTATCTTCAATATACTAAAATACATGTAGTTAGTATTTTGCAAGGCAAAATATCTGCTGTTTTTTTTTCTCTCGAACAAACTCTCTTTTACAAGTGATAGTCTACATTTCCCTACCTCATCACGGTCCTGCCCACTTTGCAGAACCAATTCAGTTGATTCATTGTTATGTTTTCCTTCGAAAAAAGGCAGACATTTTTTGTAGGATTTCATTTCGCCTTTTTCTTCTTGTTGTTCACATACAAACTTTCCGGGCAGTAACTTTTTTTACCATTTGACATGGACTCATTACATTTTATTCTTTGACATAGGCTATTGACATTTGGTACCTTGGTGCACATTCTGAAGATGATATATCGTTCGCCATTTAAGATTACCTCTTACCTTAATCTTTGACCTAGAGTTTGATAATTTTCGTGTCCTGGAAATTTTTATACATGATCAATTTGTCCCTTTTCAGACAAGACGCTAAACTAACTTGCCTATTGTCCTAAAAATGTTTGGGTCATCTTTTTTCTTTATTTCTCTATTTTCAGAGCAGTTTTGATATAAATTTGAAACTCCACCCTAGATATGCATGGAATTTTTTGGTCCAAAAAGGCATTAGATATTTGCCATAGAACGCAAACAACACATTATTCAATAACTCTAGATCGCAATAACTCTAAGTATTACTTAATTAGCATAAAATATACGAATATTCAAAATGTGCTTCAGTAGGGATTTTTACATTGTCTGTTTCTGATAAAGAAAAACATTTTTTTTTTTTTTTCTTCAGAAAATCAAAACCAACGATTAATGCATTGTACAAATCTTCCTTCAAATGGACAAGAGACTGTTGTACAACGACCTTGACTACCCATGAGGGTCTGTACATATCTGAAGTGGTAATTTGAATTTTAGGTGTGACCATGGAAATGGGTAAAATGAGATCTATCACGAAAAACATTTTGTCTGTCTTACAAAGTTTTGAAATTAAGCATAATCTGGCTGATTTAGGAAAATAATTAAGGATATTCTATTAACAAGCTCATCACGACATCATAGTTTCTCGCATTTAAAGACGACAGACAAAACATGGAGGCAATATCTCACTGATTGATTCGTTATAGATGAAAATAATCTTCTGATATTGACTAAATTATTTAGTAACTTACTTTGTCTTCTCTTCTATTAGCTTTGTAAGCAGAACACTTGCGAATGCTTTTGATAGTGATGCTACTTGAAAAAGTGTATCCCCTGTCACAGGCGTCTTCTTTTCTTTATCCACAAAGCCATACCCTCCAACAAACAGAACTTTATCTGATCTGACAACAGACACCGTCAGACCTACGGTTTTGTTAGATTTGAACTTGCAATCGAAAGTTTCCTTCAATACTTGATCGATTCGGACGTGTTCTTGTCCACTAAGACAGTAAACGAACGAATATAACAGAAAAACTCGAAACATTTTTAAGCTAAGTATAATATACAGTGTTTTCATTAGGATGCAGGTGTATGCGATAATCAGCCATGTATTTATAATTCATGCATCTTCTGTAACTATAAATAACTATAAATAATAATTGGTACTTGTATATGACAATTTACATGATATCGCATTGTCATATCAGACTCTAAAGCATGTGGACAATGTACTATTTTTTAAGCTAACAGCAAGAGAGGTAGATGTCTGCAATAACATAAACGGTACCAATTTTTCTGCACCAGATGCACCAAAATGCGCAGACGTGGAAATAATTTCTGGCACCTAATGTCTTGGTTGAAACACTGGCATGGTGACTACTATAATATTAAACTTACGTATTTTTAACATATTAGACTATTTGTCAATATAGAGCTTCGCGTGAATACATGTATTATAATGCAGGACCATGTGATAAATAATGCACAGTAACTTTTCGATAAGACCAATAGACAATTTTATGTTACTATACAATAAGTTTAAATATCAGTTCATAATCATGGTACTCTAAACAGCAGTGTTAGACCAGATGTTAACTCATTCTTTATATTGAAGACAAGTTCAAATTACTGATAAGAAAGTGTCAATAGTTAGGGCATAATTTTGGGGAAATGAAGAGCATTTGAATTTTAAATCTTTAGTCTAAACCAATGAAAGATCATGTGAATTACATATGGTAGAGTATGTTTGTATTCAACATTGTATTGTTGCCTTGCCTTTTATCCACACCCCCCACCCCATTGTTTTTTTTTCTTCTAACCCAAATGAGCAATACAGGCTTTTAATACTTTTGTAACCTTGCTGGTCATTGCTTCAGCTGATGAAAAGCTCTAAGAGGAAACGTATTCCGTAAATGTTCTTGTACATTTATTTTAGGTGTGCACCTTTCCTAACAGACAACATGTTTTTTGTGTTATGAACTCCCCGAAAAAAAATAGAACAAAGAATCCACACTTTTAGCTCACCTGGCCCATAGGGCCAAGTGAGCTTTTTTCATCACTTGGCGTCCGTCGTCCGTCGTCGTCTGTTAACTTTTGCAAAAATATCTCCTCTGAAACTACTTTGCCGAATTTAACCAAACTTCGGCACAATCATTATTGGGGTATCTAGTTTAATAATGTGTCCGATGACCCTGCCTGCTAATCAAGATGGCCGACATGGCTAAAAATTGAACATAGGGATAAAATTCAAGTTTAGTCCATTATTTTGAAAACTGTTATAAATAGAGAAAATCTGATGGAGCAAAAATGTTCAGCATGTTGAGCTCTACCAATTGTCCATATACGTCAAAACTGTCAGACGACTACTTTAGGAGTTATTGCCCTTAACGAAAAATTTTAACATTTTTTTTCCATTTTTTGCCTATTATATAGATAGTGAGAAACTTTAAATTGCAAAAATGATCTGCAAGACAAGTTCTACAATTAAGTCTCATGGTCGAAATCGTCAGTGGACTCCTTATTAGAGATATTTAGATATAGGAAGATGTGGTATGAGTGCCAATGAGACAACTCTCCATCCAAGTAACAATTTATAAAAGTAAACCATTATAGGTTAAGGTACGGCCTTCAACACGGAGCATTGGCTCACACCGAACAGCAAGCTATAAAGGGCCCCAAAAATTACTAGTATAAAACCATTCAAACGGGAAAACCAATGGTCTAATCTATATAAAAACGAGAAACGAGAAACACGTATGAACTACATAAACAGACGACAACTACTGTACATCAGATTCCTGACTTAGGACAGGTGCAAACATTTGCAGCGGGACTGAACGTTTTAATGGTACCAAACCTTCTCCCTTTTTCTGAAACAATAGTATAACATCACAACATAGAAAGACACACTATAAAATATCAATTGGAAGGCTTAACTCAATCAAAAAACGTAAATTAACACACAATGAACGAATAAATTTGATCTGTGATACCAGAATGCAAATACATAGTTAATAAAAATTAGAAAATCATCACTTTTGAAAAAAAAACCTGCGTCATATTATACACAGGTAAATGAAAATAATTTTGTTGTTAAGTATACTTCTTCTGTGTGTATAAAATCTTCCGTTTAGGAATACCAAGAAATTTCTTTAATATCAATAAAACTAATCTAACACTTGATACATATGGGGTGAATATCAACAATAAAACTATACAATTAGTGCTAGATAAAACTTCCTGTACAGGTGCAAGAACATTATTAAAGAGAAATGAAATAATTTTGATGTTCATAGTACGAAGAAATGAACATTTGTAGTAATTCCAAATAATTAAAGCTGGTATATGGACAAGATCCATGTTAACATTAAATAACAAAAAAGCATTACAACTAGTATCAACAGGTCAAATTAAAGTACGATTTGAGAGTACTCGCAGTTACTGACAGCTAGTTAAAAGCCAAAACAATTAATAATAAAAAATCATGCATCAGAGACTGAAATCAACTAAAACACATCCCAGGGATTTAGTATTTTAACGTCATGAACAGTCAAAGAAGACATGACTTGTGCAATGCCAAAAATAAATGTATCGACAGGTAGTAGGATAGTTAGGAGTGACTTCTTTATAGATAAAAATGAACGTGTGGGTGTCTCTATACATCCCGTTTGAAAAGAAAATACAAATTTAGTTATGTTTTAATTTGCTAATGACAAAATCGATATTAGTGCCAATGTAAACTATATCCAGAGATCTAATTACAACTTTGGTACGATAACCCTTACTAATAAGTTTGTTTAAAGGTTCGATGAGTTTACACGGATCACATAGTGATTTCCGCGCTTTAAGTACAATATTACCGTAAAATTTAGGATGTGAAATACCATTTTTAATAAGTTTTCTACAGGTACAGCCAAATTTTTACTAATCAAATCTTTGTATCTATGAAAGAATTAAGTAAAAGTTTTAAGTAATTTATGGTAACGAAATCCCTGACTTAATAATTTACCAGTGATGCATTGATTACGTTCGTTGAAATCTATGACATCACTACACACACGGGCATACCGAACGAGTTGGGATATATAAACACCGTACGATGGAGCCAAAGGCACATCGCCGTCTAAAAAAGGAAAATTAACAATAGGGAATGAAAAATCGTCACTTTTGTCTAAAATTTTAGTATGGAGTTTCCCTTTAGAAATTGAAATGTCTAAATCTAGAAAAGGACAACTGCTGCTGTTTATGTTAGATTTAGTTAAAGTAAGTTCTTTTGGGTAAATTTCGGTAGTATATTTGGAGAACTCTGGATTATTTAACGAAAAATATCATGCAGATAACGGTAGGTATTGTTGAATGTATCAACCAAATGTAACAATGATGTGTCTTTACTGAGTTTGGTCATAAACTGAGATTCATAGCAATACAGGAATAAATCTGCTATTAAAGGGGCGCAGTTAGTGCCCATAGGAATACCTACTACCTGACGATACACTTTATCGCCGAAACGTACATATATGTTATCTAGGAGAAAATTTAAAGCTTCAGTCATATCCTCACATTTCCAGTAAGTGTATCTAGCATACTTTCCTTTTTCGTTACAGAAAAGGCTTTAAACGAGTTACAGCAAATAAATTTACAATGAGATTTTTCGAAAGACCATTTTATTAAATATGAAAACTTTTTCTTTATTAGATTGTGTGGAAGTGTAGTGTAGAGAGTAGAAAAATCATAACTGTCAACAGAATTAAAAGGACCATCAAAAGCATGTATTTTATCTAAAACCTCTAAAGAATTTTTAACACTCCAAAAATAATTAATACCATTATTTTCATAAGCTTTATTACAAAAGTTAATAACCAGTTCTTTGATAGTAGTAAGGGAGGTAGTAAGAAACACTGATAGATTAGTAGTAGAACACTTACTAGATGCGGAGATGAAACGGAATTTAAATGGTTTTTTGTGTAATTTCGGTAACCAGTACATGGTAGGGACTTTCAAATGTTCGGAAGAGGCTTTAAGCTGGGTAGTGGCAGTGATATGCTTGTAAACGATTTGACTCTCAGTGGTGCGTACGGATCTGAATGTAGAGAAATTGATAATTTCGTTTTGAAGAACTTCCGTGTAGTATATGCGTCATACCACCACTACATTATTGGCTGCCTTGTCTGCCGGTACGAACACAAACCGCTCTGCGAGTACTTGGAGTTTATTTTTTATTCTAGAAATGGGAATATCATGGACCCTATTAATAATTTCAGAATTGTTTTCAAAATGAGATATTCGAATATTAACAGTATTCATAATTTTATTCAAATAACTGTCTAGAGATTTTTTATCAGATTTTTCACGTTTGCACCAATTTTTACAGTAGGCTGTTTTTAATGACCTGACGACACTGTTTCCAATCTATTATAGATGGAGGACGGTATTTCGGTCCTTTCTTTAGAAAAGTTTTGACCTCACGGTCTTCGATGTTGAGGTCTCCTGTAATAACATGACCATAGGGAACATATCTAAAACTAGATGTTTCACAGTCTCAAGTGGAAGGAACATTATTTTCTATATTGACGTCTGATGTAACGGACGTATAATTAAAAATCAAACTTCTGCCCGGTTTTTTATAAGAATACGAAATAATGGGTGGTTCTATATCATCAAAATATGGAGGTATTTGGCTATAGACGGAAGAGTCATTGAATATGCTAGATAAGTTAATAAAATCAATACCTCTATTTATATATTTTAATTTAAGAAAATGTCGTTTATGGTTTTCAGGTTTATCGATACTAGGAAACAGCCTGTGATGACAAAAGGCTGTAATAATACGGGTGTATTCATAAAACGGGCTAAATAAAGAAAGTTCATCACACTCCAGAAAAATAGCATATAATTTACTTATTGGTATCTGACCCAGTTTGCATAATACCTGATGTCTGCCATTATTTTCTATTATAGATAACAGATCAGCAAGTGTATAATTTATACGATGTTTAATACGTTGATTACGGTTTTTGCGTTTACCATGAGACATATTATTTTTAATTCGTTTATCAACAATATTAATGACATCGATAGAAGTTTTAGATATGTTCCCCTGTCCTAATATTTTGTCATTGAGACCGAGAGGATAAGCTGTTTGAAGTCTTTTTATCCAAAATAATTCGCGAACTTCACGTGATTTTTCAAATTGCTTGTGTGATTCTCCTGGTTGTTTCTGAACGGTTTCAAGGGGTTGGAATTTTATAAATTTAAGATTGTGATTATGCTTATCTAAATGTTGATATATCAAACTTTTGAATTTTTTGGGTCTACGAAAGCGGTAAAGGTGTTCTTGATTTCTTTTGTAATACTCTCGTCCCGTCTGTCCCACATATTGAATACCACATTTAGGTTGGGTTCAAGTTACCACATATATCAGGTTTTGAGTTTTTCAGGTAATATCACAGGAAAAGGAGAGCGAAAAAGTTCTCCCGTTCACTGTTGACCTTACAGTATTTTGAGAAGTTAATCTAAAACAGGTTAGTCATTTTTTGGCATTGCACGGGAAAATTTGTGGATATCCAGGTGCATTTTTGTTAAACAATCTGGCTGTAGTGGCATTACAAATACGTTTATTTAAGCACGTGGATAACCTAGAAGTTGTGTTGTTAATAATTATTAAATAGGGGTATAGGAACAATAAAAAAGACCGGAGGTTATAACATTGAATGAGGGTCACAATTACGGAATAGGAAATAATAGGCAAAGCAGTAAAAGAACTCTTACAAAAACTGTTATAAAAGGCCCGACGTAAAGACTTAAGTATTACAAAACTGACATATATAACAAACACAGGGCAAAAACAGAGATTGTAAGAAATCTGAGTAAAACCATAGCAGGGGGCAATTAATAATAAAAAAATAGCAGGCGTGGACGAGTATTTATACATCCAAACGCCGTAATATTTAATAAACAATTAAGATTTAATACAAAGATAAAATAAACATGTGAAAGCTCTCTCACAGGCAAACAACCCATAATTGAAAATATAAAGGCATACACCACAAGCACCAATTTTTTGCATTTTTGTTTGATATCTTAAAAATTATACTAGATAGATAGAAACTTAAATAAGCAAAAATGATCAGCAAGGCAAGATCTACAATTAAGACGATATATGGTGGAAATCGTCCGACTACTGCTTATTGGAGCTATTGTTCTTTAATGACGATTTTTACCGTGTTTTTTTTTTTTTTTTTGGCGTTTTGCCTTATATGATAAAAATTGTAATACTAGGAAATAAAGACACTTTAAATCACAAAAATGATCAGCAAGGCAAGATCTACTAACAAGTCGATATATTTAGTAGACTGTCACTCTTTATAGGAGTGATTGCCCTTAATTGAAGATTTTTAACCCTCTTTTGTGTTTTGAGCAAAACTAAAGAAGATAGACAGAAACTAAACAGACTAAATGATCAGCAATATAAGATCAACAAAACAGAGATTTTTGTCATGAATTCTATTCTCGTCTACACTGTTGGAGAGTGTTCTTTGTTGAATATGCACATAGACCAAGGTTAACGACACAGGCTCCTTAGAGCCTTTAGTTCTGTATTGAATCCATGCTATACACATACTTGTTTTGTGTAATTTAGACCATTTTTATTTTTGATCGTTGCTTGCTTAATGCCCAGTGGCAAATATTTCATTTTATATTACAAGCCTGACTCCATTTCTGAGTAGCTGACCAGTAACTCTTTCAGTACGGTTTGGTTATCTTGAAGAGCTGATATCTAGTACTGCCGTTACGACCTGACTCCATTTCTGAGTCACTGACCTGTTACTCTTGCAGTATGGTTGGTTGTCTTTAAGAGGCTGCTGTAGAACTGCCGGTTACGGCCTGACTCCATTTCTGAGTCACTGACCGGTAACTCTTACAGTATGGTTTGGTTATCTTGAAGAGTTGGTCTGTAGTACTGCCGGTTACGGCCTGACTCCATTTCTGAGTCACTGACCTGTAACTCTTACAGTATAGTTTGGGTATTTTAGAGGAACTTATCTATAGTACTTGTTATATAAATTGATGGTAATCGATTTCTGTAATATATCGAGCCAAGCACGACCAGGCATATTGTTGCTTTTCTTTTGGAGGGTCTAGTAATATTTTGCTATTACCGTTTTGTATTTTAACCTTATCTAAGTTTAATTGCAAATTTTGTCTAGCTTGTGAGTTATTATTACAGTTTATTAGTAATGTTCTGTATCCTCTTTTGTGCCGCATGAATTACATATCGGAGATACGTTGCGGATGTACTGTCCTAGTTGACCAGGTAGTAAAGTGGTTCCCAATCTAAGCCTAGTTATTGTTATGGGTGGTATCGATTACCTTTATAGAATGTAGGCTTTTTGTTGTCTGTATGATTCATAGAACGACTCCATGAGAAGCATGAGTTGTTCCGTCAAGCTGCTATTTATTTTTATATAAATCTGTTGTTATTGCAATGAATTTATTTGCACTAAGACTAATGTTTAAATCTATTTTATCTTTAGATAATGCTAATTTTGCTAGTTTTTTTTCAACCTGTTCATTACCTAGTATACCAACGTGTGCTGGTATCCATTCTATGGTAACTTCTATATTTTATTCTGTTTGAGCCGACAAGCCAGTAATTGAATTGGTTCTAGGATGTATGGTCTACTTGATACATCATTTTGTATGGATTGGATAGCACTATACGAATCAGTGAGAATAACAACTTTTTGCTCTGACTGTTGATTGAAAAATAACCACTTTAATTATTGATAAATGGCCGTCATCTCTGTAGTGTACATTGAAAGATTGTCAGACGTACGTTTATATCTTGCAATCTTTTTTGATGGTATGATAAAGGCGTATGCAGTTTTTCCGGAGGATGGATCTTTTGAGCCATCAGTGTATATTTTTCAATGATTTTTAAAAACAGTGTCAATGTATTCTAGCGCTTTTGACTTAATGATACATGTGTATGTTTTTTTTTTTTCCTTTTTACTGACGCTGTCTTTGATGTTACTGGATGTTGTTGCTTGACCTACAATCCATGGCGGTGGATCTTGATTAATAACTTAATCTATTTTGTCTAAATCGTTATCTTTAATTAGATTTTAACTCTAAATCCGTATGGTATATTATGTTCATTCCATTTATGATTATAAACTTTATATTCAATATAGTCATCTACTAATTGATTAGCTGGATTCGTTGGATTTTTCTTACTACGCGCATAATATTTGAGTGAAAGGTGGTCTCCTCTGAATTGTAATGGCATTTCGCCTGACTTAGCTTGTATTGTTTCTAACGGGGTAGATTTATGAGCCCTTAGTACTATGCGAAGACCTTTAGCTTGTATTCTATCTAGTTTAGATTTTACAGATAACGATACTGAATTAAACGTCGGCATCCGTAGTCCAGTATCTATCTAAGTAGTGATTTGTATAGCATAAGTAGTGAATCAGTACCCATGCCAAAATTGTTTGCTTGAACATACCTGAGTAAGTTTATTATTGCTTTTGATCTTTCTTCTAAATAGTTTATGTGTTTATTCCATGTTAACTTTCTATCAAATATGAGACCAAGGAATTTGACATGTGACTGAAATTTGATTGGCTGATTATCTAGCATTAGGTTAACTGAAGAAATTTTACGATCCCCAAATATAACGCCTACAGTTTTCTGTTTTAGAGATTTTAAAAACACCACTTTTTATACCTTGCACTATGGTATTAAGTGTTTCCTGCATTTTAATAATAAGATATTTAATATTTCCACCTCTATACCACATGGCCCTGTCATCGGCAAATTGTGACATTGCTGCGGGTTTTTTGCTTGACTTACAAAATCATCAATTATGACATTAAATAATGTGGGGCTGATGATATTACCTTGCGGAATACCATTAGTGAATACCATTAGTGAGATCATATTCGTCTGATATTATACCATAATCTTTACACTTTTTTAATAAACCAAAACGATATACTAGATCAAATGCTTTTTCAATATCGAGGAATATGGCCAGTGGTCAATTGTAGAGCGACCTTCACGAAAACCACTTTGTGTTTCTTTTATAATATTTTGTTCCGTTAATAGATATTTTAGCCTAAATAAAGGCAACAGTAGTATACCGCTGTTCAATAGTCATAAGTCGAATAAACGAAAACAAATCACAAACCAAAACCGAGGGAAACACATCAACTATAAGAGGAAAACAACGGAACAACAGAAACACTGAACTGCTACAAAAACAACTGCCATATTCCTGACTTAGTACAGGACATTTTAAGAAAAAATGGTGGGTTGAACCTGTTTTTATGGCTAGCCAAACCTCCCTAACATTAACCATGCTTTCCAAAAATTTGACGTAAGAGAAATAGGTCTGTAGGATTTAGAATCAGATTTATTTTTATTAAGTTTTAGTATAGGAACTACATTTGTATGTTTCCAGCTGTGTGGTAGTTGACCAGTTACCCACACTTTATTGATTAATTGCACACAATATCGATCATACTATCAGGCATATTTCGTATGTTATACGGTCATCACCGGGCGCTGTTGTCTTTTTGGTCTTAAGCACCTTATATAGTTCGTTTTTGTTGAATGGTAAAAATGTTGACCTGTTGTGTTGCTCGTCGTCGTCCCTATTATGGATTTTCTATTTCGGTTTTTATCTTATGTGTTCTGAACGTGGGGTCTAAATTATTGTCATTGGAAGCTTCGGAAAAGTTCTGGCGAGCATGTTAGCCTTATCTACATTTGATTCCGCTTGCTTGGAGTCAGAAATAAGTGTAGGTAGGGTGGATGTTTTTGCCCCCTTGAGACCTTTAACTGTGTTCCAGTCACAAATATTTTGCCAGTACTCAGTTTTTGCTTTATAAAGGCAACAGTAGTATACCACTGTTCAATAGTCATAAATCGATTAAGCGAAAACAAATCCGGGTCACAAACCAAAACCGAGGGTTATCAACTATAAGAGAGAAAAAAAACGGAACAACAGAAACACTGAACTGCAACAAAACAAACGCCAACATACATAAACGGACTATTTGATAACAACTGCCATATTCCTGACTTGGTACAGGACATTTTAAGTCACACAAATGTATCAATGCCACAAAAGTTACGTATCCGTGATACGCTTGAACGCTTTAACTGCTGTTTTATATAATTCATGATTTTGTTCTGATTTTGATTTATCATATACTCTGTGTTTATGACGCTTATTTTTCTTTGTATTTGTACAATCATCGTTCCAACAGTTACAGTGTTTTCTTGTATGTACTGTACCACTAGTTTTCGGAATTGTTTCATCTGCGATTTTAGTTGCAACTTCGCATAGGTTTTGGTTGAAAATTTCAATATCGTCATATGGTATATTATCTATATTTATTTCGTTACAAACAGTAGTGAACCTGTGCCAATCGGCTTTATAAATCCATCTTTGTGGAGTGCACACTTTATTTTTTACCGGCTTTGCACTTAATTAGTGAGTACTGGGAAGTGATCTGAACCTTGTTTATCGTCTATAACTGATCATAGTCTGTCATTGGCTAGCGAGGCGGAGACCAAAATTAGACCTATATGTGTTCGGTCACCTGAGGCGGGTTAATATGTACCTGTACCGTCATTTAAAATTATCATGTTATTTTGGTCTATGACCTTTTCAACTATGTTATCATTGTTATCTGTAGTGTTAGACCCCCATAGCGAGGATCTACTATTAAAATATCCAAGTAGCATAAAATTATCTGTTAGATTATGCAGGACTTGTTGATATTCATTAAATTTAATTTCTTGATTGGGGGTCTTTACAAATTAACTATATTGATCTTATTTTTTTGACAGTTTACTGATACACCTACTACCTCTATGTTATTAGTATTAGAATTAAGTTGTGAAAAATTAACTTGAATAGAAACATAAATGGGTACTCCTCCTCCTATTTGAATTCTCTTTTTGTCTTTACCTTTGGGTTAATTCGGTATCTTTCTATTTCGGATGATGGGTGGATGGTAGCCCTGTAGTTTCACGTACCTATTGTGTTTATAGTGAGTCTCTTGTACACAAACAATGTCTGGGCAACTATGTGTGTCTAAGTAATGTTTAAGGGAATTAGCGTTCGCATAAAGAGGCGCATTCCACTGTAAAATGTGTATCCTCATTACAGTTAATAAATTGTTTTAATTACTTATTGTTTATTATTTCTTTAATTATTTACGTTGATCATTATGTCTGTACAGAATTGCTCTTTGAGAAAGGTTGTTAATAGACTTATGATGGTAACAGAGCTATCACCTTCTTGAGTCGCAATGTTTTGTAATCCTAAAATTATTGCTTTCCAGTTTTGAAGTTTATTTACGTCTTTGCTTGGTGGTTTAATAATATTTTTACGTATATCTGAAATATTTTTACGATCTGTATGAGGAATACTTGGGGTGTTATTTTCTTTTTGTGTATTCTCAATCTGATTGTCAATTATGTCATCTATGTTTACGGCAGGGTTATCGACCAGTGTCACATTGGCTTCACTTTCGTTAATTATAGTGGTGTCATTATGTATTACATTTGATTTAACAGTGTCAGTATATGATTTACCAGGTGACACAGTTTGAGAACTAATTAATTTAGGTATGGTTTCACCTTTTTGTTGTGCCTTTTGTTTTGCTTGTTGAAATGACATTTTATTTTTGTACATATTTTCCAATACTTGTTTTTGAAATATGTATTGGGGCATGATTTATCTATTGCCTGATGGTTACCGCCACAATTATTACATTTTATTATATGATCATTGCAGTTTTTTACCTGCACATCTAATATATGTATTGGTTGATTTTCTGTATTGTTTGGAATAGTGACATAAACTTCCGCATTTGGTACAGAATTTGGGGTTAGGCTTGTATGGTAATAAATCATAGTTACTCTTGACCATGATAGTATAAAGGGATAGACTTTAGTTGAGAGTGTTTATCATCTAGAGTTACTGAAAGATACCCAGCTTTACCTAATTGTTTTACTATTTTAATGTCTATCCCTGTTTCTCTAAGCATACTTTCCTGTTTTTTTAATATTTAGGATTTCAGTATCAACAAGTTTAGGTATTACTCTATAAACTCTACTTTTATTGACCTTATTTTCGGTATTTTCTTTTTTATCTACTGTTTGAAGAGTTATTTTCTTTTTGTGTTCCGGATCAAATTTAGTTACATTTATTTGGAATTTTTAAAGTTTATTCAAGCCTAATATTTTGCGTCTTATTGTCACAGAAGGTGCGTAAATCAGCACACTGTTCTTCAGTGGTTTGACCTCGATGGCTTGGTCATTTACACTACCTGTCAGGTTATTAACAGATAAGCAAGAGGAACTGTTTTGCCCATGATGTAATTATAAGTGTTTCATTTGGAGGAGACATCTTTTTGCCCTTATCATTAAGTGACTCAGGGCTTTTTACTTTAGATTTATTTGGACTAAGCCCTTGCCTTTTGCATATTGTAGTTGGTTTTGCGGTGAATTACCTTCACTTTGTTTATACGCTTTGGAATCAGGTGATTCCCCTTGCTGTGGACTCCTTGAGTCAATTTTTCTTCTATTACTAGCCATTTCGTTTTTGGTAATAATTTTATTTATTTTATATTTTATATTATTTTTTTACTTTTAATTTATTAGGGTTTTAAGAAAAACTCTGACCATTTAATATTGTTTAACTTAAAAAATAAACATATTATACAAAACTAGAACTTAAAAACCTTAAAACTTACAAAAAATTATAAAGACTTACAAAACTTACAAAATAAAATATTTTAATAGAAAATAATAGTTATTCTAAATGCTAACTAAACAAGTAAACTAAAACAACAGATCTTCTTCTCTAAATGCCTGATATCGGCACGAACGATGTAAACTCGACGATGGCAAGCGAAAGAATGTCATTCTTGTAAGATTTGAGGGTTGAGTCTTATAGTATTTTAAAAGGCCTGTTCCACAATTATCGGGTTAGGGATGGGAGCCACTTAAATTTATTAAATATGGGTGGTTAAATTTTCCTTAAAATTTTGTAAGAATTATAAGTAAAATGAAAATTTTTATTTTATGGGTGGTCACGGTTGTCAAATTATATTCTGGAACAGTTCTTAACAAATTGTAATCTTCAAACTAGTCAAACAAAGTTATTTTCAATTATATGAAAAAAATAATAATAGCAAACACATACAACATATATATATCATAATTTTGAAAAGGAATTAGAAAGTAAAACGGATCTCTAAATAAAGATATACCTGTGTCGTGTATTTATTTTAGTTATTTCATTCATATGAATTAAGATACTGTTAAATCATTGTTATATTAAAATTGGTAACATAAATTGTAATACCAAAATTGTATACGGAGATACACTTATTGCAATATATTTTTAGCATTTCCCCAAAAGTTATAAAAATAGAACAGTATAAAACGTACACAATAATGTTTTTTAAGAAACAGTATATATATAATTGAGTCATACAGCAAAGTTTATTTCGTTTATTTAAATTCATATCTGTTTCAACTTAAATGATTTTTATTCTTTAGTAATAGAGATATAGATTTTATTACATGAAGAAAATTTTGCTTATTTTTTCACATTTTTTTAATGATGTGCATGAGAGGATAACATACTTGATTACAAATTCAATTATTTTCAATGTCTGATAGTATATTTTAATGACATTACTCTAAACCAGGTGTTGTAATATATATGTATTTACAACTTTTCGATATCATCATACATAGGTGTATTCAATCAAGAAAACTCTATATTTTATGTTAGATTACAACCCTTATTTATTGCTATAATCAGTACAGAAAAAATCAATATACATGAAATACAATTAAACACACGTCAAAAGGCAATAAAATCAAAATTTCAATATGAAATAAACAAAATGAACTTATAAAAAGTTTAATTAATACACCACTTGAAGCTTGTATCTTTATATAAGTATGTGCTTCATCAGCTGATCACTTCTAAGATTTCATTAAAACAAACAAAAAGCAGATGTCTGATTCAAAACAATGTCAAACATATACATAAGATTAAAACAGGAAAACTCATAGAAGTTGTATAAATAGGATAAGCTTTGTTGTTTAGTTGTTCCTTTCTTATAAAGGTGGGTGTGACTGAAAGCTGGAGACTTTTAGAGTCACCTGATCATTGTGGAATTTAAATTTGAATTTGTAAACATCAAAAAATTCTACAGATATTCCTCTTGTATCACCATAAAACTCATCCTTATTTTCTGAAGGATAGAGCTCAAAGGTCAAATAACCATATATGAATTTCAGTTTATTCTTCTCTGTATGTTTGCCAATCTTAATTTTACCATAGGCTTGATGTTTATACATCCAAATGTATTCTTTTTGTTTTCTTGTTGTATTTCTGTCTTTTCGGTAATTAGGTTTTATATTTGGCATGTCAGATTTTAACCATGGTTCAGGATAAGTACATATGGTTGATGTATTTAGATATGGGATATGACCAGTGTACACATCAAATATTTAATTATGTAATGTTAGGGTGTATAAGTAATTTTTATCATTTCCAGTAAATGCTACAAAAATGCCAATATCAGCCTCAGAGTACTAGGATATCATTGCTCTATATCCCCATGTTGAGCCAGTATGGACAACCATTCTGTACCCTAAAATAGGAAAAATTGAGAATAACTTTGGAGTGAAATGTTTTATAATGGCTACAGTTGTGTTTTGTGATATTAGCTGATACTACCAAGCATATACACATTTCCATTGGATGTCTGATCAATTTTATCTCTTTAAATCACACATTTATGTGAGCTTTTGTCATCACTAAGTCATAGCATCTTGTTAGTCAAATAAATGTATAACAAACTGCTGAACCAAATGGAAGCAATTCCTCCATAGTATTTTACACAGTATTATATACTTAGTAAAATCTTTTAATAACCTCATTGATGAGAGACCTTAGTTTAGTTATTTATACATCCTTGGCTCTCAATTGTTAGGGTTTTAGCATTCTTGATGAAGGTTTATCCAGAAGAGTGCTTCATACACATGAATTTACAAAGTTTTCTTTTCTCATTTATTGTTTGTGTGGGCAATTTTATGGGGAATTCTTGGAAGAACTGTCAACTTGACCTGACCCAAGCAAAGAGCCTCATCAATGACTGTAATTGGTCTTATTTTTGTATTGTGCAGTTTTTTTTTTTTTTTTTTGTCCTGTAAAGGACTTGATTTTATGGTAGATCTTTCATACTAAACATTGGATAGTTGTCTCATTGTCACTCATGTCATATCTTCTTATTTATATATAGTCAAATTTTATCTACACTTGAAATGATGTAGACTCGACATACCATAGAGACACCTGTGCATTGTTGACCACTAGATTCTTTTCTGGTTCATTAATGTTCTCAACTTTCTGTTGTATTGATTTCTATCCCACAATTTGTTTTATTCATAATTATTAGAGAAAAGCTTTTACTTGTATTCAAGTTGAACAATGAGAAGAAGGCTGGGCTGTGTTGAATTTTGTCTTCAACCAATGCCCCGTTTTTTGTGAAGCATAATTGTAGGTGTTACTTTTCCAGAAACATATTCAATACCTTATATTCAGATAAACGGTAAATTCAAATGAGACAGCAATCCAACTATTATTCTGAAGATAAAAGGCTAAAATGTATCAGAAACCATCATTTAATTTACAGTCAATAAATGGTTTCAGTCATATTATTGTTTTTGAAGATATAGTATTGCTGATAATTTTGACTGTTTATACTTTTCTTCAAGTGAATAGAGAAATTCCTGAAATGATTTAAATATTGAGTAAGGGTAATAACTCCTAATAACTCATTGTAAATTTGGTGCGTCCCCAACGCTTTTCTGTATTTACCTTCATCTGGAATCCTCCAACTCAAAAATTTTAAAACCAAAGATATGTGAATATTTGACCAAAAGGGCATAAACATTCAACCAATTCCACGGAAGATCAACTATGCCTGATGGAAATGGAACTTTAGTTTCTTAATAATATCTAAATTAATGATAAATCAACAGAAAGTTTTAAGGTTTCAGTCAAATTTGGAGATTTTTGTAGATCTTGAACTGATGATCAGTTTTTAATAACAGTTTCCATCTATCTATAAAAGTTTCAAAATATAAGGCAGAAGGATAAACCAGTTGTATGTGCACAAACTGCCCTAAATGTGCCAAACGGCATATTTAAGTAATAGTTGATTGATTGTTTATGTTTAATGCCACTTTCAGCACTATTGGCTTTATCATAGCGGCCAGTTTTATTGGTGGAGGAAGTTGGAGAGCCCAGAGAACCAAGACATTTGGCAGGAAAACTGGTGATCCTAGTCAATTAAGATTAGAGTCAAAAGTACCTATCACATGCGGGGTTCGAACTGAAAACCTCAGTGCCGACAGGTTAGTGATAAATGACCTGCTTGGACCACTCGGTCAATAATGAATAATGTGAAAGTGTCAAATTCACCTCTGTTCTTTAAATTTTGCTAAATATCCGACGATTTTATCTAAGGAAGTTTCTGAATGAAAATCCGACTATTCTGCATGATTAAAGGCCACACAGAATGAACAATGTTAAATGTATCAATATGGACACTTTTAGGGTAGGCATAATAAGGCAGCACACCAACCATCAAAGCAGTGTATATTCATATCTCAAGGACATGTTGTTCTCCTGGATATGCATGCATTATATACCAATGTGGAGTTGTTTCCTTTCAGAACGACAGGTCATTCTTTTGAAGAAACAACCTGGACGATACCAAGTTTCAATGAAATGTGCTTCAATGCATAAAATAATGACCTGCGTCAGGTCATTATTTTCCCTGATTAAAATGCAAACTACTGAGTAATAAATCATTTCATCTGTGTGTTGTTGCCAATTTGGTTTTATTGTACAATTTTCTATCTTTAACACTTTTAAAAACATTTAGACAGAAATATATCTTTCCTCCTTCTTTAAGGCTGAAATAACTGTATTTAATGAAAACATACCCCTATTCTCTACAGGGGAACAGCAACGTTCTTTAAAAGGGGGCTATAAAATGGTATCCTGATTCTCAATTTTTGAAGAAAAAAATATATTGCCAGACAAAAGGGAGAAAACAATTATTCTGAAAAGTTCGTTAAAAATTGTGGAAAAAATAATCTGCTTTTCCGCGATAAAAATGTCACGAAACAAGAGAAAAAACATAGCACCCCCTTTTATATAGATTATAGGACGAATTACTTACAAAGTGACTTGTATTTGTCGTACATCTTAATAATACAGTTGCTCCATGTTTCATGCAATTACTTACACACTTAGAAATGCTCTGACGCTTTTAGCAGTAACATTTATGAGATATTGAGATTAGGTACACAGTTATCAATTAAGTAGTTTTTGAATGTGTAGTTGCATGAAATATAAAACTTCTATCCTGATGACAGATTGTCTGGATGTTGGTCCTTCATTTCTTTATTCTTTAATTGTTAAGACCATTTTTCTTTATTCTGTATTTATTTTGCCAATTATTCTCTGTTCTTTATTTTTTATGCCCCGCCGTAGCGGAGGGGGGATTAAGTTTTACCCTTGTCCGTCTGTACGTACGTACGTCCCAAAATTTGTTTCCGTTCTCTAACTTTAGTTTGCCTCAACCAAATGTTATGAAACTTATACACAATGCTTATTACCACAAAACACAGATCAAGTTTGAATTTTGGTGGCGTCACTTTTACCGTTCTAGAGTTATGCTCCTTTACAAATGGAAAATTGCTGAATTTATCGTTTCCGTTCTCTAACTTAAGTTTGCCTCAACCAAATGTTATGAAACTTATACACAATGCTTATTACCACAAAACACAGATCAAGTTTGAATTTGGTGACGTCACTTTTACCGTTCTAGAGTTATGCCCCTTTACAAATTGAAAAATTGCTTAATTTTTTTGTTTCCGTTCTCTAACTTTAGTTTGCCTCAACCAAATGTTATGAAACTTATACACAATGCTTATTACCACAAAACACAGATCAAGTTTGAATTTTGGTGGCGTCACTTTTACTGTTCTAGAGTTATGCCCCTTTACAAATGGAAAAATTGATGAATTTATAGTTTCCGTTCTCTAATTTTAGTTTGCCTCAACCAAATGTTATGAAACTTCTACACAATGCTTATTACCACAAAACACAGATCAAGTTTGATTTTTTGTGGCGTCACTTTAACCGTTCTAAAGTTATGCCCCTTTATAAATGGAAAAATTGCAAAATTTTTATTTTCTTCTTAATATCAAGTAATTTTAAAATTGGAGTTATCTTTCTTTGTCCATGATTATAGTTGAATCAACTACAATCAATGCTTTATTCAATGCAATGTTTAATTTTGACATCCACTGATTAAACACAGATCAGTTTGAATTTGGGTATTATTGAGTTATGCCCCTTTATAAATCGAAAGATTGCAAACTTTTTAGTTTCCATTCTGTAACTTAAGTTTGCCCCAACCAAACATTATGAAACCTATACACTATATTCATTACCACAAAACTAAGATCAAGTACAAATTTGGGTAGCGTCACTTTTACCGTTCTTCAGTTATTTCCTTTTATAACTATATGATATGCAAGCGGGATCATCATCTGTGTCCCCATGTGGACACTATCCACATTTATTTTTACCTATTTTCTCTATTCTTTGTTTTTTGGGACCTGTATTCTGCTCTTTTTGCTAATTATTCTCAGTCTTTTCTGTAAACCCCATCCAGACCCTCATGACATATTTCTTGGAATACTTGCCTGTATAATATCCAGTTCTCCAACTCAGTGCGTAGTTGTTTTGAATATTCGTGACTGATATTTCCGGCATGGAGAAGTATTTGAGGGTGTAAGTATATGGTATGGTATTTACAGGGTTGTTATGCCTTTAAGGCCTGTTCTGAAATAAATCTAGTGTCGTTTTGAAGCTTTCCTCCATTTAGAAAGAAACATGTCCACTTAGACATATCATTGGCAGTAGTAAGTATGCACCCACATAATTCACTATATTGCCTGAAACAGAATATGTATTTCAACATGTCAATATCTAATTGCTCAACTTTCTGTTTTTTATTCGATTCACAACTTACAAACTTATGTTGAAGTATAGTAATTTCTTGTTGGCTTGATAAGGGCTAAATCAGTAATGACCTGCATAGATCCTTCATATGTATATCCTAAAATCTGGAATATTATCTGGTAGGATATTTCCACGCCGTTTTATCTCTTAATTTTACCGTTTCAATCAACATTTCAGCATCATAATTTATATTTATAACTTCCAGGCAATCAACTTTTAACCATATCACAGAAGTTAACATTCAGTGGCGCATTTTGGGGTTGAAAACAAATATGGTTGATGCACAAGCATTTTATCATTCATATATATTTCTTTTTACTTTTTTTTATCAAAATGAAAAGGTGCTCAGCTCCATTCCTTTTCCAAATTTTGCATCCGCCGATGAAACTACTATTCAGTCAAACTACTTATTGTCTAGTTGATGTCACACAAATTTTATGAATAATAATAACACCTGCCTTGTAAAGTTATATTGGACCGGGTGGAGTTCACCGTAATATTCCACGTATCCTTTTGCCAGCAAAATCTTTTCTAGGTCTGCTGTTGTAGGAAATGTTGATGTATTCATTTCTTACGGTTCAAATATTTTCTTGTTTACTAGGTTCTCCCATGTATCTTTGCCTATGGTCTCAGCAAGGCGGGTGACGACTCCATACATCAAACTGTTATACATGTAACTACCTCTAAAAAAACACCCTCTGGTTTCAGGTATTTAAGTTGACTGATAAATATAGCATGTTTCTTTAATTTTCCTTATTGATTTAAATTTAAGAAGATGTGGGATGATTGCCAATGAGACAACTATCCGCTATAGATACCAAATGTACGTAGATGTAAGAGATGAAAGTATTCGTGATTTATTTGATAATTTCATTCCGCTTATAAACTTTTTTCATAAAACTTTTTTTTTCTTACTTAAATGTTATAAATTACTATAAAAATCCTTGATACTATTTACTAGCAGTGGGCTATTGTTGTCTGTCAATCTTTCTTTACCATAATGTTATACTTACGCTACTAAATTTTTCCGGGTAAGATCAGTGTCAAATCTCATCTCGTTATGTTTCGGGATACCTGTTTTGTGGGAAAGCAAATCTCGTAGAGTGACATAGTTGGATCTTAAACTGTCGTAGAAAATCTCCTTTCCATGTAGAATTTTCTTTAGTCTTCTATCCATGGTATAGCTGTTTAATGGAATCATATTAAATTTGTAAACAATTATAGTGTAGTACAACAAGCTTCAATGGCTAGATCACCTATATAATATACCATAAATCTGTTTTGAATCCGTTTGATCAACTGATCTTTCCAAAATGTTTTTTTGTCATGCATTATATTCTGGTCTACCGGGACTGTTGGAGAGGGTCCATTATTGAAGATGCACATAGACCATGGTAAGCAACACAGGACCCTGATTGCCTTTAGTTGATATAAGCAAAGAAAATACCTACCCTGTATTAGCAGTTGTGACTTAAAATGTACAGAACAAATCAGAAATAAAATAAAAGCATTTATGTTGAACTAGGAATATATACTGGCCTTTCCTGATTGTCTGAGTTCCATAGTAATGTCTCCTTTAACATGTTTTATTTACAAGCTGTTGGTGGTTATAACATATAATAAAAGCTTGATCAACAGCCAAATCGAAGAAAAATTCACGATGAAATGTGTTTTAAAATGAAATGATTTATCTATTAACCCCAGAAAAATGTATATAATCCTCGGCCTATAGTGCCGACGAATTTAATAACCATGGGTTATCAAATTTACTTCCCGCCGATGGTTTATCATTGCTATCGTTCACTATACAATTGACACAAATAATGGTTGTTATATAACTTCAAAAACAGAGGTGAGGTTTACTTGCTTGCCAACTTTCTAGGATGTTTGTTCAATCATTGTAATAAAGTTGACATTTGAAGGCCGCTTGGTGAATAAACTGAGTTATCTTCAGTATACTAACATACATGTAGTTAGTATTTTGCAAGGCAACATATCTTCTACTTTTTCTCTAGAACAAACCCTCTTTTTACAAGTGATAGTCTACATTTTCCGACCTCATCACTGTCCTGGCCACTTTACAGAACCAATTCAGTTGATCCATTGTGATGTTTTCCCTTCGAAAAAGGCAGACATTTTTTGTAGGATTTCATTTCGCCTTTTTCTTCAGGTTGTTCACATACAACCTTTCCGGGCAGTAGCTTTTTTTATCATTTGCATGGACTCACATTTGGTATGAAGATACATCCATGAAATAGTGTTTCTCGTGTCATCATGACATTAATGTGACAAGAATTAAAATGTATTTATTGAGACATTTGCTTGTCCGGGTCATTACTTTTTGTTCTTTGACAAAGGCTATAGATATTTGGTACCTTGGTGCACATTCTGAAGATGATGTATCTTTCACCATTTAAGATTACCTCTGACCTTCATCTTTGACCTAGGGTTCGATAATTGTTTTTTAAGTGCAAATTTTCGTGTCCTGGACATATATAAACATGATCAATATTTCCCTTTTCAGACAAGAAGCTACACTAACTTGCCCATTGTCTTCAAAATGTTTGGTAATTTGTTTATTTATTTCTCTATTTTCAGAGCAGTTTGGTCATAAATTTGAAAATCCACCCTAGATATACATGGCATTTTTGGCCCAAATAGGCATTATATATTTGCCATAGAACGCAAACAACACATTAGTCAATGTATCTAGATCCCAATAACTCTAGGTATTTCTAAATTAGCATATAATATACGAAAATTCAGAATGTTCTCCAGTAGGTATTTTTACATTGTCTGTTTATGATAAAGGAAAACACTTGATTTTATCAGAAGTGTTGGGTTTCTTGTAATTTCAGTTGGATTTTTTTTTTCAGAAAATCAAAACAAACAATTAATGCTTTGTACAAATCTTCCTTCAAATGGACAAGAAACTGTTTTTTAACGACCTTGACTACCCATGAGGGTCTGTGCATATCGTAACATCGGTTTAAGTAGTGATTTGAATTTTTAGGTGTGACCATGGGAATGGGTGAAATGAGATATATCACGAAAAACTTTTTCTGTTTTATAAAGTTCTGAAATTGAGCATAATTTGCCTGATCAGGAAAATATTTATAAAGATATTGTATTAACAAGCTCATCACGACATCATAGTTTCTCACACTTAAAGACGACAGACCTAACATGAAGGCAATAGCTCACTGACTGATTCGTTATAGATACTTTTGACATTGATTCTAGTGAAAAAGTGTATTCCCTGTCACAGGCGTCTTCTTTTCTAAATCCAAAAAGCCATATCCTCCAACAAATAGAACGTTATCTGATCTGACAACAGACACCGTCAGACCTACGATTTTGTTAGATTTGAACTTCCAGTCGAAAGTTTCCTTCAATACTTGATCAATTCGTACATTTTCTTGTCCACTAAGACAGGAAACGAACGAATATAACAGAAAAACTCGAAACATATCTAAGTATGATATACATTGTTTTCATTAGGATGCAAGAATAAATGCAGGTGTATGCGATAATCTTCCATGTATTCATAATTCATGCATCTCCTGTAACTATAAATAACTATAAATGACAAGTTGCTTTCTCTAAAAAAGAAATGCAATCGTGAACCTAAATGCCTGGTTGGTATATAAGATCAGATAATTGTAACATAAAGATGCATGATTTTACCTCAATTTTTTATATAACATGTAGAAAAACTGACACAGATTCTTAACGAAACTGCTGTTTAATGTTGGGCATAATTTTCTTGTTAGAGAAATAATTTTTCTTCCCTCCATCCCTCTCTCTCTTCCGATAGACAACATTACAACATGATAAATAGAATGCAACCACTGTATGTTCCATTCTGAGGTGCTGTTTTGGAAATTAGAGGTAGCTTCCTGGCTAAAGTCGACATGTAAATGTGAAAACAGTATTTTTAGAAGTTTAAAGAAATGAATCATGATTATTTGTTTTTGTAGCGAGTTTGAAAATAGTTCAAAACCCTAAGCTATATTCTTATTTGTTAATCCCGTAATAAAACTGTTTTAGAAAACAAATTACACTGGTTTATATGGTTTGGTCATTAGCTATCATATTCAAGATATGCTTAATCTCAATTTATTTATACCCAACTTGACCAAGGCGAGAAACTCCAATCAGACTTCTAGAGTAGAAACAATTTGAAACCTCAGTTTTATACTTAAATCAGTTTGTTCAAACAATTCTCACTTTTTCATTTCTTAACTTGTCCTTTTGTTAATTAGCCAAAATATAATGAAGTTATTGGTTTTTTTGTTTTTATACGATTGTGTAACAGACAGAGGGAAGCAGGAATAACAATACCAATTCAGTATATCTCATGTTTAGTAAGCAATTAAAAAAATCCTGTTTTTGCAATTGCATGTCCTTTGAATACGGATATTGATTTTAAGAAAAATAATTTGTTACTGAGTTGTGCTATTTTTTGCTTATGAATACAACCGTTTTTGTATCGCTTAATTTGTAAAGATATCGTCATAATTTTTCGCCAAAAAGCTTTAGGCGTCTGTCAACTAGATCTACTAAATTCGCTTATGAATAGATTGCCTCAACTCTTTAAAAAAAATTACGGAATTCCAAGAAACTTGCACTGATTCTTCTTTAGGTGGGACATGAAGTTGTGCACCTGCTACTTCAACTTTTAGTCTGATTTTTTGTGTGTGTTTTGGGGGAGGTGTCACATTCCACAAAGAATATCACTTAGTGTGTCTGTAGTTCATTTCATGTCAATAGAATAATTTTAAGGACTTCAACGCATATTCATTTATTAACTGTTTCGATATGACATATAATTTCTGCATTTAACACACCTAAAAGGTGCCTTTAAAATTTCGTCGAAATTTTCAAGGTTAACTTGTACTGTTTGATAAGATTAAGTATGGTTTCTTTATATAAGAAAACTTAAGATGTGGTATGATTGCCAATGAGCCTCGACAAATCTTCACCAGAGACCAAATGACGTAGAACTGAAGTTAATAACTACATTTCACAGTACGTCCTTCAAAACTGAGCAAAACCCATACCCTATAATAACCTATAAAAGTCCGCGAAATGACAAATGTAAAACATTTCATACGAGAAAACTATTGTCTAATTGTCTGATGTTATCAAGTGGTCATTTATTATTGCTTTTGTTCCCTTATTTATATTTTGATAAAATGTAGAGCCCTAATTACTATAAATAGAAATTAATTATCTTATCTCTGACTGTATCTATCATCACTCAGTCTCTATAAAAGACATTCATTATTTTATCTCTGACCCTGTATTAGCATTTCACAACTTCTATTGCATATGCATAATATCTGAAATCACAGACCTCACTCCCAAATTATAAGTAAAATGAATATTTTTATGTTATGGATGGCCACGTTTTTAAAATCCCCCACGTTTTTAATTCTGGAACAGCCATAAACAAATTGTATACTACAAACTAGTCAAACAAAATTGTTTTCAATTATATATAAAAAAAAATAATGATAGCAATAAAATCCAAGTCGTGACAGTGCAAGGTGATAAAATAAAGCATACTTACAATCCTATTAGATTTTACTTCCACATTATTGATATTATGAAAATGTTTTAAGAATTTCTATACATTCTTTCTTTTTAATTGTCATTCCAAAAGTGATAGGTAGTAATTTTCAAATTGTTATAAAAGTGTCCAAACTAAGCTTTCATACAATTTTACTTTTAAATATCTTCTAAATTCATAAGAATAAGACATCAGTTTGAATTAAACCATGTTATACTTAGTAAAATATATGTGAAATTACAATACATTGTTAACAAGTTTCCATTGGAGATAATCTTTCATTTGAAATATTGATCTTATCTCTCTTTAAAACTTCAAGAGAACATATTTAAGTTTCAAGTACATTTCACGAAGTATTTTAGAGATTAAATTAAAGAAAACTGTGAAGCATGCATAGAAAAACACCATTTTAGAAGAAAAAAATTCAAAAACTTAAATTTGGATATTTTTTAGCAGTTCAAAAATTACTACCTATCACCTTTTGAATGACAGTTACAATAAAAGAATTTATAGAAATTCTTGTAAACAATTTCATAATAAACAATGAAGTGGTATTAAAGTCATTTAGGATTGTAAGTATGCTTTATTTTATCACCTTGCACTTTCACGAATTGACTGTGGTTTTCTACAGCAATTTGTTCAAATTTCTGACAAGTTGAAAAGTTACTTTAATCAAACAAATTGCAATTTGGTCAAAATTTTGAATTAATTCCAATAAGTGTAGAGCAACACTTACAGTCAAGTCACAGTAAATCATTGTTATATTGAAAAAAATTGTAACATAAAATTTGTATACCAAAATTTTATACAGTATACACTTATTGCAATAGATTTTTTTTCAGCATTTTCCACAAAAAGTTATAAAAATAGAACAGTATACAACTTACACTATAATAATAATCTTAAGAAACAATATATATAACTGAGTCATACAGCAAAGTTAATTTCAATTATTTCATTTTATATCTGTTTCAACTGAAATGAATTTCATTGTTTAGTTATAGAGATGTAGATTTTTATAACATGAAGAAAACTTTACTTATTTTTTCCATAAACATTGTCTTTCAAGTTCAATAAGTTATGGCACACAAAAAAGATTTAAAACAGATGCAACTGATATCCTTTTAAAATGTTTTTGATACAAAAATATCATAAAATACTTGAAAACAAATCAGATATTAGAAAATAAACATGCATCCGGGTATTCATGCAATTTTCTTAAATAATAAACGACAATTCATTTTTCAGGATAACATGCAAACAGAATTAGGTAGTACGTTAGCATCATTACAGACCACATTCCAATCCTTGTGTCAGATGAGAAAATGTATGACTAATTTATTTTCCCACCAAGCTGTAGACTAATGATGCAATGCCTGAAAATCAATTTTTTTACAAGTTAACACACACAGATTTATTTATATTTTTTTTATTAAAATATATTGTTATTACATTGTATGTTTTAACAATAACAATCCTTTTTGGGAAAAACTCCTCCTAACAGTTGAATGATTTAAAGGAACCATGACATGAAGGTCATTGTTACACATGTACGTATCTGTAAGAAATATGTCTATTCCTATTTTCATTTTTTGAATATTTGGTAGAAGATACATCTATTTAAACACTAATAGTGTATACATTGTCACTAAGCTGCCACTATTTAATTTATAGGTAAGCTTTTGTAGAAGCTACATTTTTCTATACAATTATTGACGTTTACGCCGCTAAAGATATTTGCCGTCTTTGCCGCCCGTCTTAATGACGTTAAGTTTTACTACGATGATGTTATTTCAATTTGTTTACGGCAGTTTATCATTTGGATTGTATTTGGACACACAAGATGATTTTTATAAGAGAGCATAATCGGTAAGCATATATTTGATCCGACTTTAGTATTCATTTCTTTAACAATCATTTTAAAAACGTTCCGTAAATGAAATATATTGATTTAATCTTTTGTGAAAACGTTGTACTTTATTAGAAAACATGTTTCTTTATCATTTAACATGACTTACAAGTAATTAATGCACTGTATATTATTTTTATGATTATCAGAATTTAGTTTCACTCTTTGATGATTTATAATCTATATATTTGCAGAGAATCGTATCGTATAAATCGTATTCTACGTAATTAAAGAACTGATCTGATAAGTATACTTGACTTTTTTTTATTTACAGTGTGGATTAAACAGTATCCATTCTTTGTTTGTATTCTTACTGAATCTTTTATGGTAAAAATTTTCTCTTGATGGTGTTCATGAGAGAACAACATGCTTGATTACAAATTCAATTATATTTCAATGTCTGATTGTATATTTCAATGACATTACTCTAAACCAGATGTTGTAACATATATGTATCTACCTTTCGATACCATCATACATAGGTGTATTCAATAAAGAAAACTCTATGGTATTTTTTGTTAGATTACAACCCTTATTTGATGCTATAATCAGTAACGAAAATATCTAAATACATTTAAACACAAGTCAAAAGGCAATAAAACTAGAATTTCACTATAAAAAATAAACAGAATGAACTCATTAAAAGTTTAATTGATACCCCACTTCAAGCTAGTATCTATATATAAGTATGTCTTCATCAGCTGATCATTTCTAAGGTTTCATTCAAACAAAGCAAAAAGCAGATGTCCGATTCAAAACAATGTCAAATAGATACATAATATCACAACAGGAAGACTCATAGAAGTTGTATACATAGGATAAGCGTTGTTGTTTAGTTGTCCTTTTTTTACAAAGGTAGGCTGTTCCTGAAAGCTGCAGGCTTTTAAGGTCACCTGATCATTGTGGAATTTAAATTTGAATTTGTAAACATCAAACAATTTTACAGATATTCCTGTAGTATCACCATAAAACTCATCCTTAGTGTCTGAAGGATAGAGATCAAAGGTCAAATAACCATATATTAATTTCAGTTTGTTCTTCTCTGTGTGTTTGCCAATCTTAATTTTACCATAGGCTTGATGTTTATACATCCCAATGTATTCTTTTTGTTTTCTTGTTGTATTTCTGTCTTTTGGGTAGTTAGGTTTTACTTTTGGTATGTCAGATTTTAACCATGGTTCAGGATAAGAACATATGGTTGATGTATTTAAATATGGGATATGACCAGTGTACACATCAAATATATAATTATGTAATGTTAATCGGTATAAGTAATTTGGATCATTTCCAGTAAATGCTACAAAAATGCCAATATCAGCCTCAGGGTACCAGGATATCATTGCTCTATATCCCCATGTTGAGCCAGTATGAACAACCATTCTGTACCCTAAAATAAAAAAATTGAGAATAACTTTGGAGTGAAATGTTTTATAATGGCTACACGTTGTGTTTTGTGATATTAGCTGATACTACCAAGCACATACAAATTTCCATTAGGTTTCTGTTTATTTTATTTCTTTAAATCACACATTTATGTGCGTTTTTGTCATCTCTAAGTCATAGCATCTTGTTAGTCAAATAAATGTATAACAAACTGTTGAACCAAATGGAAGCTATTTTACACAGTATTATATACTAAGTAAAATCTTTCAATGAAGTCATTGATGAGAGACCTTAGTTTAGTTATGTATGCACCATTGGCTCTTAAATATTACGGTTTTGTTTGTTTGTGTGTGCAATTGTATGGGGATTCTTGGGAGAACTGTCAACTGCATCTGACCCAAGCTAAGAGCCTGATCAATGACTGTATTTAATCTTATCTCTGTATTGGGTAGTTTTTTTGTGTCCTGTAAATGATTTGATCTTATGGTAGATCGTTCATACTAAACATTTAGTTAAATTTTGTCTTCACTTGAAATGATGTAGACTCGACATACCACATAGACACCTGTGTATTGTTGACCACTAGATGCTTTTCTGGTTCATTATTGTTCTCAACTTTCTGTTGTATAGATTATTTGGCACAACTTTTTGGAATTTTCGATCCTCAATGCTCTTCAACTTTGTACTTGTTTGGCTTTATAAATATTTTGATATGAGCGTCACTGATGAGTCTTATGTAGACGAAACGCGCGTCTGGCGTACTAAATTATAATCCTGGTACCTTTGATAACTATTGCTACCCCACAATTTGTTTTATTCATTATCATTAGGGCAAAACTTTTATTTGTATCCAAGTTGAACAGAATAAGGCAGGGCTGTGTTGAATTTTGTGAGGCATATAATGGTAGGTGTTACTTTTCCATATTTAACATATTCAATACCTTATGTTAAGATAAACGGTAAATGTCATTAAGTAAGGATAATAATTCATTGTGATGCATCCTGAACACTCTTCTGAGTTTACATTCATCTGGAACACTCCAAATTAAAAATATTAAATCCAAAGATGTATGAATATAAGAATATTTGACCAAAAGGGAACTAAAAAAATAACCAATTCCACCTAAGTACAACTTTGCCTGATGGGGTTGGAACCTTGATAGTATCTAAATTAATCAACAGAAAGTTTTAAGGTTTTAATTGAAAGATTTGTAGATCTTGTACTGCTGATCCGTACAGGTGTCTATTAACAGTTTCCATCTATCTATAAAAGTCTTCAAAATATAAGATATAAGGATAAACCAGTTGTATGTGTGCACAAACTGCCCCAGTTATGGGCATATTTCAATAATAATTGATGGATTCTTGGCGTTAAAACGCCACTTTCAGCACTTGTGGCTTTGTCATGATGGCCAGGTTTTTTGGTGGAGGAAGTTGGAGTGTCAACAGAACCACGACGTTCAGCAGGAAAACTGGTATTCCTAGTTAATTAAGATTAGAGTCAAAAGCACCTGTAACGTGCAGGGTTCGAACTGACAACCTCCGTGTTGACAGGCTATTAATAGATTAACTACTTGGACCACTCAGTCACCGAGGTCCCTATTTCAGGAATGAAAAATGTGAAATGTGTCAAATTCACCTCTGTTCAGTAGTTCATTGAATTTTGCTAACTATCAGATTATTTCATCTAAGCAATTTCTGAATGAAAATCCGACTATTCTGCATCATTAAAAGCCACATAGAATGAAAAATGTATCAATATGGACACTTTTAGGTATGCATAATAAGGCAGCACACCAACTATCAAATCAGGGTATATTCATATCTCATGATCGTGTTATTTTCCTGGATATGCATGTAATATTTGCTGCTGGATATTAATAAATAATCAATCAATCAAGGATTATATTACTAGAATGACGAAAATGGTCAATGCCAAAATATATGTCTCATTATGAAGAACGCGTCCAACATGTCTTGGTCTTTTGTTGTTAACAGCTTTGTTTTGAAATATCCAAATATTTCACTGGAATGTCGGTCGGGTATTGAACAGACAAAAGTGTATGTGTATGTGTAGTTGCAAGAAATGACAACAATGGTCAATAAGATAGAGAATGGGAACAAAGAATATGTCAAAAGACAACTACCCTACCTAAGAGCAAAAAACAGACATTTTCTGTGCTGTTGACTTATTTCTTTGAATACTTGCCTCTATAATATCCAGTTCTCCAACCCAGTGCGTAGTTGCTTTGAATATTCGTGACTGGTATTTCCGGCCGGGAGAAGTATTTGTGGGTGTAAGTATATGGTATGGTATTTACAGGAGTTGTTATATCTTTAAAGGCCTGTTCTGAAATCAATCTGGTGTCATTTTGAAGCTTTCCTCCATTCAGAAAGAAACGTGTCCACTTAGACATGTCATTGGCAGTAGTAAGTATGCACACTGATCCACATAATTCACTATATTGCCTGAAACAGATTATGTATTTCAACAAATCAATATCTATGGTCACATTTCTGCGTTTTTATTCCATTCAAATCGTATATACTGCAGGAATGTTCATGCTGAATTTAAGTATAGTATTTTGTCTTGTTGGCTTGCTAAGGGCTAAATCAGTAATGACCTTCGTACGTACATCCTAAAGTCTTGAATATTATTTGGTAGGTTCATTTTCACGACATTTTATTTTCTTTCAGTTTAACCGCTTTAAACAAATATGATAAAGAGCAACAAACAACAACCACTCAATTACAGGCTCCTGACTTGGGTCAGGCACATATAGAATGTGGCAGGGTTAAAATAGTTTGAAGGCGTCAACCCTCCTCCTAACCTGGGACAGTGGTGTTACAGTACAACGTAAGAACAAACTATAAAAATCAGTTGAAAAAGGCTTAACTCGTCAGATGCATAAAGACGTCATAAACAGTCAGAGAAATACATGACCTTGTGCAATGCCAAGATACAGGTATCGACAGATTGTAGAACCATGAATTTCCATATGTATATAAAAATAATATCTAGTTTGATTTTAATTTACTGATAACAAAATCAATATTAATACCAATAAAAACAATATTCAAAGATTTAATCACAGTGTTGAATTGGTAACCTTTTAGAATAAGTTTATTTAAAGGATCGATAAGTTTAAATTTCCGGGTTCGGTAAACAACATCTCCGTAAAAATGAGGATGTGCTATCCCGTTTGAAATAAGTTTTCTTCAGGTACAACCAAACTTCAAAACCAAATCTTTATATCTATGGAAGAATTTTGTAAAGGTTTTAAGTAATTTAACGAAATCCCTAATTTAATAATTTACCAGTAATACATAGATTACGTTCATTGAAATCCAAAACGTCACAATGTCACAACAGACACGAGAATAGCGAACGAGTTGTGATTTATAAACACCAAGCTCCCTTCCTTTTTCAAATCCTGTATCCGCCGATGAAACTACCGTTTTCAGTAAAACAACATATTGCCGAGATAATGTCACTCAATTTTATGAATAAATAGTATCACTTGCCTTGTAAAGTTATATTGAACCGGATGGAGTTCACCGTAATATTCCACGTATCCTTTTGCCAGCAAAATCTTCTCTGGGTCCGCTGTTGAAGCAAATGTTGATGTATTCATTTCTAACGGTTCAAATATGTGCTTGGTTACTAGGTTCTCCCATTTATCTTTGCCTATTATCTCAGCAAGACGGGTGACGACTCCATACATCAAATTATTGTACATGTAACTACCTCTAAAAACACCCTCTGGTTTAAGATATTTAAGTCGACTGAAAAATATAGCATGTTTCTTTAATTTCCTTATTGATTCAAATTTAAAACTGAAGATCTGGGACAAAATATTCGTAGATGTAAGAGTTGCGAAGAGATGATATTATGCGTGATTTTATTTGATAATTTCATTCCGCTTATCAAACCTTTTACATAAAATATCTTTTCTTACGTAAATATTACACTCCTCACAAACAATCAAGGATTACTATACAAATCCTTGATATAATATACTAGAAGTGGGCTATTGTTGTCTCTCAAATTTTCATTACCATAATGTTATTAATTTTCCTTATTGGTTAAAATTTAAGAAGATGTGGGATGATTGCCAATGAGACAACTATCCGCTATAGATACCAAATGTACGTAGATGTAAGACATGAAAGTATTCGTGATTTATTTGGTTATTTTATTCCGCTTATCAAACTTTTTTTGTAAAACTTTTTTTTCTTACTTAAATGTTATAAATTACTATAAAAATCCTTGATACTTTATACTAGAAGTGGGCTATTGTTGTCTGTCATTTTTCTTTAGCATAATGTTATACTTACGCTACAAAATTTTTCCGGGTAAGATCAGTGTCAAATCTCATCTCGTTATGTTTCGGGATACCTGTTTTGTGGGAAAGCAAATCTCGTAGAGTGACATAGTTGGATCTTAAACTGTCGTAGAAAATCTCCTTTCCATGTAGAATTTTCTTTAGTCTTGTATCCAAGGTATAGCTGTTTGATGGAATCATATTAAATTTGTAAACAATTACAGTGTAGAACAAGTTAACTAGCTTCAACGGCTATATCACCTATAGAATATACCACAATTTTTTTTTTTTTTTTTTTTTTAACTGTTTGATCAACAGATCTTTCCAAAATGATGTATCACAAATAGTTTTCCAATTTAGTTTTGTTAGGACATTTCAAAATATGTCGTTTTTTAACTCACCTGGCCAAAAGGGCAAGTATGTGCGTTCCGTTGACTTTTACCAAATTTTTCTCCTCTGAAACTACTAGACCAATTTCAACCACACTTGGACACAATCATCATTGGGGTGTTCAGTTATAAGACCCCACCTGATAATCAACATGGACGACATGGCTAAAAATGCAAGTTTGTTCTATTTTCTCGAAAACTATAATAGATAGAGTGAAACTTAAATTGTAAAAATTATCAGCAAAACAAGATCTACAAATAAGTCAAATGACCGAAATCATCAGTCGACTCCTTATTAGAAGTATCGCTTTTTAACCACGATTTTTACCATTTTTTTGCGTGTTGCCTATTGTCTTTAAAACTGCAAAAGAGTGATATACACTTTAAATAGCAAAAATTATCAGCAAGACAAGATCTGCAAATAAGTCAAATTTTGATAAAATCATTATAAGGCTCTTTACAAGATTAACAAAAAAGGATATTTTTTCATTACTTGTATTTTAGTCTACAATATCGGAGAGTGTCCATTGTTGAAGATGCACATAGACCAAGATGAGCGGCACAGGCTCTTTGGGGCCTCTAGTTGATATAAGCAATGATGATACTTACTTTGTATTAGCAATTGTGACTTAAAATGTACAGAACAAATCAGAAACAAAAACAAATAAAACAAAATTCACTCAAAACAATTAATTATTATCCACTGAAATGATCTTATACTAGTACTTAAGTAATGTGTTGGTTCAGTACTGGCGTTTCCTGATTGTCTGATCGAGTTCCGACGTATTGTCTCCTTAAACATGTTTTATTGACAAGCTATTGGTGGTTATAATATATAATAAAAGCTTGGTGAACAGCCAAATCGAAGAAAAATTCATGATGAAATGTATTTTAAAATAAACGATTTATGAGTTAGAAGATCTATTAATCCCAGAAAAATGTACATAATCCTCAGCCTATAGTACTGGCGAATTTAGCACTCGTGGGTTATCAAATTTTCTTCCCGACGATGGTTCAACAGTGCTATCGTTTACTGTACAGCTGACACAAACAAGAGTTGTCATATAACTTCAAAAACAGAGGTGAGGTTTACTTGCTTGCCAACTTTCTGGGATGTTTGCTCAATCATTGTAATAAAGATTGACATTTGAAGGCCGTTTGGTGAATAAACTGAGTTATCTTCAGTATACTTACATACATGTAGTTAGTATTTTGCAAGGCAAAATATCTTCTTTTTTTTCTCTCGTACAAACTCTCTTTTTACAAGTGATAGTCTACATTTCCCGACCTCATCACGGTCCTGCCCACTTTACAGAACCAATTCAGTTGATTCATATGTATGTTTTCCCTTCGAAAAAGGCAGACATTTTTTGTGGGATTTCATTTCGCCTTTTTCTTCTTGTTGTTCACATACAACCTTTCCTGGCAGTATCATTTGACATGGACTCATATTTGGCATGAAGATATTATCTTAAAATAGTGTTTCTCGTGTCATCATGACATCCATGTGTCAAGACTTAAAATGTATTTATTGGGACATTTGCTTGTCCGGGTCATTACTTTTTGTTCTTTGACATACGCTATAGACATTTGGTACCTATGTGCACATTCTAAAGATAATGTATCTTTCACCAATTAAGATTACCTCTGACCTTAATCTTGGACCTAGAGTTTGATAATTATTTTTTAAGGGCAAATTTTCGTGTCCTGGACATATATAAACATGATCAATTTGTCCCTTTTCAGACAAGAAGCTGCACTAACTGGCCCATTGTCTTAAAAATGTTTGGTCATTTTTTTCTTTATTTTTCTATTTTCAGAGCAGTTTTGATATAAATTTGAAAATCCACCCTAGATATGCATGGCATTTTTTGGCCCAAATAGGCATTAGATATTTACCATAGAACGCAAACAACACATTAGTCAATATATCTAGATCGCAATAACTCTAGGTATTACTAAATTACCATACAATATACGAATATTCAGAATGTGCTCCAGTATGCATTTTTAAATTGTCTGTTTATGATAAAGGAAAACACTTGATTTTATCAGAAATGTTGGGTTTCTTGTAATTTCAATTGGATTTTTTTCTTCAGAAAATCAAAACCAACAATTAATGGCTTGTACAAATCTTCCTTCAAATGGACAAGAAACTGTTGTTTAATGACCTGGACTACCCATAAGGGTCTGTGCATATCTTAACATCGGTTGAAGTGGTGATATGAATTTTAGATGTGACCATGGAAATGGGTAAAATGAGATATATCACGAAAAACTTTTTCTGTCTTATAAAGTTTTGAAAATAAGCATAATTTGGCTGATGAAGGAAAATATTAAGATATATTGTATTAACAAGCTCATCACGACATCATAGTTTATCACATTTAAAGACGACAGACACAACATGAAGGCAATAGCTCACTGACTGATTCGTTATAGATGAAAATAATCTTCTGATATTGACTAAATTATTTAGTAACTCACTTTGTCTTCTCTTCTATTAGCTTTGTAAGCAGAACACTTGCGAATGCTTTTGACATTGATGATATTTGAAAAAGTGTATCCCCTGTCACAGGCGTCTTCTTTTCTATATCCACAAAGCCATATCCTCCAACAAACAGAACTCTATCTGATCTGACAACAGACACCGTCAGACCTACGGTTTTGTTAGATTTAAACTTGCAATCCAAAGTCTCCTTCAATACTTGATCGATTCGGACATTTTCTTGTCCCCTTAGACAGGAAACGAGCGAATATAACAGAAAAACTCGAAACATATTTAAGTATGATATACAGTGTTTTCATTAGGATGCAAGCATAAATTCAGGTGTATGTGATAATCTGCCATGTATTTATAATGCATGCATCTCCTGTAACTATAAATAACTATAAATAATAATTGGTACTTGTATATGACAATTTACATGATATCGCATTGTCATATCAGACACTAAAACATGTGGACAATGTACTATTTTTGGAGCTAACAGCAAAATGCGCAGACGTGGAAATATTTTCTGGCACCAAATGTCTTACAACACTGGCATTGTGACTACTATAATATTAAACTTACGTATTTTGAACATATTAGACTATTTGTCAATATAGAGCTGCGCCATGAGCGCATGATACGCCCGTCGCATTTTTTCTACGACTTGTCTTTGTAACAAATTGACCGTTTTCGACTATTTTTCAACAAATAAAATTCTATAACGGTCCAAAGTGTGAAAAATTGACAGTTTTCGACCATTTTTCATCGCATAAAGTTCCATAACAATATCATATCAGAAATTTATAAATGAAAAAAAAAAAAAAAAATAGGGAGCTTATTTCAATAGATATAAACAAGTCACCAAAGTTTGATGAAAGTTTTTGAGTTATTGTCCGAAAACTGGAACACTCCCCCCCCCCTTTTTTTTCCTTTTATGAATAAAGTTCCAATACTCCAAAACGTAAAATCAGAAATTTTAGAAGACGTATGTCAATATATTCAAACAATCACCAAAGTTTCATGAAATTTCTCAAACATTTTTTAGTTATAGTCAAATAATGGAAAATCCCCCATTTTTTATGAATAAAATCCCACAACTCGGAAACGTAAAATATAAAATTTATAAAAAAAATCGAAAGTGAGCTTATGTCAAAAGATGTAAACAATTCACCCAAGTTTCATGAAAATTGGTAAAATCGTTTTTGAGTTATTGTCCAAAGTGTTGACGACGGACGGACAGACGGATGGACAACGGTATACAATAATACGTCCGGTCTTGTTCCGGCTAACTGACCAATATTGCAGTCACTGCTAAAAGTAGGGAGCAATATATTCAAGATAGTAATGTTTTATATAGCTAGTAGATCAATGTGAATGTCCTTCTGGTGTGCTCTTATAGAGGGACACACACACATGCACTTAAAATAATGTTTTAGCAGAGACATATAATACATGTATTATAATGTCTGGTTATATTAAGGTATATATGAGAAAAAAAAACTCAGAGACAAGTGCCTGTGAGGTACAACATGTATACACTAATATTGTAAGATTACAAAATCCTCGGACACAAAATAAATGTCAATTTTTTTGGGGACAGAAAATAAGACATATCTTTAACTGATTTCCGATGTCAGTAATTATTGGTTGGCCCCATTCTGTAAATGGCAGCCAAAATGCTTAAGCCTCCAATTTTAACAAAACTTAAAATATTTAGGGCAAGGTCAATGTCTTCTAGTATTGATTCTATATACCTTTTATTATTCAACTAATCAAGATTTAAAGGGTGAGTTTGAGTGCTGCAACAACTACCTAAATCCCATCACACGTGCCTGTCCTAAATCAAGAACATGATCAGTGGTTGTCTGTAGACATATTGCAATGTTTTTCCCTAAATGGAATGCTGTGTTGATTGCAGTCTTTGTTTCTGTCAAATTTAATTTCTACACTATTTCTCTAGACTAGTCCTGTTTTAAAGTTTGATGTTTTGTATAGACATTTGTCTTTTTTTGTGAGTTTGGTTTTTTTCTGAAAATTTCAATTCATTCTATTTGTATACAACAGAAAATGGTAAAATCTCGAGTTTATGCATGTTGGGTTTTGGCTAGATTTAAGCATAAAAACAGCTGTATGCCACCAAAATGTATTGCCTTATTTTAAATGTCAACTGACAAGTAACAAAACCACAAATAATCTGCAGCGCTATCCCTGTAAAGATTTCTAAATGACATGTAGTTGGCAATTTGAAAATCATGCTAAAGATCACTGGCATGTTTACTGAATTATAAGTTCCAAGTAAATTTTCAATCATAGTCTTTGTGAGCACTGAGTGGATGAAGATAGTGTTCATTTTTGTCCCCCGCGCAGCGCATTGCGGGGGACATGGAAATACCAGGCGTCCCTCAGTCCATAGGTCTTGTTAGCCCTCTCACATGTACAATTCTTGCCAGATTTTTATAAAACTTACATCAAAGGTTTATATCAGCAATGTCTTGGAAGAGTTTGAAAATCAGTGCTGATCAATTATTTCTAAAAGAGTTATGCCCCTTGAAAACATTAATTATATGGAAATTTGCATCGTTAACGCAGGTTAATATCAGAAATGTCTCTGACGAATTCGAAAATCAGTGTTGATCCATTATTGTAATAAGAGTTATGCCCTTGAAAGCATTAATTATATAGAAATTTGCATCGTAAGCTCTCATGTGTACAATTCTTGCCAGAATTTTATGAAACATATTGTAGGTTTATAACAGCATTGTCTCAGACGAGTTCAAAAATCTGTGCCGATCAATAATTTTTATAAGAGTTTTCGCCCTTAGAAATATTAATAATATGGAAAATTGCTTTGTTAGCGCTCTCATGTGTACAATTCTTGCCAGATCTTTATGAAACTTATATTGTAGGTTTATATCTGCGATGTCTCGGATAAGTTTGAAAAATCAGTGCCAATCAATTATTTTTTAAAGAGTTATGCCCTTAGAAATATTAATTATATGGAAATTTGCAATGTTAGTGCTCTTATATGTACAATTCTTGCCAGATTTTTATGAAACTTATATCAGAGGTTAATATCAGCAATGTCCTGGACAAGTTCGAAAATCGGTGCAGATCAATTATTTTCAAAAGCGTTATGCCCCTTGGAAATATTAAATATATCAGAAATTGCTCACGTCTTCAACTCTTTCAGATAATTTTAAAAACTTCTAAACAATAAAAAAATTATTGATCTTGGACAGATAAAATATGTGCAACATGGGGGACATTGGTACTCTGTTCTTTTATTTATTGTGGACTTAACTTTATTTGAAAGAGAATTAAAACAGATAATTTTCAACTCTTGATTTTACTAAGTATCGTAAGAGAAAAGAGTAAGTGGTATTACACCTATAACAGATGATTCATACACCATGCACTACATTCTGTAACTTGTGTAATTCTTACTAAAAAATTTTGACAAGTATACACATGATTTTGCAAAAGAATATAAAAATATATCACAATAAGTTACTTGACAATGGCATGAATAGAATCTAAAGAATTTCCTCACTGCACTATTTTTGTGTGTACTCACAAACATAGGTAGAGAAGATGAATGAAAGGTTGCTAACCAGCCAGTAATTATAGGGATTCAATTTTACTTTTTGCAATCCTTACCCCAAAAATTATTTGTAAAGCAAAAAATCATCTAAGATAGGCAATGGACACAGACAAGATCTTGATTATTATATATAATTTATTTAGCCATTTTATCATAAAATGGAATGAGAATAATGAAGGATGACAAAATATAACATAGTAACAGGTAAAACGAACAATCCTTCAAACACAAGCACACACACTGACACATTCATGTATTGCACTTCACCATCAAATATTGTAAAGTATGGTATCTACTATAAACTTTTAAGGCCCCAAAATATATATACTTGTTTCCTGTCTCCTTAGCAGAAAAATATGGTAGGTACGTAAAGAATTTTATTTTTGAAAAATATTTTACATATACTAATATAGGAAAATGTCCTTGACTTTAATAATAGTGTTTCACTAAAAGTCTCCATATAATGTGTTGGGGTAGGTTGGAATGCAGGTAACAGAACTATATTTTCGGGGCCTAATTTGACTCTAGGAATTTGTTTACTAGATTTATAAAAGTTTTCAGATATTACTGAAAAACATAAATTGTATGCAACTGCAAATTTAGTGTTTATGTTTTTAGAAATCTACAATATTGCCTTTTCACAGTATTGTACAAGTACATATATTCAAAAGGTTCTATCAGTAAAAGTTATAGACTTTGTGGGTTATATTAATAATGAAATTTGATACCAAACAAAATGCTAATTTTACATAGATTTATAATGCCACTTATGTAAAACCATACATTTAACAATTAAAGAAGCAAAAACTAGCTGCAAATCCCTAAATAAAAGACTATAAGTATTTTAAATCACATTTGCCTTGAAACATACCCTATGAAATTAAAAAAATACTTTGTTTTGAAACATATCCCATCAAATGGACTAAATTTAAAAACACATTCAAATTTTGAAAAGGCAATATTTACATTTCAGCTTAAAGCACCATTCACACAATGTTATTTTTTTTATTGTATCTATAGATTATAGGGGCCTTTCATATTTTGAGAGAACAAATCCTGACTTGAACACATTACTTAGTAATTGGTCATTATGAAATTATTATGTATTCATTTCTTAAACAGCTCTAACATTAAAAAAATTGGTTCTGTTTATCAGGAAAACTCCTGAACAGCTAAAGTGAAAATCACCAAAACCATTTTGACTTCTGTTTTGTCATGAGAAACATCATACTAAAATTTGAAAAGAATAGGATCAAACGATCTCAAGTTATCACAAACAAGCATATTTGTAACAGCAAGATAATAAATTAGTATAATGGAAGACAGTTATAGAGATATCACAGATTATGTTCATTCTATTGGTTCCTTGTAAAGTCCCCATCCATGGAAACACTTTGTAAATTTCTTATGTTCTTTGTACTTCATGGCAAGTAATAGCTTCCTTGGCTTGTCTGGCTGTTTGTTCCTTAGGTGCTGAATATAAACCTGCAACAGAAATGTAGAAATATGCAAATATGTCAATATTACACTGTGTGGAATTATACTGCACAAAACATCTATTTATACTATTTAAAATCTATGACGATGATAAAGGTTTGGTGTACCGTAGAAAGGCTTGTATAGTCCGCGGTTTTATTTTCCAAAATTGGACCTTCCAGACGGGGTGCGGACTATAGAGTACAATAAGCAAGAAATAAGAGAAAAATTTCAATTTCGCGGGCGAGATTGTTTACGTTCCGCCATCTTTGTTATTGATATTGTAGAGGGCGCTCTTATCATTTTTTCAAACTAATAATTTTAACTCTTCCATATTAATAAGTTATTTCTATTCAATATCAAATTAAAACTGATAAATATAAAAACTAAACCTTTCATTACAAATTTCTCGTTTCTTTTCAATGCATTGGTTGAAATAAACTGGTATCTTATTGATTGAAACGATACAAACATAGTGAAAAAGACAACCGTAAACCAGCTTACAATTTGTAAACTACAAAACGTAATCGGTTATTGTTCGTTCCGTTTTGGTGTTTCATACTGACTAATATGGTTTGTATTAGCTTAAGATCCTTCAAACATTAATGTGATAGATATAGTAAAGACTGTTTTACAAAAGGATGGAACTGTTTTACTTTCAAATTCGTATTATAGTGATATCTGTTATGTACAGATTTCGACTCTCACCGGTTAATTTCTTCTTTTACACGTGCGTTTTAAACTTCCTGTTTAGACATCGCAAGTTTCTAAATTGTTTTTAAGTGAATTAAACTTATTTTAACAATCATGAAGCGTTCTAGAATCATTTACAAGCAGTTTCAGCTTCTGTTTGATGATGGAAAACAGGTTTTCAAGAAAATACATAAACGACCGCACAGGATTTGAAATTACCGGAGTTTCATTAGACCTTTTCTAAAAGTTACAAAAGTTTTTTACCTAAAATTTCGTGTGGAGAAGGGGTGCAGACTATGTACCAGTGCGAACAATACAAGCCTTTCTACGGTATAAAATATGGTGGCAAATATTAATGGTACATATATAATCAGGACAAAAACATGTTAATGCAACAAGAATATGAACCCTGATTTGTACTAGTCTGACACACTGAGCCCGATTTTTAATTATTTTTTTATCTAGTTCAAAAGGTAATAGTTTACAGGAAGACATGTCATAATATATTCTTCTGACTTCAAGTTGACTGGTCTTTACTTAAAAATTGTGGTTTAACCAGGAGGGGCATTGAACTACAACCTCCTGCTCTCGAGGCAAGCAAGCTATGATGAAACAACCATGACAGCATATTTAAAATCCCAAACGTTTTCAAAGCTAAAATGATGGTCTATGAAGCATGAATGCCATGTTTTACTTTACATTTTGATAAGCCAGCTACTATTTCTAACTAATAGAACGCTGCTGTATTCAAGTATATATATACATTTCAGAGTAGGGTAGAATTATGACAAACTGTAGAGGCATAAACTAGAATCATACAGTTCTGGTCAAATATAGTTGATCTTTAGCTTAAAAGTATCTAAGAAACACTTAAAGTTGATCACTGTTCAGTGGTCTAAGTAGTCCAACTACTGTATCACTAGCCTGTTAACAATGAGGTCGTGAGTTCCAATTCGGCATGTGGCAGACGCATTCAATTTCAATCTTAATTGACTAGGATTGTCAGTTTTCCTACCGAAGGTCGGTGGTTCTCTACGGGCATTCTGGCTTCCTCCAACAACAAAACCTGACCGCTATAATATAGCACAATAATGCGGAAAGTGGCGTTCAACACTAATCAATCAATTTTACTTTTTTAAGCAGTCACTGAACCATGAAAAGGAGATCATTTTTTAAGCAGTCACTGAACCATGAAAAGGAGATCAAGGACAACTACCATATGCCAAATGGAAACTTCAGAAGATAAGGCATTAAGGCATCGTTATACAACCGTTATGAATTGAATTATTCAGCTCTTCTACTTTCTGAATTACTAAGTTTGATACACATAGTACAATTAATATCCCCATGTCACAGCCTGCAATGTTATTTGAAGTTGAGACAGAACTCACACAATGATTTAACTAATCATAGCATTATCCAGTATACGCTGAAAATTGAGAAGTAACAACAGAATATTTACCTGTGCACTTTTAAATGTTAATTTGATTTCTACATCACTGGTCTTTTTACCAACCCAAAGGAAAACTTGTTCACCATTATCTAATATCATGCCGTCATCATCTGCCAAATCATCCTACAAAATCAGTAGTTCATTTTGTGAAATATTAACATGCTGTATAAATCTTTCCCATTCTCTTAGTAAGGACAACAACAAACCTTGATGGCAAACAATTTTTTCATAAAAAAACACAGTATATTAAAAATTAATTTTGAAAATTCCATTTTGAATGATTCCAATTGAATACACCAAATTAAAAGTTATGTTTAAGACTTTTCATCAGATTCTTAAAGATTTGGCTGACTTGATTCAAAATTCTTAAGATGGCCAAGGTTGCAATTCAGGAGGTTGACTTCATGTTGTTTACCTAAAAAATTATAATATTAACGCTTGACAAAATAGATTTGTGGCAACATTTGCTTTTCTTTTAATAATGGTTTTTAAATGTTGTTCTTGTTATCTAGTAGCTGAAGCTTAAAGATAATTAACAGAAATTGTTTCTGAAAAACAAATTATGAAGTGCTTCCATCAAATAATTTTTAATCTAGATACCTGTCCTTTATTCTTTTTTTACATCCTGGAGACTACTTTAACACTGCATGGTGGAGTTTTCATAATAATTAAACTTATGCAATAATGACAAGGCTGAGAACAACAGATTTGTTTTTCTTTTTTATTTAATATCTCACCTGACAAAAGTCTGCACATTTTTCTGAGACTGTAAAATATCCTTTCTCATTTGAACATCTAAACAATCTTGCACAGTTCATAAATGAAGCATCCTTAAAATAAACAGAGAATTTTATACAACACAAAACATTAAGCCTTTCAAATTCAAGTTCTCCTTTCCTTGTTCAATGTCAGATATTCATTAATGCATAAAAACTTTGATTGATTGTCAACAAGTCTTAAGAATCAACTGATATTGTATTATTCATGTCTAAATACTTTTTCTTTGAAGACATTTTTCAGGAAAACCAATCAGATTTTTAATTATAATATACTGGAAAGATTTTATGCAGTTAATTGTACTTTAAACTTTTATAACTGTGAACCAAAATGTAATATCAAATGGAATCTTTCGACAAAAAATTGTAAGGCAAATACCACTACTGTGGATTTATTTATATTCATTGCTACTCATTTTCGTGGATAGAGGGAAAATTGTATTTTGGGAATATCTAATTTCATGGATCAAGCCTATAGAAAATTTATACTTCATTATACATTCAAATTCGTGGTTTCCGTATACCCACAAAATCAACAAAAATTGGTACTCCGAGAATAATAATGAATCCACAGTATTTGTAAATGATATAACATAAAACTTACATGATCATATGGTTTTTTGCCACCAATTCCTACCCAGAAAAAGTTTTCTGGTTCTTCTCTCTCATTAATCATCTGTACAGTGTAATTATCCTACAAATAAAAATAATTTAGCATTCTTAAGCAAATACATTCAAGTTATAAAACAGAAGCTTAAATTTTTCATGGATATTAGCCATTATAATAAGATTACAATTTCCTACCTTTAATCAAACTATGTAGCTAAGCAGACATAATTAACTGTTAGCTACAAAGTTCATAAGTGACAGCTAAACATCTTACTCCTTTTTCATAATTATATTTTGTAAAACATTTTTAATCTGGGTCAACTTGACTAGTATATTGCTTGACTTCCTATGTAGCTATAGATAAAAATGAAACTGATATCGAACTTCAACCACACCTTTTTACTATTCATAATACTACTGACAAAATATCATTACTGTATAACCTGTTCTTGTTTCTTTCTTGATCAAAATGCAAATTTGTGTTACAGTGACCCACTTTTTGCATGACTATCCAAGAATCATCCACTGATAAAGATATTATTGCTATATTACTTTTAAATTTTCAGATTTCCAAAATTTCCACTTTGAGAAAAAAATATATATATACCGGTAATTATAATGATGATGGATTAGTGTTCAAAGTACTCTTTTATGCATATCAGGACTAAAAACATGTTAATGTGATATGAATATGAACCCTGCTTTAGTCCTGCTTACTTCTACACCAGTTGGTCTCTGGTGGAGAGGTGTCTCATTGGCAATCATACCATATCTTTTTATTTTTATATTGGTACAAGACCAACATTCATGTTTGTATGCGAGTTTTTTTTTTTTTTTGCTTGTTCACGAGGTTACAGCCCACAAGAAGACATTTCACCCAACCCAGAAACATTTTTCTGACTGAACCAACCAGTCTTTGATATTATTCCTATGTACTTCATGCATAGCGGAGAAGCAGCAAATACCAACTGTCATGTCATTGGTTTGACCAGACTGGGATTGAACCCGTTACCTCCAGCACTAGACTTTAGCTAGCACACTTCCACTAGACTAGCAATGCAGTGAAACATAATTATAGAAAAAGCCTATAAATATGGTATCATTACAGCTACTTACAGCATACATCATATAAGCTATCTTTTCTGCCAGAGTCGCTTCTTCATGTTCTGCCTTACCACCTATCCACACATATACAACACCCTTCAAATCTTCACTGTCAAATGGCACCATCAGTATGAAACTGTATATAAATAGATAATGAGTTACAAAATGTATCCAAAACATTTTAATGGACTGTTTGTTCAAAGGGGTATAGAACAATGTTTCTAATAATTTGGAAATATTTTTTCAAACTGAGGACAAACAAAAACGTAACTTTCTGGCATCAAATCATCTTCAATACTTGCAACATTACAAATTTCAGTCAGTGTTCAAAAAGTTACTTTAATAGTGAAAATATTACTTTTAAAATCAAATTAAAATATTAAAAGAAATACATGATAATATTGAGATCTGGATTATGATATTTACTTAGGGAACAATATTGTATCTGCACATATTTTCTATTTTGATTTTTAACATCTAGCATCAAATAAATGAAACCTTTTTTATCAAAACATTAATATCTCAATCAGTCCATTACTTACCAAAAGCAAGAATTTAGCTGTGATGCATCTGGTTTTACCTACAAAATGAAATTAGAAATGATAATTCCCTGGATACTTGTTCCTCATTTACTTAAAGACTGCTGCCAATTACTGTTGATTCAATATTTTTTGTGCTGGATACCAATTATCATGGATTTCGTAGGTATTGATGAACCACAAAGTCAAATGTGCAACGAAATACAAATTTTTCTAGACTTGTAAATCAAATAGTCATGAAAGTACAATTTTACCTCAATCCATTGGTACCCACAAAAATAAGTGAATCCGCAGTATGATAATATCTAAATTTAAAAAAAAATATTTGTCTCATTTAAAGAAAATTTATCCATAGAACATAGATGGCTTTACCCATTACAAATTACTGAGTTTAAACAAGCCATTTGTAATATTAAATAAAGACCTGCGCCATGAGGGCATGATAACTCCTCAATGTCATATCATAAATATATCAAAAACTAAAGGGATGTTATTTTAATAGATATAAATTAGTCACCAAAGTTTCATGAAATTTGCTTAAAGCACTTTTGATTTATTGTCTGAATACTGGAAAATCCCCCCTTTTTTATGAATAAAATCCCATAACTCGGAAACGTTTCATCTAAAATTTATAAAAATCAAAAGGAGCTTACGTCAATATATATAAACAATTCACCAAAGTTTCATGAAAACTGCTCAAAGCATTTTTTAGTTATAGTCCGAAAACTGGAAAATCACCCTTATTTAATGAATAAAACCCCATAACTCGGAAACGTAAAATCTAAAATTTATAAAAATCGAAAGGGAGCTCACATCAATAGATATAACAATTCACCAAGGTTTCATGCAAATTGGTTTAAGTATTTTTGAGTTATTGTCCAACATGTTGACAACGAATGGACAGACAGACAGAGGGATAGACAACGGTATACAATAATATGTCCGTAAACGGCGTATAAAAATTAGTCATTGTTTTGACTGTAAGTGTTGCCTGGGAGATAATTAATAATGTGTAATAAAGGATCCACATAGGAACAAAGACGATGGAATTTCAATGGAAAATCCCTGTAAGGAATGTCAAGGACAGGATGTTTCAGTCCAACCATAACAAAGGAAAGTGGTTATTTGGAGTGTGATTCTATTGACCAAATGTATGAAAGACAATTCTGTAAACACCATAGTTTCAAAGTATTCAACAAAAAACCTCTGCCAAAATTACCTGACATCCACTATATAACATTTACTACTGTGGTATTATTATGATTTTTTCATGCAATATTATGTATCTATTGTAACAGAAAGGACATCAACAAAATTTAAGCTAACTAAAGAACGCATGTTTATGATCACTATAGTAAAGCATTTAATATGACTAAATAATCATTCACTGTCAATATGATGTTTATAATGATAAGAACCTACAGTAAGAATCAACATCAATAATCTTATTAGAAGAAAGGAAAATGATGTCAAAGCTTTGAAAATAGAATTACCTGAATACATCTTGTAGCAATAGGGCTACCATTAGCTCTTAAATAGAACAATTCAACATTTGGTTTAGGAGCTTCTTGTGATGGTAACTTCCTCTTCCCCCATCTGATTACAAACATGCGTTTGAAATGTGATAAGAATTTTAAGTTTTCTTGTTGTTGGTGTGTCCTCACAACTTCTAACTTGTCACCAAATAAACCCTCAAATTTCTTTTGTAAACTGAAACATACAAAGTTAAACACTTATGTACATAAGGGACTACAAACGTCATTACATAAACACCAAAGAGTTAAGCAAATTATCAACTATCAGGACTGCCAGAACACATTTACAAACACACATGTATGCAAAAACTATCTATGTTTGATTCATCTCTTACTTACACCACATGTTTATATACACACTTGAAAGTGAGCCATCCAATGATTGAGGCATTATTAACCTGCAAGAACACATTCACATACACATATACACTTGAAAGTGAAAGTAAGTCATATATATTGCTGTTCGGTGTGAGCCAAGGCTCAGTGTTGAAGGCCGTACTTTGACCTATAATTGTTTACTTTTTACACATTGTGCCTTGGATGGAGAGTTGTCTCATTGGCACTCATACCACATCTTCTTATTTTTACATACCATGTTTGAGGCATCACTTATCTGCCAGGACTAGACCACACATTCAAATACACACCTGAAAGTGAAAGTAAGCCATCCCATGTTTGATGCATCTCTTCCTTGCCAGAAATAGACTACACATTTAAAATCTTCTTCTGGTGGTTCTTCATTTTCATCTTCTTCCTCATCATCATCATACTCAACAGGTAACCAGTATCTACACAGGAACACATAACAGTCTTCTGTGTGGAAAATACCTGTAAGAATACATATATAAATCAGTAGAGATTTGAAGCGCATTTGAAGACTGACTTCTGACATTCTAAAAATTAATAAAATGTAACTAATAAAAAATAACAATCAAATAAGTGAAATTAGTGATTATCAGTAAGTTCAGACTAGATTTCAAAGAAAAACCAGTTACTTATATTTTTCCATTCATGTTTCAGTTACAAATGTAAGATAATAAAATTTCACTTATCTACTAACCAGCTTTAGATCTTAGAATGCTTATAGTATATGGTATTGAAAGAAATTAAATGTTTTCCAACTAATAAAAGTAATTTGCATAAAATGTATTACCCAATTCTTCATCAGGTAATCTGACAAATTTCTTCCCTTCTAACACAAAAGCTTCCATTCCATCTAAATCTTCATTCCAATCCTGCATCATCTGTTCCTGTAATATGTAAGAGGTGAAATCAAGGTGTTATATCTGATATACACATCTGAAGTTTAAAATGTTTAGAAAGAAAGACTTTTCAATGGTTTGTCTATTCTAAAATAAAAGGAACATAAAATTACCATGTAAATTCTCTCTTTATTAGTATTATAAATGAAAATTCATTTTAAAACTGAACTTAACAAAATAGTTATAACAGTAGTTGTTTATGGACTTTCAAACACTGTGTATACCGGTACAGAACTATAAATAAATAGTTTCCTCTGAAAAGATACATTTGAAATGAAAATGACTATGATAGACTATTTATATTAGAAAATATATGTTAACTTACTGCTTCTTCCATGGGCATGGGAGGTTGTCGTGGCATAAATAATGCTGATAGATCTGTTTTCATCTTGTCTCTTTCCATAATCACCTAAAATATGACAAAGCAAAGCTTCAACTATCATTTTGGTTTTTTAAACAGCCCATTGGTCCATGATTGGTAAAGCATTGAAATTTGTTGAACCAAATAATCTCCCCTTGTGCATATCATCATATTGTTGTTGTATTTTGTTTGAAGTTCAATTAGATCCATTGCAAAGCTTTTTTGCTTATATGGTTATATTTAGTATTTCAGAAGATTCATAGACAACACAGTTATGTCATCACAAGAAAAATGCGGTATCTTTTATTGTGTCGACTAATTCCTAAAATTTTGTGGCATTAACCCAAACTCGATGATGCCATCCCATGTGATATGGAATTAGTACAATTTCAGAAAGATTAAAGATACCACAATTGTAATGATAGAAAATGCTTGTTTTTGTTGTCTTTGAATCAATCCCAGCATACCCTTTGTGATATGGAACCTTGTGGTTATGTCAGAGAGATCCATACTAACACACACGTTATGTCTGGATAGACATCCCCCTAATTTCCTTAACTGTTGGTACCATACCCCACAAGGTATCCACTTTAGCTATCCTACCATAACGACCACCTTCCAGATGGGAGGGTGTTGGATCACTTTTATCTTTCTAAAATAGGTTATATTTGTCAAAAGCCCAAATGATAGCTATTAAAGAATATACTTGTGCAAAGTACATGTATCTCTGCGAAAACTTGCATATGGACATTATTCTTTGAATAAAGATTTATTTTAATCTGTCTGACCATCACAGAAATGTTAATCAAAGTTTTTATTCTCGGCCTAAATGCCATGGAACAAAAGGTCTATTAAGATCAAATTTACTGACATGTTTCTTCATTAATATACTACAAAGTTCAATGAATATCACTAGTTCCCCTGGCAAATATAGAAAGTACATGTCCTTATGTCTTTTCTCCTTTGATTCTCTGATAAAAAGTGTGCTGTTCATTCTAACCATAAACCATAAAATCAGTTTCTATAATTTAAATTCATGTTGATGTTCTGCTAAGGTGTGGTGATGATAGATCATCCCAATTATCTTCTTTACTTGAAGATGAATAAATGAGAAATCGGATTAACAACAAGACAGCAACCTAACATTTACAACAAAACCCCAAGACAAATATACATATATCAAAATTCTGCGCTAAAGATGCATGCTTATATTCAGAAATTATGTTGAAAGTATGGCATTGAATGTGACACGTTTACCTTAAGATCAGCTCCTCTCCTGGAAATAGATTCTGCTGTTCTTGTAAAATCTACAGGTAATACATCATCCCAACCAAAGAATTTTGTCTTAAATATCTGAGATTCTGTCCTGGAAGAAAAATCAAACTATTACTCTCATGAATGGTTTGGTTTTTCTATTGCTATATTTTTTCTTTAATTCTTATCCCCCAAGCTTTTATATAGAGATAGACATTTCTATGTGATTACTCAGTATGAAGACAAATGAAACAATTTTTTTACAGATGAATGAGGTACTATTTCATTGTATTTTATTGAGTTTTTTCTCATTTACATACACCCCCAAATCCTTTCTTTTCAAATTGTACTTACCCCTGTAAACATCTAGTCACTGTACAATAATCTGGTCTATCAATCATTGAGTTTAATTCATATGATAGTTTTAAGGCTGCAGCTCTGATCAGTCTGGTAGACTTCTTTCCTATCCTTTAAAAAAAACCAAGATTTTTATCATTTGTTTTCTTTCAGCACATCATGTCATTTCTGTTATAAAAGATATTATCAACAAGTCACAAGCAAATAAATCATGCAGATTGTGTGGTATTTGTGAAAAAAACATCTGAATTTTATAATTGTAAAGGCTCAATATCATTACTATTTTTTTTTTAATTAAAAATACAATCACCATTATAGTAAAGGAGTTAAATAAGCAGTAATTTAATTTATGATATCTAAAATTTTAATTTTAATTTGTTTTGGTCCACATGTGGCACACTTGTTTATTTCAATAAAATATGTAACTCTATATTCATATGGAAGTTCAACTGTATTAAAATGCTACATACCATACAAATAGATCAGATTTACAATCCAGTATATACACATTTTTTGTGTCCAGTAATTTCTGGACAAGCCTTCCTTTAGGAATCTCAACTGAAAAAAATCCACATAAGAGATCACATAAACATTTCTCAAACTCTTTAAAGTAGGTACTATATGGGGCCCTAAAATCAAATGTACTTTAAACTGTCTCTGATTTGCAGAATTTGAAATTTAAATCTATATACTTTAATGAGGAAATTACAGTTTTGGTGAAAATATCTCCTTTTTTATGGTTTAAAACAACAGTATATTCAGTAAAATGGCTTAAAACACTTAGAAATAATAGAAAGCACAACCCTCTACCCAAAAAGATATCCACACAGGAACTGTATTTTATATCTTTCTATTCACCGGCAAAAAATTATTATGGGAACACTTATGCTCCATGTTAATGTGGCCTAATGTTCCTGAAATTAGTCTATTTTGCTAAAATTTGGATAATCTCCCTTAATACGTCACTTTAATGATGTAACGGAAAATTGTGTTATCAATTCTAAGGAAATATTTTAATTTTTATTATGTGTAAAAATTGAGATTAAATATTGTGCATCATAAAATGTTTTATTTACGCTGAAGTGACAAGGCCAGATAAGTCCTTAAATGTATTTTCTTCTTCAAATCTTTTTATAACTAATTTCTCTACATTTTTTCTGATAAGAAAATGGTTGAGAAATGGGTATTAGAAGGAGGGCAGGTTCTCATTTCTAATTGGACCAGTCAATTTTCAAGTAAAAAATGTCAAAAAGGATCACACAATCTTTATAGTCATGAAATTCTAATTACTATTTTCATATTTTTGCATCAAAAGATATAACTTACATCAGTCGGTAAATTCCATTTAACATTTTACTATTACCTAACATTTAAGCTATGCTTTAAATACCTGCAATCTGGGAGCCAGATATATCATACCCAACCTTAAGTCCAAAATTCTAAGAAAAGTGAGCTAAATGTATAGTTCTTTGTTCTCATTTTTCCATTATCAAAAGGAAAAATTACAGCTTCATTAGTAAAAAATCATTGTCCATGATATTGTCTGCAAAACATCACATTTAGGTTTCATATTATAACAAAGTTTGTATATGCCATTTATATATAAACATCTTGTTAACTTGTGGAAAAACTATTTCTAGCTGGTTTTGGGGTATTTTTTGGGGCTTTTATTTATTGTTGGGTTGTTGTTAAATTGACATGTAACATCTCCTTTTATTCATAATTACCCTGTGGTAGCTCTAAATATCCCATTCCTAAGCCTACTTTGTATAGCCTGGGTTCTGCTGGCTCAAAATCATCTGGTACAATTTCCTAAAAATGGAATATAATAAAATATTTTAACAAATAACAAATTTTCCTCTGAAGTGTATCTAGTATTAGTGCAGAACTTTCTACATTATCAACTGTGCATATCTATTCATGGCTGTTCCATAAAAACATACATGGGACCCAGGAAAGGCAATTTAAATTTGCCACTATTGGTGGGTGTGAAGTATTATGCTGTAGAAGTTTAAAATGTATGCAGGTCTCTAAAATTGCTTTTATGGGTGGGTACTTTATTTTCAAAGTGCCTTCCTTGGGTACCATGAATGTTTAATGGAACCGCCTTCAATATGAATAAACATTTTTTTGCAGTTTTCAATAAAAAAAGCATACCATATATCTCCTGAAAAAGCATAATATATATTTCCTGGTTAAAGTTTTGTACTAATTTTTTTTAAATATAATTGTTCTGATCACTATAACACATTCAGTGTATATCAAAAAGTTAAGCACAAATGTACAGGTGAAAAATACATAATTCAACTTTTGACTCACCCCAATGAAACCATCTGGTTGAGCTCCTAAAGCTTTCCAAAATGCTGCCTCTTCTCTTGCTTGGGACTCCATATGTATTTCTGCCTTATTTTTCCTTTCATTTTTGTTGATCTTTTCTGCCACCAGTCTGAAAGTATTTATTTAAATAATCTCAATTTTTCTTACAGAACAAAATCTAGTTATATATTATTTAATTTTCTATCATTATCCTATATAAAAATAAGAAGATGTGGTATGATTGCCAATGAGACAACTCTCTACCAGAGACCAAATGACATAGAAGTTAACAACTATAGGTCACTGTACAACCTTCATCAATGAGTAAAACCCATATTGCATAGTCAGCTATAAAAGGCCCCGAAATGACAAATGTAAAACAATTCAAACGAAAAAAACTAACATCCTGACTCATGTACATAACAATGAACGAAAAACAAATGTGATGTACAACAACAAACATACCAGCAGTTGATTTGTTCTGTTTATTTTAGTTTTTGCCACTGAACTTGGACATTTGATAATACATTTCCTTGAAAGTTTGGTTTAAAAGTTGTCATAATGGATAGGAAGTTTAGTTCTATCAATACTTACAATGTTTCATTTTTCAACAAGATTTTGTGAAAACAAACATGGAGTGCATTTGTAAGTAACCTATTATTATGTAACAATTCTGTAATAATGAACAACATCAAACTTCAGTTGTAGTCATAGTCAGATTTTAATCACATTACATAAATAGAGTAAAAATTTGGTGAAACTAATATGGAGTTATAAATAATACATGATGTGGAAAAACAGTTATTTTTATTCAAGAAAATTTTGAACTCTGGAACAACAAAAGGACTATTCCATTAAAACAACATAGAAGGCTAGGAAGTGATATTAATGTGGAAATCCCTTCCTAGCCTACCAAATCCATTTTAAGGGAAAAGCTCTTAGAGAAAATCTTATATTATTGAGAACAAGCCTTCTAAATAGACCGATTATTGTGTCAACATTTGTCTGGCCATATCTAATTATTGTGAGATGTTCTGGAATAATCCAGTCATTCAGTGATGTAAACACAAAATCATATGTATATCCATAAATTCTCACCTTGTTTTGGTCCTAATTGTTCCTCTTGCCATCTTGCCAACCCATACAAATATATCATTGCCATTATCCAACAGATACACAAATCTTCTGTCTAATGACCGGACACCAACATCAACCTGAAAATAAAATTATTTCTTTAGTATACTAATCATACTGCATTTATATTCAAGATATAGTATATGCTTTATTTTTTTGAAATTAAACACAGTATGATGGAACTTTACATTCATGAATGAATACACTTTTATCTACTTTAATAAAGCATTCAATATAATTTAAGATGGAAGTGTGGCTTGGTTGTTTAAACTAAACATAATATTATAGTTCATATAACATGAACTTACTTCAAATTGGGGTATAACAAAACATGATGCATGCCTCATAGCACTAATGTTTTGAAAGAGGACGAAAGATACCAGAGGGACAGTCAAACTCATAGATCGAAAACAAACTGACAACGGCATGGCCAAAAATAAAAAGACAAACAGACAAATAATAGTACAGATGACACAACATAGAAAACTAAAGACTAAGCAACACTAACCCCACCAAAAACTGGAGGTGATCTCAGGTGCTCCGGAAGGGTAAGCAGATCCTGCTCCACATGTGGCACCCGTCGTGTTGCTTATGTTATTACAAATCCGGTAAATAGTCTAATTCGGTAAGTCATATTCGTGAAAAGGGAAGGGTATTGTAGTTACGACATAAGGAACATATCCGATATCATCTGTGAAACGGTTATTCCATAACAGTCAATCAACTCGTGATGGCGTCCGTAAAATTTACTGAAGGATGATTTCAACTTCACCATTTGGAACTCTTGGTTTAATAGCTTCCTTGTGAGCAGCAACCTCTATCAAGGAAATCATGATAGGAAACACAAGCCGGGAATATCGTATCAATTGGGAGATATATACTCCGTATGCAGGCGCTGCTGGAATGTTGCTACATAGAAATGGAAAGTTCACAATTGGGAAGCTGAAATCATCTCTTTTGTCATAAAGTTTTGTTTTCAACCGACCCTCATTGTCAATTTTGATATGTAAGTCAAGATATGAGGCAGACTTAACTGTATCTGTAGTATCCTTTATCTCTAGTTCGATGGGATAGATTCGTTCAACATAGTCACCAAATTTTGTATTATTTAGTGAGAGAACATCATCTATATAGCGGAACATAGAGTTAAAGGATATTGCTAACTTCTTATCTTTCTTCCTAAGAAGTTCCTGTATGAAGTCAGCCTCATAATAATAAAGAAACAAGTCGGCAAGAAGAGGGCACAATTGGTTCCCATTGGAATTCCGACAGTCTGTTGAAAACACGTCCTCCAAACGTAACAAATATGTTGTCAATCAAGAAATCAAGCATCTTGATAATGTCAGTTTCAGAGAATTTTTGTTTGAATCAGAGTGATTCTTTACAAAGTAGGATTTATCCCTCCCAAGACAAGATACTTGTATCTCGTTCGCCATTCTTTTAATGAAACAAAGTAATACCAACTCTTTCAATTTGTCTTTTAGTTTGGAATGGGAATACTTGTGTAAAGTGTAGAAAAGTCAAATGTTTTAATACTATTGCAGGATGAGAGAGTCTCAGATTGTATGTACTCTAAAAGATCTTTGGAATTTTTAGTATCCACATCTGATTCCAACCACCTCTAGAATAGGCAGTTTCACAATAACTTTGGAGCCCGGCTTTGATTGCTGATAAAATAGATGTTAATAATTTAGAAAGAGGTTTCGTGGAGCACTTGGAAGACCCAGCAATATACCGTGGTTTGTAAGGACACTTATGTAGTTTAGGTATCCAATACAGTGATGGAAGATCCAGTTCTTCATCTTTGGTTGAAATTCCAAAGGAACATAGAACAGACCTATGATTATCCAGGATTTCCTCTTTGGTAAGTGTCGTGAGGGTATATGTTGAGTTTCCAAGTGAACTGTCAATACCTAATTCTTTTATCAAGCAGTTTATGTAATGATATTTACACACAAAAACGATGTTGTTTTGGGCTTTATCTGCGGGGACAACAACATATTTGTCATGGAGGTAGGACAAGTGTTTTGCAACATTTGGGTCATTAAAAATTGATGTAACAGTGGTTTCCAAACATAAATTGAACAGAGAATGAAGTTTTGAAAGGGTAATGAATACAGTTTCATGCGAATGTGATGAATACCTAACGGCTTTTGTATAAATGGCAGCAAGTCATTAATAGAGACATCATGCAAAGTAGGTGATGTATAATGACGATGACCATGACTGCATCTACGTCGAGGAGTAGAGTTGAAAATATTCATCACATTGAAACTGGTGACCAAAAATTCATCACTTTTTAGGTAACAACATTTTGTATGCAAGCTCCTGAAAATACTTTCATCTGAGAACTTATAAAACACATTCAATTCTTAATTAATGTACACTTACCCTTTCCATGTGTATAGCATGTGCCCCTGAAGCTCTGTATAGTTTAGTTTCATATTCCTGTAAAGATGAATTATAGAATAACTAATCGAAGAATTCAAATAGAGAAAATATTCAGTTAATTATAAGTGTTGTTCGGTCACGAGTTGAATATTTTTCGATATTTGAATTCTTTGATTAGTTGAACTATATCTTTTTCTACGCATTCACAATTTGTTTTGATCCGGCGTTATCGACGTCTTGACAACGCCTATTGTTGTATGATGTCAGAGAGTGAAATAACCAGGTTTATTTCACATGTGAAATTATCGGTTTTATTTGACTGGGAAATCAATGTAATTCATTGCTACCAATGTAATAATATATGATAATCCCATTATGTAGTAATTCTTTACATTCATGTTATTGTTAAAATTTACATTTCACTGTATACATACTTTTATGATATTTTAAAACATCTGTTTCTTTTTTAATTCTTCAATCAACACAAGATTAACTTTAATATTAATAAGGAAACTAATGAGGAGAAAAACATGTACTCTGCCCTCGCCTGTGGTAAGCAAATGTAACTCAAGTTCAGTCCAACATGCTAGTACATTTTCTGATCAGCTTATGTGAGGGCAAAATAAATTTATTAGAGCAGCAGCAAATTAACTAGCCTACATGCATAGCAAGTGGATCATAATACCCTAATTTGACATTCGGAAGATAGAGAGATCTTCAACAAGAGGCTCTCAAGAGCCTGAATCACTCACCTGTAATTTTTAGCTTCAATCTTTCATCAATGATTATTTTTGCTTTTCAATATATATTAATGAGTGGCTTAAAATGCCATTCAAATATTCTTTGTATCTGTCATATTTTCTTCAAAAGCAAAAAAATGCATTTTACCCTTATGTTCCATTTTAGCCATAGTGGCTATGTTTCTTGACGTACAAGGAAATAAAATATAAAATGTATACTAGATACTCTGAAACTCATTCAGCCCAAGTTTGGCTGAAATTGATTCAGCAGTTTCAAAGGAGAAGATTTTTTTAAGTAAGCAAACTAGATAAACAAATTGTGAAAAATTGTATTTAAGGGGCAATAACTCCTTAAGGGGTCAATTGACTATTTGGTCATATCAACTTATTTGTAGATCTTACTTTGCTGAACATATTTGCTGTTTACAGTTTATCTTTATCTATAATAATATTCAAGATAATAACTGAAAACTGCAAAATTTCCTTAAAATCATCAATTCAGGGGCAATGACCTAAAAATCAGATACCCGTTTTGGCTGATAATTTCAGGGCAGGTAGACCTTGACCTAATGAATACTTTAACTTCTGTCTGATTTGCTCTAAATGCTTTAGTTTTTGAGCTATAAGTCAAAATCTGCAGTTTACCCTATGTTCTATTTTTAGCCATGGTAGCCATGTTTTTGACGAAACAGAAAACAAAACAAAAACTTTATTCTAGATACCCTAAGGATCATTCAGCTTAAGTTTGGTTGGAATTGGTTCAGTAGTTTCAGAGGAGAAGATGTTTGAAATAGTTTACATGGGACGGACGACAATGGACGCCAAGTGATGGCAAAAGCTCACATTTCCTTTGGAAAGGTGAGCTAAAAATCACAAAAATATAAGTTTGCTAATTTTTGGAAAACTTATACATTGTACTGTAGCTTGATTTAGAAATTTTTGTATTTTTGAAATAACTTTCAAAAAAATACTAATCCTTAAAATACATTAGTAGTGAATGACTTACAACAGTATCTACACTAAAGAAACCAATGGTGGTCCTACCACCTTCTATACTTACAACAGTATCTACACTGAAGAAACCACTGGTAGTCCTACCACCTTCTATGTACTTACAACAGTATCTACACTAAAGAAACCACTGGTGGTCCTACCACCTTCTATGTACTTACAACAGTATCTACACTAAAGAAACCACTGGTAGTCCTACCACCTTCTATGTACTTACAACAGTATCTACACTAAAGAAACCACTGGTAGTCCTACCACCTTCTATGCACTTACAACAGTATCTACACTAAAGAAACCACTGGTAGTCCTACCACCTTCTATGTACTTACAACAGTATCTACACTAAAGAAACCACTGGTGGTCCTACCACCTTCTATGCACTTACAACAGTATCTACACTAAAGAAACCACTGGTGGTCCTACCACCTTCTATGTACTTACAACAGTATCTACACTAAAGAAACCACTGGTAGTCCTACCACCTTCTATGCACTTACAACAGTATCTACACTAAAGAAACCACTGGTGGTCCTACCACCTTCTATGCACTTACAACAGTATCTACACTAAAGAAACCACTGGTGGTCCTACCACCTTCTATGTACTTACAACAGTATCTACACTAAAGAAACCACTGGTGGTCCTACCACCTTCTATGTACTTACAACAGTATCTACACTAAAGAAACCACTGGTAGTCCTACCACCTTCTATGTACTTACAACAGTATCTACACTAAAGAAACCACTGGTGGTCCTACCACCTTCTATGTACTTACAACAGTATCTACACCAAAGAAACCACTGGTAGTCCTACCACCTTCTATGTACTTACAACAGTATCTACACTAAAGAAACCACTGGTGGTCCTACCACCTTCTATGTACTTACAACAGTATCTACACTAAAGAAACCACTGGTAGTCCTACCACCTTCTATGTACTTACAACAGTATCTACACTAAAGAAACCACTGGTAGTCCTACCACCTTCTATGTACTTACAACAGTATCTACACTAAAGAAACCACTGGTGGTCCTACCACCTTCTATGTACTTACAACAGTATCTACACTAAAGAAACCACTGGTAGTCCTACCACCTTCTATGTACTTACAACAGTATCTACACTAAAGAAACCAATGGTGGTCCTACCACCTTCTATGTACCACAACAGTATCTACACTGAAGAAACCACTGGTGGTCCTACCACCTTCTATGTACTTACAACAGTATCTACACTAAAGAAACCACTGGTGGTCCTACCACCTTCTATGTACTTACAACAGTATCTACACTAAAGAAACCACTGGTAGTCCTACCACCTTCTATGTACTTACAACAGTATCTACACTAAAGAAACCACTGGTGGTCCTACCACCTTCTATGTACTTACAACAGTATCTACACTAAAGAAACCACTGGTAGTCCTACCACCTTCTATGTACTTACAACAGTATCTACACTAAAGAAACCACTGGTGGTCCTACCACCTTCTATGTACTTACAACAGTATCTACACTAAAGAAACCACTGGTGGTCCTACCACCTTCTATGTACTTACAACAGTATCTACACTAAAGAAACTACTGGTAGTCCTACCACCTTCTATGTACTTACAACAGTATCTACACTAAAGAAACCACAGGTAGTCCTACCACCTTCTATGTACTTACAACAGTATCTACACTAAAGAAACCACTGGTGGTCCTACCATCTTCTATGTACTTACAACAGTATCTACACTAAAGAAACTACTGGTAGTCCTACCACCTTCTATGTACTTACAACAGTATCTACACTAAAGAAACCACAGGTAGTCCTACCACCTTCTATGTACTTACAACAGTATCTACACTAAAGAAACTACTGGTAGTCCTACCATCTTCTATGTACTTACAACAGTATCTACACTAAAGAAACCACTGGTGGTCCTACCACCTTCTATGTACTTACAACAGTATCTACACTAAAGAAACCACTGGTGGTCCTACCACCTTCTATGTACTTACAACAGTATCTACACTAAAGAAACCACTGGTGGTCCTACCACCTTCTATGTACTTACAACAGTATCTACACTAAAGAAACCACTGGTAGTCCTACCACCTTCTATGGATTTACAACAGTATCTACACTAAAGAAACCACTGGTGGTCCTACCAACTTCTATGTACTTACAACAGTATCTACACTAAAGAAACCACTGGTAGTCCTACCACCTTCTATGGATTTACAACAGTATCTACACTAAAGAAACCACTGGTGGTCCTACCACCTTCTATGGACTTACAACAGTATCTACACTGAAGAAACCACTGGTGGTCCTACCACCTTCTATGTACTTACAACAGTATCTACACTAAAGAAACCACTGGTAGTCCTACCACCTTCTATGTACTTACAACAGTATCTACACTAAAGAAACCACTGGTAGTCCTACCACCTTCTATGTACTTACAACAGTATCTACACTAAAGAAACCACTGGTGGTCCTACCACCTTCTATGTACTTACAACAGTATCTACAGTAAAGAAACCACTGGTAGTCCTACCACCTTCTATGTACTTACAACAGTATCTACACTGAAGAAACAACTGGTGGTCCTACCACCTTCTATGTACTTACAACAGTATCTACACTGAAGAAACCACTGGTGGTCCTACCACCTTCTATGTACTTACAACAGTATCTACACTAAAGAAACCACTGGTGGTCCTACCACCTTCTATGTACTTACAACAGTAACTACACTGAAGAAACCACTGGTAGTCCTACCACCTTCTATGGATTTACAACAGTATCTACACTAAAGAAACCACTGGTGGTCCTACCACCTTCTATGTACTTACAACAGTATCTACACTGAAGAAACCACTGGTAGTCCTACCATCTTCTATGGATTTACAACAGTATCTACACTGAAGAAACCACTGGTGGTCCTACCACCTTCTATGTACTTACAACAGTATCTACAGTAAAGAAACCACTGGTGGTCCTACCACCTTCTATGTACTTACAACAGTATCTACACTAAAGAAACCACTGGTAGTCCTACCACCTTCTATGTACTTACAACAGTATCTACACTAAAGAAACCACTGGTGGTCCTACCACCTTCTATGTACTTACAACAGTATCTACACTAAAGAAACCACTGGTAGTCCTACCACCTTCTATGTACTTACAACAGTACCTTCACTAAAGAAACTACTGGTAGTCCCACCATCTTCTATGTACTTACAACAGTATCTACACTGAAGAAACCACTGGTAGTCCTACCATCTTCTATGTACTTACAACAGTATCTACACTAAAGAAACCACTGGTAGTCCTACCACCTTCTATGTACTTACAACAGTATCTTCACTAAAGAAACCACTGGTAGTCCTACCATCTTCTATGTACTTACAACAGTATCTACACTAAAGAAACCACAGGTAGTCCTACCACCTTCTATGTACTTACAACAGTATCTACACTAAAGAAACCACTGGTGGTCCTACCACCTTCTATGTACTTACAACAGTATCTACACTAAAGAAACCACTGGGAGTCCTACCACCTTCTATGTACTTACAACAGTATCTACACTAAAGAAACCACTGGTAGTCCTACCATCTTCTATGTACTTACAACAGTATCTACACTAAAGAAACCACTGGTGGTCCTACCACCTTCTATGTACTTACAACAGTATCTACACTAAAGAAACCACTGGTGGTCCTACCACCTTCTATGTACTTACAACAGTATCTACACTAAAGAAACCACTGGTAGTCCTACCATCTTTATGTACTTACAACAGTATCTACACTAAAGAAACCACTGGTAGTCCTACCACCTTCTATGTACTTACAACAGTATCTACACTAAAGAAACCACAGGTAGTCCTACCATCTTCTATGTACTTACAACAGTATCTACACTAAAGAAACCACTGGTAGTCCTACCACCTTCTATGTACTTACAACAGTATCTACACTAAAGAAACCACTGGTGGTCCTACCACCTTCTATGTACTTACAACAGTATCTACACTAAAGAAACCACTGGTGGTCCTACCACCTTCTATGTACTTACAACAGTATCTACACTAAAGAAACCACTGGTGGTCCTACCACCTTCTATGTACTTACAACAGTATCTTCACTAAAGAAACCACTGGTAGTCCTACCATCTTCTATGTACTTACAACAGTATCTACACTAAAGAAACCACTGGTAGTCCTACCATCTTCTATGTACTTACAACAGTATCTACACTAAAGAAACCACTGGTGGTCCTACCACCTTCTATGTACTTACAACAGTATCTTCACTAAAGAAACCACTGGTAGTCCTACCACCTTCTATGTACTTACAACAGTATCTACACTAAAGAAACCACTGGTGGTCCTACCACCTTCTATGGATTTACAACAGTATCTACACTAAAGAAACCACTGGTAGTCCCACCATCTTCTATGTACTTACAACAGTATCTACACTAAAGAAACCACTGGTGGTCCTACCACCTTCTATGTACTTACAACAGTATCTACACTAAAGAAACCACTGGTGGTCCTACCACCTTCTATGTACTTACAACAGTATCTACACTAAAGAAACCACTGGGAGTCCTACCACCTTCTATGTACTTACAACAGTATCTACACTAAAGAAACCACTGGTGGTCCTACCACCTTCTATGTACTTACAACAGTATCTACACTAAAGAAACCACTGGTAGTCCTACCACCTTCTATGTACTTACAACAGTATCTACACTAAAGAAACCACTGGTGGTCCTACCACCTTCTATGTACTTACAACAGTATCTTCACTAAAGAAACCACTGGTAGTCCTACCATCTTCTATGTACTTACAACAGTATCTACACTAAAGAAACCACTGGTGGTCCTACCACCTTCTATGTACTTACAACAGTATCTTCACTAAAGAAACCACTGGTAGTCCTACCATCTTCTATGTACTTACAACAGTATCTACACTAAAGAAACCACTGGTAGTCCTACCATCTTCTATGTACTTACAACAGTATCTACACTAAAGAAACCACTGGTGGTCCTACCACCTTCTATGTACTTACAACAGTATCTACACTAAAGAAACCACTGGTAGTCCTACCATCTTCTATGTACTTACAACAGTATCTACACTAAAGAAACCACTGGTAGTCCTACCATCTTCTATGTACTTACAACAGTATCTACACTAAAGAAACCACTGGTAGTCCTACCACCTTCTATGTACTTACAACAGTATCTACACTAAAGAAACCACTGGTGGTCCTACCACCTTCTATGTACTTACAACAGTATCTTCACTAAAGAAACTACTGGTAGTCCTACCATCTTCTATGTACTTACAACAGTATCTACACTAAAGAAACCACTGGTGGTCCTACCACCTTCTATGTACTTACAACAGTATCTACACTAAAGAAACCACTGGTGGTCCCACCACCTTCTATGTACTTACAACAGTATCTACACTAAAGAAACCACTGGTGGTCCTACCACCTTCTATGTACTTACAACAGTATCTACACTAAAGAAACCACTGGTGGTCCTACCACCTTCTATGTACTTACAACAGTATCTACACTAAAGAAACCACTGGTGGTCCTACCACCTTCTATGTACTTACAACAGTATCTACACTAAAGAAACCACTGGTGGTCCCACCACCTTCTATGTACTTACAACAGTATCTACACTAAAGAAACCACTGGTAGTCCTACCACCTTCTATGTACTTACAACAGTATCTACACTAAAGAAACCACTGGTGGTCCCACCACCTTCTATGTACTTACAACAGTATCTACACTAAAGAAACCACTGGTGGTCCTACCACCTTCTATGTACTTACAACAGTATCTACACTAAAGAAACCACTGGGAGTCCTACCACCTTCTATGTACTTACAACAGTATCTACACTAAAGAAACCACTGGTGGTCCTACCACCTTCTATGTACTTACAACAGTATCTACACTAAAGAAACTACTGGTGGTCCTACCACCTTCTATGTACTTACAACAGTATCTACACTAAAGAAACCACTGGTGGTCCTACCATCTTCTATGTACTTACAACAGTATCTACACTAAAGAAACCACTGGTGGTCCCACCACCTTCTATGTACTTACAACAGTATCTACACTAAAGAAACCACTGGTGGTCCTACCACCTTCTATGTACTTACAACAGTATCTACACTAAAGAAACCACTGGTGGTCCTACCACCTTCTATGTACTTACAACAGTATCTACACTAAAGAAACCACTGGTGGTCCTACCACCTTCTATGTACTTACAACAGTATCTACACTAAAGAAACCACTGGTAGTCCTACCACCTTCTATGTACTTACAACAGTATCTACACTAAAGAAACCACTGGTGGTCCTACCACCTTCTATGTACTTACAACAGTATCTACACTGAAGAAACCACTGGTAGTCCCACCACCTTCTATGCACTTACAACAGTATCTACACTGAAGAAACCACTGGTAGTCCTACCACCTTCTATGGATTTACAACAGTATCTACACTAAAGAAACCACTGGTGGTCCTACCACCTTCTATGTACTTACAACAGTATCTACACTAAAGAAACCAATGGTGGTCCTACCACCTTCTATGTACTTACAACAGTATCTACACTAAAGAAACCACTGGTAGTCCTACCACCTTCTATGCACTTACAACAGTATCTACACTAAAGAAACCACTGGTAGTCCTACCACCTTCTATGTACTTACAACAGTATCTACACTAAAGAAACCACTGGTGGTCCTACCACCTTCTATGTACTTACAACAGTATCTACACTAAAGAAACCACTGGTGGTCCCACCACCTTCTATGTACTTACAACAGTATCTACACTAAAGAAACCACTGGTGGTCCTACCACCTTCTATGTACTTACAACAGTATCTACACTAAAGAAACCACTGGTGGTCCTACCACCTTCTATGTACTTACAACAGTATCTACACTAAAGAAACCACAGGTGGTCCTACCACCTTCTATGTACTTACAACAGTATCTACACTAAAGAAACCACTGGTGGTCCTACCACCTTCTATGTACTTACAACAGTATCTACACTAAAGAAACCACTGGTGGTCCTACCACCTTCTATGTACTTACAACAGTATCTACACTAAAGAAACCACTGGTAGTCCTACCACCTTCTATGTACTTACAACAGTATCTACACTAAAGAAACCACTGGTAGTCCTACCACCTTCTATGTACTTACAACAGTATCTACACTAAAGAAACCACTGGTGGTCCTACCACCTTCTATGTACTTACAACAGTATCTACACTAAAGAAACCACTGGTAGTCCTACCACCTTCTATGTACTTACAACAGTATCTACACTAAAGAAACTACTGGTGGTCCTACCACCTTCTATGTACCACAACAGTATCTACACTAAAGAAACCACAGGTAGTCCTACCACCTTCTATGTACTTACAACAGTATCTACACTAAAGAAACCAATGGTGGTCCCACCACCTTCTATGTACTTCACAACAGTATCTACACTAAAGAAACCACTGGTGGTCCTACCACCTTCTATGTACTTACAACAGTATCTACACTAAAGAAACCACTGGTGGTCCTACCATCTTCTATGTACTTACAACAGTATCTACACTAAAGAAACCACTGGTGGTCCTACCATCTTCTATGTACTTACAACAGTATCTACACTAAAGAAACCACTGGTGGTCCTACCACCTTCTATGTACTTACAACAGTATCTACACTAAAGAAACCACTGGTAGTCCTACCACCTTCTATGTACTTACAACAGTATCTACACTAAAGAAACCACTGGTGGTCCTACCACCTTCTATGTACTTACAACAGTATCTACACTAAAGAAACCACTGGTAGTCCTACCACCTTCTATGTAATGTACACCATTCTCAAACAAGTCCATAAATTCTTCTGATTCATCCTCCATTTCTTCTCTAATTGTCCTACATTCAGCTCCCAGTAAATTACGGAGGTTTACTGCATGTATCGCTGAACAAGCCTTCTTATCAAGCTAAAATAATAAAATATTTATTTTACAGAGAATCAACATCACAATATTTATGAGAAAGGAGAGAGATGATTACCTCAGCAATTAACTGTGCATATTTGGTAATATGTTTTCTATGCCTTCCAAGATTTCTTGCACTTAGAACTTCAACATATCAGGCTTAATTCATATTTATTTTTTTACAAGAGGACTTTGAAATATACATTCAGTTAACTAAGAATTTGAACCAATTAAGTTCAATTCATCAAAGGTAAAAATGCATTGAACGAATAGGAATTTTCCTAGACTGACAAAATAACTAAATTGAGTTTTTGACAAAAACCAACTATGACATAAGGAAGATCAACAGTTACTCTACTGTGTCTGTATAAACAGTTTTATAATGAAACCTGTCTTAACTGAACCCTGCATAAACCAGAAACCTGTGTACAGTGAACTGCTGCATCAGTACATTCACAGAAAATTCTTAAATGATTTTACCTGTGAAAATCAAACCACTGCCTACGGTAATCCAAACAAAATATTCAATCCTGAGTGAGTTTAGTTTAAACAAGTTTCCCTGTAAAACCTACCGTTGTTGTTTTGCCTATCCAATACCAGATCTGCCAATCCAGACTATTAGAGTCATTTATAAATGTCTTCAGTACTATATAACAATCTCTCTCATAAAACTTTCCCATCAATGCTGAAAAGTATAGCATTATAAATTTACTTCACTCTTTAATATTTATGAATTCAGAAAATGTTTTGATTTTTCAGGATAAGTATATATCAAATAAGGTTAAAACAATCATTACAACTACAATATGTAAATGAATATTCATTATTTAAAACTGAATCATTTCTAAGAGAAAACTGATGTATCCCTATATGTTATATGATGTAAGTAATATTATAATGAGGAACCGTTTCTTAAAAGAATTATTAAGAAAAACATTGTACCATGCATGAAAGACAAGCTTATCTCAGGCAATCAATAACTAGAGGCTCCAAGGACCCTGTGTCGCTCACCTGATATTTCTATTTACAATTGATGCATGATAAATGCAACTGTTGTACTGTCGTTTAGTTTCAGAGATATAAGACTAAAAGTGCATTTTATTTCAGCCATGTGTGCCATATTGGCAGGCAGGGTCATCATACACAGTGGTCCCTGGATATCCTAGTGGTGATTTAAACCAAGTTTGGTTTAATTTGATAGTAGTTTCAGGGAGAATTTTGTAAAATTTATCTAACGAGAAATGCAAGTGATGAGAAAGTTTGTTGTGAAGTTTTGTTGTTGCGCAACACCCCCCAAAAAAAACAAAAGGTAATAAAAATTATCATTTAAGGGCAATCTTTCCTATTAATGATTTCTGCAAAATTCAGTTGATTGTGCAAGGGTTGTATAGCCAGCTGAGGTCGTTAAAACTCTCATTTGTTGTTGCAAAATTCAAGTGGTTTTGAATTGCTTTGTTGATCTTTTTGTATTCAACTTTAAACAACAAAGTACAACAAATATGATGACTGATACTCATGACACTGAAAATATGGTCTTCATTCTTGTGAAGAAAATGATAAGGTTTGAAATATTTCTTAAATATTAATTCAATACCAATACTTTAATTTGTATTGGATTTATCCCAGGAAATGAGAACAAGGGACACAATTAAATTCAATTTTTTCCTAAATTTCTGATAAAATATAAAATGAAGAACTATATTTTTAATGAGAATTTTCTTTTTAATAGTTAATTGATAATTTGAACAATATTAATTAAGTTTTAGATCTTGCATGGTTGATTAATTTTCTCTCAAAATTTCTGATATTCTATTAAAGTTTTAAATATAATATGAGGCAGGCATTACCTGTGAAAGGGGATGAATAGATATAAGAAGATGTGGTATGAGTGCCAATGAGACAACTCTCCATCCAAGTCAAAATTTATAAATGTAAACCATTATAGGTCAAAGTACGGTCTTCAACACAGAGCCTAGGCTCACACCGAACAGTAAGCTATAAAGGGCCCCAAAATTACTAGTGTAAAACCATTCAAACGGGAAAACCAACGGTCTAATCTATATAAAACGAGAAACGAGAAACACTTATGAACCACATCAACAAACGACAACTACTGAACATCAGATTCCTGACTTAGGACAGGTGCAAACAAATGCAGCGGGTTTAAACGTTTTAATGGTACCAAACCTTCACCCTTTTTCTGAAACAATAGTGTAACATTACAACATAGAAAAACACACTATAAAATATCAACTGAAATAGCTTAACTCAATCAAAGGACATATTAACACCATTGAACATACACTGAACAAATAAATTTGACCTATGATACAATGTAAATTCAAAATAAATAAACTAAGGGAAGAATAATAAAAGTAACATATTATATCGGTATGAAATGTTAAACAATTTAAGAAAAACAATATGCTCGAACAAAAATATCAGCCATTTGCAATAACTTTAAACACAGGTAAATAAAATAATTTTGTTGTTAGGTATACGTATACAGTTACAATAGAGAAAGGAAATATTTTAACAAAATAAATAATTTTGATGTTCATAGTAAGTGGAAATTTATATTAGTACCAAACACTTATCAAAGCTGGTATATAGACCAGATATAACCCTGAATAACATTAAATAACAAAAAATCATTACAATTAGTATCAACAGGTCAAATAAACAAGAAAGTACGATTTGAGAGTACTGCAGTTACTGACAGCTAGTTAAAAGCCAAAACAATTAATAATAAAAATCATGCATCAGAGACTAAAATCAACTAAAACACATCCCAGGGATTTAGTATTTTAACGTCATGGACAGTCAAAGAAGACATGACTAGTGCAATGCCAAAAATAAATGTATCGACAGACAGTAGGATAGTTAGGAGTTTAACCTCTTTATAGATCAAAATGAACGTGGGTGTGTCTTTAAACATCCCGCTTGAAAAGAATACAAATTTAGTTATGTTTTAATTTGCTGATGACAAAATCGATATTAGTGCCAATGTAAACTATATTCAAAGATCTAATTACAACATTGGTAAGATAACCTGAACTAATAAGTTTATTTAAAGGTTCGATGAGTTTACACGGATCATATAGTGATTTCGCGCTTTAAGTACAATATTACCGTAAAATTTAGGATGTGAAATACCGTTTTAATCAGTTTTCTACAGGTACAGCCAAATTTACTAATCAAATCTTTGTATCTATGAAAGAACTTAGTAAAAGTTTTACGTAATTTATGGTAACTAAATCCCTGACTTAATAATTTACTAGTGATGCATTGATTACGCTCGTTAAAATCTATGACATCACTACACACACGGGCATAACGAACGAGTTGGGATATATACACACCGTATGATGGAGCCAAAGGAACATCACCGTCTAAAAAGGAAAATTAACAATAGGGAATGAAAATCGTCTCTTTTGTCGTAAATTTTCGTATATAGTTTTCCTTTAGAGATTGAAATGTCCAAGTCCAGAAAAGGACAACTACTGCTGTTTATGTTAGATTTAGTTAAAGTAAGTTCTATTGGGTAAATTTCGGTAGTATATTTAGAGAACTCTAGATTATTTAACGAAAAAATATCATCTAGATAACGGAAGGTATTGTTGAATGTATCAACCAAATGTAACAATGACGTGTCTTTACTGAGTTTGGTCATAAACTGAGATTCATAGCAATACAGGAATAAATCTGCTATTAAAGGCGCAGTTAGTGCCCATAGGAATACCTACTACCTGTCGATACACTTAATCGCGAAACGTATATATATGTTGTCCAGGAGAAAATTTAAAGCTTCAATCATATCTTCACATTTCCAGTAAGTGTATCTAGCATACTTTCCTTTTCGTTACAGAAAAAGGCTTTAAACGAGTTACAGCAAATAAATTTGTAATGAGATTTTCAAAAGACCATTTAATTAAATATGAAAACTTTTCTTGATAAGATTGTGTGGAAGTGTAGTATAGAGTAGAAAAATCATAACTGTCAACAGAATTAAAAGGACCATCAAAAGCATGTACTTTATCTGAAACCTCTAAAGAATTTTAACACTCCAAAATAATTAATACCATTATTTTCATAAGCTTTATTACAAAAGTTAATAACAAGTTCTTTGATAGTAGTAAGGAGGTAGTTAGAAGAACTGATAGATTGGTAGTAGAACACTTACTAGATGCGGAGATGAAACGGAATTTAAATGGTTTTTGTGCAATTTAGGTAACCAGTACATAGTAGGGACTTTCAAATGTTCGGAAGAGGCTTTAAGCTGGGTAGTGGCAGTGATATGCTTGTTTACAATTTGACTCTCTGTGGAGCGTACGGACCTGAATGTAGATGAATTTGTAATTTCGTTTTGGAGAACTTCCGTGTAGTATATGCGCCACACCACCACTACATTATTTGCTGCTTTATCTGCGGTACAAACACAAACCGCTTATGAGTACTTGAGTTTATTTTTATTCTGGAAATGGGAATATCATGGACCCTATTACTAATTTCAGAATTGTTTTCAAAATGAGATATACGAATATTAACAGTATTCATAATTTTATTCAAATAACTGTCTAGAGATTTTTATCAGATTTTTCACGTTTACACCAATTTTACAGTAGACAGACAGAGCATCTTTAATAACCTGACGACACTGTTTCCAATCTATTTTAGATGGAGGACGATATTTCGTCCTTTCTTAAGAAAAGTTATGACCTCACGGTCTTCGACGATGTTGAGGTCTCCTGTAAGGACATGATCATAGGAACATATCTAAAACTAGATGTTTCACAATCTCAAGTGGAAGGAACATTATTTACTATATTGACGTCTGATGTAACTGACGATAATTAAAAATCAAACTTCTGCTGGGTTTTTATAAGAATATGAAATAATAGGTGGTTCTATATTATCAAAATATGGAGGTATTTGGCTTTGGATGGTAGAGTCATTGAATATACTAGATAAGTTAATAAAATCAATACCTCTATTTATATATTTTAATTTAAGAAAATGCCGTTTATGATTTTCAGGTTTATCGATACTAGGAAATAGCCTATGATGACAAAAGGCTGTAATAATACGGGTGTATTCATACATCGGGCTAAAAAGAAATTGTATCACACTCCAGAAAAATAGCATATAATTTACTTATTGGTATCTGACGAAGTCTGTATAAATTAGTGTAGGAATTCAAGCATCATTTGCACTTCGGAATCTGTAGAAAATGAAGCCAAAGTACTGAAACATATCTGACATTCGACCCATTGTTCGGGATTATAGTTGTGACATCATTTTCAATGTAAAGAAAGAAACACCATCATCAGGTATTAATGTGGGTTTTTTTCATGTTATAGAATTATCAATTATTTTTATTGCCAGTACATTAGTAGATTGTTTTCTATATTGATTTTCTACTGCAGTTTCAGAAAAGAAGATTACAAAAGGAAAACATTTTGTAAAACTTACCAAAATTTACCAAATTAATGAAAATTGTTAAAATTGACTATAAAGGGCAATAACTCCTTAAGGGTCAACTGACCATTTTGGTCATGTTGACTTATTTGAAGATCTTACTTTGTTGAACATTATTGCTGTTTACAGTTTATCTCTATCTGTAATAATTTTCAAGATAATAACCAAAACGGCAAAATTTCCTTAAAATTACCAATTCAGGGCAGCAACCCAACAACCAGTTGTCCAATTCATCTGAAAATTTGAGGGCAGATAGATATTTACTTGATAAACAAGTTAATCCCTGTAAGATTTGCTTTAAATGCTTTGGTTTCAGAGTTACAAGCCAAAATCTACATTTTACCCTATGTTCTATTTTTAGCCATGGCAGCCATCTTGGTTTGTTGGCTGGGTCACACACATTTTTAAACTAAATACCCTAATAATGATTGTGGCTAAGTTTGGTTGAATTTGGTCCAGTAGTTTCAGAGGAGAAGATTTTGTAAAGATTACAAAATTTACAAAAATTGGTAAAAATTACTTTAAAGGGCAATAACTCCTTAAGGGGTCAACTGACCATTTTGATAATGTTGATTTATTTGAAGATCTTACTTTGCTGAACATTATTGCTGTTTACAGTTTATCTCTATCTGTAATAATTTTCAAGATAATAACCAAAACGGCAAAATTTCCTTAAAATTACCAATTCAGTGGCAGCAACCCAACAACCAGTTGTCCAATTCATCTGAAAATTTTAGGGCAGATAGATATTTACTTGATAAACAAGTTAATCCCTGTAAGATTTGCTTTAAATGCTTTGGTTTCAGAGTTACATGCCAAAATCTACATTTTACCCCTATGTTCTATTTTTAGCCATGGCAGCCATCTTGGTTGGTTGGCTGGGTCACCCACACATTTTTAAACTAAATACCCTAATAATGATTGTGGCTAAGTTTGGTTGAATTTGGTCCAGTAGTTTCAGAGGAGAAGATTTTGTAAAAGATTACAAAATTTACAAAAATTGGTAAAAATTACTTTAAAGGGCAATAACTCCTTAAGGGTCAACTGACCATTTTGATCATGTTGACTTATTTGTAGATCTTACTTTGCTGAACATTATTGCTGTTTACAGTTTATCTCTATCTATAATAATTTTCAAGATAATAACCAAAACGAAAAAAAATCCTTAAAATTACTAATTTAGGGCAGCAACCCAACAACCCATTGTCCGATTCATCTGAAAATTTCAGGGCAGATAGATCTTGACTTGATCAACAATTTTACCCCATGTCAGATTTGCTCTAAATGCTTTGGTTTCAGAGATATAAGCCAAAATCTACATTTTACCCTATGTTCTATTTTTAGCCATGGCGGCCATCTTGGTTGGTTGGCGGGTCACCGGACACAATTTTTAAACTAGATACCCTAATGATGATTGTGGCCAAGTTTGGTTAAATTTGGCCAAGTAGTTTCAGAGGAGAAGATTTTTGTAAAAGTTGACGACGACGGACGACGGACGCCAAGTGATGAGAAAAGCTCACTTGGCCCTTTGGGCCAGGTGAGCTAAAAATTGAACATTCATGCTTTTTTTTTGCAAGTCCAGAAAATCAGCAACAGCAGTAGTGAAAATTTCAAAAACATACACCGACAATGAAACAACCATTCCTAATGGTCTAAAAAAGTTTGAAGAAAATAAGCCATGGCAAACATAGATTAGTATTTAACATTTGGAGAAAAAAACTTTTTGTTTGCATTACACCCTGAACAAAAGTGAAAAAGATGAAAAGGTATCATAAATGTCTATTTTTGTATTCATTTTTGCTATTTCTATGGACCTTAGTCTGAAAGTTGACTCAATCATAAAATAAAGGTTATGGTGACACAAATGTTATAAAAAAAATCTCAGTTTCAGAAATATAAGCAAAAGTTACTGAAAAATTAAATATAATTTATGTTAATACAGAAGTTATTAAACTATGTTGAACCAGCTTTATAGAATTGCTGTAGTGAAATAGCCGCCTTTAAAGATGCCGAGAAATGGACTGAAACACAAAGTTTGGCCAGTATGTAATGTCAGTTAAACTGTTTGTTACAGACACAATTATTGTACTGCATTAGGGAAACGAAGCATTGAAAAATCAGTGATGTACCATCTTGGTTTCTGAGAAATTTACATACATTTTTTCGGATATTTTTTTTAAAGCCACAAATGCATGAAATGTAGTTCAGCAAGAGGTAAATGTTCTTGATCAATGTTAAAACCTTTAAATATAAAACTTGAACCATAAAATACATGTTTCAGTACATATATTTTGCTTTATTATGGCAGGTTGATATTTATGATTCATGACTTTTTTAAAGTCTTAACTTAAGTTTAAAATTGATTATGATAAAGCCTTGCATCAATCATGAAGAATAATCTTGAAAATTTACAAAAATTTAAAACATGCTCTAAAAGCAAATAAAGTGTTATTTAAGCTTTTATCAGGTTTTTTCAATAACTTCATTGTTGACTTTATTATTGGGATATGAGATTTGAAAATATACTATTGATCTTCCAAGAATGCAGTTATTTAATTCATTTTTTGAAATGTAAAGACTACTGCAAACAAAGTAGTCCATTAAACACTATGTAAAGAAACTACTAATAATTACAGTACTGAAATTTTTACTGGCAGCTCATACCGAGTAATTATAAACTTCTACAGTAAATGTTTCTTTTAAGATATCCTATCTTATACCTTTAGAAGCATAAAAACAGTAAAATAAGAAGCTGGAATAGGAAGCTGACCTACAAAACTTTACAATATCAGCTTTTGCCTGTAAAAACTGTGAATTTGTTAATTATATATAAGGCTTTTAGCCATTCTGTCAAACTCTTAAAATACAAGTCCTCTAAACGAAGACTCATACATAAATGCAGAACATTACAATAAGACTTACACTTCCTTCTCGTAAAAACTGAAAATTAATCTACATAAATCAACTTTGGTTTCCTTTTCCTTTAAAACAACAACCTTAACATCTAAATTGTCTTTTTTTTAAAACCCAGTTAATTCCAATTAAACAATTTGTATCCCTTTCTTTATTTCACTCATAGAGCATTCTACTTTTAGGGGCATATCATCAAACCATGTATAATACATATGCTAAAAGATATAAACAATTCTCCAAAGTTTCATGAGAACTGCTGAAAGCATTTTTGAGTTATTGTCCGAAAACTGGAAAATCCCCCTTTATTTTAATGAATAAAACTCCATAACTGGGAAACATAAATTCTAAAATTTATAAAAATCAAGAGGTACCTCATGTAAATAAATATAAACAATTTACCAAAGTTTCTTGCAAATTGGTGACAGAATTTTTGAGTTATTGTCCGAAAACTGGAAAATCCCCCCTTTTTTAATGAATAAAACCCCATAACTCAGAAATGTAAAATCTAAATTTTATAAAAAACGAAAGGGAGCTCACATCAATAGATATAAATAGATATGAACAATTCACCAAAGTTTTATGCAAATTGGTTGAAGCGTTTTTGCGTCCAGTAAACGGGCGTATAAAAACTATTTGTGCACATGTTTTATTTCTTCAAACAGGCTGCATAATAATCATTGAGACTTTGGTAGAATGTTTAATCATACCATAAATTGAAGACCTGTAAACTTAATATGAGCATATGCTGTATGAAGTTTATATTTAGTGTGGACTGAAGTTAATTAAATGGTCGTTTCTTGCTTTTTCTTGAGTTACGTTAATAAATTATACTGTTAATCCTCCAAACCAGTTTATTCATAAAAAATATTGTTACTGCTCTTCAGATTCAGCATTTATCCTACATCATCTTAGTTCACTTATTTTAAGAACATTTCATCTGGAGAAAAAAATCATTCATGAGTTCTAATCCCTGCTAAATACACTAACTGAAATTCATATTTGTCTGCAATACTGGACTTATCATTTGCCATGCTTACTTTTAGGGGGCATATTCTCCAGAAATATAACACATTTCTTAAAAAGTAATTAGTTCTAAGTTCATCAACATGAATTTCTACAGAATAAGGACTATTAATTGTCTGTAGTGTCTTCCTGGTTATTATCCATGACCGCTTGGTTGGTAGCTTCTCATCTGTGAAATACTCCCAAGAATCTTGACATAAGCATAGCAGAGTGAAACCTAAGATCTTTAAATGATGGTGGAAAACAACAAATGTCAGACCACAATATACAGAAAAAGAGATATTTAATAGGTGGATGTACACCATTCCTAAGATTTATAGAGAAGTAACTCTGTTTTTTCTTCTGACTGAACTCATTCTATAATTTACAAAATTGTATAAAACATATTTATTGTAAACCTAACAAAGTTACCCAAATTAAGACAGGTTTATTTACATTTGAATGCAAAATTTGAGATTTTAAGCAAGATATTAAATAATCTATTGTAGTATATATAATACAATACCTTCTTCTACCGGGTTTGGTAGAAAGTTTTCTATCTCCCAACACTGAATCCCTGAAAATAGAAATATTAACATATATATTTATGTTTTCTAACTAAAACAATTTCGTAATATTTTGACCTTTGAACTAAATGATTACAAGACTGAAACTTTGACTTTGGCACATATCCGCATGAAAATATGCACTTAAAAATGTTCAAAATCATAAAAGAATTTTTACTTTGCATGCACCTGCATAAAACTACTGGTATACAGTCATTAGCATTCAAAATAAAAAATTTTGAAGACCTGCATGACAAAAATTTAGCACATCTGATATCTAAAGAATTGACATAAGCTAAGTGACTCAGATTAAAAATGGAGATAATGGTGACCCAAACTTTCATAAATGGGATGTTTGTATAACAGGATTGTTGCTGTGAAATATGATTACCACTGTGTTTTAGATAACTGGACCAAAATATAAAAAGATATGTGTTTCCAAGAAAAACAAAAATAGATTGTTTCAAGGAAATGGACCAAAACATAAAAAATGAATAATCAGGATATAAAGAAAAGACTAGCTTTACAGTTTTAGTTACAAAAATTAAAAAAAATTAACATGGATTTTATAAATACTAGTATACCTGGTATTTGACCGACATCTTCATCATATATTTCACTGTAATCTAAATGTGGTCTCTCTAAATTCTCATTCCATTTCTTTGGCCTAATGTATAAAAAAATAAATTAAAGATATGTAAATGAATAACACTAAAACTTACAACAAAAAACAGAGACTTAAACAAATAATGATCTATCAATTATTCAAGCATACAAGATAAAATTTATCAGGAATGTATGATGTAAAAAAACATGCCTTTAACAGCTCATCATTTAAAAGAAAAACCTCTCTGAAATGGGGTAAAAAAGATCAGTAATTTTATTTTAAATTGAAAGAAATGTCATAAAATCAAGGCTGAAAATTGTTTTGTCTTTTGTAGATCACATTCAGAAATATTTTTTTTATAATTTTTCATGAATTGAAATTATTTTAAGATTCTAATATAAATAAACAAAAATGACTTACATTGCTAAGAAAGCACAAGCACCTTACATTGTCTATATATGTATTTATATTGTCAACTGTGCTTTTGACAAATTTGAATTGTTAAAACTTACCTGAACTGGACATGTTATAAACTATGACCCAAGTGTTTAGCCTAAATATCTAAATTTTGTACAGTTGTCAATTTCATCAGACTCGAGTATTTTATATATATGTATGTAAGTAATCAATATCTATATAGTGTGTACATACCGGAGTGGATTGTCATCTTCTAAATCTATACTTCCCTCTGCCTTATCCTTGGCTACATCTCTCATACCCTACACAAAATATTGTCATGATTAAACATAAATAGCTTCCTGTAATTTTGTACACCTCATTTTCTACCAAATTCTGGGTTATATATCAAATTGGACTAAATATTTATATTGAAAAACAGAAATTGAAATTTTTCACCTGCAGGTTCTTATGTTCTCAATCAGTAACTGTGAGCAATAGATCTACTTATTTTCCAATCTATAAGTAACGATCATGTAAAATAAAGTATCAGACATGCAATTGTAGATCCATACAGAAATGCAACTTTGATTTCGTAAAGGCTACATATAAATAATCCAATGAAATTCTTATTCATGCAATACTTGTCTTATCACCTTTTTGGTATTAATAAAAGATTGCAAAAATTTCAAACTTTATAGAACTCTTTTACTTCATTGAGGTTCAGCTGTTTAGCAATAAAATTTTAAAAAGCAAATCCAAAAAGCATGTGAGATGAACTGTTACCTTATTAGGCTATGTTATGGTTATATCAGGGTTTTTCAAAGTTTAAACCATAATGAAAACTTCCCAGGAAGACATTTCATTTCATACTACAGATTGTTTATTTTTTATATCATATGTAGGTTTATTTACTAGAACTCATAGATTACATGGTCAGAGTTAATCTGAACAAAGTATTCAACATATTTATGATTTACAGTTCCAATGATATTACATTTATATCTAGTATGTTAAAAACAACATCATAAAAAACATATAAATAGGAATCACTAGAAACTTATGACTCTACATACAATAGGTATAAGGTATGACATCAAATGGCAATCAAAATAAATACCTTTAACACTTTTTCACTTTCTTTCTCTCCATCTCTTCTTTTTCTAAGTCTCAATTTTCTTGCAACTGCATCTCCTTTTTGAGCTAAAAAATATGAATCTTTATATTATCTTCCTTATTTTCAGATATGTAATTGCTTGGTAAACACAATTTACATGCATCAATCTCTTGTCTTCTCTAACAAGTGAAATGTTTATACTAGTTATCCCTCATCAATTATCAGAGTGTAGGAGGGAATGTGACATGTTCAAATTAATATATCAGTAAAGTTGACAGTGATATAGTTGAGAAACTGTGGTCAATAAACCAGCATATTCAATGTTTTTATAGAATGTGTTATTGTATACAAAGTTTTCACTTCTCATAATCTAAGTTGTGTTACAGTAAATATGCAGACTTGTGCTGATTGAAGAGCAAGGTCAACTGCTAATCTACCTATGTATTTATTAACATAGAGACTGGTGAATAAGTAGTGGAACATAGTAAATAAATATTTTCTTACGTGGAGACTGGTCTGCTGTTGGTGGGGCAGGGGCACCTGCTAATCTCAGCTGTGTATTCAATGAGAAGTCAATATTGTAGTATTCATTTCCTTTCCTCATATCAGCTGGCTTAGGTGGCATAACCAATCCTTGATTTTCTCTTACATCTAAGGTCTACAATAATAGAAAACAGATTCTTTTTGAAATGGATATTTTCATTACAAAAAGAATCTAACAAGCTTATATTGTCTAATTGGTATTAACTAATTACAGTTGATCTAATGACCACTCACACTACAGCACACAGTGGCCATAACAGTCAAGATCATCACAAAAGTAGCAAAATTCAAGATTAAACAGGGGAATAACTACTGAACAGTTAATGTCAAATTGCCTTAACCAAAATTACATTGTATTTTAAGGTCCATGTCATCACTTAAAGTTTCAAAAGATTTTATGAAAGAATACTTTCCAAAAGATTAGACCAAGAGGTACTTTTAAAACCATCTATAAACCTTTCAAATCACTTTTTATAAGAACTCAAGCAATAAAAGCCAAATCAGTATAAACAAAACTTAGCCTGTATTCATTTGCAACTTTGAAACTAGAGGCTCTAAAGAGCCTGTGTCGCTCACCTTGGTCTATGTGCATATCAAACAAAGGACACTCTCCAACATTGTAGACGAGAATAGACTTCATGACATAAATCTTTATTTTGTTGATCTTGTTTACTGATCTTTTAGTCTGTTTAGTTTCTCTCTATCTTCTTTAGTTTTTGCTCAAAACACAGTAGAGGGTAAAAAAATCCTCATTTAAGGGCAATCACTCCTAAGAAGAGTGACAGTCTATTAACTATATCGGCAAAATTTGACTTTTTATAGATCTTGCCTTGCTGGTCATTTTTGAGATTTAAAGTGTCTATTTATCTATTATAATTTAAATCATATATGGCATAACAGAAAAAATGTTTCTCTCTAAATATCATAGTTTTCATGATAATAGGCAAAAATGAAAAAATGGTAAAATTTGTCATTTATGGGCAATAATCCTATAAGAATTTGTCTAACAGTTTTGACGTATATGGACAATTGGTAGAGCTCATTATTTCGAACATTTTTCCTCCTTTCAGATTTTCTCTATTAATAACGGTTCAAAAAAAATAATAGACAAAACTTGCATTTTACCCCTATGTTCTATTTTAAGCCATGTCGGCCAAGTTGGTTGGTAGGCGGTGTCATCAGACACATTTTTTAAACTAGATACCCTAATAATGATTGTGGTCAAGTTTGGTTAAATTTGTCTCAGTAGTTTCAGAGAAGATTTTTGTAAAAGATTGCAAAAATTTACAAAAAATTGTTAAAAATTGACTATAAAGTGCAATAACTCCTTAAGGGGTCAATTGACCATTTGGGTCATGTTGACTTATTTGTAGATCTTACTTTGCTGAACATTATTGCCGTTTACAGTTTATCTCTATCTATAATAATATTCAAGATATTAACCAAAAACTGCAAAATTTCCTTAAAATTACAGATTCAGGGGCAGCAACCCAACAACGGGTTGTCTGATGCGTCTGAAAATTTTTACCCCATGTCAGATTTGCTCTTAATGCTTTAGTTTCAGAGATATAAGCCAAAAACTGCATTTTACCCCCATGTTCTATTTTTAGCCATGGTGGCCATCTTGGTTGACTGGGGGGTTATTGGATACATTTTTTAAACAAGATACCCTAAGGATGATTTAGGCCAAGTTTGGTTTTATTTGGCCCTGTAGTTTCAGAGGAGAAGGTTTTTGTAAAAGATTATAAAAATTTACGAAAAATTGACTTTAAAGGGCAATAACTCTTTCTGGGGTCAATTAACAATTTTGGTTATGATGATTTATTTGTAGATCTTACTTTGCTGGACAATTTTACTGGGTACAGTTTATCTCTATCTATTATAATATTCAAGATAATAACCAAAACTGCAAAATTTCCTTAAAATTACCGATTCAGGGGCAGCAACCCAACAACAGGTTGTCTGATGCGTCTGAAATTATCAGGGCAGATAGATCTTGACCTGATGAACATTTTAACCCCATGTCAGATTTGCTCTAAATGCTTAAGTTTCAGAGATATATGCCAAAAACTGCATTTTACACCCATGTTCTATTTTTAGCCATGGCGGCCATCTTGGTTGATGGGCGGGGTCATCGGAAATATTTTTTAACTAGATACCCTAAGGATGATTTAGGCCAAGTTTGGTTTTATTTAGCCCTATAGTTTCAGAGAAGAAGATTTTTGTAAAAGTTAACGGACTACGACAACAACAGATGATGGACACCAAGTGATGAGAAAAGCTCACTTGGCCCTTTTGGGCCAGGTGAGCTAAAAAGTTTGTTATCAAGTCTGTTTTGAACAAAACCATGGGAAATAAAATCACTTAAACTGGCACTCCAATAAAAAGTGGAATCTCCTAGAATACTTTTAACATGTTTTAGAAATATATCTCAAATAAACTGTTATCACAGAGATATGTCTCGCCTTTTTGTAATTTTGATTATGCAAATGTTGAAAATAAAATAGCAATACTTTAACATCTTACAAAAGTTATGCAAATATTCAAAGTCAATGAACTATGACTGAGGTACATGGCTAAACAATCTCCATGTAAATGAGATGTGCCAATGCTAATACAACTGCATACCAAATACCATTGACTAATTATATATGTAAAAGTTTCAAAGTCAATGAACCATGAAGAGGGGATAGGGCTATATAATCTCCATGGAAACGATACTTGCAAATGCCAATAAATTTTATACCCAATATCATTGACTTAACATTAGCATTCATCTTAAACTGATCTAATCACAAACTAATACATGTAAACTAAGCAAAAGTCTCAAAGTCGATAGACCATGACTGAGGGGGCGGGGCCAAATATTCTCCATGGAAATGAGATGTACTAATGCTTATACAACTGAATACCAATTAACATTGGCCTACCTCTAATGGTTCCCCTATAACTGACCTAATCACAAACTAATACATGTTAACTTAGCAAAATTTTCAAAGTCAATAGACCATGACTAAGGGGTGGAGCTAAATAATCTCCATAGAAATGAGATATGCCAATGCTTATACAACTGCATACCAAATATTATTGACCTACCACTAGTGGTTCCCATTATAAACTGACCTAATCACAAACTAATACATGTTAAATAAGCAAAAGTTTCAAAGTCAATAGACCATGACTGAGGGGGGCAGGGCCAAATAATCTCCATGGAAATGAGATGTGCCAATGCTTATACAACTGCATACCAAATATGATTGATCTACCCCTTGTGGTTCCCCATAAACTAGACCTAATTACAAACTGATACATTGTTGACGCGGCCACCGCCGCTGCCGGAAACAGCATACCTATGTCTCGCTTTTTGACTCTGTCAAGGCGAGACAAAAACTTACTTCTAATTCTGGTAATAAATGAAGAATATCTGGCAGTGTCACCAAGCGATTACCATTCAATAATAATCTTTTCAATTTTCCACACCTGCAAAATATATTATTTTTTTTAGATATACTTTCTAAGTACTGTGGATTCATTATTATTTGTGGGATATTAATTTACTCGGATTTCATAAAAAACCATGAATTTAAATGACCAACAAAGTACAAATTTTCTTTAGGTTTGTATGCAGACTTTGACAAAACCACGAAATCAAATATCAGCTATCGTAATTTTCTCAATCCACAATAATCACATTATTGTCTACAATTGGTTATATGTTTTGAATCTGAATATCATATTTGGTTCAGTCCTTTTAAAAAACTAAAAACCATAAAGTAATGTGAAGTATATGTTTCTGTCTAAAGTTCCTTTACTTGTGTTTACATATATTTACCTGCACAAACCCTCAGGTATCATCTCAAGATTATTATTAGCAGCACTGAACACCTCTAGATTGTGTAGTTTACCAATATTAGCAGGAATACCATCAAAATCTAACTGGTTACTGTTTATATACAACTTCTTTAATGCTACCAGTTTGTGTAAAGAAGACTAAAAAAATAAAGATGTAAACTTTGTCAAACCTTAATACATTTATTCATGAGTAACAAATTAATATATCATTAATAGCTCATGAGTAACAAATTAATAAATCATTAATAGCTCAAAAATAAAGTTCTAAATGCAATTATAAATATCATATGTTATTCAGGTCTCAGACAGGGTATATACTGTGACATTCCCAGCTTAGGGCTTATAAACCCTTAGCCGGGAATGTCACAGTATATACCATGTCTGAACCTGAATTACACATATATTACAGATGACCCGTCTTAATGATTTTTCCAGTGCAGGTATTTGTTAAACATTCACAATGCAGCATGTATATTCATTACATGTTTATTGTTTCTTAATATTTTTAGTAATCCATTTAAATGCACCTTTTTATCTTGACAATTTTTCCGTTCAGAAAATGTTTTCAATAAAAATTTTAGATTTCATGTATTGTGTTTGTACGTGTGTGTGGCTTCGCGATAATGTATTTTTACAACACATATATTGAAAAATTCAACTTCAACGCATGCGTGAAGGATTTTGTTATTTGCTGTGAAAATAATTTTATCATGTATGCGATAATGTATAATAACACTTTAAAACATTAAATTTTAGTAATTGAAATGCAAATTGCGTGATTTTGTATTACAAATTAAATAATTTTATCATGTATGTGATAATGTATAATAACACTTTAAAACATTAAATTTTAGTAATTGAAATGTAAATTGTGTGATTTTGTATTACAAATTGTAAGGATTCCATGGAACCCAGTGTCTCGCCTACTTTTGCTGTTAATCACAGGCTCAACAAAAATGAGGGAACAAAAATAAAAATATTCTCTCTATACTATCTTTTGATTGTAAGTAGCTTCTGTCCAAGTTTGGTAAAATCCAGGATAGTTTATGAATTTAATAAATATTTTAAAACTTATACTGCAGACTGTATGTAATGTTAACTGGAAGAAAAACTAAGTCCATTTATAAGTAAAATACGGAAAAATGGAACTAAATTTTAACAAAATTTCCTTCTAGATACTAGCTTTTAATCATAAACAAGCTTCTGTCAAAGTTTGGTACAAATCCAAGATAGTTTAAAAAGTTGTTAAAATTTTAAAAACTTTAACCACAGAGTGAATGTAATGTTAACTGGCAGAAAAACTAAGTCCATTTATAAGTAAAATACGGAAAAATGATTATTTTTTTTTACAAAATTTACTTCTGGATACTATTTTATGATCATAAACAAGCTTCTGTCCAAGTTTGGTAGAAATCCAGGATAGTTTAAGAAAGTTATTAAAATTTCAAAACTTTAACCACAGAGTGAATGTAATGTTTCCTGGCAGAAAAACTAAGTCCATTTATAAGTAAAATACGGAAAAATGGAATTTTTTTACAAAATTTACTTTTGGATATTATCTTATGATCATAAACAAGCTTCTGTCAAAGTTTGGTAGAAATCCAGGATAGTTTAAGAAAGTTATTAAAATTTCAAAACTTTAACCACAGAGTGAATATTTGTGGATGCCGCCGACGCCAACGGAATGTAGGATCGTTATGTCTCGCTTTTCAACAAAAGTGGAAGGCTCGACAAAATGTATTACTGACGGATGCACGACATTATTTTCCCTCTGTGAGCCTCTGACATTCCTTTGTGTTCTGTATAACTTTTGACTACGTCACATAGTAACCGGTGTTATGATGATGTTTTTGAGGTTCCAATTGGGGATAAAACGTTGTATATACCCCGGCAGTTTCCTGAATATATTCTGACATCTCTGTGTTGTTATCCAAACACAAAACCCAACACATTTCTAATCCGTAATATATAAGTAATGTTCTCAATGCAAACATAAATTTACCAGGTCAGGATTAGTTACATGAAATCATCAAAATGAATATACTGTATAAGACTCATATTTATAAATATTATTTTTTTTTACAATTTTGGGTAAACAAGTTTTTCAGTATAGAAACTGTCCTTTACAAATAGGCAGCAACTCTGATTTAGTCAAATATTTCTTTCATATTTTGAACTGTAATAAGGTATTAATTTAACAACATCAAAGCTTAAAACACTAACAAGCATTTTTCAGTAATGAATCAAAAGTAAATTCTTATAAATTCATATTTTTAATATATTGTATATTATTAGTCATTCTTAGTATTCCTGTCACAAGAGAATGCAAGATTTTTTTACAATGAAGTCAGCAAGACAAATACAATCATTATTTAAAAACAATCTTTTGTATTGTTTTTATTTCTGACCAAATAGAGCATCTAAATTTAAAGATTGATTGTTGGTGTTTAATGCCACATTCAGCACTATAGCTTATATTGGGGCCGACATTTTTTATTGGTAGAGGAAGTTCGAGTGCCCAGACATTTAAATTTACAATCAGATTGTACCAATTTTTATACACAAATGTTTATCTTAAGACGAAACCTAAGATTCAATTAGTAACATGTAATTAAACTGATAAATCAACTTACCGGTAATGCTGTTATCTTATTTCTTGATAAATTCAGTGTTTCTAAATTCACCCAAGTATCTTAAATAGAAGAAAAAGTGCATAATCATTATTACTAATATACACTATCAAATATTAAATTCTATCTCACATAAGTTATTATTTTTCATGTGGGTAAGAGAAATAAATAACTAGTTTCATTAAATAACAAAATATATTACCACCTACAAGTGGTTTTTCCTTTAAAATATATACTGGAATGAAATATCCACACTTATCAAGCAATTTTATTGGTCACTATGACAGGGGATATAAGCCTATATAACCAGTGAACAAAAACGAAGTTCAGAATGGTAATTAATGTTGAAGACAGGACACTCCAGTATAATTTAATTGTTATTTAGGCTTCACAGTGGATATATGCTAATATTCTCTGTGAAAATCCCTAATAACATATAATGTCTTTATGCAAATATTCATCTCTATTTTTAAATATTCACTGTAGGAGCTTGCAGAAAAAATCTAGATCTAAAACTTCTCTTGTGCATTACCCTTAAAGAATTCATCAATATATTTACCTATAACAAGAGAAAGCTCTGTGATCTGATTGTTGGACAAATTAAGTCGTTTCAATGGTGACAGTTTGTACAAAGTCTCTGGTACTCTTGGCAAATCATTGCCGGACAAATCTATATCTACAAAATATCAACCAAAATACTGAATCAATATTTTATTAATTTTTTAATAAACTGTTAATACAGAGATATGTCTCGCCTATTTGTTACTTTGATAATGCAAATGTTGAAATTAAAATAGCAAAACTTTAACATGTAAGTTATGCAAATATTCAAAGTCAATGAACCATATAAAAAAGAAGATGTGGTATGATTGCCAATGAGACAACTGTCCACAAGAGACCAAAATGACACAGAAATTAACAACTATAGGTCACCGTACAGCCTTCAACAATGAGCAAAGCCCATACCATGACTGAATGTACAGGGCTAAACAATCTCCATGGAAATGAGATGTGCCAATGCTAATACAACTGCAAACCAAATACCATTGACTTTCCCTTTAAACAAACCTAAACACAAACATTAACTTGTAAACTATGTAAAAGTTTCAATGTCAATGAACCATAATTAGGGGGTGGGGTTATATAATCTACACGGAAACGATACTTGCAAATGCCAATAAATTTGCATACCGAATATCATTGACTTAACATTAGCAGTTCATCTTAAACTGACCTAATCACAAACTGATACATGTAAACTAAGCAAAAGTTTAAAAGTCAACAGACCATGACTGAGGGGGCGGGGCCAAAGTTTCTCCGTGGTAATGAGATGTGTTAATGCTTATACAACTGAGTACCAATTAACATTTGCCTACCCTAAATGGTTCCCCTTGATCTGACCTAATCACAAACTAATACATGTAAAATAAACAAAAGTTTCAAAGTCAATAGACCTTGACTGAGGGGGCGGGGCCAAATAATCTCCATGGTAATGAGATGTGCCAATTCTAATACAACTGCATACCAAATATCATTGACCTACCACTAGTGGTTCCCCATAAACTGACCTAATCACAAACTAATACATGTTAACTAAGCAAAGTTTCAAAGTCAATAGACCTTGACTGAGGGGGCAGGGCCAAATAATCTCCACGGTAATGAGATGTGCCAATTCTAATACAACTGCATACCAAATATCATTGACCTACCACTAGTGGTTCCCCATAAACTGACCTAATCACAAACTAATACATGTTAACTAAGCAAAGTTTTAAAGTCAATAGACCTTGACTGGGGGGGCAGGGCCAAATGATCTCCATGGTAATGAGATGTGTCAATGCTAATACAACTGCATACCAAATATCATTGACCTACCACTAGTGGTTCACCATGAACTAGACCTAATCACAAACTAATACATTGTTGATGCTGCCGCCGTCACCGCCGGAAACAGCATACCTATGTCTCGCTTTTTGACTCTGTCAAGGCGAGACAAACACTGTTTTCTCCTTTTAGTCAGTTTTTTATGACTTGTCTCTATACTGCAGAATTTACCTACTTTATGTTTTGCAACATTAATTCATAAGTTGAAGCATTTTTATCATGTATAATAGTACATTTACATCACAATTAATGTAAAACTTAAATACCATTAGAAGGCAATTATTTCTAAATTACATGACAAAAAAAAATTCTAAGCTTCATGCAGTAAAATAAATTTAAATAATTGCCTCCTTACCCAAGTTCATAGAAATTGCCAATTTTTTCAGGCGGAAACACATGTTTAAAGCTGTCAGGTAAGTCAAGACGATTTACTTGTGGGTTTCAAAATTACAAGCAATTGTAAATGATGGATAACACTCTATAAGAATTTTTAAATTAATCTGATTTCCTTGAAAATTTAATGGCCACTGGTCTTAATTTATATGGAAATACATATGTCTAATGTTTCTCTTGAGGGGAAGCATGTTTGACATTAAATGCATATCATATAACCCCTAGATAAATTATGTTTAAGAAGCCCAAATTTGTAATGATTTTATAAATCAATTTGTACATAGGGTTTAATTTTTCTTTTACCAAAAAACTTTGAAAACGATGATTATCAATGAAAATATTCAGACTTCTGTTGAATATATTTGGTAAACAAGAATACGTGTCTATAAGAAACAATGCCCTACTCACATTATCACATTTTGATGGTTCAGTCAACTGCGAAATCTGGGTAAAAATCATAATTTGGCATATATTTAAAATAATGGACAGGACTTGATACTCAAAAATATTAGGCAATGACGTCACATGCTCGTCCATCCGTGTCTATTTGTCAATGAAATGCATGCAACTTCATTCATACAAACAAACAACTATCCCAACATTTTGTACACATAAAACTAGTTTTACTAAGTATTTCATTTTACTTCATATTCTCAACCAAAAACCTACAGTTAAGACAAATTGCTGATAAAAAGAATGGCATTTTTTTTTATTGTGACTTCATCAGCTCAAATATAGTTACTTTTCCATGTTAAGACTAGCTTAATAATATGTAGTCCTCTAACTTGCTATAAATACCTTGTAAGTTAGTTAGTGTGTCTACACCTAATGGAAAGTTGTTAAGTGTTCTCTGTGTATTTCTCATCTGCAATGTTTCTAATGATGTCAAAGCTGGAAGCTGTCTGTAAAAGTTTCAAAGACAAAGTTAATTTCATTTTAAAATTACATGTAACTAATCAATTTAAAGTCGGCTCATTATATACATCGTATAATTATTATAACAATCATAACCGGTCAGTTTCCATTTCATACTGTTCTGGAACTGAGTTATCCCTTTGTCCAATGTTAAGCATACCTGAAACATTACAAGGTCATCCATAAATCAGCTAAAGGTCAAAATTTATTATTTTTCAAAATGTAATATGACAATTGTTAATTCAAATAATATGTCACGTCTGAATATTTTCTTAGTACTCAATAGAGGAAGGACTAAATCATACCTCAGCTGTGCATGAATCAGTGGATTATTGTTCAGTATTAATGTTTGTAAATTTGTAAGTCTTCTCATCTGGGGTGGAAGTGTTTCTGAAATAAAATGTTGTAGTTATAGAACATGACACACATATGATTAGATGATAATTGGAGTGCAAGCACTGAGACTATTCATCACTGCAGTTCAAATTGTGCAAATTACATGGAAGTGCTTGTTAAAATATAATTCTTAATAAATGAAGAATGTGTCTGAGGACACGAATGCCCCTGCTCAAGCTTGCTTATGATATGTGAAAATACTTTTGGGACTGACAAATGGAAGGACGGTCAAGGGTACTGTGAAAGAACTTTTATTCGTGGGTATCAATTTTCATTGTTTGAGCAAAAGTTACATGTTCATGGGTTATTAAATTTTGCAGATTTTAATTTTTAGAAGAAAACAAAATAGAGGGAAGAATTTGAAGCCATCAGCAACGAAGATTCTAGAAAATAATCATATGCTTTTTTTTCATGATTTGTGGGACATTGCAAAATAAGGTGTTCATTTTCACTTACTTGTCCCTCTTTCATTGCTGACATAATTCATAAAATTTTGAATAAAATATTTGTTTACAGAAATAAGCTGATTCATCTATGCTTACAAATTGTCTCGATTGAAGGAAATTGCAAAGTAAACATTTTAATTGTTGAACACGTGTAATCAGACACTAATTAATCCGAGACCGAATGATCAGACTATTATTTTCACAAAGAACTTTATTTTCAATCAAACAAGTCTAATTTTTATTATAGATAACATGGGAAATTATTGAGAACAATCAAGAAACCTTACCAAGATCATTATCACTTAGATCCACAAATATCAAATCAGTTAGGTTGATAAACAGCTGATTAGGAATCATGGAAATACTGAAAAAACAATAATAATCCATCAGTATTAAACATATTCATGCATAAGCTTTGAAGAAATACAGCTTGTAATAACACAACCGCAGAGGTCAAACCCTGAACAGTTGGGGCAAGTATGGACACAACATTCAAGCTTGATACAGATCTGAATTTGGATTGTGATTAAATATTTGACACAGCATAGGTTTCTGACACAGAATGAATGTGGTCTAAGAACTTAAAAAATTTAATTTACCTATTATGGTCCAATATCCAAAATCTAAATACATGGTTAGATTCAGCATATCAAAGAATCCAAAGAATTCAATTTCTGATTAAATCAAACAAAGTTTAATTTTGGACCCTTTTGACTTCAACGTGGACCAATTTGATAACAGGACCAAAATTAAGAATCTAAATACATGGTTAGATTAAGCATATCAAAGAACCCCAATATTTCAATTTTGATGAAATCAAACCATATCATTACTATTGCTTTTATATATAAATCAGAAATAACATTCGACCCCCAAAATTTTTTAACCCCTTATGATTCATCACCCCAAACTCAATCCAAGCCTTCCTTTGTGGTATGCAAATAACTCCACTACCCATATTGACTCAGTTTTAAAATAAAAGACTCTCAATGAGCAGGTGTACATTGCCAATCCCCTTAGATCAATGAAGAAGGAAAAACAGATGTCTTTCTCGCAAAAAAATGCCCCTTTTTTAATGATTATGAACTCATCCAAGGTTTAAATAAGTGTAAACCTTCTTAATATTTAAAAGGAACTTAACAAGAAATGAGGACATTATTGAGACAACATGCATAATCATGTGATACTGGTTTAAGCCGTATAAGTTTGCATTCTCCTGGATATAAATCTAGCTCCAGTAAATCAAGTATAAAATAAACACTACATTATCATGTCAATTGATTATATTTCACATCAATACTTACTTATTGTGAGCCAAATTCAACACAATACAATTCTTGGCATTTTCTAATTGTGGCGGAACTTCTTCCAACTGATTGTGACTCAAATCCTGTGAAGCAAAATGTAACATTAATTCTTAACAACTATGTCTATAACTAAAACAAGAATGTGTCCATAGTACACAGATGCCCCACTCACACTATCATTTTCTATGTTCAGTGGACCGTGAAATTGGGGTCAAAACTCTAATTTGGCATTAAAATTAGAAAGATCATATCATAGGGAACATGTGTACTAAGTTTCAAGTTGATTGGACCTCAACTTCATTAAAAACTACCTTGACCAAAAACTTTAACCTGAAGGGGGACAGACGGACGAACTGACGCACAGACCGAAAAACATAATGCCCCTCTACTATCGTAGGTGGAGCATAAAAATGAAAGGTTTTCTAATAAATAAATGGTCACAATTAATTTTTATTTGAAAAACCATCAGCAAAATTCTGTTTTTTCTAGGAGAGTTTCTGCATGTAAATCACATTTTGTTTGATCCTCATGATCAATACTTTTGAAACTAGATGACTTGTCTGTGAGACATAAATGGCATGCCTAAAAAGAACTGGCTACAAACTCTACTGAAATGCAAAGTTTATGATCAGCCAATTGAAAAAAAAAGGTGACAAAAATGTTCAAGTATTAATAAAAGGAGGTTTGGGGTACTGTTTAACAACTTTAACTAGTTAAAAAAATATTTTTTTAATTGTATCATTTTAATGATTAAGTCACTTGAACCATTAATGTTAAATATGGTAAAACATTAGATGAATTCTATAATGTACCAAGGAATATCATTGCATTATCAGATTATAATTAAAAATTTCTTATTAAACAAAAATACCCAACTTGGGACAGGCACACATAGAATCCGCGGGGTTAAACATGTTTGCATGCACCCAACCCTCCCCTTACCTGAGACAGTTGTGTAACAGCACAACATATGAACAAACTATAAAAATCAGTTGAAAAGAACTTAACTCATCAGATATCGATACAAAGCAGAAAACATCTAAGGAAAACACAGACTGGACATGGCAGGGTATTTATACATCCCCACAACAAAAAAGACACTATGTGCAGATCTGAGAGTACTCGCAGTTACTGACAGCTAGTTCAAAGCCAATAACAACTAATAAAAAAATCATGTATCTAAGACTAAAATATCAATCAGTACACATTCAACATCCAATGGATTTAGTGTGAAGACATCATTAACAGTCAGATAAAAACATGAATGTGCATATGTATATAACAATAATATTAGTTAGGTTTTAATTTACTAATAACAAAATCAATATTTATACCACCAATAAAAACAATATTCAAAGATCTAATTACAGTGTTGAATTGGTAAAAGTATACATTTATAATTTTACATATTCCCAACATTGTTTTTTGACACTTTTAGTGAATGGTTTGTAAAATAAAAGAGCACATTGAGCACTGTTGATATAAGATATCATTCTTTGCAGGACATGTTTATCAAGAATGTGTTTTCTTCATGCTATTGGAATAGTCTTGTTTTACTTGTCTATGTAATACTTGTATACAAATGTATGCATAATACCTTACAGAAAGTTACCAGTATACGAGTGTTTACAAATGTATCATAAAACTATGATAATTTATTGCTGTGATAATTGCTATTATCGCTATTTTACGAACTTTTCCTTTGATCTTGCTGACTGATAATTTCCTTTCTCAGCGGAGTCGAGTGATATGAAAAATTATCGCTAGAAACTAAGGGAGCATGTGCCTGTTGTCAATGAAATTAACAACGTCGTCATAGGTAAAATAGCAATAAACAGATTATCATTGGACATCTCAACTTGAGACTTCGTACCAGCTCAAGCAAGAAATTCAATCTCGTTGAGATAACCAATGATAATCTATAACTAACTTAAACTAATAGTCATCAAACAAATCAGTTCAACTCAGCATTGTTCTACTGCCTTTTTTAAAACTTACCACAACTTGCAAATCTTCAAGATCAAATATTTTACCAGGTATGCCATCATCAGTAATTTTATTGTGTCGACAATTTACTGTCCGTAAAGCAGTTAATTTTGCCATGTCTTGTCCAAGATCTTTTATGTTGTTTTTTATGCATGAAAAATGTTCCTAAGAAAAACATATAATGAAGATTTTAATATAATTAACATACTGACTATTCATCAACATAAAAAAGATTATACACATGAATATAAACTGGACATAAAAAGTTTACATGCCATGTATGTCTATAACAGTAATCTCTTAGATCAGTCAACAAATTATTCAGGAATTGATATAAAAATTGTATATATTTGCAAAACTCTAACCTTCAAACCTAAATACATGTACATTTAGGTGTACAGAGAGAATTTAGAAAAAATGAAGAATATTGTAATAATTAAAAAGACATTACCAGTTTTTTCAGTTTGTAAATTTCCTCTGGCATTTTATCCAAATTTGTTTTGTTAAGTCTCAGCCATCTTAATCCTGACATATCAGCAATCTCTACTGGAAACTTGTCATCCTTAAAAAACAACAAATTCTTATAAGTTCAAGATATCACATATTTTGTATAAGAACATGTATCACTTCAACTGTTTTCAAACAATGTATTATTAATGACAAATAGAATATCTAATTTTAAAAGTGTGAATAAAAGATGATGTAAGGTAGATGGTAAATGTGAATGAGACAGCAACCCATCACCACAAGCTGAAATATTAGAATGATTGTTGTTTGCATCCACTGATATTAGACATCTAGACATGCTAGAGGTCACCATACAGCCTTAAATGTTGGGCAATCATTTGTATATCTTTAAACTTATAACAGTTTCAGTTTTTATAATATTCTCTTAATTCCATTTGGAATTTGGTTGCAATTTCCAAATCAAAGCATATTTTTCTTATAGCTGGTACATGTACATGTACCATATTTCAACTGAATTATATTATATATCATAGCCTATAATAACATGAACTATTAAATTAATAAGCCAAATAAAGCATACATTTATATGTTTATCAACTGACAAAACACCCTATTTCGTTGTCATCATCCTATTACCAAAAGTTAACAATCAATGGCATCATATTATATAATCATTGCAACACTTAACAATTGAAATATTCACGATATTCTAGCTGTTACTTTATTCCAGATTTACAATTTTGAAGGATACACAAAAATGTTTTTAAATAAAGTTTCAAATAAAAAGTCTGTAAAAGTTTTGTCCAGGCTGAATTTTGTAATATACATGTACATGTTATAAGGCCCAAAAATAATCACAGTCAGTATTTTCAGAATGATCATGTCTTGGTCTTTTTTTGCAATGATGAGAAAATATCATGCCAGACATCATTTTGTACATATTATTCATTTATAAATAAAATTTCTGCACTTTTGGTTTTAATATTTTAACAGAACTATTCAAATAAAAAGTTCTCACTAAAAGTTTTTTTTCAGATGAGTCATTTTTGCCAATGGCCATAATCATGATAATGAGTTCACAGTTATGAAAAAAATCAATGTCAACGGAACATATGCAGACATAGATAAATAGTCCATTTCTTCTTTTTTTGTAATTTTATAATGAAATGATGATTTGTAGACTCAGCACATAGAAACCCGAAGCAGCTTCACACTCCTGTTTTATTCACAAGTGAACCCTGCAAATAAACTTATCTTCTTGAGCTTTTAAGGTGTGTTAAGTAAAACAGAAGTAACAAGGTTACATCCTAATATGTAAATGATTATTGTAATGTACAAGCTAGTAGACAAAAATCTGAAACCGAATCCAACTTAGGGATATGGATATAGCTTATATATATAGGCACAGTGAGGGTCGTGAAAAGCGGTTTTCTAATATAGAGATTTGTTCTAAAGTGTTTACTGAGTTTGTTTGTTAAATATCACCCTTTCTAGTTTTAATAAGTTCATAACAGCATTACCTGGAAGTCATTGCGAGTAAAATCAACACCGCGAACGAACGGTAGCACTCCAGTGGCCGCCATGTTGAATTTAATAATTTAGAAAAACCAACAACGGACATTTATTTTCCGTTTTTTTTTTTTTTTTTTTTTTTTTTTTTTGTTTCATGAAAAATGTTTTACTTTTCTGAGAAAATAAAGCAGTTTAGTTGAGCCCCGGGTCTAATGTGTTATAAATTGGAAGATTAGAATGTATTGCCTTAGTTTGGTGTTGAGATTTCGACCAAAAACACGATGCATGGAAAAGAGAGTCGATCGATATCAAACTCATACTCAGTCGAAAATAAACTGACAACGCCATGGCAAATAAGAAAAAAAGAAGAACAAAAGACAAACAACAGCACACAAAACAAAACAAAACATAGAAAACTAAAGACTGAGAAACACGAATGCCACCAAAAAACCGGGGGTGATCGCAGGTGCTGAGCTGGAAGGGCAGAGACATATATACACATATGCCAAAATACATATAAGTGTATATATGTCTCTGTGGAGGTTAAGCAGCTACTGCTCCACATGTGGCACCCGTTGTGTAGCTAATTTAAATACACACCCGGTAATATGTCTAATTCGGTAGGTCACACTCTGGGAAAAGGAGAACGGGATTGTGTTTACGACGATTGGAACATATCCGCAGTCATCTGTGAAACAGATATTCCATAAACGGTCAACCAACTCGTGATGGCGTCCGTAAAATTTTCGAAGCGGCCCGGGATGACTCAGTCAACTTCACCACTTGAAACATTTGGTTTAATAGCTTCATTGTGAGCAGCAACCCTCTATCGAAAAAATCATGATAGAAAACGTAAGACCTTGATTATCGTGTCAACTGAGATATATATGCTCCATATGCAGGCGCTGCTGGAATGTTGCTGCATAGAAATGGAAAGTTGAAAGTTGGGAAGCTGAAATCATCTCTTTTGTCGTAAAGTTTTGGACTCAACCGACCCTCATTGTTAATTTCTAGATGTAAGTCAAGATATGAAACTGACTTAACTGTATCTGTTTTATCCTTTATTTAAAGTTCGATGGCATAGATGCATTCAACATAGTCACCGAACTTTGAATCATTTGGTGAGAGAACATTATCTATATAGCGGAAAGTGAAGTTAAAGGACTATGCTAGCTTCTTTTCATTCTTCATAAGAAGCCCTGAGTGAAGTCAGCCTCATATGAATAAAGGAACAAGTAGACAAGAAGAGGAGCACAGTTGGTTCCTATGAGAATGCCATTATTTGTTGAAAAACACGCCCTCCAAACGTAACAAATAAGTTGTCAATTAAGAAATCAAGCATCTTGGTAATGTCAGTTTCAGAGAATTTTTAGTTTGAATCAAAGTGATTCTTTACAAAGTACGATTTATCCCTCCCAAAGACAAGATACTTGTATTTACGTTGGCTATTCTTTTTAATGAAACAAAGCAGGATCGACTCTTTCAATTAGTCTTTTAGTTTGGAATGGGGAATACTTGTGTAAAGTGCAAAAAAGTCAAATGTTTTAATACTTTTGCAAGATGAAAGAGTCTTAGATTGTATATGTACTCTAATAACATAAACGGTACACAAATTAATGCAACAGATGCGCATTTCGACAATTAATGTCTCTTCAGTGATGCTCGAGGCCAAAATACATGTACATGAATTTACAAAATTTAATGCGGATCAAACCAAAAAGTACCTAAAGTATAGCCAAATCTGGACAAGGAATCAGAGCTATTCCAGCGGGAGATATATTCCTTCATTTAAAATTATTAAAAAAAAAAAAACATGCAGCAAATTTTAATCAAAAAATAACCATATGAACGGGGAACTGGCACAGATGCAATCAGGGGGTTTAGACTTGAAGTCGTCAATATATAATTCTTGCAACACGTGTTTGTAGTTAATTTGTTTAGCTGCTATTGCTTTTGTATAGGTATAAGGCAGGATACAATTTTAAAATTGTTTTAATTAATAAAAAAAACTCGTTACCACATTTGAGAACAACATCCTACTAAATTTCAGGTATGCAGTTGCTAAACTGTGGAATGAGCTGCCAGATGAGCTTGGTAAGCAATCATCTTTAAATCAATTCAAGAACTTGATTAAATCTTGGTCTGGCAGCTCATGCTAATTTTTCGCCTGCAAAACCAGTTAACCCTGTTCAATGTTCTTAGTTTGGTGCTTTTTTCAGCATGTCAAATTTGTGTTCACTCGTAGTGCTTTTGCTGTTTGTTGCTTATTTTATATATCTAACCAATCTCTCTGTGTTTTTTTTTTTTTTTTTTTTTATGTTGTAAACCATTTTACCCTTGCTTTTGTGTTTATTACCCCATAAGTGCCTGCTTCAATATTTGATTGAACTTTTGTGTTTTATGTATGCATAATATGAACTCTTGCTTTCTATGTTTAATTGTATGTGTTCATGTTTTGGTAAGTATGGATTGTTTGGTGTGCTTGTGTTTTGTTTGTTTTAAAAGCTCTGAATCCAAAGCTTTTATATGTAATTGTCTTGTAAATACCGACTTTAAATAAAGCTTTGTGTCTTATTTTTCATTCTCTAATGGTAATAGACGCCTATCACTTTTATTCACAGTGTTAAATCTGGGACATAATATAATCAGTATTATATTCCAAGGCTAAATTCAAGAATCCTTGATACTCTTACCATAAATATAATTATGAATTATTTCATAAATCTTCTTTTCTCGACGAACAATATATCAGATCAATTCTCGTAGTATTCAATCGGTAAAAAAGCGGTAACGCTTACATGAGGATGTCAACTAGAGCTATAAGTGCTTTTTACATTTAGTATCTCATGTTTGTTGAAGCTTTCGTCTACACGTGTACATAGTTGATAGCTAAAATACATGATTTAACCTTTTCCTTTACAAAACCACAAAAATCATGTATAAGTAGGAAAAGCATGAACACAGGCACGTGTCTCTTAAAATAATTTCTTATATGTCTTAATATTTAACACAGGCACTTATCTCTGAAAAAATTTCCCATATATATACCTTAATATTTTAAAGATATTGATATATTAAGATATACAGGACATTTTTTCAGAGACAATTACCTGTAAGCATGAAGTATAAGTTAGTATGAACTTCTTTTGGTGGGAAGATATATGAAATATTCTCCAAAAAGCAGATAGTTTATTCCGCAACTGCTTGAAAGCTCTGAAATATTAAGGATTTATTTTTCTCACTACATAAATCATAAATGTCCATTCGAAGAGTTGTGAAAAGAGTTTTTAATAAGTTATTTCCGTGAAGCAACTATATATTAAGAACTGGATTTATTTCAGGTGGGATTTTTTCTACCTAGTTGCTTTGTTTCGGTGGAAATTAAATTTCAACCAGACATTGACTGTCAGGAGGACTTTTCAACCAACGAATTCTGCATAGAACGTTTCGGAATCCATAACAAATGAACACTTACACATAAACACAGTTACATGCTAATTGAACAACATACTAAACAACTAATTAACATGAAAATATGTGTCATCCACCGGTATTACAGAGTTAAGTGTTTTTCAAAACTGAATTTTGTTGGACGTACTCTTTATACTTTGAATTATACTTATTTACCGAGTGTGTACTTACATGAGCAACACGACGAGTGCCACATGTGATGCAGGATCTGCTTTCCCTCCCGGAGCACCGGAGATCGCCCTTGATTTTTGGAGGGCTTTGTAATGCTCAGTCTTCAGTTTCTACGTTGTGTTTTGTATACTGTTGTTTGTCTTTTGGTATTTTTCGTTTAATTGCCATGGCGTTGTCAGTTTATTTTCGACTTATGAGTTTGAATGTCCCTTTGGTATTTTTCGCCTCTTTTCTCCTTTACTGATTATTCCACTTAACGATTTAAAATAGAAGAGGTTAATATCTAAAGAAACCCAGTTTAACTCTACCAATTCTGGACAAAATCTATAAAATATCTGTCTTCCTGTACTTTCAGTGACGTTACTGAATGAAATTTACTCCGAAGTAAAGCCAACGATACTAGATATTTTATATATTAGAATGTAGGACGGCTCGATTTCATATCAGAATTTTGAGTCTCTGAGCTTGCTCTCAGGAACTGCAAGCATATTTTTTTTGATACGGTATGTTTATTAGTGTGGGTTTGTTTGTACTTGTGCTTATGTTATAGTTGTTATATCGGAATTATAATTTTAAGTGCTTTTCCTGTACTGAATTTTATCTCACCACGACGAGGTCGTAATGGCGAAATGTTTCCGGAGGCGCCAACAATATTTTGTTAGGTTTGTGAAGTTAGAGCCTGTTATAGATCAGTTAAAGGGGAACCACTGTTGCTAAGTCAATGATATGCAGCTAAGGTAGCATTGGCACATCTCATTTCCATACAGATTATTTGGTCCAAACCCCTCAGTCACGGTCTATTGACTTTGAAACGTTCGCTAATTTTAAATGTTAAAGTTTGTGATTAGGTAAGTCAGTACTTTTTGATATCAAGTTGTATCAACGTTGGAACATCTCATAATCATGGAGATTCTGGCCCTGTACCACTTAGTCATAGTCTATTTACTTTGACAGTTTTGCATAGTTTACAGGTTAAAGTTTGAGATTAGGTCAGTTTGAGGGGAACCACTCATGGCAAGAATGATATGGTTTGTAGTTGTATTAGTATAAGCACAGCTCATTTCAATGGATATTATATGGACCCACCCCCTCAGACATGGTTCAATGATTTTGAAATCTTTTCATAATATATATGTTAAAGATTATGATTAGGTAAATTAATGAATCATTGACATACTAGTATGGTATTTAGTGTTGTATAAGTTTTTGGAAATTATCATTTCCACAGTTTTTTTTGTTTTTTTTTTTTGTCCTGAACCTCGATTACATGCACTGCCATATTGTGATATCAACATTTGCATTTAACATCAAAATTACATACAGGCCAGGGGCGGATCCAGGATTTTGGGAAAGGGGCGTAGTATTAAAATTGGCCGAGCGGAGCGAGGCGAAATTTTTTTTGGACCTTTTTTGGGCTAAAAAACATAAAATAAGTGTAATATGCATTTTAAAGTTAAAGTGTAGGGGTTGGACTTTTTTGGTGCCGTATTCTCTCCATCAATTGTCTATTATGAAATGATTGGATGGATCCAAAGCTATGTACTAATTGATATATTTGATGTGGGATTTGTCAGTAAAAAATGGACATGGAAAATTCTCGTTTGTTGTATGGTTAGTTAGCATAACCTCACAGATTTCTTGTTGTAAACAAGATATACGGCTATTCAATGAAATTTACTATACGACCGACAAGAAGAAAGACAAACAAGCAATTTTCATCCAAATGTTTGGTTGAAATGTTTCACCCAACAAGGGAAGTGAGGGGTTCAAAATCAACCAAAGGCTACGAATGAGTCGAAAATGACAATGAAGTTGTGAATGACGGTCGACACATGGAGACATGTAGGCCACACCCAGCAGGCAGGTAGGCAGGTTGCAGTCGGGCCTTGAAAAAGTATTCAGTATATCAGTTCGGAGAAACACATTCCGGTCAGATATAGGATTCACATGCAACACCCACCCCCCAAAAAAAAAATTACGCCCGTTTTTCATTCATCCTGTTCATTTAATGCTAAATAATTCTGTTGAAAATATTTTTTTCTAATAGCAAAAAAGTGGACAAGATTATTGTTTTCAATCCAGATACGGCCAGAATTTTTGTTTTGAGACAAAAATCAGGGTCAGAATTTTTTTTGACTACCCCCTCAGATTATATGGTCCGTACCTTAGACTTTAAATCTATATTTAAAGCTTACTGACTGGGGATCATTATTCAGCAATGTTATTAATGGGCTGGGGCGTGTGGGGTTATGTTTTCGTAGGTAAATAATATTGCTGTGGATTTTTTTTTCATGAGAGTGTAATAGAGTATTTCTTTCTGTTGAGTGGAATTGTGAAACAGAAGTCAATACGTTCTTGCTCAATACTTTGTCGCTTTGAAGGCGTCATGCTTGTCATCCTCAGCCTAAGCAATGTGTTACTGTAATTTGAATTTCAAAATTACTGAGTGACGTTTTTTTCGACGAACTGGTCAACTCCACCGTAGAGAATCACATGACTTTGACATAATCAATAATATATTACAGTAAATACGAGCGAAAAATATCTTTATAAGTAAAGAATTGTCGCATAAAAACTAAATACACGGGAAATGGCAAAGTTCACGAAGTCTAGTCTGATTAATCATTTTACAAAAAAAAAGTGCAATCAGTGAAGTCTTTAATACGCCCTCTACGCCCCCCTCTGGATCCGCCACTGCAGGCGTTACATATCTCTGTGTCAACAGTTAATCATGTGGCAAGGTTAAAATCTTAAAATAGTTTTTAGATACCTCGACCCTCCCCTTTTAATTATCTAGCAGAACGTACATTGATTAACTGTTGACACAGAGATATGTCTCGCCTGTATGTAATTTTGATGTTAAATGCAAATGTTGATATCACAATATGGCAGTGCATGTACTCGGGGTTCAGGACAAAAAAAAACTGTGGAAATGATAATTTCCAAAAACTTATATATTATGAAAAGATTTCAAAATCATTGAACCATGTCTGAGGGGGTGGGTCATATAAAGGTCAACATATAGGACGTTTAACAAATGACAATTGTTTACAATGTGTAAAGCTCTGAATCGACCCAAGTGTAGAAAAAGTGTGAATTCATTTAAAAAAAATGTAAAAAATGCCATTTCTATAGCAACTTCTTTAAGACCAAAACATTAATATCAACAACAAAACAACCACTGACGAGGTTCCTGGTTTGGGACAAGTACATAAATATTTTGACCTTTATATGTCGTTTGGTTTCTTTTATGTCATTGGGATGCCAACTAACTGACATATATATATATATATATATATATAAACCCACATTTTTCTTTATCTTGGATGTAATTATACAGAACAAGCATTCTGTGATGTCACAATTGTCCGTAAACTTTTGAAGAAATGACTTCAATGCTATCATTAGGAACCTTAGTTAAACAGATTCCATGTAAACAACAATCGTCTCAGTCTATAAAGGAATACATGATAGGAAACGCAAACTTTAGAATGATCTTTCACTTTGGAGGTATACTCCATATATCGGCAAGAACTGCTGGAATTTTACTACATAAAATGGAAACTTAAGGGCATACGATACAGTTTTGATCCCGTATTTACATTTTGATAAAATTTCCATATAGACTATTTTTACCTGATTAAATCAAATATGTAATAAAAATATACCTTCATGTGCTACTTTTGAGTAAAATGAGGTCGAAATTTTGTATATTTGCTCAAAATTCGGATTTGTGGCCGTATTTTCCTTTCGAAAGAAAGACATAACTTTTTGTTTTAAAAGATAAACACAAATTGTTTTTGTTAAATAATTTGTAATTTCTGTATTTTATAAGTATCCTAAAATTCATGCATTTTTATTCAGAAATAACTCATATTTATCAAATGTTCATGAATGTGAAAAAAACACCATTTTTGCTGTATATTTATCAAATTTAAAAATTGCACTATTTACGTTTTCATGAAAATTAGCACACATAATCTTCTCGCGTAATCAAACCAAATGGCATTTTAAAAGAGGGTCCATGAACTCATTTTCAAGTAAAATAAGTTTGAATGATAAAATCAGTCGAAAACTGAATCTTTTCCCGATAAGTCATAGTTTGACGTCGCGAAAATAACAATTTACGTTAGCAACGTCATTACTTCCTCTGTAACTGTATCGTATGCCCTTAAAGGAAACTCCGCAAAAAAATGAAAAATTGATATGTTGGGAAAATTGAAAACATATTTTTTTATCGTAAAATTAGTTATCAACCGACCCTGACAGTCCTAACTGCATTTGCGGTAACCAATTACGAAGTCATCCTGTTCAGTAAAACACGAGAAAAATATGACAGAAATAGTTATTGAACGGATGGAAGGGTGGACAAGGTGAATGCAATATAGCCCCCATTCTCCCAATTTTATGGTGGGGGTTGAATGATGTGATTTTGATATTTTGTGAAATGCTTCATATAAATAATGCAAGTAAATTCGAATTCCAATAGATTTTTGTAATTTAAAAAATATGGCAAACAATTTGAACTTACACTATTCTTTTCACTAAACTTTATGGGCCTTTCCAGATCTTGATATATGGTTACCCTCACCATTGAAGTCCCTGTGTTGAGCCCCAGCTGTTTAGATTGTTTGGATGGTATCTTCTGTACATCTTTCATATAGCTTTTCTTTTTAATATTCATTGATTATCAACTCCCTAATTTTTTTTCCGACATCAAGATTGAAAAATCAAATCCAAAAAGTCTGTGAAATGAATTGTGATCTTACCAAGCCATGTTATTATCAAAACATTGATTTTCAAAATTTAGCCAAATAACTTGAAACCATTTAGAAAACTTCCCACGAAGACATTTCATTTCATGCTGCAGATTGATTATTTGTAGAATACTAGAACTCATAGATTTAAAAGTCGGAGACAAATCTGAACAGGTATCCAACATAATACCATTTTTTTTATCAATATTTGTGATTAGAAAAGTTTGAGGGGAATCACTTATGGTAAGGTCAATGATATTTGATATCCAGTTGTATCAACATTGGGACATCTCGATGTAAATCAGGGTATAAAGCAGTCCTAACTGTATTTGTGGTATCCTTTATTTCATAACGGATAATACTACCTTTCCCCCTTCTTCTAGAGGATCAATTGACTGGGACATGCTGAAATATCTCGCCTACTATACTGACGATTCATTTATGTTGATAGCCCTACATATAAAGTTTTATTACAAGTATCACATTAACATTTATGATCCAAGAAAATGAGGTCAAGGTCAGATAAACCAAGCCAGAAATACATGTACACCTTTTATACAATCATTCCATACACAGAATATAGATGACCTATCGCTTATAGTATTTTCTATATCGGCCAATGAACCATGAAAACGAAGTCAAGGTCAGATGAACCCTGCCAGACAAACATGTACACCTTTATATCATTCCATGCATCAAACATAGTTGACCTATTGCTTAAAGTATATAAGAAACAAAGTTAACCAGGAAAACCGAACATTGACCAATGAACCATGAAAATGAGGTGAAGGTCAGATGACACCTGCCAGACTGACATGTACATCGTAAAATATTTCCATACACCAAATATAGTTGACCTACTGCATACAGTATTAGAAAAAAACAGACCGAAACACAAAAACTTAACATGGAGCAATGAACCGTGAAATTGAGGTCAAGGTCAAATAAAACCTGCCAGACTGACATGTGCATCGTAAAATATTTCCATACACCAAATATAGTTAACCTATTGCATACAGTAATAAAAAAACAGACCAAAACACAAAAACTAAACTATAACCACTGAACCATGAAAATGAGGTCAAGGTCAGATGACACCTGCCAGTTGGACATGTACACCTTACAATCATTACATACACTAAATATAGTAGACCTATTGCTTATAGTATCTGAGATATGGACTTAACCACGAAAACTTAACCTTGTTCACTGATCCATGAAATGAGGTCGAGGTCAAGTGAAAACTGTCTGACAGGCATGAGGACCTTGCAAGGTACGCACATACCAAATATAGTTATCCTATTACTCATAATGAGAGAGAAATTAACATTACAAAACATGTTAACTTTTTTATTCAAGTAGCCACTGAACCATGAAAATGAGGTCAAGGACAATGGACATATGACAGACGGAAACTTCATATCATAAGGCATCTATATACAAAGTATGAAGCATCCAGGTCTTCTACCTTTTGAAATATTAAGCTTTTAAGAAGTTAGTAAACGCCGCCGCCGGATCACTATCCCTATGTCGAGCTTTCAGCGACAAAAGTCGCAGGCTCGACAAAAAAAAAAACGAGTATCTTGATGGGGGTCTGTTTCAGCGAAGTTTTTACAATGTATAGTATAGTTCGTCCTTTCCTTAAACAAAGTATTTGTTTTTACATTGACCTTTCGTTGTTTTTTTTTTTTTTTTTTTTTTTTGTGAAATGATGATGGACTAATTCTTTCAAAGTATTTTATGTAAGACATAATTCATGACTAAAATTTCTTTTTTTGTTAATCTTGTATTGCTCATAATTTTTTTCTATTCGCAGTTTCTCTCTATCTTCTATAGCGTTTGCCCAATACACAAACAGGGTAAAAATCGTCATTTAAGGGCAATAAGTTTTAGCAGAAGTGAACTAACAATTTTGGATTTGTTGATCTTTTTGCAGATCTTGTCTTGTGAAATAAATTTTTGCTGTTTTCAGTTTATCTTTATCTACTACATGTATATATAGTCTTTGTTGACTGATTTGTAGATTTTGTCTTGCTTATCATTTTTGCTGTATACAGTTTCTGTTTTTATATAGTTTTTGTATTATAAAGGACAATAACTCCTATTAGGAGTCTAGTCAACTGACAAATTCGGCTATGTTGATATATCTGCACATCTTATCTTGCGGATAATTTTTTGTTTAATACAATTTTTATTAATCTACTATAGTTTGGCCAAATTTGCAAATAATTAGTTAAAGTCATCAAAGGGCAATGACTCCTAAAAAGAGTCGACTGGCGAATTTCGCCATGTTGACAAAGTTGTAAATCTTGATCTGTTTATCATGACAATTTTGGTGTAAATGGACTGTATAGATTTCAACATTATGAACATTTTTATTTTGCATATCAGATTTCCTTTATCTATTACGATAATCGATAAAACTTGAATTTTACCCGCATTTTCGATTTTTAGCCAGGTCTCCTATGTTGGTTGGATGGCAAGATCATCGGACACAGCTGTTTATCTAAATACATCAAGGATGATTGTGGCCAAGTTTGGTTCCAATTGGCCCAGTAGTTTCAGAGATAGATTTTAGTCGAGAAAAGCTCACATGATCCTTTGGGTCAGGTGAGCTAAAAATGTGCAAAAAATTAGTTTTTGATGCATTGATCGGTTTGATTTAGTTCACCTATGTCACAAGACAGCATCACTCTATTTCAGAATCCTTCTATGAAAGAAGTTTAGTGTATGAGACCAATATGATTTCAGTGCCTTATTATTTTGACATTTGCATGGATCAAAAAATTTACAAGAGTGGAGGGGGGGCTAGGATGAAATTTGAAAAAAAATAGGCAGGACAGGAGTTTTGAGTTAAAAAAAGGCAGGATGAGCAACTTTGCAAAAAAAAAAAGGCAGGACCGATTAGAGTGAAAAATAAAAAGGCAGGGCAGAGATTACAACTAAAAAAAAAATGCAGGACAAAATTTTTCATCCTAGCCCCCCATAAAAATCAAATGGTAGCTCCCTTAACTTAATAGCCTATTGCTTATAGTATCTGAGAAACAGACCTAATAACGAAAATTAACATTGACCAATGAACCATAAAAATGAATCCAGGTCAGATAAACCCTGCCAGAAATTAGGTCAAGATGAGCAATTCATTTCAGCTAGGCGGTAAAGGTAGCCTTTTCCTCAATTCCTCTGCTCATATCATAAACTTGGATGTATATGATGACACGTTTCAAAGCGGAGACATTTTCACATATGTGGTCAACAAAGTGAAATACGTTTTCCTGTAATTTAGCACACCACGAAAAGCCCTTTGTGATGAGAATTCACGAGGTAAAAAATCCCTTTTTTTTCATACAAAAAAATTCTTTGAAAATTTAGTTCTTTGCATGCTTTTAATAACTCCATAGTCAGTGGCGAATCAAGGGGGAGGGGGGTCTGGAATTCCCCTTTTAAAAATGACTGTAATCGCCCCTGATAGTTAGTACACCTTTATTCTATGGCTTTATGCTCTTCAAATCAGCACAAACTGTTAAGCTCAGTCACTTGTTAAAATTAAGGCATGCCCAATATCATTGCAAAGAAATTTTTTGTTAACACACTATTTTTGAGTTCCTCAATTTGAGGTGCATTAGGGATATTGACCAAGATAACAGATAACACCATGAAAACTTAACTTTGACCAATGAACTCTGAAAATGAAGTCAAGGTCAGTTAAATCTGAGACAGACATGAACACCTTACAATCATCCTAATCTCCAAACATAGTGGACCTATTGCTTATAGTATCAGAGAAAGACCAAACTGGAAAACTTAACATTGGCCAATAAACCTTGAAAATGAGGTCAAGGTCAGATTAATCCTACCAGAAGGACGGACACCTTACAATCATTCCACACACCAAATATAGTCAACCTTTTGCTTATAGTATATGAGACACAGACCAAACCACAAAACTTAAAATTGACCCATGAACCATGAAAATGAGGTCAAGGTCAGGTGAACCCTGTGTGACGGACATGTAGACCTTGCAAGGAACCCATATACAAAATATGATCATCTCTGCATTTTTTACAAGCAGTTGATTAACCATGAAAATGTAATCAAGGACAATGAACATATAACCGACAAAAACTTCTTAAAATAAGTCATCTGCATACAAGGTATGAATTATCCAGGTCTCCTACCTTCTGAAATATAAAGCTTTATGCCAGGTTAGGGGGGGGGGGGCACAAACATGTTTAACCCTGCCACATTCGATATGTGCCTGTCCCAAGTCATGAGTCTGTAATTGAGGGGTTGTCATTTGTTGCTGTTTATCATATTTGTTTTTCACTTCTTGTTTTGTAGTTTTTTCTAGTGTTGTGCTGTTGTACCTCTGTCTTAGGATGGGGAGGTTTTGGTGCCAGTTACATGTTTAAAAGCGCCACAGTCTGTATGTACCTGTCCTGAAGTCAAGATCCTGTAATTCAGTAGTTGTCTGTTGTTGCTGTATATCATATTACTTTTTCTTTTATTGATTTGTACATAAATCAGGCGGTTATTTTTCTCATTTGAATGGTTTTATATTTGTCATTTCAGGGCCTTTTATAGCTTGCTATGAGGTATGGGTTTTACTCATTGTTAAAGGCCAGTCAGAGACCTATAGTTGCTTACTTCTACGTCATTTGGTCTCTGGTGGAGAGTTGCCTTATTGGCAATCATGCCACAATTTCTTATTTTTATATATTTTACAAATAGTGTACTCGCCACCACCAGATTGTAATCCCTATGGCTTGCATTATGCCACTTTAGTCGCAGGTGAGACAATAAAATTAACCTGTTTCATGTTAATGGGCATTTAATTTTTCTAGAAGTCCATGGTGAGAATGACTTCAGATTTTAGAATTATCCTTCTAAATATCAAATTAATATGAAATTCCAAAAACTGTTTTATGTGAACACCGGTAGCCCACAGGCACTTGTCTCTAAAAAAAAATTCCTATATACCTTGATATAACATTAAGGTATATAGGAAAAAAAAATTCAGAAACAAGTGCCTGTGGAATAGCCTGTCCTCTTGGGCTGTCCTAAATCAATTATAAAATCTAATTTATTCTTCCAATCCAACCACAGACACTATTTATGTAAAGTTCATTCTATTGATAAATTTGTCAATAACCCAACCATCCACAGAAATTTAAAATGTAGTGCCTTCAAAGACTCAATAACTGTTTATAAAAAGACCTTAGTAAACTTCAATTCTATCAACTTGACAAAAGACAATTTTGTTGGACCAATGCCATCATCTTTATTTTATATACTTGCTTACAATTAACTTCAAATTTTGCAAAAAGATACAATGGAAAAGGACCAGAAATCATATCCATATATTAGGCCTCATATTTCCAAGATTTTTTCATTTTTTTATGTCCCATTGTGCCTTGTCTGTCCTGTATCAGTTTTTAGTCTGGGTAGTTTATCATAAGTTGTAGTGAAATCAATTTGAACTTAAGTACACATGTTCAGTATGATGTGAATTGAAGAACAATCTATATATATAGTGTGAGCTTTTGCTCTATTTTGAAGGCATCACTGTGTCTTTGAGATGAAGAGCAACAATAACAGCACTATTCCTTTGCTTTTAATTTCATTAAGTGTGTGTAGGGATTTTGTGTTGTTAATTATAACACCATACCCTTTTTCAATTATATGACCAGAGGTTGTTTCTCGAGCTGTGTGGAAACTTTTAAAATTTTCCCTGTGCTTGAAAGGTATGCTTATATTTTTACAGTTATGATGCACTTATTCTTGAGATTACATCTCTAGTAATCATGGTAATGTGTAGAACATTTTTCTCTGGTTATAAATATACTGAAAAATAACTTTTTAAGTTTCCAGGTCTGGAAAAATGGGTAAAGTTCCATAATTAAAGGTGCACAACTTCCAATATATGTGTCAATCTTTCTGTGAAGTTTTCAGGGAATAGTTAAATGCACAATAGGTACACTTTTTTTCCAGACCAGCCCAACATCACCATACTGCAAGCTGGTTTTATACCTGCAACCCAGCCAATTAGCATATTGCAAAAATTATGATTCCATTGTGACTGCTAATTAATTGACTGTCAAAGAATAAATTTGTCTTTTAAAATTTTGACCTTTTAAAACCAAAATAAACGACAAGGGAAATTATTATAATAACTTCAGATAAAGCATAACACAGAGATATGTCTCAACTTTTTGTTATTTTGATAGTAAAATGCAAATGTTGTGATTAAAATAGCAATGCTTTGACATGCAAGTTATGCAAATTATTCAAAGTCAATAAACCATGACTGAAGGTACAGGGCCAAATAATCTCCATGGAATTGAGATGTGTCATTGCTTATACAACTGCACACCAAATATCATTGACCTACCACTAGTGGTTCCCCATAAACTGACCTAATCACAAACTAATACATGTAAACTAAGCAAAAGTTTCAACGTCAATAGTCCATGACTAAGAGGGCAGGGCCAAATAATCTCCTTGGAAATGAGATGTGCCAATGCTAATACAACTGCATACCATATATCATTCACCTACCGCTAATGGTTCCCCATAAACTGACCTAATCACAAACTAATACACCTAAACTAAGCAAAAGTTTCAAAGTCAATAGACCATGACTACGAGGGGGGGCCAAATAATCTCCATGGAATGATATGTGCTAATGCTGATACAACTACATACCAAGTATCATTGACCTACCACTAGTGGTTCCCCATAAACTGACCTAATCAAAAACTCATACATTGTTGATGCAGCCACTGGAAACAGCATACCTATGTCTCACTTTTTGACTCCCATCAAGGCAAGACAAAAATGAGGCAAACATTGTCACTCATCATTCTTAGTCCTTTTTACTGGTCATAATGGTCAAAACAGATATTTCAAGAGAATTTTCCATATTTTATTAAGCAAATATCACAATATGCTATAAAGTGTATGTATAAACAGTGAGCAAGAGATAACAAATAAAGATATCTTGAAAACAATAACAAGAATCACACAAAGATATATGTTTCTTAGAAAATAAACATCTAAGTTCTGTAGAAAAGCATTTGATAAACACACACTTTTTTATACAATTCCAAATCAGAATATTATTAGATAAGGAAAATTGTTCTGGATTTAGTTCAAATTTCAAAATTTTACAGACAATTCGAATTTAAATTCAATATTGGACCTAAATGAAGATTGAATAGCCAGTCATCCAAATGACCTAAAAATGAATATAACTCTTTTGCTTTTTAGATTTTCTGTGACAAATTCATCAATAGTTAGTTTTAAACCCAGTGTGGAAATGAAATAGAGATTCTTTAATAATACTGTCATATTCTTACCCATCAACAATTATGATTCTTTCAGCAGAAAAATACCTTGGTAACATATAATCATACAATAAGTATATAAGACATATAAAAATACTCAGTGCACAGCATAACAACATTACATGAGTAAAACAATTATTGCATCAAACATTTATAATACTGATGATAATAAAATAAAACTCTGATTAAAAACTAAGTGCAACAATAGAAAAAGAATCCTTAAACCACATGTCTCATTTGATTTTTGAAAGAATTTAAGGAATTATGGCCTAGGTGTAATATAACGAATTTGTTGTAGATCATTAAAAGTGACTGGATGTCCCTTTCCAGTCAATGGTGTACACTGTCCTATTCCATTCAGCTCACTCTTTAAACCATACCAAGAACTAGCTACAACAGGACCATTTCTACTGTGATCATATTGTTTTCTATCTCTTGCTGTTCCTAACCAGTTGTAAGTGCTCCTAGAATTTAGATTTCACAATGAATAATAACCCTCATTACAATCTGTATGGACACTCAGATAATTATTTTTCTTGTTTTTCCCCACTGTCTTGTTTTCTTTTATTTTTTTACGAGAGAGAAACATGACTTAGTCTTTAACATAAGGTTAAAAGATATTTCACTGTGAAGTTAAATATAGCTCTAACAAAAACCCAAAACAAACAATGATTGCTTAAAAACTAATTCTCAAAATATAATAGTATTGGTCCCATGTACATTTACTCCATATCCTTTCATTTTCTATATATCCTTAATGATACAGTCTTGATCAATGAAAACTAATGTTGGTATGCTTATTAAAAATCTATCAGATATAAATGTAGCTGAACATATGATATTATATAGTAAGTAGCAATATTTCTCTCTCAAAATACATCATTTGATATGAAACACATCAAACTTTCAGGTGTGGTTTTCTAGGAGGTAGTTCAGTATGTTTTGGTGGACGTTCCTTAGGATGGATGAGGGGATAAACTTTATCTTCTGGATTGTTGTCAATTCTCCTATGATATATTCTTTGGACTCCGCCATTTATTGATCTGCAAGTGAAATAAGTTTTATTTCTATAAATTCACCACCCACTAACCATGCATCTAAGGGAGATAATTGAACTACACTAAATGCTACCAAAATCCAATGGAACAGGTACAATCAGCAGAGTGTCAACAATTGTGAAAGGGACATCCAAAAACGTATAGCAAAATTACACTGTATGCATAAGCATTAATACTTTAGAAATTAGAAATACATTAATACTGTAATGGTAAAATTGACTAGGAAAGATACTTACATTTATGTAAAATAAAGTTATATAAAAGCAGATGGCTCAAAAATAAAAAAAAATACAAGTTATAACAGCCAACAAGTATACTGTTTTACTCATAAATCACATTATATAAATAACAAAATTTCTTAACTAGGAACAATAAGAAAGGCAAGACATTTACTGAACAACTTACTTTTGTTGAGCTTTTTAAAATAATATTTTCTATTCTAGCCATTATTTTACATGATTCTTCTACTTAGCACCATGCAGTTATATTAGAATTGTAAATTTTAATTAAATGAATAATGTATCAATGCATAACAAATTTAATTGACATACAATAGTGTTTACGGATACCATCGAACTGAAAAAGTGTAAAAGTCAAACTAAAACTTGACAATCTGTGAAAGTTATGACAGGTGCTAACATATATTAAATATCCCCCCTTTTTTCCCTTGAAAAAAATAAGACAAATCTTTTATTAACTGATCTTAAATATAGTTACATAATTGTACAGATAAATGCATTAGTGAAAGTCATATGGATGCAATATTTTAAAGACGTTATCTCTATCAATATTCCGTATAGAATCTGGTAAAGGTTTAGGAGTTTTCAATTGATGTTTCTTTGCTGGTTTATTCGCCTTGGTCATGTGATCATTTGGTTGTATGACTTCTCTGAAAAAATCAGGTTGTTGTGGTTATTGGTCTTTTATTAACTACATCCCACACCACAAAAACTACAATACAAGTATTTATACAAGATCTAGTCCACTGATTCTGTTACATGATTTTTGGGGAATTCACCATTGACAGTTTTTACAATGTCATATTTATCAGACATGAGGTTCATCCTACGATTGTTCCTATTATCATCACTTGTGTATGTTGTATTTTCTTTGAATGGATAAATAACTTTGTATGCCAAATCACAGTGAGGTGCATAATTTACACGATTGCGATAACGAATATTAAAACCATCCTCATGAAGTCTGAATTTCTTAATATTTGTCCTGAAATTTCCAAATTGCACAATTATACATTTTTCAAAGGGTGCAAGCTATACATCTAATTAAGAAAATGTTAAGTAAAAGGTTAAATTTAAAGTGTAAATTAATACTGATATTCGTAAAAAAGACAAGAGCCAACATTTTGATTAGTAACATTGTAAGTGGACTAGATCTTGTAGCAGTTAGAAATTTAGTAATCACTAAACATTACCAGTAGAAAGAAAATATCAACGAATTAAAGACTTTTAACAAAACTTTATATATATTTATAACAACCAACACCTATTTGTACCAAACACCATGCCTGACTACTTCTTTTAAACTCTCATACAATGGCCATGAGATGGGCTAAGAAACACCAACCCCCTCCCAACAATCTTCCCTACAGGCATCTTCATTTTTGCTAGTAATATTCTACTACAAGATGCACAAGAACCATAATAAATTATCTCAGATATTGTCAGATATAACAAGATTCACTGAAAAAGATGCATGACAACTTCTGAATTTACATTTCATGACAAATTGACCTACACCATTTCTTCACTGACTGTCATGATTAAAGAAGAAAGATCTTATAATATTCAAAGTTAGGCAAGTTACAGTTGATCAGATCTTTCCCAAACTGATTCAAATTATATATTGCAGAACAGTTTTTAATTTTTAGATCAACATTAAGTTTAAAAGAAGTTTTACCAAACATCCAATATTCAACCCCATGAAAAGCAAAATGATGAGCATAAAACGAATTTCTGAATGTCACATAGTATCCCCACTAGTGTATTTTTTTAAAACAGTGTATGATACGAAACATTTTAGATCACCTCAAGAGATTTTCTTCTTTCTTTCTTACTTGTCTTGTGATTCTTAATTCATAAATAGAAAATGTATGTAAAACATCAATTTTGAAAGTTTTTAGGCACATACTTTTCCCCTTTAAGATTCTAACTAAAAAGGTAAAGAAAAACACTAACTGGAAGGAGAATATAAGGAAAGATTTAGTAATGTTTCTAGTGCAGAGAGTATAAAGTTAATGTTTGTAATTGTAAGCTAATAAACAAAAGAATAACTAAAACAGTTATATATCATATAATCATTGTTTCTAAGAAAGGAATGTCTTTTGTTGTTCATTATTTGCACAAGCAGCTGTATATTAGCTGGACAGCAAAGCAAAAAAAACAACAAAATTTCTAGAAAGTATGTATGTCAAACAACTACTTGGCATGCTGTGAAGTCTAAGATGAATCCAAGATAAATAAGTTAACATAATGTGAAGTGTATCAATTATCTTTTGGCTGTTGTATTTGAAATTTTATAATTCTCTTGAAAATTTTGAAAATAATACTGGACTCATTTTAATATCCAGAACCTGAATTCACTTCTTGTCCACCTATACATACACACACACACACATAGAAATATAACTTGCAGACTTAAAACAATGTAGTTTGTGTCCGGATATTGTGTGCAAATCAATTTAATAGCCATGACAATCGTAATGTTTGGGGACAATTACATATAGCAAGCAAGGTATTAGGGTATAATCATTGTAGATTATTTATGAAACTTTCTGAAACAGATAATTTCAACAAAAGAGCTTTCAGTAAATGCAAAACAAGCAAATATTTCCCATTCCACTGAAATTTTTTGAGAAACAAAATGTTATATTTAAAATGTACATGAATGCAAAATGATCAACGTACATTTGTAACAACAGCTCCAGGATACATAATACGATAAATTGGGTCAACGTGCAGTGGAGGATTCCCCTGATCTGCCATAAGTCTATAAACAAAATTGGGGTCATGAACCACTTCCTTGAAAACCACACCCTCTTGATATTTGAATGGTTCTTTCACCATTGTATGCTCTCTAAAAATGATAACAAATAAAATATAATTATGTATCTTGAGACATGAAAGTCCTCATAGCAAGAAATGTTTTATTCAAAATAATCAGTCTGACAGTTAAGGTAGACTGAAAGTGAGGATTTGATCAGTGATTAATATTCTCATTTTGTACAACATAAAATCATGATGCCTGATAAATATTTACAATAAATTTCATTCACGAATGCTGCAGTAATGAGAAGTTATCAAATGTGTATGCTTCTATTTCCATTTTGCTATAATGAAAACTGTGATACAGAGAAGTGATCAAAATATTTTATCGTATATACATGTATCTATGTATGTTTCCATTTCTAGTTTTCTAAAGACTTTTATTTATTTAGTTAAAATTTTGACATCTGGTAGTTTCCTATATATTGACATGGAAACATTTTCTTCCTATATTATCTATGTAAATTAGCATGCTTTTTTTTATTGCAAATATGTGTGGCGGTACAAATCACTTGAGTATTATAATAAGAACACATACTGATTAAATTGCCTTCAATGGCAGAAGGACGAGGTCAGAAGCAATCCTCTGTTTAGAAAATAAAAAAGTGCACACACTAAAATATGCAACCAGGTTAACTAATAATGATTGAATTGGCTCCAAAAAGGACAAATTCAAAGGATCCATGAAAATAAGAGCAAGTCAGATGAACACTGTCAAACTGACAACCCTTCTACATATATACACCAAATATAGTTGACCTTTTACTTGGTGCTATTAGAAAATAGATCCAATCACAAAAAATATTGTTGCTTAATAAACCATGGAAATATAGTCAAGGTCAGATATTTGGAAACAGGCTTAATCATAAAAACATTGACCACTGAAACATGAAATGAGGTCAAGGTCAGGTGAATGCTGTCTGACTGACATGTCTAACTTGAAAAGATTCTATATTCAACATTTTTTTCATTTACACATCTACTAGTAACAAGAAAATAACATTTAAACAATGAAAAAATGTCATTTACATGTGCATACTGTACCAGTCCTGGAAGCAACATTTGAACAATGTAAAAATGGCAAGGTCGCAAAAACATGATTGAAGGGCAATGCCTCCAACATAAACATGCAGTTCAGAGGTGGGGATGCTTTTGCAGCTGTATACAAAATATCAATAATCTATCATAGATACTTATTTGTATATGGCCATAGTCAGAAAACATAACATTTTTTTAGTTCACATGAATTCCAAAACTGGAATGTAACACCCATGTCCTGCTCCATAATACATGTATGTCGCAGACAAGACAAAAACTGATTACTGATAGCTATCCTATGTTACATTATTGAAAGTGAAGTTTATAGGTCAATTACTTATTGTTTTTATAATATTGCAGGGAGATTCTGATGCTTCAATAAAACAAATTAATTATTTAGCATGCAAACAGAAAATATGCAAGAGGATGCATTGCAGGCATACATTTGTAATACAAACTCTAGCCACATTTCATTTGTACAATATCAGCAAGTTCAAAAATTTTTGTAAGCAAGCACATACAATTGTTTATGTTCCCTTAGAGATAACAGTACAGAAAAAAAACATATCATAACTATCAGATCATTGTGATAGACATACACACTACTCAGTAAATGAATATATATCTGTCTATCTATTGGTTAGATATAGGAAGATGTGGTATGAGTGCCAATGAGACAACTCTCCATCCAAGTAACAATTTATAAAAGTAAACCTACTTTACTTTGTATTCAAGTTGTTTGGTCCAATCAATCTAAAAATACTAAAGACAGTTGAAAGACATTTCATACAGAATGAAAGTAGCACTCGTTTCATCTAAAGAGAGTGTCTTATCACAGTGATTGATTTATAATGGTTGGTGTTTTTCTGTATTGTAGATATCATTCACAATTTAATGATATGTTATGGTGAGTGTTAAACATAAGGCTTTGAATATTGCACTAATGACTATTGTACAACGAAAAACTTCAAAGGCAAATTTTTTCAACCTGTTCTCTGAGAATTATATACAGCTACCCCTTTTAAATTTAATGGTCAAAACTTCTGCTGAATTCAATGAAATATTTTCATTAATTTCTTTTAAGGTTCAAAACTCTACTAGTTAATTATATCTTTTATGGAATTTTAACTATCAGAAAGATATGAAAATTACTAACCTGCTTTGTTCAAAATGACCAGGTCCTGAATACAAAACTGTATCTTTCATATCAGCACCTCCATATCCTGGCATTTCATTACTCTGCAATGTTGAATAATAAGACATGCAATCACAATATGGATTAATTTATTCTTACATTATCCAAACAGTACCATTTTCACTGCATCAAATTGACACACCCTGGCTGTACATTTCTATCTTATGAAATAACAGGTCTTTGTTATTGCAGAGATATATACACAACATATATGTATTATACCAATATCAGAAATTTTTAACTTAAGTAACTTAGTGAAATCTTGTGACATTTATATAGTTCCAAACCCCAAAGAAACTGAAACTACATGTACCAATCACAAATTGACTTTTCAATATTATGATAAATATCCACTAGGATGACTGTAACAAATTGGACATTTTTATAATCCATGTAATCAAGGATCTTAAGGTATAGATAGACAAATATGATTAGAATACATCACCAAATTTACTCTATAGTACAAAAAACATTTGCACTTGGAAAAGTTTTCAAGACATGGCTGGAATTAAATACACAATAGACGTATTTACACTTGTATGCAAATTTGTCCACCATAAATAAAAATTTGTAAGGGTTCTGCGGAACCCAGTGTGTCGCCTACTTTTGCTGTTAATCGCAGGCTCAACAAAAATGAGGAAAAAAATTAATGAAAATATTCCTCTCTATACTATCTTTTGATTGTAAGTAGCTTCTGTCCAAGTTTGGTAAAAATCCAGGATAGTTTATGAATCTAATAAATGTTTTAAAAACTTAAACTGCAGACTGTATGTAATGTTAACTGGAAGAAAAACTAAGTCCATTTATAAGTAAAATACGGAAAAATGGAACAAAATTTCCTTCTAGATACTAGCTTTTAATCATAAACAAGCTTCTGTCCAAGTTTGGTACAAATCCAAGACAGTTTAAGAAAGTTGTTAAAATTTTAAAAACTTTAACCACAGAGTGAATGTAATGTTAACTGGCAGAAAAACTAAGTCCATTTATAAGTAAAATACTGAGAAAATGATTTTTTTTTTTACAAAATTTACTTCTGGATACTATCTTATGATCATAAACAAGCTTCTTTCCAAGTTTGGTAGAAATCCAGGATAGCTTAAGAAAGTTATTAAAATTTCAAAAACTTTAACCACAGAGTGAATGTAATGTTTCCTGGCAGAAAAACTAAGTCCATTTATAAGTAAAATACGGAAAAAATGGAATTTTTATTTACAAAATTTACTTTTGGATATTATCTTATGATCATAAACAAGCTTCTGTCCAAGTTTAGTAGAAATCCAAGATAGTTTAAGAAAGTTATTAAAATTTCAAAAACTTTAACCACAGAGTGAATATTTGTGGACGCCGCCGACGGAATGTAGGATCGCTATGTCTCGCTTTTTCGACAAAAGTCAAAGTCTCGACAAAAATCACACTAGTTCCTGAAAATAAAGTGATCAATGCTTGGCATCAGAAGGTTATTTGGAGGCAGATCTAAGGTCATTCGGAGACAAAATTCAGCTAAATACCAAACTGTAAATATGTTTATATGGGGACAAAGTGCCCAATAACAGTATGAAAATTCGTAAGGGTTCCGCGGAACCCAGTGTCTCGCCTACTTTTGCTGTTAATCGCAGGCTCAACAAAAATGAGGAAAAAAATCAATAAAAATATTCCTTTAGATACTATCTTTTGATTGTAAGAAGCTTCTGTCAAAATTTGGTATAAATCCAGGATAGTTTATGAATCTAATAAATGTTTTAAAAACTTTAACTGCAGACTGTATTTAATGTTAACTGGAAGAAAAACTAAGTCCATTTATAAGTAAAATACGGATAAACAGGTACAAAATTTTAACAAAATTTCCTTCTAGGTACTAGCTTTTGATCATAAACAAGCTTCTGTCCAAGTTTGGTACAAATCCAGGATAGTTTAAGAAAGTTATTAAAATTTTAAAAACTTTAACCACAGAGTGAATGTAATGTTTCCTGGCAGAAAAACTAAGTCCATTTACAAGTAAAATACGGAAAAACAGGAATTTTATTTTTACAAAATTTACTTCTGGATACTATCTTATGATCATAAACAAGCTTCTGTCCAAGTTTGGTAAAAATCCAGGATAGTTTAAGAAAGTTATTAAAATTTCAAAAACTTTAACCACAGAGTGAATATTTGTGGATGCCGCCGCCGGAATGTAGGATCGCTATGTCTCGCTTTTTCGACTAAAGTCGAAGGCTCGACAAAAATCAAGTAAACGAAAAATAATATATATTACTAATGAACTCGACATCGTTAACTATTTTTTTCTAACAGTTGAGCTTGCCCATTACCCTGTTACTGTTAAGGACACTACCATGTTGTAAGTCATATGATTTCCCACAAATTTGTGTAACTGATTCAGTGATTATGAAAAAGAATAATGAGGACAAACATTTTAAATTTTTGAATTTGTTCTGTTATGTGTAATAAAATGAGTTTAGAGAGCTCTTATTCAACATACGATTTTATAGCAAACAAAATGAATTCTCTTGTGAAACTCATCTCAGATAAATCAGGCAGATTTTTGTATCTGAACAAAGATACTGTACAAAGATCAGTACTACGCCACCCTTGTATATTTGTTGTCTTTAGGTATAAATTATTGTGTTTTTAATTAAACAATACTTTAAAACAATGTCAAATATAAAATTCCTAACAATAGGACCAACATGGAATACACTTCTGTAACTGAGTTACTTTTTCGCCAGAAATTATAAATTGCTGGGATTTTTTTACAATAAATGTTTATATCTATTGAAATCAGCTGTTAATGGGATATTATAGAGTATTTTAAAGGTTTGCTTGACTTCGTTCCTTTTCAAGATAACATCTCCCTCATATTAGTTATAAATGCATACTTACTTACTTAATGATGCATGGTGTGTTTCGGAACAAATATTGAAATAAAAACTTTTTTGATTTTGAGGTCATTTTTTTTAAGTTTGCAGAAATTGGTAAAAAGAACACCTGAATTTCACAGTTTTTAGGGGACATAAGGGACACTACCGTACTAAGAGTACTATTCTGTAATTCTGTAATATGGTTTGGGCAATCATTAAAATTAAAGCTAATAAAGGTTATTCGTCAGAAGTTTCAACTCAGGAGTCAGGTGACCTGCAAATATAAATAAAGGTGTTACCTGAGGTCCCTCTAAAAGGCGCACTTGAGCATCTCTCTTCCGTTCTATAATTCTTTGGCGTCTCAATGCCTCGTTATGATATGCAGATTCTGCCATTATGTTATTCTGCTCCCAAATGAGTGTATGAACGAACAGTGGCTTCTAGTGTTGTCAAAGAAACGCACATGCGCGACAATTCATTCCCCTTCAGAAGCTGCTTCCTTATTTTCATTGTTTATGGCTATCATTCAAACGCTACTAAAACCTTGATTACTACTGGGTAGCATAAATTGTTTGTCTGATCCAAATTCGGCTATGCAAAATTAAAACCAGAATTTTAAAAGAATACGGAAAAAAGAAATGACAAAATTTTATGCGAAAATCAAATGGATTTGAAATTATACGGGACTGGCGCTCCTAACCTTGAACAATCTCCTCTGTCTGTATGGGAGATTGAACCTTGAAGGAGATATATAGTAATATTGCTAGAAATGAAAGATTTTGTAGAAAATAAAATTGAGACGAATTGCCAAAATTACAAAAGGTAAAGAGAAAACCCACAGTGCCTGTGGAGAAACCCATGAAACAAACTTTCCACAATTTTATTTGAAATTTAAAACTATCAATTTAAAGCCTAATAGTAAGTAAGGTGAATAAGTAGCTATAATTGAAAAAAAAATCAATTTTAATTTTGTTGAATACTAGTGGTGCCAATCTGGGACTATTACACTAACAATATATTATGTTATAGTGCCAATAAATTCCCTCCATATATTAGCCAACATGTCTGAAAAAGGGAGCAACTCGACGAGAATAGCAGTAAAGTTTGTTCCAATTTAATGCCGGCTCAGGCTGTCTGTTGTAATACTAGACCGACCGTGCGAGACCCTCATTGGTAGTCAAGGTCGTTAAACATCCCCGTAGCAGTAGTAATATTCTAGACATATGTATAAAACATTAAACATCAAGCATATTTTATTTCCAATTCGGAGCCCTTGTGGGCCGGCATACAGATACATACATGTTATGAGAATAGAATGAACCAAATAGAGATAGCAATAATATAAACTATGTTTTGACAAATGATGTTATTTTAGTAGTTATATTAAAAGATTTAAGTACAGTTTAAATCTTTTGTATGATGTCATAATACAAAATGTTTACAGAAATAATATGTAAACATATATTTAAAGAATGTCCTTGTTTCCTATTTCATAATTAGTTTACTGCCATGAAATTTGCAAGTATACATAAAATGGTTTTGTCTTAATTATTGAAAAGCCAATACAATTTTTGCCAATTGTTTAACAATAAATAGTTTTGACATAATTGAACAATTTTATTTGTCATTTGTTGATGTTCATTGGCATAGAGTGGACATTCGAGCAAAAAATGTTGTTCATTCTCAAGTTCGGATAATGTACAATGAGTGCATAATCGATCTTCGTTTTTGTATACATATGGTCTCTGGAAATACCTCTTTCACATGGAAAGCCTTCAAACAGACTGATCATCTGTTGTGTTGCGTCCGCTTTATCATCGCTTACCTGCATTCCGTATATCATGATCATATCATCTAGTGACGTGTCATCCAAGTTATCATCAGTAAAGAGGTTCTGGATGAGGGTTGTAACTTAGTTATATATGTATCATATGTGTTTTCAATTTCAGACCTCCTAGAATTGTAGCGATGACCCTATACTATTATGTTTGACAATGGCATACTCCAATACGACAATTATATGCTGAGAAATTTCCATTATCACTGTTGACAAGCGGATGATGGTAACTGAAGTTACCACGATCCCAATATGGCGGAGGGGAATCCTCATAAGATCTTCCCTCTTAATTACTTTGTTTTTAATTAAATGTGGCTAACATTACTCAGCCGTCGTTTGGTTATTAACTTTTGCAATGAGTCTGTAAAATATTAACCTTAAACAGTTGTCCATTACTTAGAAAATAGAGAGTGAAAAAAGTACGTTGATGATCAGTGGCGGATCCAGGGGGAGGGTTCCGGGGGTTGGAACCCCCCCCCCCCCTTTTGTCGATCAAGGCATTTGAATGGGGACATAAAGTTGGAAACCCCCCCTTTTTGCAGATCAAGGCATTTGAATGGGGACATAAAGTTGGACCCCCCCTTTATCCTGGGTTGGGAACCCCCCTTTTGAAAATGGCTGGATCCGCCCCTGATGATGGTAACTGTTCATGTTATTTTTGAAAGATCGTGGTAGGTGATTTCTGGGATGGTGGTAACTTGCCAAAAGGTTGTATAAAACGACAAACTAAGTACAATTTAAGCCTTGATATATGGGCCCCCTCACCCTTAAATTAATTTACGTTACGTATTTCGTCCTATATTATGACCCATAGTTGAGTACTACGTATCGGTATCAGGGGCGGATCCAGACACTGTGAAAAAGGAGGGGTGGGCTAGCCAGGGTTTCTCAGAAAAAAGGGGGGTGCTAGTACATTTTTTGTCAATTTGTCACATGAAAAAGACAAATTTTTCAATAAAAAGAGGTGTGTCAATCCCCGGCACCCCCCTTTTTGGATCCACCACTGAGTATCGCTCTGGATCTTTATATATAACCAATTTCATAATATATATTCACCATTGATATTTTTGTATTCTATCGAAAAGACAATACTATGGAAGTCACCAACGAAAGTGAAAGAAGCTTGATTGTGGTAAGTTTTTTTTTATATTGTACACTGGTCTACACTCGTTTTAAAATTATTTATTTACACCATTAAAGTCCTTAAAATTGATAATTGCTTTTAATATATTCATTACAGAACATCTAGAATTTCTGTTTTACTTATGTAAAATATAAAATGTGTAAACGATTCCTTCTATTCACTATATGCTTTGATAAATGAGGATGTGTGGGGATATGATTTTGAGATATCAATAGGAAAAAAATACCTTTCCGGCAATGATTTTAGAAAATGAAAAATATGGAATGATTGGGGCGTAACATTTTGTTTCAGGAATTTGCGAATTTTACTGACATATATACCTAATAATTGTAATTAATATGATGTGGATTTAAAGGATGTGTGTCTGACAAGTTTGAATGGTATGAAATGTTTTCCAGAGATTCCTCTCTGGTTTCACTTCAAAGCCGAACACAATTATATGTATATTTCCTGTTTCTGTTTCCCAAACCTGCTATATTGAGGAGGGGAGGAGGGGGTCTGATCCCGAAATCCCAAGCTTAAAAGCTTGAAATCCAGAGGCCCCGAATTTAAAGAAATTTTAATCCCGACATCCTGAAATTTGAAAAAGGCTTAGTCTTTTGAATTTTTATTTGTTTAAATATTTGATTCTTTGTTGAAACACATATAGTTTTTGAGTTGGTATTACAACACTGTTTGTGAAGTTGTTGCATTAAAGAAAGTTTCATTTCACAAAACATTTTAATTTGTTACCCCGACACATTTTTGTCTCTTGCGCTAGTATTGGTCTATACTCTAATATAGTGGTTTCAGTTAAGATGGGTTATTGTGTTTCATTTCATGTATAATGATGTTAAACACGGTATGATTGAAAAGAAACCTCGTGTAATATAAAAGTTACCATCATCTCCTAACTATTTTGATCGACAGTTACCGCCATCCTATCTTAGAGTTACCATCATCATCGCATTTTTATTGTGTTCAATTTTCTCAGTAACGGACAGCTGTTTAAGGTTAATATTTTACAGACTCATTGTAAATGTTAATAACCAAACGACGGATGAGTAATGTTAACTACATTTATGTAAAAACAAAGAAATTAAGAGGGAAAGATCTTACGGGGATTCCCCTCCGCCATATTGGGATCGTGGTAACTTCGGTTACCATCATCCGCTTGTCAACAGTGATTATTTGACATTTATATCATTATTTCTTCTTCTTGTGGTTATTTTTGTCTCGTTGTTTCCCTTCTCCTAGACTTAGTTTTAACATAGTTATTTATAGCGAACTGCAAACAACTTATTATACCTCGCTACTTTGCGGAGTGCGAAATAGTGGCCGTGTAGCGGCATTACTGCCATTAGCATATTTTCGTGTTTTTTTTTTTCAAACGCTACTACATGTGAGAGTTCGTTTACGTTCTTGGGTCAAATTGCTTTCTGTGCTAACCATTAACAGTCCTATTCCGAAAGATTATCATAGTTTCTCAATGACATCACGCATCAAATATCGTCGAGGGAATTCCGGAAATTTCTTCCTAAGGTCGTGGACTTCAATTTCGGTTGTTTACCTCTAAATAATGACGAAACATCCAAAGGTTGAACCTCGTCTTTTATTTGTAATTTCCTAATAAACACCTAAAAACTCCTCAGTGGGTGCATGGATGAATGTGATAGACTTCTTATGAATTATCTTAGTAAATAGGTCTATAATAGTTCGAAACTTACATATTTTGCTGAATATTTATGAGCCGTTGGTTGCTTTCAGGGTAATTGGCGGTATAAAAAGAAAACTTTCAAGTGTCTGGTTGAAGAAACATACCTGGTTGAGGTATTCTGTTTCAAGAGATGCCCTATATTGCGCATGTTGTGTTTTATTTAGGAATGAGAATACCCGTGATAAATCGTTCGTTACCACGCCCGTCTCCGATTGGTCCAACATCCATAACTACATTAAGCGACACGAACGACTTGAATCCCATTCTCATAATGATCAATGTTCCCTCCATTTCGTCGATGTCAAGGAATCTAAGACAGAACCCATCACTTCACTGCTTTCGACGAAAGCTAGCTCGACGAAATACAAGGAAGACATTGAACGTAACAGACACATACTTAGCCAGATCATCGACGTATTAATTCTTTGTGGTCGTCAGAATATTGCCATCAGGGGGTATACTCCAGAAAAAAGTAATTTAATGGCAATTTTGTGCCATACAGCCAAACAAGACGAAATATTGAAATCTGCGAAATTCAAGTTCACTTCTCCGGACATACAAAATGAGATACTGACCATGTGTGGCGAGATCGTACGAAATCGTATTGTTCGCGATTGTAATAAAGCAAATTTCTTTGCTTTGATTGGGGATGAAGCAACCGAAGTTTCCACCAAAGAACAGGTGTCTGTTTGTGTAAGGTTTGCCGATAATATTGATAGTAAAATTTTGATGAGAGAGGAGTTTTTAGGGTTTGCTAGGGCATTAGCAACAACAGGCGAGGTTCTAGCTGATTTGTTTATTTCCACGCTCTAACAATATGGCTTACAAATTGGAAATATGAGGGCACAAGGGTATGATGGCGCGCCCAATATGTCCGGCATATACAAAGGAGTCCAAGCCAGGATTAAAGAAATCGTCCCGACGGCAAATTATGTGCTCTGTAAAGCACACGTGTTGAACCTTGTCATTGTACATGCTTCCCAAGACCCCTCCGTCAGAACGATGATGGCTACAATACAGGAAATAGCGTTTTCCTTTCACTATTCTGCTAAAAAGTTTAGAAATTCTAGACGAACTAGGACAGAACCAGATTGTGAAAGATAAACTTGACGGAAAATCCAAAATCCAAACACTTTGTGAAACAAGCTCTGCTCTATCTAGTTTTAAAGCCGCTTTTCCCGTGATCGTAAGTTCGCTTGAGTATTTGCAAAGTAAGGGTGATGTAAAATCTGATGTCCAACTTTCGGCTATTCTGAGACTTTACCCAAATATATTCTGTATTCTGCAAATACTTCTCACCATGCCACCCTCAACCGCTACTGCTGAACGCTCTTTCAGCGCTCTGAAACGCGTAAAAACGTATCTGAGATCGACCATGGGACAAGAAAGACTTTTTCACTTGCACTGCAGCACGTTCATTCTGATTTTGACATCTACACTAAAGAAGTTGTTGACACGTTTAACAATGCTAGGCAAAGGAAAATGTTACTCTCCTAAAGGACCTCGGTTGTTAACTTCAGTCTTACATACGAACGTCACATTCATATATCACCAAATTAAAAATTGATTGTTTGAATTGCTTTGTTTTCGTATGTTAACATATATATGTCATGAGATGATCCAGTTCTCTATCCCTTTCTTTCTCTGAAGCATGATAAATTGGCGAGCATTGCAAAGTTTTTAGATTTTTTTAGTCAGTTCTAGGTCTTTGATTTGATATACCGGTATAGCAAAACACTCAACTGTGCATACTTCAACTTCAATATAACCCTCTCTGCTTGCAAATTTCTGGGGCTTCACCCCAGACTTCCCGGGCGCTGCCCTGGACCTGCTGGGGGCCATAAGCGACCCTCGGATCCCTTATACCAGAGCTTAGTAACTTTAAACTCGAAGGCACAGTCAGGACAACGACATTTTAACGGACCATTTAGCGAACTTTTTTAGTAAATTCTGTCTCACAAAAATATGTTTCTTAATTATGCATTCAATTAACCACGATTTACCCTAATCAAAAGAGATCAAGGCGCTCATTAGTATATGGAATTGGAACAACAATCTTACCACGAATATTGATTGATAGACATAGTTATTTGTTTGTGTCCGATGGACCCGCACGTTTTGCATTTATGAATTGGTTGTAAGACCTTTGAGGCACTTCTTTTTAACCATCTTAAATCGAAAAAAGATTCATTTTCTGCAAAAAAGGGTCCAAAAATATTTTTCGACTCGCTCCGCTCGGCGAAATTTTTTTGACTCGCTACGCTCGGCAACTTCTGCGTCCACATCATTATAAGTCTACCTACGCCACTGTGTAGGATAAAATTTATTCTTTCCTATGACACGCCATCATTAAATACATATATCTTGGACAGTTAAGCCAATCCACGTCACCGGAAAAGCAAAGTTTCTGTTTCGGTCTAAATCTTCATCGCATACTAATAAATTAAACGTCATTACAGCTAATTTCCTAATGCTTGTAGTTAAAAGGTGTGGTTGGCCTTGATTGTGTAAATGTTGCCTAAGCATTGTAATTAAGATGGAGCAAACGTTTATACAAACAAAGCAAGCAAGCCAACCAAACCTTTAAACTTCAAACGTTAGGAAAATAGCTCTAATGGATGCATTTGAGATAACAAAGAGCATTCACAAAATGATCTTCATTTCACGATTGAATGAGTGAAAACGTTTTCATCTTGCACAAACAAATGACGCTTGGATGACTGGATAATTGATATTTATCATGCCGTTGTGTATAAATCTTATACAGTAAAGAAAGTTCGAGCAACAGTCGAGTCACCTTAAATATGCTTGAATTTTTTAAGCCAATACGCAATTGTGAGAATACAAAGAAATATTGAAAACAGTTTATTGTTACATGTTTAAATGGTTCTATACCACGGAGTATAACCGCCGTACAGTTGATTCCGGACGTTAATTGCTACATCGCGAAGCAATGTTGGCAGATAAAAAATCTGGGCAACTCTCCGTAACTACGAGCAGGATCTGCATTCACCTTTATAGGAACTAACGAGTCTCTGGTGTTTGTACATTGTGCATTTTGTGTCTTTTTTTTGTATGCATTTGCTAGGCAAGTTTATTAAAGTTTGTTTACATTTTGGGCAAATTATGTGAACAATTTAGAATTTACAAATATTTTATTATAAAGAAGCACATATCTATCAAAACATCAGTTAATATATCATTATTTACAATACATAATATGCCATATATGGTTAAAGCGTTTCTTAATATCCATATGGTAATATCTTATAATCGGACACAATCACTCTCTTATCAAACACAATTCTATAATCTTTGCTCTGTTGTCCAGTAATAACCCTACTACTTTTTGAATCTCTTATGATTTTATGTTCATCTACTACAGTTATTATTATCTTCTCAGAAGTTGTAACCATATCCTTGACAGCATCAAAATTTATGTTAAGTGCATTTTTATAATTGAGGGTAATACCTCTTACTTTGCATACAGTCTGATTTCCATCATCATCGGGTTTCTGCAATTTGTAAGCGTAGTTTTTAGGACCACCGGTTACAAAATGCGTAATACTATTAGCTGGAACCTCATCCGTAAGTTCTCCTCAATAATCACCCAAAAGTGGTTCCCATTCGCCCTGTTTAGCTGTAAATATCACAGAATCTGTATCAGCATATAATACGCGATCTCCTAGCTTGTCTAAATAACTGTACAGCTTAAGTCGGGCTTGAGCTGTAGTATAGGCTGCTATTACAACGTTAGTTCTTCCAGAAGTTCCCAAGAATTCTTCCTTGTTTCTCCAACGCATTTCAATCATTTCATCCGTAACAAAGTTGACACAAGTTACTTCTTGTTGATCACTGGTCAGCATATCAAAATATACGGATGGATCAGATACGTACTCCACTTGAGGTAAATTTTGCCGTTGCCCAAATTTACCCAAGAAGCTATTCAACATAAGTTTAGCAAGGGAACGGAGGCCAGGATTCTTTTCTATTTTGTTATGGTCTAATAGGATACCTTCTTTTTCAAAATAACCGTGAATATATTTCTGTCTATGTTTTCAGTAATACACCAGCTGGGCCATCCACTGGCTTCTTGTTTCATTTTTAGAAAAGTATTAATGTATTCCGTGAAAATGCCCCCTGTTTTTAAAATGGTATCATATTGTTCAACTGCACCGAAATGCCAGACTTCGTATATTTTTTCTACTATATACCCCTTATTTACTGCCATCTTCAGCTCATCTGTTACCCAAGTGCCAGTTATAGCTGTTTCAGTTTTAGTATGGAGACAGGTTGTTGTCTGTTGTAATTCAGTACATGTTCTACATAACGAAAACATCAGTTTGTTATTGATTTTTGCAGGGAGCACAGGAATATGAAGTCCACGAGGTGGCTGAACACGGCATTTGATAAGACCCTCATACTTTGAAATTTCATCAAAATTATCTGTTATTATAGTAGGATGTTCCAATACAACTTTCCCAGTTTTATTGATAAAAGGATACAAAGATGTTACGTCATAATATTTGATTTGTTCACCATCTTTAGCTTCATGGTATAGTTTAAAGGCTTCTGTTCTACCACCCGAAAATGCATTTCTAGGTTCAAGTGGAATGACGTAGTTCACACTATCTACAAAAGTTTTAATATCAATATTTTCAATTATTTCCTTGTCAAACTCGCATTCCCATTTAGATATGTATTTATAACCTTGGTTTTCTAGATAACTCTTTTTTTCAAGCGTACGTTGATGGAGATCAGCCATTGTCATTTTATTAACCGTGTTTACTGTTTGTTTACTGTAGCACTTTGAACACCCGTGCAAGAAACATCCATGGTATTCAAAAACAATTTCTCTTCCATCCTCATTCTTGTGATAGTCATTAACTCTGTAGTCGCCAATGTTCTTTTCTCCGCCATTGTGTGCATGTTGTATATGGATTCCTTTTGATTTTGATACATATCTCAGCCATTTCAATGCCTTAATAGAGTGTTTCTCCTCTTAGTAGGATCCTTGCTGTAATACAAATTTTGGTTAAGAACTACTACGGATAAATTCCTGTGATGGCTTCCTTCAGTAAACAGATCGGTTATTCTCGGGTCTTTGGCTGCAGTAGACATCAAGTCGTCCAAAATAATCAAGTTTCGCTCTGTTGGGTCAAGAAAGCTATCATTTTCCAAATCTGAAGGTATCCCTTGAATGAATTGTACTGGTAAAACTGTGTTTTTTTTTATTTCCTCATACAAAGGCTGCCATCTTCTATACAACCATATAATTCTCCGTGGTTTGGGTGAAACAATGTCTAAATTTTGAAGCAATTGTTTTAGAAAATATGTCTTCCCACAAGAAGTTGGTCCGCTCACTGTCATTGTGAATGAATGTTTAAACACAAAGTGTTCTGCATCCTCGTTCCGCAGCTGCGATGGCTGCGGGCTATTTCCCTTTTGCGGAGGATGAGGAGGAGGGGGCGGAGGCGGCGGTAGGCTATCTTCCTTTGGCGGAGGCGGTGGTGGATACACATCATAGCTCTGTAGATATGGTTGACTAATTCCATGTTTATTTCTATGATGTCGCAACATATTATCTTTTCTTGAAAATCTCAACTCACAAATAGGACAATTTTTTGTATCCATCTTCACACATGCAAGATTGTTGTAAATATGAAATGAACCGGTATTTTCGAAATTTTATATAGTCTTCGAAATGCATTCTGGGAAAAATAATAAAGTAGGAAATGTATATTCTAGATTATTCTGGTGAAATCTGGTATCATTTTATGTTGCATTATGGGTAATATTATAACCTATAAATTATTTTTTTTTTTTTTTTGTAGATACTCATTCACTTGTGAACCACCAACGAGGAAAGATGGAAAGTAAAGTACATGTTTCAAAACATCATAGACAGTCCAAACAGCATGAGGTGTATGAATGTGACATTTGTGGAAAAAACTTTGGACGAAAAGACAATTTTGAACGTCACCTATTGCGACATAAAGACGATGCGCTGTTTCATTGTAATGAATGTGGTGTCCTTTTTTCAAGAAAGGATAGCTTACAACGTCATCAAAACAAGTTCATAACCAAGCAGGAGGAGGCTTAAAGAGCAAAATTACCACCGAAAATGGCGCTACTAAGTTTTGTCGTCTGACAAAAAAGGATAGACCGGATCGCTTTTACGATCTACGTGTTGTGTCAGAGCGTAATTTACCCAAATTTAGGACAAAATCAACTGCATATAAAGTTTCGTTCAAGGACATAGAAGTACGTGGTCTACCACAAATTTTAAAGATGCTTCAACTATTGTTTCAATCCCTCATCAAGGACATGACTGAATTAATGAAAACTGACGATCTCATACGAATGTCAATACAGTGCCCAGAGTTGGACTTTCCTATAACAATACTATTTATGAAAGTGGCACAGTTGTCAGCAGAAACAATGCTAAGCGAAATTGAAAGAGTGTTACAGTCATATGAACAATTTGTTCTCGATAGTTCACTTGAAATCGAAATAACACACGTTGACATCTCCATGTAAATTCGTAGACTTAGAAAGGTTTCTGAAAGACAAAAAGTGTATTATTCAGATAAAAAAACAACGATGAAATTTGTTGTGCCAGAGCTCTAGTCACTGCTAAGGCCAATATTGACAAACATCCCAAATGGGAAGACATCCGAAAAGGTCGACTGATTCAGAAGCAGCTTGCTATTGAGTTACATGATAAGGCAAATATTCCTCTTAAAGCTTGCAAAATTGAAGATATCAAACAATTTCAAAGAGCGATGAATGACTGTCAAATTCATATTGTTTCACAGCAACATTTTAATGGGATAATTTTTCAGGGACCAGAAGCCGAGAAGAAAATTTACTTATATCACCACAACGAACATTGTGATGTCATAACAAGTATGCCAGCTTTCTTAAACAGAAGTTATTATTGTAACATTTGTCAAAAAAGATATCAGCACAAAGAGGAACATAAGTGTAATAACATTTGTACATCTTGCCACAAAATACATGAGATTGTAAATCAAGAATGGCTCTATTGTAAGGATTGCAATCGGTATTTTCAAGGAGACGTGTGCTTTCAACTTCAAGCCAAGAAAACTAGCCAAGGACGTTCAACATGTACTTCATATTACAGGTGCAAAGAATGCGGACAATCTATGAACAGAAAAATGCACAAGAAAGAACATCAATGTGGAGAGGTTTACTGCAAAACATGCAAGGATTATTACGAGCCTGAACATCTCTGTTTTATGATGCCTATACAAGACGACAAAAAGCTTTCTTCAATTGCAGACGATGACACCAAATTAAAACGGAATTCACAAGACAAAGAACCAAACCAAGTCTATATTTTCTTTGATTTCGAATGCACACAGGATGATTTAGTTCAATGTGAACTAGGGTAAGAACGATCTGATGATAGCATTAAATGTATAAACTGTTACAAATCGCGGTGTGGAGTGTATGAACACAAGCCAAACTTATGTGTAGTCCATAGAGTATGCTCTGGCTGTTTGGAACATAATGTTAAGTTTTCATCGACATGTGATACCTGTGGAAAAAATGAAATTATATTTAGTGGTCCGAAAACAAAAAACGACGAATTTTGTCAATGGTTGTTTTCTGGTGAAAACAATGGAGCAACAGTCCTCTATCACAACTTCAAAGGCTATGATTCTTTTCCTATCCTTTCTTATCTATATAGGAATGGAATTCTACCTAAAATTATTCCTAGCGGCGCAAAGAACATGTCAGTTGAAGTCCCTGCTTGTAATATTAGAATGATTGATTCGATCAATTTCCTTCCTTCCGCCTTGTCAAAACTACCAAAGATGTTTGGGCTAGACGAATTGCAGAAAGGATATTTTCCTCACCTTTTCAACAGACAAGAAAACCAAGCTGTTGTACTCGAACATCTGCCTGACATTAAGTATTATAACCCTGACGGAATGAAAGTTGATGATAGAAAGCTTTTCCTTGAATGGTACGCCACAAATGTTCATAAGAAGTTTGATTTTAAGCTAGAGCTTTTGAAATACTGCCAATCAGATGTTGACATTCTAAGACGATGCTGTTTAAAATTTCGGCAGTTATTCATGGCTATGACAACTATAGACTCTAACAAAGGTGGTATTGATCCCTTTGAGAAATGCATAACTATAGCCTCCGCTTGTAAAAAATTGAAAACAACACGTTTAAAATTTCATGCGTCCGAAGCGCTTTTCTGGATTTACCTTCATCAGGAACGCTCAATGCCAAAGATTTGAAATCCGAGGGATGTATAAGTACCGAAACAGTTGAAGAGCTATATGACAAAAATACCTAAAAAAAATGGCCAAATTCATTTAAGGTCAACTTTGCCTGAGGAGTTGAAACCTTAGTTTCTTTATAATTAAAAATTTATAAACGGACAATTTTAGAAAAGTTTGTTATAAATCATGTCAGTACCGAAGTACTGACTACTGAGCTGATGATACCCTCGGGGACTGATAGTCCACCAGCAGAGGTATCGACCCAGTGATGTAAAAAATTGAAAACAACACGTTTAAAATTTCATGCGTCCGAAGCGCTTTTCTGGATTTACCTTCATCAGGAACGCTCAATGCCAAACATTTGAAATCCGAGGGATGTATAAGTTGTAACCTCGTGTTCAGGAAAAATTTTCTTCGTCCAGAAACAATTGGAATAATTCCAGCGCAAGGCTACAATCCAGAGGAAAAACACTCTATTAAGGCATTGAAATGGCTGAGATATGTATCCAAAAGGAATCCATATACAACATGCACACAATGGCGGAGAAAAGAACGTTGGCGACTACAGAGTTGATGGCTATCACAAGAATGAGGATGGAAAAGAAATTGTTTTTGAATACCATGGATGTTTCTGGCATGGGTGTTCAAAGTGCTACAGTAAACAAACAGTAAACACGGTTAATAAAATGACAATGGCTGATCTCCATCAACGTACGCTTGAAAAAAAGAGTTATCTAGAAAACCAAGGTTATAAATACATATCTAAATGGGAATGCGAGTTTGACAAGGAAATAATTGAAAATATTGATATTAAAACTTTTGTAGATAGTGTGAACTACGTCATTCCACTTGAACCTAGAAATGCATTGTCGGGTGGTAGAACAGAAGCCTTTAAACTAAAGCTAAAGATGGTGAACAAATCAAATATTATGACGTAACATCTTTGTATCCCTTTATCAATTAAACTGTGAAAGTTGTATTGGGACATCCTACTATAATAACAGATAATTTTGATGAATTTTCAAAGTATTAGGGTCTTATCAAATGCCGTCTTCAGCCACCTCGTGGACTTCATATTCCTGTGCTCCCTGCAAAATCAATAACAAACTGATGTTTTCGTTATGTAGAACATGTACTGAATTACAACAGACAACAACCTGTCTCCATACTAAAACTGAAACAGCTATAACTGGCACTTGGGTAACAGATGAGCTGAAGATGGCAGTAAATAAGGGGTATATAGTAGTAAATATATACGAAGTCTGGCATTTCGGTGCAGTTGAACAATATACCATTTTAAAAACAGGGGGCATTTTCACGGAATATATTAATAATTTTCTAAAAATGAAACAAGAAGCCAGTGGATGGCCCAGCTGGTGTATTACTGAAAAACATAGACAGAAATATATTCACGATTATTTTGAAAAAGAAGGTATCCTATTAGACCATAACAAAATAGAAAAGAATCCTGGCCTCCGTTCCCTTGCTAAACTTATATGAATAGCTTCTGTGGTAAATTTGGGCAACGGCAAAATTTACCTCAAGTGGAGTACGTATCTGATCCATCCGTATATTTTGATATGCTGACCAGTGATCAACAAGAAGTAACTTGTGTCAACTTTGTTACGGATGAAATGATTGAAATGCGTTGGAGAAACAAGGAAGAATTCTTGGAAACTTCTGGAAGAACTAACGTTGTAATAGCAGCCTATACTACAGCTCAAGCCCGACTTGAGCTGTACAGTTATTTAGACAAGCTAGGAGATCGCGTATTATATGCTGATACAGATTCTGTGATATTTACAGCTAAACAGGGCGAATGGGAACCACCTTTGGGTGATTATTGAGGAGAACTTACGGATGAGGTTCCAGCTAATAGTATTACGCATTTTGTAACCGGTGGTCCTAAAAACTACGCTTACAAATTGCAGAAACCCGATGATGATGGAAATCAGACTGTATGCAAAGTAAGAGGTATTACCCTCGATTATAAAAATGCACTTAACATAAATTTTGATGCTGTCAAGGATATGGTTACAACTTCTGAGAAGACAACAATAACTAGTAGATGAACATAAAATCATGAGATTCAAAAAGTAGTAGGGTTATTACTGGACAACAGAGCAAAGATTATAGAATTGTGTTTGATAAGAGAGTGATTGTGTCCGATTATAAGACATTACCATATGGATATTAAGAAACGCTTTAACCATATATGGCATATTTATGTATTGTAAATAATGATATATTAACTGATGTTTTGATAGATATGTACTTTTTTATAATAAAATATTTGTAAATTCACAATGTACAAACACCAGAGACTCGTTAGTTCCTATAAAGGTGAATGCAGATCCTGCTCGTAGTTACGGAGAGTTGCCCAGATTTTTATCATTGTTGCCTATTATAAGGGAGACTGCAACTTAAATGCTCAAACAAAGTTGTTATCCTTAAAAAAAAATGTTGCCTACTACATGCCATATACTTTACTATAGATAATTTATATATATATATATACTACTATAGTACACATTTGTGTAAAATGTCCCTCCACACAGTTGCCCATGCAAAGTAAAGGCAAAAAGTGCCCTGAAGAGACAGGGATGACTAGTAGTGTGGATTCTAAGCAGTTTTTGATCATGAACGACTTCTATTATATGTTCATCATCAAATTTGATACTTAATTCTGTTTTGTCTATTAGAACGAATTAACATGACCTTATAGTCTTATCTCTATTCAATATCATACTATTTATATGAGGGTTTAGATTGGGGGGTTGGGGGTCCTTCAATTCTGTATTCTTTAATTTTCAAAGTCACTTTTATCTATTCTTTATAAATTTAGTCCATTATTCTCTATTCTTTATATTGAAGCACCCCATTATTCTCTATTATTTATTTTTATGGGCATATTTTCCCTCTATTCTTTATATTTCTTGCCCTTTATTCTGCACTTTTTGCTCATTATTCTCTATTCTGTAAACTGAATCCAGACCTTCTATTATCATTACACCAATTCATAACATTAAAAACATCTACATACATAAATGCATTTAAATCTGTTACTGATGGAGATGACTTATATTATGTTGTATCGTGAGTATAAAGTTCAGAAGAAAATGTTCAAGCACAAGAGATAAATCATTGATTAATAATATAAAAAGTAGAGGTCCTAGTATGGAACCCTGTGGAACTCCTGATTGAACTTCTCTGAAATGAGATTCAATATCATTGAAAATTACTTTTTAAAATCTTCCTAATAAATAAGATTTAAACCAATCAATAGCACGATCATCACAGTGATATATTTTTAATTTGCTTAGTAAAATATGATGATTAACAATATATCCAATGCTTTTCTAGAGTCTAGAAAAAGAGCACAAGCTAAATTCCGTTTATCCATTTCGCTTAGCCATGCATCAAGTAATTTAAGGAGGGCGCAGTGTTCCATGAATGTCCAGATCTGAAGCCCGATTGCTGCCTTAAAAGAAGCTTTAATTTTACGAAATATGCATATAGTTCCTTAAATACCAATTTTTTTTAAATTTTATAAACGGTTGCATTCGAGTATAGATATTGGTCTATAATTGTTCACGTCAGATGCATCACCACCGTTGTGAAGAGATATAACCCTAGTTTCCTTCAGCTTATCATGGCAGGAAAATACCTGTATAGAGACTTAATTTAATAATGTGTGCAAGCGACTCGGATACAATTGTTGAAGATAGTAAGTTTAAGGATACGCGGTCCAAGTTTCGTCAAGCCCAATTGACTTGTTTATGTAACGATATATAGAGAATAATACATGGTAGAATCCGTATCACATGTTGTATCAGTCCGAGTAACCAATATCAGACAGAGGGCCGAAGGCCCGAGGGATGATATTGGTCGAAGGTGCCATGATACAGCATGTGATACGGATTTTAACATGTATTAATCACTTTATCATATATTTAAACAGAGGACTTTAGTTTTTCCAAATTGAAATCATCTTTCGGAAATTGTTTTGGTTAAGGATTGATATAGCATCCAATATGGATTTAACATCACATAGAAGGCAGACCCAGGCCGACTTTTTAAGTTGCACTCTTGGACCAGTACTGCAAAAGTACCACCTTTGCATTAAGGCCCCTGAAACAATGTGCCAGTGTGTATGGTCCACCACCAAAACGACAATGTGTGCTTCTTCTAATCAATTACGGTTCATCTATTGCTGTTGATGTCTATTTACTGTTTTGATTTTGATTGAATTGATAGTTGAAATCTATAGAATACATGTGTTACACGTATTTTGTTATGCATATGACCGTGTAGATGAAATTTATCAGTATACATTAACATACAAATTGTTGCATGCATGGTGAAACATATCTGATAAAAGGATCTGCCATCAACACCTACTTCTCCAAATTATAATTTTTAAAATCACAGATTACAAATTTATAATGCACTCCATAAATGATTTCATATTACAAGACATATATATGCTTTGACTGACTCCCAAAAATACACAAAGTTTCAAAATGTATTTAATTCTAAGACGCCCTACATCAGTATCAGGCCATTGTGGGCACACAATTAGTTGTTAATAATAAGGTCTGACATTTCAACAGTGGAATATAAAAAAAGTAGCTTTATGAGGTGCCGATTTGTCTAGGATTTCGTATCATGCCAGAAAATACAGCAACATCCAACGAAAAAGACTACGTACACTATATATGATCTTCGGTGTTTTTTTTTAATGAGATGCGGTAATGAACATGTGCTTGCATAAATTAAATATATGGGCACTTATGTCCCTCCGTTAGCAAGAGGGTTTTGGCGTCTGCTGAATAACAACTAAGGAGTTCCGAAAACAGTCTCGTGATGTTCCGAAAGGGATGCGATACAGGTTCAGCTATGCGATACGTAACTCGGATAATTCAATCCCTCTCCGTGTCCGATTTTCTTCCATGCAGCCATCGTAGATCAGAAAATTATAACGACTTCGGGTTATGCGATACGGGGTATGCGAAACAGGGTAGATGATGCAGACTGGAGAAAAGAACCTTTATTAGATATACAAAATTTCTGTATTTAGTAATATGATAAATGTTTATAATGCGCCCCATACATCAGCATCACATGACGTGAAGTCGTGAACATTTATAGCCTGGCATCCTGACCCAAATTAATACTTCGTCGATAGGGCCAGGCGTAATAGAATCCACGTGACCAACTCTCATCGCTGAACAGGACTGAATTACTGCGCATGTGCATGTTCTATAAACAAGGAATATATCGATCGGATCGTTAATTAACAGTTGATTCTCGATGTTAATCAATAACGTTTGAATTATATGTGCTAAATTTTTTCGAAATTTGCATTTCATATGAAATGAAAAATAATTTTCAATGAATTCGTGACAATGTAAATATTTCCCGCCATGTGTCAAGAAATGACGCTATCCCACGATGCATCATTCTAACATCCAATTGACGAAACCATGTCGTTGTATTCCGCCTGGTACTGTTGAGCAGTGAGCCAGGATCCCAGGCTATAAACACTTATTGTTGGTATTCACTGTCAATTCAATTACATCTGACAACAGAGTCTCACCTGTTTGAGAATCAATTCCAAATTCTATCATAGCTACAGTCCAATGAAGCCCAACATTTCTCTATGACCTCAAACAGTAACTGTGGTCAGTTTCTCATTATATCTAATTCATCTGGACCTCAGAATACCTTATGGCAAGTCGTTCTCGTCAAAACTGTGTTTAAACCATTTTTCCACAGGCACTTGTCTCAGAAAAAAAATTTCCTATATACCTTAATATAATATTATTCTTGTTAATCGGCCACCCTTTCTATATAATTATAGAAATAATTTGACACTCTTCATCTTAAGTTCTGCGTCGGAAGATTGAAGTGTTTTGCATCTTTCGGCGGTGATCGGTAAGAATTGAATCGCATTCATATTTTCAATTTCCGAATCCGAGTATCCGATCGTCTATATATCTTGGCTTCTAGATTCTTTCTTGATATACGCTCTACTCAATGTATCTGCCATATACATTTCAACTCCAGGTCAAATTTCTGTAGGTTTTGTATAGTTTCGGAAACTCCTATCATTAATCTTTTTGAAACGATCTCTGTTTATTCTAACGTGTCGCCGGAATATATCATCCGGACATTGTGCCAATCTGGTTGGCGCTTCGTCATAATAATTGGAGCTAGCATGTTTATCACATTCTTAAATAAACTATACCAAATGTCTAAGGCTACATTTACATCTTGTGTTTCTAAAATAGTCTATCCCCATTTTTTTTTTAAGTCTTTAATGAACTCGTTACTTTCATCAAACTTTTTGAAGTTTCTGAACTTAATTTCACGATGTTTATTTGTACTTACATGCACCATTCTTTATCTGTATTGTATTAATTGTTTATTTGTTCTAGTCCTGCACATGTATGATGTATCAATCAATAATAGAGTGAGTCAAGATTCAATTAGAGACACCAGAGGTAAAGATTTAATACATATGTGTATTGGAAACAAATTACGTATTGTAAATGGACGAACTCTTGATGATAGTTCGGGTAAATATTACACGTTTTAAGTAGGCCAGTAAGCTTGAAAAAAAAAAAAAAAACAGTAAATGAAAAAGCCAGACTGATGTCTAAGTATTCAAATGATCCCCAAATAAAAGGATCTTATGCATCATGCAAAACTACGAAAGTACAAAAAAGACAATTTATATAAGCAGTCTATTTTGGATAAATTAGATATGCTTCAGGCTAATAACCCTAAACAATATTGGAAATTAGTCAATTAATTTAGGGAAAACTCAAGAGAAAGCCCTGAAAATGTATTGATGGTAAGGAATGGTTTGAGTATTTTACCAAATTGTCCTCAGTTCCTAAATCTCTAAATGAGAAGATTGAGCAGATGAATATAAAATAAATCAATTAGAGAATAACTTAATTAAAAATTTCTCAAATTTAGATTTCAGAATATCATTTAATGAAATAAATGCTGCAATTTGCTCTCTAAAGAACAACAAAAGTGCAGGCATCGATGGATTTTGCAATGAGATGTTTGAATCTGCACAGTCTTTTATTGTTAACTGTTTACATAAATTATATAATGCTGTACTATCATCAGGGTATTACCCCAAGAAATGGGGAGAAAGTTTTATAGTTTCAGTATTTAAAGCAGACAATCCAAAATTGCCAAAAAAAACTATAGAGGTGTTTAATACAAGACTAGATAAATTTTTACTAGAAAATAATAAAATCAGGGACGGATCCAGCCATTTTAAAAAGGGGGGTCCCAACCCAGGATAAAGGGGGTTCCAACTTCATGTCCCCATTCAAATGCATTGATCGTCCAAAAAAGGGGGGGTTCCAACCCCCGGAATCCCCCCCCCCCCTCTGGATCCGCCACTGATAATTCATGAGAGCCAAATAGGTTTCTCAAAGAAATCACGCACTTTTGATCATTTACTTGTACTGAAATGTATAATTGATAAATATGTTAACTGTGGTAACAAAAAAATTGTGTGCTTTGTAGATTTTACGCAAAGCTTTTGATACTGTTATGCATCCAGGGATTAAGTTAAAACTTCTCCAAAATAATATTAATGGTTATTTTTATAGAGTTTTGAATAAAATGCATAATAATAGTAACATGTGTGTCAAACTAGAAAATAAATTAACTGATTGATTTAAGGGTCAAATAGGTGTTCGACAAGGGGAAGTTCTAAGCCCAAATATCTTTAAAATCTTCTTAAATGACCTAAGTACTATTATAGAAGAATATCAACTGGGTGCTACTCTGGCTTATAAAAATGTAGGATGCCTTTTGTATGCTGCTGATTTGGTACTTATATCAGAAACAAAGGACGGTCTCCAGAAACAATTAAATTTATTGGCTGAATATTGTCAAGACTGGTGTCTAACAGTTAATATAGAAAAAAACTAAGATTATATTTTCTAATAAAACAGGGCGCTTAATAAAGGGCCATCTTAGTATAAACGATGAGCCAATTGAATGTGTTTCATACTATTAATATTTAGGAATTACCATTTCAGCCTCAGGAAAATTCATAGAGGCAAAACAAATCTTTATAATAAAGCACTTATAGCCAGTTACAAGTTGAGAAAAGATTTGACATGTTTAAACCCATCTGTTTACACACTATTACATTTGTTTGAACACACCATTAAGCAAATTACCCTTTATGGCAGTGATATTTGGGGAATACTTAATCTTACTGAAAAGAAAAAAAGACCAGGAAATATATATATATGACCTTTATAAGGATTTGGATTGTGAACATCTTCTTATAAAATTCTGTAAATATGTTCTTGGAGTCAACAAAAAAAAATACTAATCTAGCTGTGCTAGCTGAGTTGGGGGCAGTTTACAATTTATATACCACTTGTCTCACATTTATTTTTAGCTCACCTGGCCCAATGGGCTAAGTGAGCTTTTCTCATCACTTGGCGTCCGTCGTCCGATAACTTTTACAAAAATCTTCTCCTCTGAACCAAACTTGGCCACAATCATCATCAGGGTATCTAGTTTAAAAAATGTGTCAGACGACCCCGCCTACCAACCAACATGGCCGCCATGGTTAAAAATAAAACATAGGGGTAAAATACAGTTTTTGGCTTGTATCTCTGAAACTAAAGCATTTAGAGTAAATCTGACATTAGGTAAAAATGTTCATCAGGTTTATATCTATCTGCCCTGAAATCTTCAGTTGAATCAGACAACCCGTTGTTGGGTTGCTGCCCCTAAATTAGTAATTTTAAGGCCTGAAATTTTGCAGTTTTGGGTTATTATCTTGAATATTATTATACATAGAGATAAACTGTAAACAACAATAATGTTCTGTAAAGTAAGATCTACAAATAAGTGAACATGACCAAAATTGTCAATTGACCCCTTAAGGAGTTATTGTTCTTTAAAGTAAATTTTTAACAATTTTCGTAAATTTTTGCAATCTTTTACAAAAATCTTCTCCTCTGAAACTACTGAGACAAATTTAACCAAACTTGGCCACAATTATCATTAGCGTATCTAGTTTTAAAAATTTGTCCGATGACCCCGCCTGCCAACCAACATGGCCGACATGGCTAGAAATAGAACATAGTGGTAAAATGAAGTTTTTGGTTTATATCTCTGAAACTTAAGCATTTAGAGCAAATCTGACAATGGGTAAAAATGTTCATCAGGTCAACAGACGAATCAGACAACGCGTTGTTGGGTTGCTGCCCCTGAATTAGTAATTTTAAGGAAATTTTGCAGTTTTTGGTTATTATCTTGAATGATATTATAGATAGAGATAAACTGTAAACAGCAATAATGTTCAGCAAAGTAAGATCTACAAATAAGTTGACATGACCAAAATGGTCAATTGACCCCTTAAGGAGTTATTGCCCTTTAAAGTCAATTTTTAACAAATTTTCGTGAATTTTTGTAATCTTTTACAAAAACCTTCTCCTCTGAAACTACTGAGACAAATTTGGCCACAATTATCATTAGGGTATCTAGTTTTAAAATGTGTCCGATGACCCTGCCTGCCAACCAACATGGCTGACATGGCTAAGAATAGAACATAGGGGTAAAATGCAGTTTTTGGCTTATATCTCTGAAACTAAAGCAAAAGTATAATGGTTGCATTATTTCATGCATCAATTGTAAACAAAAATATCAGGTGAGCGACACAGGAGCCTCTGGTTATGTATTGGCATGGAGTGGAATCAAAACCTAGCAGTTGGATTAAGTCAGCATATGCAGAATATAAACTTTTTACATGATAAAAAGATATTATCATGGTATACTACTGTACAAGTGCTTGCAGATAAACTAAAGATAAATTTGGCAGTTGATAAAAATTGAGGCAAGGAAAAGTTCAGACTGATATATATTAAAATTTGCCTGAGAGAAAATTTTCGAAAATTTTGGGAACACCAGAAAGAGTCGGGCTTGGACTCTGGTAAACTTACCACATTTTATAGATTAAAAACTAGCTTCCGACGAGAAGCCTATTTAAGTATCTTGGATTTTAAACCCCGTAATATTATAACCAAATTTAGATTAAATGCCCACCAACTTCGTCATTATAGAAACTGGGCGATACGAAAAAAAAAAAAGAAAATAAATGAACAATTAGTGCCGCTGTTTAAAAAGAGAAGATTGATTATGCACTCATTATACATTATCGGAAGTTGAGAATGAACAACATTTTATGCTCGAATGTCCACACTCTATGCCAATAAACGTCAAAAAATGACAAATAAATTTTTTCAATTATGTCAAAACTATTTATTGTTAATCAATTGGCAAACATTTTATTGGCTTTTCAATAATGAAGACAAAACCATTTTATGTATACTTGCAAATTTCATGCAAACTAATTATGAAATAAGAAACAAGGACATTCTTTAAATATATGTTTACATATTATTTCTGCAAACATTTTGTATTATGACATCATACAAAAGATATAAACTGTACTTAAATCTTTTAATATAACTACTAAAATAACATCAAATCTTGTAATATAACTACTAAAATAACATCAAATCTTCAAAGTTTAATATAACTACTAAAATAACATCATATATCAGAACATAGTTTATATTATTGCTATCTCTATTTGGATCATTCTATTCTCATAACATGTATGTATCTGTATGCCCCACAAGGGCTCCAAATTGGAAATAAAATATGTTAAAGTTTAATGTATGAATATTTGCCACTGGACCGGCATCAAGCAAACAACAATTAATATTCATAGGGGTTGGAGTGTACAAAAAGTAAAATAACAAAATACCGAACTCCAAAGAAAATTCAAAACGGAAAGTCCATTATGAAATGGCAAAATCAAAAACTAAAACACATCAAACGAATGGAAAACAACTGTCATATTCCTGACTTGGTACGGGCATTTCTTATGTAAACCGTTCTTTAAATCTGTTTTATTTTTATGTGCCCATTCTGATCCTTATTAGCAGAGAAACAAAGAAATGCATTTTCATTGAAGGTTAAAGGTAAGACTTCGGTAGTCGTTTTAAGTTATTTGAAGGAACCATACAGTTTTTACGAAATTTTACGTTTAAAATAAAAAAATATAGTATGTTATTTGTAGAAATGGAAACATTGAACATAGTAATTCCGATTTGGGATACATTTTAGCACACAGGGTGTCCCCGTTATGTGCGCAAATTTTGACTACTTTAGGACCTCACTGCGCACACTGCATGTGCAATTCTTCGTAGTTTTACGGACGTCAAATCCAATATTTTATCATTTTAAGATCCATATATTTAGTATTCTAATGTATTTGTAAATATTTTATTCACACATCACCAAAATTCACCATTTTTGAGGTAAGTTTACGTCAAAAATTGATAATTTACATTTGGCTTATATCTCTGAAACTAAAGCAAAAGTATAATGGTTGCATTATTTCATGCATCAATTGTAAACAAAAATATCAGGTGAGCGACACAGGAGCCTCTGGTTATGTATTGGCATGGAGTGGAATCAAAACCTAGCAGTTGGATTAAGTCAGCATATGCAGAATATAAACTTTTTACATGATAAAAAGATATTATCATGGTATACTACTGTACAAGTGCTTGCAGATAAACTAAAGATAAATTTGGCAGTTGATAAAAATTGAGGCAAGGAAAAGTTCAGACTGATATACCGGTATATTAAAAATTTGCCTGAGAGAAAATTTTCGAAAATTTTGGGAACACCAGAAAGAGTCGGGCTTGGACTCTGGTAAACTTACCACATTTTATAGATTAAAACTAGCTTCCGACGAGAAGCCTATTTAAGTATCTTGGATTTGGATTTTCAACCCCGTAATATTATAACCAAATTTAGATTAAGTGCCCACCAACTTCGTATAGAAACTGGGCGATACGAAAAAAAAAGAAAATAAATGAACAATTAGTGCCCCTGAAAAGAGAAGATAGATTATGCACTCATTGTACATTATCTGAAGTTGAGAATGAACAACATTTTATGCTCGAATGTCCACACTCTATGCCAATAAACGTCAAAAATGACTATTTATTGTTAATCAATTGGCAAACATTTTATTGGCTTTTCAATAATGAAGACAAAACCATTTTATGTATACTTGCAAATTTCATGCAAACTAATTATGAAATAAGAAACAAGGACATTCTTTAAATATATGTTTACATATTATTTCTGCAAACATTTTGTATTATGACATCATACAAAAGATATAAACTGTACTTAAATCTTTTAATATAACTACTAAAATAACATCAAATCTTGTAATATAACTACTAAAATAACATCAAATCTTCAAAGTTTAATATAACTACTAAAATAACATCATATATCAGAACATAGTTTATATTATTGCTATCTCTATTTGGATCATTCTATTCTCATAACATGTATGTATCTGTATGCCCCACAAGGGCTCCAAATTGGAAATAAAATATGTTAAAGTTTAATGTATGAATATTTGCCACTGGACCGGCATCAAGCAAACAACAATTAATATTCATAGGGGTTGGAGTGTACAAAAAGTAAAATAACAAAAATACCGAACTCCAAAGAAAATTCAAAACGGAAAGTCCTTTATCAAATGGCAAAATCAAAAGCTCAAACACATCAAACGAATGGAAAACAACTGTCATATTCCTGACTTGGTACGGGCATTTCTTATGTAAACCGTTCTTTAAATCTGTTTTTATTTTTTATGTGCCCATTCTGATCCTTATTAGCAGAGAAACAAAGAAATGCATTTTCATTGAAGGTTAAAGGTAAGACTTCGGTAGTCGTTTTTAAGTTATTTGAAGGGAACCATACAGTTTTTTACGCAATTTTACGTTTAAAATAAAAAAAATATAGTATGTTATTTGTAGAAATGGAAACATTGAACATAGTAATTCCGATTTGGGGGATACATTTTAGCACACAGGGTGTCCCCGTTATGTGCGCAAATTTTGACTACTTTAGGACCTCACTGCGCACACTGCATGTGCAATTCTTCGTAGTTTTTACGGACGTCAAATCCAATATTTTATCATTTTAAGATCCATATATTTAGTATTCTAATGTATTTGTAAATATTTTATTCACACATCACCAAAAATTCACCATTTTTGAGGTAAGTTTACGTCAAAAAATTGATAATTTACGGTGAAACTAAAGACCGGTATTTTTCCTCGTGTGTTCAGACATGGCTTCCGTGATGTATTTTCACTTTCAGATTTTACATTTTGTTAGCGTTTGAATATTTAATCTCTTTGTGTAATATCTCGTTGATCCTTTGAAATAACGCATGATAAAATTCTTGATCATGATTATATATTGTTTGAACGACTCTAAAATGTAAGTTTTACTCCATGAAGAAATGTACAATGTACCAGAGTCGGATTTAGAGGGTTTTTCAGGGGGCCCGGGCCTGCCCGTTTGGGAAAAAATTTGGTTGATTATATAGGGAATCACTGAAGCCTGACTGGAGCGGGCCCCCACTTGTGAAAATTTCTGGATCCGCCACTGTGTACTCTGTATATAATCTTTTCTAGCTATTGTTACCCTGTGTCGGCGGCGTATACTCTCAATTCAGGGTTTCAAATCCAACTAACCATTCACAATTAAGAAATTCTTAACAGAATTTTGCGGTTTATTTCCATTAAACTGTATAGATGTAATTTTAGAGAGGATATATCATGTATATATGAAGAATACTTTGCATTTTCATGCTGACTGAAATTGATTTTCGACTTTAAAATCAACTCTAGTTTTGTCAAAAGTTAATCTTGAACTTTATCCAAATTAATTTTGAGATTTAACCTAAAGTTTGTTTGATAGATTACTTTCACATTGGTGCATTTTCCAGAACATTCCAATGTCCATGCTTTAAGTTATAACGACAATTGTTCAGTGATGTCTTTTAAGCCAATTGACGGGTCAACTGGCATAACTAATCCCTAAAAAAAAGTAAAATTAGTCTATTCATGGGCTTCATGTTCGCAACTTTTATGAACTGTAAATCCTTGTTACTCATTCATATTAAAACAACTTAAGATTGGTGTATATATTTGAGCAAGTTGAAGTCCAACTTAATTATCAATTTCATTTCTGAGAACTCCTGTTTTGCTCCTTAAATATTGTGAGTGATGGAACAGAATTGTAACCTTGATGGGAGAGTAGTGGACATGACACAGGGTTACATTATCATATCAACAGATTACGAGGATAAATGAATAAATGTAGGGGTATTCATCACCAAAACATCATCCCAACAACAAAAATAACCAAAAGACTTAACCAGTTGTACTGCTGGTATTAAAACCTCTTCGACTCTAGTGTGCCCATGATTCACAGTTCAAGTTCACGAAAGGAACAAAGAAAACATTGACACTAAGTTATAAAAGTACAGCAACATTTTAAATTTATTCTTTGATAACATTTTCCTAATATTATTGTACAAGTAGCAAGTTTTAGCTGCAGTATAAAAATAATGTATGGTTAATGTCGGAAAAATATCAACTTTTTTGTTTTCAGCACCAAACTCCTGAAGTGCTTGGTTATCCTGGCCCTTCCCCAGTTTCTAAGCCTCGTACAAAAAAGTAATTATTTTTCTGACATTGACCTAATATTGTATATTTATTAATTAGCCTGTATAAAATCCTTTTTGGTTGGTACATTGAATAGGTAAAACATGAAAGGTACAACCTCCTAAGGAGAAAGACCTGAAATAATGAAAAAAATCTACTTAATTTTATAAATTATATTTTTCAGATTACTTGATAATACAAAGTCATGGTTATGGAAACCCCAAGTCCACAGTGCGTTGGCCGCGAATTTGTGAGGCAATATTATACCTTGCTAAACGAGGCCCCACTGCATCTTCACAGGTAAATATCAAAAGTACAAATCGTGCCAAATTTCTTTCTACAATGATGTCTTTAAAAAAAAAATACCAACATCAGTTCCAATGAAAATGCATATGACCAAGAAAAAAGGATTGCAAGTTTCCCTTGGCATGTTATTTTTGTCAGGATCTTCTTCCTTTCACATGTCAATTCTCAAAAGTAATAACCAGTCTTTGAAAACTTAGGTGTGTCTGGCATATCATGCCTCATGATAAACTCTATGACAAATCACTTGATTTAATTAATGTATGCAAACTTAGCAGAAATTCTGAGCATGTTGATAGTTGTGGAGGTGGGCTCATTATTAGTTGACTTAGGTTTATCAAAAGGAATTTACAAGCATGATGTTTACATCACTAAATTTACTCAAGACAGACTACACCTTGAAAGGTTCAAGGAATAGCTGGACCCAGAATTATAAAAGTAATATGCATGTGTGTTTCAGAAAATTGTTTTTTATTTAGATTCCTAGAACTTTACTTCTGACCCTCATTTTTAAATAATTACAGATTCTACAGTCACAATTCTAGTTTTGTTCATGGAGGTGTTGAAAAACCAGGAGAAGAACAACCACCTGTCATGGGACAGGCTGTAAGTAATACCTGTATGATCATTGGGGTTTAATTGATGTTGCATGTACAATGATTTTGTCTGATCTATCTGAGTATTAAAAGAGTTCTTGTAAAACATTCAGTAAATTGTCAATAGAAAAATGAAAGTATCAAATTTTTTTTTCACAAATCAACATTTTTAGCTTGTGTATGCTGGACCCCTAATATGAGGCAGGTGCTACCTGATAAGCTCAGGAAGATTATTGTTATTATTTTTTACAAGTGAACTTGGCATGTTTGTTTTACTTGTAATTTTTTGACGAAAAATCCTGAGAAATATGAAAAATGGAAAGAAGTTTAATCCACCATATTGTGAGAGGTTTTTCATGACAATAGTAAATAGACCCAAATTCCTCCCTCATATATTTATGTTTTTGGTTAGAGAAAATAATTTTATAGTAGAACTTGTCAAAAATTATTATTGAACCAGATTTTGTAAAAGGAACTCCAGTATTATGTGGATGAAATTTTCAATCAGTAAGGGGCTAAGTGTAGACAAGTTTCACTGTATTAAAAGATAACTGTGTTTGTTTTTTGGGGGGGAGCAAAGATTGCATGATAAGCTAATGCCGCTGGCTTGCTACCTTTATGTTCTAAGTCTCATCAAATTCTGTAAGCTTCTTCTGCACCTAAAGTCTTCTACCCCAAATTGTGTAATATATGGTGAACTTGGACGATATCCCATCAATTTAGATATTAAAGTCCGTATGGTATCATTTTGGGTGAAATTAGTATGTGGTAAACCGACTAAATTATCAGCGACCATTTATAAACTACTGTTTAAGCTGTCAAATGAAAATGATGTAAAGTTTAGTTGGTTAAACCATGTTGAATCCATTTTTAATGAAACGGGGTTATCTTTTGTGTGGTTATCTCAAACATGTATTAGTGACATTTGGTTAAAGAATACAATCAGAACATCACTCCAAGATCAGTTTCAACAAACATGGTTTTCAAATGTGCAAGCATGTTCAAGACATTAAATTATCGAATTTTAAGGATACTTTTGGGTTTGAGAACTATTTTGATATTTTAGAATTTCGTGATATTTATACTTTATGCAAATTTAGAACCATCAACCATAAATTACCCATTGAGATAGGAGATGGACAAATATTTAGAGATAGACGAAATTGTAAATTATGTAACTCTAAAGATCTTGGAGATGAGTATCATTATATTATGATGTGCACAGAGATGTCAGTAAAAAGAAACGAATGTATTGATAAAAATATGTAAATCGTCCAAATATAATTATGTTTAAGAAAATTATGAATTTAAATATAAAATCTAAATTGAGAAAGCTGTGTACTTTCATTAGATTTATAAATTCCCATGTGTGCCCTCCTGGCTAAATACTATCAGTATAATTGTAAATAGTGTACATATTTTGCTCTGTGTATTCATGTATTTATGTCTGTATTATTGATGTCATGTAGTGTCTGTATACCATTGTAATTGCAAAGGTTTGACAGAATAAAGATATATATACCTACATCACTACCTTGAACAAAATGCAGTGAGGTGAACATTGTTCAGATAATATCCATGACCATGTCAAGCAATTTATTGATAATATATATTCTCAGATATTCAAGTTACAAAATGTGTATGTGTATAACCATACTTGTCAAGAAAACGATATTATTTAAAAATACATTAAGTTGTGCATGATGGCTACAATCAATCTGCTCCAATATTAGCTAGAATTATGAACAAAGGATGATAACTCCCAATTTATAATTTTGCCTAAATGCGTACTATTCAGCTTAATTCAATTCAATGTTTAATTTTTAATTCACATTTCAAAGTGAAAGCAATCCTTATGCTTCAATGCTCACAAGCACTTTGATTATTTGATATATTTAATATTGAGCTGAAAGTCCTTTTTAATACTAGAATAATGTAAAATGTCCTCTTTCAGAACATGTTAATATTGAAGACACAAGTTTACAAGACAAGGAGAAATTTTCTTGTCTTGCATTAAAATTCCCACTGTATGTAATTTTTTTCTCCAGGAAATACACAAAAAGATTATGTCTCTGAACTTCAGAGATTGCCATGCCAAGATCCGACAGGTTGACAGCCAAGCTACTGTTGGTAATGCAGTTGTTGTCCAGGTTAGTAGTTTTAATTGACATTGAGAACTCCAGTTCTATCTTTTGTCAGCTTTTCTGTGGATCCAGAGATTCCAGACTAGAGGTTTTGCTCCTTTTATTTGATTTCAGTGGCCACAGTCAATCACCTGTTTATCATGAATATAAATAGTTATAATAGTGGTCACCATTTTTGTGGTGAGTTTAAGTTTATCCTTTTTCTCTGTACTCTAAAACAATTTTTATAATAAAAAACAGGGGTTTATCTGGGTATTTTGGGAAAAAGGACCCTTGCCAGTTTTGGGAATTTTTTAACGCGATTTTCAATGAAATTGGGAAAAACAACCAATATACCAGATGTTAGTTTAAGTGTGTTTAGTTCATTAAAAATTTTCTTTTTTGGTGAAAATAAAGTAAGAAACTACATGAATGCTATTAATAATTCAATTTTCTGTTCCTTTTTGTTTTTAAATTTAACAAGCCAGTCAAGTTTATTTAGTGTCAAAACAACAAGTTCTTAAAGCACACATGTGATAAATATTTACCCCTTTTTTTTATCTACAAACTGAAAGGCTTTAACAATAAACATGGTTAATATAATAAATAATTCAGGGATAGAAATAAGATGTATTTTATCTGGCCAAGCAGGCTAACATTTTATAAAATCCACTTGCTCTTCCAGATTTTTACTGGCAGTTCAAAATTTAGAAGAAATTACCTCTTGGATCTGTAGTTTACCTTATAAAATCATATAATATCAACAGTCTTTAGTGATAAAGAAAAGTATTGTCACATTTATTTTATTTTGACATGAAAATTTGTGAACTAAAATAATTTTGAGTTTCTGTATAAAATATTTCCCATTTCTTTTTTCCTTTTCATATATCTTTTCTTTTTCAATTTTAGTGTTGGATTTTCAAAGCTGTCACATTCTTGGATTTTTAAAATTTATTTATTGTATTTAATCGGCAAACCCGGAATTGAAGCCTTATCCGTTCCGGAATCTGATGTGGTTTTGTAATTTTCTTCACTTCCTGTTTATGGCAGCCATTGTTTGTCAATGTTGTTCTGTCAGTCATTATGTTTTAACTCGGATTTACACAATACTTGCTAGCGATTTTCGGCATAAAGCTAGCGGTTGAACAAAATAAACATCTCTGTCATGAATAATAAAGATGAAAATAAATTTTGTGTTCGTTTGGGAATTTTGCTCCCAAAATTGGGAAAAATGTAGGGTTTTAGCCGTTGGGAATGGGTCCGAATACCGGACCCTGTGGAATGCTAGAAAAATCCATGAAAAAGATAGTAGATGGATACTGAATTTTATGTATCAAAGATAATATTTATTTTTGAGAGGTATTTGAATGTTAATGCATTATAGAAATACTCTATAATTATAGATCTAATTAAATTTTGAATATAGAATACGATCTTTAATATAAGCAGTCATATTTTCAAAAAGGGAAATTCTGTAGTCTAGTCCATATTCTAAAATGAAAAAAAAAAAATATGATACTTGCCTATAATTAAAAACGTATCCACATGTTTACTGGATCATAGCTGTATAGATTGGGGCTAAGTTTAATGGTCTACTTTAAACTTGTTGATGAAATTTCAAAACATCTTCAATGATTGAACAACAAATCATGAGATTTAGTCTGAAAAAAATTCAGACGGAATTATGACATGTCTCCATTATTATTGATTCAGGTTACAGGAGAGCTGTCAAATAGCGGTCAGCCAATGAGGAGATTCATGCAGACATTTGTTCTTGCACCACAGTCACCAAAGAAATATTATGTTCATAATGATATTTTCCGGTACCAGGATGAAGTATTCCATGATAATGATAGTGATATGGAAAATCTTGAAGAGGGTCTTGTTGATGAAATTGGTTAGTAATAGTAAGGATATTGATTAAGGTGATGAGAAAAAATGAGCATTTAGTTATTGTTTATGGGCACGTATTTCTGTTTCTCACTAAAAATAATTATGGGCACAGGTGTTTTTCAAGTTTAAATTGCTTGTCATTTCTGAAATTAGCAGGTTGATCTGATTGTAAGTTATCCATGGATAACTATGTTTTGAGTGAAGAGACAAGGTCGAAGGTTTTATTTTGACTGAAAACTTTCTGTTTAACGTTAAAATCCAAAATGGCAGTCATCTTGATACAATCAACAGTTGTCCGTCTGTTGTTACCTTGACAATCAGTCATTGTATTATACCCCCACGCAACAAAGTTGCGGAGGGTATAATGATTTTGACCCGTCCGTCTGTCTGTCCGTCCATCAGTCCTGTTCTTGTCATCGCAACTCCTCTGAACCGCACAACAGAATTTCTTGAAACTTTGTAGATAATAAGGACATACTATGTAGATGTGCATATCGACAGGAAATTATGATTCTTTTTTATGCCCCCGCTGTAGCGGAGGGGGCATTAAGTTTTACCCTTGTTCGTCTGTACGAACGTCCGTCCGTACATCCCAAAATTGGTTTCCGTTCTCTAACTTGAGTTTGCCTCAACCAAATGTTATGAAACTTATACACAATGCTTATTACCACAAAACACAGATCAAGTTCAAATTTTGGTGGGGTCACTTTAACCATTCTAGAGTTATGCCCCTTTATAAATGGAAAAATTGCAAAATTTTTAGTTTCCGTTCTCTAACTTAAGTTTGCCTCAACCAAATGTTATGAAACTTACACACAATGCTTATTACCACTAAATACAGATCAAGTTTGAATTTTGGTAGCGTCACTCTAACCATTCTAGAGTTATGCCCCTTTATAAATGGAGAAATTGCAAAATTTTTAGTTTCCGTTCTCTAATTTAAATTTGCCTCAACCAAATGTTATGAAACTTATACACACTGCTTATTACTACAAAACACAGATCAAGTATGAATTTTGGTGGCGTCACTTAAACGGTTCTAGAGTTATGCCCCTTTATAATGGAAAAATTGCTAAATTTTTAGTTTCTGATCTCTAACTTAAGTTTGCCTCAACCAAATGTTATGAGACTTACACACAATGCTTATTACCACAAAACTCAGATCAAGTTCAAATTTGGGTAGCATTACATTCACCGTTTTTCAGTTATGTCTTTTATAACTATTTGATATGCAAGCAGGGGCATCATCTGTGTCCACATGTGGACACAATCCACATTTATTTTTTCTAGGAGTTATGCCCCTTTAAATTAGAATTTTGGCCGAAATATACTACTGCAACAGTTTGTCATCGCAACTCCTCTGAAACCACACAACAGAATTTCTTGAAACTTTGTAGATAATAAGGACATACTATGTGGATGTGCCTTTCGACAGGAAATTACGATTCAATTTTTTTTCTAGGAGTTATGCCTCTTTGAACTTAGAATTTTGGCCAAATGATACTACTGCAACAGTTTGTCATCGCTACTTCTCTGAAACCACACAACAGAATTTCATGAAGGACATACTATGTAGATGTGCATATCGACAGGAAATTACTATTGAATTTTTTTCTAGGAGTTATGCCCCTTTAAACTTAAAAATATTTGCCTAAATATACTACTGCAACAGTTTGTAATCGCAACTCCTCTGAAACCACACAACAGAATTTCATGAAACTTTGTAGTTAATGAGGACGTAATATGTAAATTTGCATATCCACAAGAAAATTTTTATCAGTTGACTTTTGTAGAGTTGTGAGTCTTTGATCTTAGGAATCTGGTGAGATTTTGTTTGTCCAGTGACAATATGGGGGCGTGGGGTATGTGAGCGTGCTCACAAAGGTTCTTTAATTAGAATATGAGCTGCGTCGGATAGAAATCAACCTATCCGCAGTTCATATGTTAAAGCAACAGTTTTTGTGTGTTATGAAATATTTTTAGGCTAGACTTTTAGAACAACAAAAAAATAAAATAAAAATAACTGCAAATTAAATCAAGCCAGTGAGAGGACATTTGCCACATCTCTGGAGTAGCAACTCTTAAATACTTTGTTTTTAATTTAACATATAGTAGCCTGTATCACTATATCAGTATTTTAGGTGTATTATATGAATGTCATGTAAAATACTGTATGTTGTAAAGAATATATTTGTTATATGTGTATGCCCCCAATGGGACCTAATTTGGAAAATAAAATATCTTATCTTATCTTATATGTTTATTAAGGATGTAGTTAGGTGAAATTAAAAAAATTTAGAATTTAAAATTGATACTTTAAGTCAGAAGAGCATTAGAAAAAGAACAAAATAAGCTAAAAATATTGATAGGTTATGGAACTCCTTTTTTTAAGATATTTGATATTTTTGAAATGGCAGGAAAAGGCTCTGACTTTTACCTTATATTTAGCATTCGCATTATTTGGGTCTGAAATTGTAAGAAAAAAAATCTAGAATCTGCTTAAATTTTGGTAATGACCTTTTTGAGAGCTATTTAAATCTTCTATGAAAAGAAAAGTGGGTGATATGGGGCAAAATATTTTACCCTGAATCGTAGAGACCCAAGAAGTCCGAACATCAGACAAAAATTCATAAACCTGACCTGAGTACATCCTTAAGCCTGTATGTTTGATTAGACATTAGATCCAACAAAGATTAATTTCCTTTTCAGTTTCACAGTTTATTCAAATTGTTAAGAATACTCCTCCAAATGTATTGTGCATGTGCATAGGTATCTTTTTAAATTGATTGTAAATTTTTATTATAGATTCTGATTTAGATCCAGTTGATCTAAACCAGGAACACGGTCAGGAACCTGTACAACAGTTCTATGATGCCAGTCCACAGTTGAGGTAATTAATGAAAGGATTTTGCATATGAATAACAAGTGTTTAAATTATATTGTTTTAGCCAGTAACAGTTTCTGCCTTTACCAAAAAAAAAAAAAAAAATAGACAAACATGAGTAACAAGTTCTGCAACAACAAAATACACTAAATTATGTTAAATGGTTGTATAACAAAAAGACCATGAGAATTGCTGAGGGATATTCCTTGAAATAGATGTGGAAGGGTAGAAATAGACTTCAAAATTCACACCATAACCAACATACTTTCTTTGAGTATTTTTACATACATCAAATAAAAACACAACCTTAAATCACATCAAATAAAAACACAACCTTAAATCACCTATGTCCAAAAAAAGAATGTCACTTCCTTCCATCCAACATCCATTTGATGGAAATTTCCTGACAAAGTGTTCAGGTCAGATGAATACTGTGTGAGTCCAAATGTAGGCATTATTTTACTCCATCATTTACCATATCAAAGTTGTCATCAGCACCTAATTACATGCTTTTTGATAAGTTTTATTTCAAAATAAATACTGATGACACATTGTTGAGATTTTGAAAGCAGCTACATCAATATCCGTGCATTTCAATAGCAACCAGTATATGAGTTCCTGTCCCCTCAGTAATTCTTATTATGTGGGTTTATGATGATGTATTTAAGATACACAACACATGTATATATTCATTTTTGATAATTAATTATGGTTATTTGTCTGTCTGGCCAACATTTTCTCCTACCCTAAAAGATATGTACACAATTCTAATTTTGTTGTTGTAAAACATGGAAAGCAAAAACTTTAAAATCCAGAAATAAATTTTAATCTGCCTTTTTATTTTTTTTTTAATTTCAGCAATGGCACACATGATGATCGAGTTGATACCCCATCACCTTCTCCTGAAGAGGAAGATGTGAAAGAAGAACCAATTAACACACAAACAGAGGAAATATTTGACCTGAAGGAAGAGGAAACATTAGAAACACAGACAGAAGAAGTGGAACCTGATCAATCGGGTCAAATGACCATCCAATTTATGGGTATATCTGATTGTCAAGTTGTTTGTCTTCATTCCACATTATTCTGTTGTCTTCCTGTCTAGAAGTAAAATAAAATAGCTTATTTTTGAAACCAGATGGCAGTTTTATTACTCTCAAAAAAGAATATACATTTGTGCAAATGACTATCCCTCAGTTGTCCATGAACACACAATTGCCAAATTAACCTCCAAAACTTTTTTCAAGCAATACTAAATAAGGGGCTTTAAACATTTGAAATGTTTCTGGCTCTTTTTAGATAAATAAAAAATAATGCATTGAGCACAACATTCTATACATGATATTCATGAACGTCTCAAAGAATAATTTCATTTATATTCAAGTTGAAAAATGATGTGTATGTGTTTAACCATAATAAAAGTCATGCATGGCATATATATAAATCTGGTATCTGTTCTAAAAATATCAATGATATCATTGTTAAATTAAGATTTAAAATTGCTGTTATCTTCCTTTGTCCATAGTTGTAGTTGAACTAACTACAATTATTAACAAAGAAAGACAATTCATAGTATTGCCTGCTAATGCTTAATGCAATGTTTTTATACCAGTTGTATTATAAATAGTATTTTTGGAAGATAAAGAAATTTGAAGAACCTAATCTTCTTGTTTTTTCCAAATATATATTCACAGCAGCACCTTCCCTCCTTTCCAATGATAGCATTGTCAGTTGGAATATTTGTACTTAATTTCAAATATTTACTATTTTGGTTAACAGAACAGAAGACTTTCTCCTGGGCTGGTATTGCCAGTAAGAATGCTACATCAAGCTCTGTACCAGCTAATACTACATCCCCTCCATTTGGTAAAGTTCCACAATCTCTGCCAAACAGACAGGAGATGAAGACAGACATTGGAGCAACAGCACCTGGTTCAGCACCACAACCACAGAGACAAACAAGGTAGAACTTTTATTTGGTTCACAGTGTTCTAGCTAGGATTTAGGGATAGAGGGGTACAGTTTTAGGATGAAGGGCACATTTGAGTGTTTCTTGTCTGAAAAGGGACACTTTTATCATGTTTAAAGATTAAAAAAAAATATTAACTTGTATTTCAGAATTTATGATATTCAGGGCTATAAAGATTTTTCCAGTATTTCAAATGATTGTTTTGCATTGAGAAGCGTTTAATTTTCATCAGAAACATAAACTGGATAGGGCAGGACTAAAAAGAGGAGAGGGACGCTGCACCCCACATTTTGGCTAGCTAGGAACTGGTTCAGTAAAAAAATATATGATTGTAAGATAAAGTTGTGTGGATTTAAGAAACAAGCAAAAAGCCAAAAATTGTGGCTGATACACATTGTTTCTGATAATAAAAAAGAATAACACCTTGGCTTGGAACAGAGTCTGATATCTCAAGTTATCATTAAAAATGATTTGATTTTAGGATATATGTCATTTGAAGAAATTTTTGTGTATTTTTAAACAAAATGACAACAGTAATGTATTGCTTACTCATATATCTTGAAATCAAGGAATAAAAGGAAATTTAACTATGATTTTCAGGCCTAGAGATAATCGACCAAGAGAAAGGGAAAGAGTCAGCATGTCACGTGATGATGGTGACAGTGATAGTCAAAGTGGGCGTCAAAGATCTCGTTTTCCAGACAGTCATCAATTGTTTGTCGGAAACTTACCGCATAATATTACTGAAAAAGAATTAGAGGATTTTTTTACAAGTAAGTTCAGTTCTTTTCCTAACTTTGCAAGTGTTGTATACAGAATCAGAATCTTAATTATTTTGTCAAGAAACTGATGTCAGATTTATATAATCATAGATTTTAAATCCCTTCCACTTAGATATGACGTGTAGGGGAGGATTGCCGCATTGGAGGGGGCATTAAGTGTACGTTTGTACATCTGGAAATTGGTTTCTGTTCTGTAACTTAAGTTTGCCTCAACCAAATGTTATGAAACTTATACACAATGCTTATTACCTCAAAACTCAGATCAAGTTTAAGTTCTTGAGTTATGTCCCTTTATATGCCTGCAAGTGGGGGCATCATCTGTGTCCCATGGACACATTCTCCATTTATTAACTCACCTGGCCAAAAGGCTAATGAGCTTTTCTCATCACTTGACTTCCATCATCTGTCGTCATCTATTTACTTTTACAAATATCTATGAAACTACTGGGCCAAATTTAACCAAACTTGACCACAATCATTATTAAGCTATCTTGTTTAAAAAATGTGTATGGTGACCTAGCCTGTCAACCAAGATGGCTGACACTGCTAAAAATAGAACATAGGGGTAAAATGCAAGTTTGTCCTATTATTTCAAAAACCGCTATAAGTAGAGAAAATCTGACAGAGGCAGAAATGTGCAGAATGTTGATCTCTACATATTGTCAATATACGTCAAAACTGTCAGATGACGTCTTATAGGAGTTATTGCCCTTAAATTACAAATTTTACCATTTTTAAAATTTTTTGCCTGTTATCTGGAAAGTTATAATACATAGACAGAAATTTTAAAGAGCAAAAGTTATCAGCAAGACAAGATCTATAAATAAGTCAACATGACCAAAATGGTCAAGACGACTCCTTATTGGAGTTATTGCCCTACAATGCCACTTTTTTTTGAATGCTATATTTATAAAAAAAATTATGAAGTGAAATCCTTTCATTAGATGATGATCTATTTTTATTAATGTATATATTTCATTACATTACATTGTGTAGATAAAATTGATGACATTTTATAGATAAGTTACAAATCTATATTGGTTTGTGACATTTGAAAAAAATGTTTGGAACTATTAATTATATTTGATTATAATTTGAAAATAGATATACACTGTATTACATACATCATATCTAATTTTAGATAACTATTAATCATATCTAATATTAAAGTGTTTTCAACACTTTTTTCCATCACTCGTGAAGATATTGATTGATAATTGGTATATAGTTTTATCATGACAAGTTACAGATCAAGTTCGAATTTTTGTTTCGGTCTGATAATTTTGTGCAGAGATATGGTCCTTGGACTTGAAAAATTCACTCATATAATCAGTTTTCCACACTGTTTTTAGTCATGCTTGAAGATATTGACCTGATATTTTCTTTTTGTTTACTCCATGACAAGTTATAGAACAAGCTAGCATTTTGTTTTCAAATCTAATTATTTACCCAATCCATATTAATATGCAATTTTAATTCAAAATCCAATATTAACTGATAAATATCAAAATAAATGCTTCATTACAAATTACCTGTTTCTTTTCGTAGCATTGCATACCATAAACTGGAATCCGCTTGTATTTACTGGAATGAAAAAAGTATATAAATCAGCCGGGATCCAGCTTATGCATTACAATGTATAAATTACAAAACGTAATCAGTTATTTGTTCCATGCTAGTGTTTCATACTGATGCATGCGTTTTGTTTTATCTGAAGATCATTCAAACATTAATGTAATGGATATATTTAATAGTATTTAACTAAAGAAAAGGGACTTATAGTTTCAAAGTAGTTTTCTAGAAAAAATTATGAAGTACGGATTTTCCGCACACTCTCACTGTAATTAATTTCAATTTGCATGTGCTATACGAACTTCCGGTTAATACGAAATATAACTTTCCCAATTGTTTATTTGTGATATTTACACTAGTTGAGTGTTCTAGAATCATTTACAAGCATTTTCAACTTCTACTTTATGATGGAAAACAGGTTTTTGAAATTACCGGAGTTTCATAAGAGGTTTTTAAGCTGTTACAAAAAGTTTTTTACCTGAATTCTCGTGGCGGACAATATACCAGTGCAGACTTTACAAGCCTGAATACGGTAGTTATTTGCCAGAATGTCTCTATTTGTTAAAAAAAACACTACAAAAAGAATCGGAAATAATTGTATTATAGAAATGGTGTAAATTATCAGGTCAAAAGTTTCTATGAACTTACATTCTTTGCTCGAAGTCGACTGACTTTGTGAGATATAAATATTATCAGATTATAATGAACCTGCTAAAAGGCTGTTCCAGAATTATTATGTGGGGTGCCTTATCAGTTTGTAGATGGTTGTGTTTTTCTTGCGAAATCTTTAATGAATTATATAGAATTGTAAAATATTATTCATGGTTTGGGTTTTTGTAAATGCCTCTCTCAATCTCTTTTCCTTTTTCTCCACACAAACATTGAATTACTCTTCAGTAACGAGTTGTCTTGAAAGTTCATCTTTTATTTTTAAGATTTCACATTTAGATATAGCACTTCAAATTAAATGTTGTGACGCTTTTTATTCATTGTTTATTTAAAAGATAACTCTTATAATTGTTTCAGAATTCGGTCATGTTGTTGAATTACGAATTAATACCAAAAGTAGTGGTGGAAAACTTCCTGTAAGTAACCAGAAGGTACATCATATTATTATACTTCATTACCTCCAGCCCAGTCCATCCCAGCCTTTATACAATGCGTGTCATACAAATATTAAAATGGAAATAGAAGAGAAATTAGTCAAAGTATTTGCTATATTAGATGTTGAAAGAATGAATATCTGATCATTTTTCTTTTTCTTTTCTACCACTTCCCTTCAGTCCATTCATTCATCATCATCATCCTATATGTATCAGGTCATATAAAGTAAATTATCTGGTTCTCAGGTACCACTGTATCATGAAATAACTATCCCTGTCGTGTAAATTACATTCAAAACTGCTTGTTGGAATTTAACAGTAGTGGATAACTCTAGTTCTCTTAATTGTAAATCATATGAGGTCTGAATTTTGATGTTCTTGAGCTTCCATTCTCCAGTCTTATTGAGGAGTTTGTTTCTGTAGTTTTTATGTTAATTCAGGATCTTAGAGCAATAAATGACTCATTTATTTGAATCCACAAAAACAATGGAAGTCTTGATTCTGAAAAATAATTGTCGTCAATATGGTAAAAAAAGAATTAGATTTTTCATGACCAAAAAATTGTCAGATACTGAGGTACAAGAGACCTTGAGATCCAGGAATTTAATGTTATATGACCTTATTTTAGTATTATTGATTGCTACATTTATTTTTCTCTGATGATTTTATTTTTTTTTTTTTTTGATTGATTTTAATGAACTTTCTTTTGAAGTGATCAATTTGAAAGATAATTAACTCAGTTGCTATTAAGAGTTTTATGCGAGAATAGAGAAACCAGTGGTTATTCTATTTTGTTTTAAAATGCTTCAGTTAATTGTAAGTTATTGATAAATTAGTTTTTCAGACCAGTTAACTATTTTTATGATTATTATAGAATTTTGGATTTGTGATATTTGATAGTCCAGAGCCAGTTCAAAGTATTCTTAGTCAAAAGGTAGGTAATATACGTAAAGTTTTCAATATCAAAATATAAAACAACATGAAAAAATATGGGCAATTAGTAGTTTTTGTCTCGCCTTGACGGAGTCAAAAAGCGAGACATAGGTATGCTGTTTCCGGTGGCGGCAGCGTCGAACAATGTATTAGTTTGTGATTAGGTCTAGTTTGTGGTGAACCACTAGTGGTAGGTCAATGATATTTGGTATGCAGTTGTATTAGCATTGGCACATCTTGTTTCCATGGAGATTATTTGGCCCTGCCCCCTCAGTCATGGTCTACAGACTTTGAAACTTTTGCTTAGTTTACATGTATTACTTTGTGATGACGTCAGTTTATGGGGAACAACTAATGGTAGGTCAATGATATTTGGTATGCAGTTGTATTATCATTGGCACATCTTATTTCCATGGAGATAATTTTTGCCTTGCCCCCTCAGTCATGATCTATTTACTGAAACTTTTGCTTAGTTTACATGTATTAATTAGTTTGTGATTAGGTCTAGTTTATGGAACCACTAGTGGTAGGTCAATAATATTTGGTATGCAGTTGTATTAGTATTGGCAAATCTCCCTGCCCCCTCAATCATGGTCTATTGACTTTGAAACTTGCTTAGTTTACATGTATTAGTTTGTGATTAGGTCAGTTTAATGGGAACCATTACTGGTAGTCCAATGTTATTTGGTATGCCGTTGTACAAGCATTAGCACATCTCATTTCCATGGAGAATATTTGGCACTGCCCCCTCAGTCATGGTCTTTGAAACTTTTGCTTAGTTTACATGTATTAGTTTGTGATTAGATCAGTTTAAAATGAACCACTTATGTTAAGTCAGTGATATTTGGTATGCAAATGTATTGGCATTTGCAAGTCTCGTTTCCATGGAGAATATTTGGCCCGGCCCTCTCAGTCATGGTCTATTGACTTTGAAACTTTTGCTTAGTTTACATGTATTAGTTTGTGATTAAATCAGTTTAAGATGAACCACTTATGTTAAGTCAATGATATTTGGTATGCAAATGTATTGACAAATGTATTGGCATTTGCATTTCTCGTTTCCATGGAGATTATATAGCCCCAACCCCTCATCATGGTTCATTGATTTTGAAACTTTTACATAGTTTACAAGTTAATGATTGTGTTTAGGTTTATTTAAAGGGAACAACTTATTATAAGTCAATGGTATTTGATATGCAGTTGTATTAGCATTGGCACATCTCATTTCCATGGAGATTGTTTAGCCATGTACATTCAGTCATGGTTCATTGACTTTGAATATTTGCATCTTAAAGTATTGCTATTTTAATTTCAACATTTGCATTATCAAAATTACAAAAAAGCGAGACATATCTCTGTGATAACAGTTTATTCAGTATTTTCAAGTTTATGAGCACACCAGTAAAATAGTTTTGAAAATTTTAAGAACATTATAAAATGAGCGCATTATTTGTTTGGAGAAAAATTGCTCTTGCCTAATTCCACCAGCTGGTTAGCTATATTGCCAACACCTCTTTTGTGGGTACATTCGTAAGATTCTATCCATAGTAAAATCAGGCAATTTTTTGCTATCATTGTAATAAAAAATTGCACAGATTGCAGAAATTTCTTCAATCTGTTCCATTGAATTTCAAGAAAATGGGTGAAATCCTTGAGAATGCCTTGAACACTGCAGATTGAGGAAAACTTGCATTTTCGTGGATATTTGATATCATGGTTTTCCCAAAGTCTGCATATACTTATATTGCATATTTGTAATTCATTGATAATTTTGATTTCATGGTTTACCTGTACCCATGAAATCCCTGAAAATTGGTATCCAACAAATAATAATGAATCCACAGTATTTAAGATATTGAAACATGATTCTTTTCAGTTGTTTTTCATTATTATAGGAAGATTAATGATAAACAGATAGCATGTGAACTTGGTCTTTTGATATAATTGCAATTTTCTCAATGCCGTTAGCAAAAACAAGCTAGAGAGGCATTGTCTGTTTGACAAATTTTTGGAGAATTTTCCGAAGTCTTGTGGTCCAAAGTAACTTAAGATTTCTATCTTCTTTGTGTTGCGGTACTATCCTTGAAAATAGATGAATGTCATGGGAGAAATCCTAAAAAAAAACTCCCAAGATTTCTTAATGAGGACCCTAAATTACAATGTCATGTTTAATTTAATTTCTGTTCTCACAATGCAAATTGAAAGCAATCTTTACTACCTCAGTACTCACAAGTGCTTTGATTTTTAAAAAATCAAATGTAACACAGGGAAATGTACAAAAGGTGCAAGCAGTTTTATTATGTAATATGTTTGATCATTAAGGATGCAGTTATTGTCCCTGCGTAATGCGTTATGGGGACATGGAAATACTTGGCATCTGTCCATCCTGTCTTGTTAGCGCTTTAACATGAACAATTCTTGCCAAATTTTTATGAAACTTATAGGTTTATATCAGCAATGTCTTTGACACTTTCGAAAATAAGTTCTGATCAAATATTTTTAACAAGTTATGCCCCTTGGAAATATAAATTTTAATGGAAATCACATTGCATTTGCTCTGAAGCCTTCATTTCTCTTAAGATATTAATAAAAAGTTTTAAAGAACAAAAAATAAAGGTCTTTTTATACGACCGCAAAAAAATTTTGTGGTCGTATATTGGTATGACGTTGGCGTCGTCATCGTCCGAAGACGCATTGGTTTTCGCACTCTAACTTTAGTTTAAGTGAATGGATCTCTATGAAATTTTACCATAAGGTTCAATATCACAAAAGGAAGGTTGGGATTGATTTTGGGGGTTATGGTACCAACAGTTAAGGAATTAGGGGCCAAAATAAGCATTTTTGTACTTCCAGACATAACTTGTGTGTTAGTGTATGGATCTCTCTGACATTGTACCACAAGATTCCATATCACAAAGGGAATGCTGGGATTGATTTTTGGGGGTAATTGCCTCAAAATTTTAGGAATAAGGGGCCAAAAAAGGGGCAAAAAACAAGCATTTTTCTAGTTTCATGACAATAACTTGTGTGTAAGTGTATGGATCTTTCTGAAATTGTACTACAAGGTTCCATATCACAAAGGAAAGCTGGAATTGAGTTTGGGGTAATTGCCTGAAACGTTTAGGAATTAGGGGCCAAAAGGGGCCAAAAATAAGCATTTTCTAGTTTCCAGACAATAACTTGTGTTCAAGTGTATGGTTCTCTCTGAAGTTTGTCAAGGTACCATACCTCAAAGGGAAGGCTGGGATTGAGTTTGGGGTGATGAATCATAAGGGGTTCAAAAATTTGGGGATTTTTTTTCTTTAAAATTTTCCATTTTAAGTTGGTTATTTCTGATTTATATTTAAAAGCAAATAATAATGATATGGCAAGAGATACACACCAAACAGGATGTGTAAATTATTATATAATAAGTATTGTGCAGTAGCAAGAAATTTTCAATTGCACAGTATTGCGCAATAGCAAGAAATCTTCAATTGCACAGTATTGCGCAATAGCAAGAAATATCCAATAGCACAATATTGCGCAATAGCTAGAAATTGTCAATTGTACAGTATTGCACAATAGCAAGAAATATTCAATTGCACAGTATTGCGCAATTGCAAGAAATATTCAATTGCACAGTATTGTGCAAAAGAAGATACTTTGTATAAATTGCTTATTTCTTGACCAATTTCAATGGGGTTTTATTCTTGAACTCTTGGGGTTCTTTAATATGCTGAATCTAACCGTGTATTAAGTTTTTGGATTTTGGGGCTTGTTTTTAAATTGGTCCACATTGAGGTCCAAAGGGTCCAAAATTAAACTTTGTTTGATTTTATCAAAAATTGAATTATTGGGGTTCTTTAATATGCCGAATCTAACCGTGTATTTAGATTCTTAATTTTTGGTCCGTTTTCAAATTGGTCTACATTAAGGTCCAAAGGGTCCAAAATTAAACTAAGTTTGATTTTAACAAAAATTGAATTTTTAGGGTTCTTTGATATGCTGAATCTAAACATGTATTTAGATTTTTGATTATGGGCCCAGTTTTCAAGTTGGTCCAAATCGGGTCCAAAATTAAACTTTGTTTGATTTCAACAAAATTGAATATATGGGGTTCTTTGATATGCTGAATCTAACCATGTATTTAGATTTTTATTTTTGGGCCCGTTATCAACTTTGTCCACATTGAGGTCAAAAGGGTCCAAAATTAAACTTTGTTTGATTTCATCAAAATTGAATTCTTGGGGTTCTTTGATATGCTGAATCTAACCATGTATTAAGATTTTGGATATTGGACCATAATAGGTGAATGTCCAATTTAAAATTTTTAAGTTCTTAGACCACATTCATTCTGTGTCAGAAACCTATGCTGTGTCAAATATTTAATCACAATCCAAATTCAGAGCTGTATCAAGCTTGAATGTTGTGTCCATACTTGCCCCAACTGTTCAGGGTTTGACCTCTGCGGTCGTATCAAGCTGCGCCCTGCGGAGCATTTTATTTTGAGTTATTGCCCTTGTACCTTGGATAGATAAAATATGTGCAATGCGGGGACATTGGAACTCTGTTCTTTTATTAGTTTAACAAATATTGGGACTAAAGGTAAATGAGACTGACTGGTTCAATTGGTGGGTGCCGATATAACTATTACAATTGAAATAAGCTTATATACATGTGAAATATGATCAGGAAGTGGAGTTCTAATTGTAATATATTTTTTGTTACATAGCCAATCAAATATAATGGGGAACACAGACTTAATGTAGAAGAAAAGAAGCCAAGAGGAGGAGCTCCAGGAGGTGGAAGAGGAGGCCCACCACGAGGAGGAATGGGTGGAGGAAGAGGAACAAGCTTTGGTAGTGGGGGACGTGGTGGTATACGTGGAGGTGGACCTGGACCTGGTCCTAGGTCAGACAGAGGCAGCATGGGGGGTAGAGGGGGTATGTCAGGCCCTAGGCGATGAACTTTTGTAATTTGTCCATTGGTGCTTACAGAAGGTATGCAATTCTGACAACACACAAAAACATAGTAAAATTACACATAAATGTGTGATTAGTCATAATATTTGTGACTGGTTGTGTTTATTTATAGAATCGTGAAGATGCATTATTGTAATGATAATGTTGGGCTGGGGTTCCCATGACCTTGACTTTATATATTTATATCATTCCTGTAAATGGTCTCATCAATGTTATATCCAATTTATTGACTTATTGTACATACACAGAACGGGTCTCAGTTGGTGAAGAAACATTGGTAATGCCATCATTTATTTTGTATTTACAGAATTGCATATTTTCTAAGTGTTCTAAGAGTATGACTAGCTGAAAGTGTATTCAATGCAGACATTGAAGTGTAAATCAAGATTGTCGTAAATCCTTTTCTCTGTTGTTCTATTTTTTATTTATTTGTTCATTTTATATGAAAAATTTCAGTTGCAATTTTGTTTAGTTTTTTTCAATAGCAGAGCAAGAACTATGCAAAATTTTATATTCAGTGAATCATGGGTTGTTCATATCTTGTTTACAACAGAAAAAGGACTAGTAATTGGGTCAAAAATTCTGTGAACAGCTGATGACTTTTATTTAACATCAGAAGAGTAGGTCCTGTGATGTATGTAGCAATAATTTATGTTTATAGTAATAGAATTGTTATATAGCTCTTGGTTTTAGCAGTTTACTGTAAAATACTCAAAATGTTATGTGAATAGTACAGTTCTATGTGTATTGTGATAATGAAATACAGTGATATCAGAACATGAGATAAAAAAGATTAAAACAAATCTATATTCAAATTATTCTGATTTATTTCATGAATGAAAAGTTTGTGGTTGACAGTTTTCATCTTTTATATTAATCTAGTTCAGATAGCAAAATGTATTCCATTTCATGTTAAAAACCAGATAGTCATACTTATGTGTATATTTTTATGGTTTAAACCTATGACTGTATTTTTCACACACATTAAACAGTTGTCTCCATAAACACCTGCAGCAACAGGCCTGATGCTATTGGTCTAAAATAGAAATTCTTTCAGGCTTGATAGAAATTTTAGAAGCTTTGGTTATAGGGCCTGTGGCTTGCGTGAAGACATAAATTTGGTACTTTGGATAAAACTGTAGTTGTTGACCTCCATCTAACATCACTTGTAAATAATCATTAACTGTTCACAGTATTTTAATACCTATTGTAATTTATTATTGTATAAATGGCTACATTCCTGGTTGTCTAGTCCCAACACGTGCAGGGTTGGGTGTACCGGGTTTATTGCTTAATCTGGCTCAATAGTTTTTGTTTGTTCTGTTCTACTTTACATACTGGGGTACCTATCAGGAATCCTATAACTATTTTTTATGTTTTGTACATCTATCAGCAGGGTAGCTGTGTGTGATATTCAGTCCCAAATTATTTATGAGACTCAAAACTTACGATAGTAACATAGTGCTACCAGTAAATAAGCTATTTCTGATACCAGTGTTTGCCAAAGACTTCAAACAATAAATGGAACAATATTTTTTACGTTTAACAAACAGATGCCATTAGTCTTTCATGTTGAAAATCTCATTATTTAATGAATATATATAGTATTTATCTAGAGCAGTAGATTTTTAACATCTTACATTTTTATTTGGATTTAATACTATTTTTCTGTGAAAACTTACAAATTTAGCCATGTACATGGATTTTAAAGATAAGATATTCAAGTTGACTACCTATTTGTCTGAAAATGTGAAGTCCCATATTGATAAAAATTCCAATAAACCACTCTTCTGCAAATTGTCTGTTAATTCTAGTTTAAAAATGTAATTATGAAACAATTACCAATTTAAATTTTCAGTCAAATTAAAGATTTGGACATTGTCAACTTGCATTTAGTAATATTGACATCTGATTTTGAGAACTAGTAAGTGGTTTAATTAGCTTATTGCTCTAGATAAAATGATAAACATATGGCAGCAGTATAGCTGCTTTGTGATTGTATGTACAGATGACATCATAGGTTCCAAGTTTACTTGTAAAGTTTCATTTGTATTGTCTCCCTGCACATGTTTTCAAAATAAAACTGAAAAATTCCTAGGATTTTTAAGACTGTGTTTTCTATATATATATATAAATATATTCTTAAGACTTGTACAGTTATTTTTGAATCACAATGAAATTAGTGTAAATACATGCCCACACAATACCATATAGCACTAAGTATCAAATGGCCTTGTGGGCCTTGTGGTAGCATGATCACCTTGAATACACAAGGACGTTTGATTGATCCATTACTGGCTCAAATGAAAGGCTCAACTAAGCAAGCAGCATTAAAGAGTAACAGTAAAACTGATCTCCTTGGATTAGAATGTGTCCTTGTGGGAGGACATGTCTTCCTGTAAGCTGTTAACCTTGTAAGTCAGAACATAAAAAATACAGCTAAGAATGTCAGTTAAATACAAAAGAAGGTTTATTTTCTCATCAAATTAACATCTAAGATCCATCCATTCATGATAGCATCTGTGACTCATGGACTAATTATAGACTGATTATTTAGCACTTGCAAGTGGCAATATTGAAAAATATCAAATTGAAGTCAATCTGGCCCTTCATCAGACTTGACATTTGATAAACTACAATTAACAATTCTCCAACCCAAGTTTAAAATCCCGGAAACTGGTGCAATTTATGAGAATTGTTGCACCTACACTACAGAATTGCTGATTTGCTGCAGTCTGACAAGCCATTGGATACAATATTTTACAAATGAATCGGTTTGTTTCAACATTGCACATTTTTAAACATGCTTGAACTACACATGTTAAAAATTCTATTTCCTGTTTGTATTTCATTTTCATTGCATTACATGCAATAGGGAAGTTTGGGTATGTTCTTCCACCAGTTCGTCAGTCAAATTTTTAAATGGATTAATACAATACTGGAGTTCCTTATTTGAGATTGGAATATGATGTAGATATACAGTCAAACCAGCTATCAAGGTCACAAAACCTGTCTTGTCAGGTCATCTTCTCTTTTCCATATGTAGTAATATTAAGGTGACCTTTGAATTGAGGTTCAAAATGCACAAGTATTACTACATCTTAGTAGGTCATTTCTCTCTGGTTTGAGGGTGACCTTTATATACAGGTTTGGCTTGTCAATTTGAGGTCAGATTTTTGAAAGTGAAGGTCACAGTTGCTATAAAACCTTACAACCTTATATTAAGTTAATGGTAACTTTTTAAGCAAAGGAATAATTGACTTTTATGTCAATTAAAAACCAAGACCAAGGTCACAGCTTCTAAAATTGGTTAAGAAAGGCATTATTGTAAGGTAAACCAAAATTATTCTTGCTTGGGATTACAATCAAACTTAAATATATGGCCATATACCTTCGAAAAAGATCACCAAGAGTATGACAATGTCATTGATACTAAAAAATCGAAATTGGTGCCGAAAAAGAGTTTCCTGATGGTAACTGAAGAACCTAATTTTGGATGGAAACTACAAACTAAGTCACATTTAATGAGAATAATAATTGATATCAAGGTCACAATTTCTAAAAATATATAATATCAGTTCTTAGATGGCAATTAATTTAAAACGTGAAGATTACTTTTGTGAATAGTTGATCAAAACACATTGTTAGAAGTCTTCACATGTTGCAAAAGGAGTAGGACCAAAGACTGGTAGGTTCAGTTTAAAAAACGTCCAGGTAAGGTTACAGGCCTTCCTGATAATTGTGTGAAGAAATCTTGTAAAATTCTAACTTGGTTGGTATATATATATATATATATAATGACTGAATAATAGAATAATAGTCAACGATACATCTTACGGGGCAATGGATCATATAAATATGATACAGTACACTACAAAATACAATATATACCGGTAACCAGTCTAAAAGGGTACAACATCACCAAAAAATGACAATAAACAAACAAATGTAACTATAAATATTTTGGATAACAGATATCCTTCATCAGTATGAGCACAATGTAAAATGAATCGGATCAAACTATTCTGATTATTAAACTATAGCAATCTTGAGGAAAAATAATAGTAAAATTTGGCTAAGGTTAAATAATTGGACATGGGAGGGATGTACAAGTACGCATCCACGTCCAATTATTTAACCTTAGCCAAATTTTACTATTATTTTTTCTTATCATTATAAAACTGCTATTTATTTGGGATGATAAATACGCAGCCTCTGTTTGACATATTTTACCAGCTTATATCGATCAGTGCTGTTTTTTGGGAATGAATTTACACACAGTTGTTGTCAAATCTTAACTGACGTCATTTTGGAATTTTAGAGTTGTGCCAGTTCATATCTCTAATTACTATTTTCATTTTAGGCATGTCTTTGAGTCGTTTTTTGGAATTTTAAAATTCATTAGCGTCTCTACATATGATGTTCTGGTAAAACTGTTTCACTTTTTTTATTGTATTGAAATCAAGATTGCTATAGTTTAATAATCAGAATAGTTTGATCTGATTCATTTTACATCGTGCTCATACTGATGAAGGATATCTGTTATCCGAAATATTTATAGTTACATTTGTTCGTTTATTGTCATTTTTTGGTGATGTTGTACCCTTTTATATATATATATATAAGTCTAAATTGAAAATAACGTTCAAACCTATGATTGCGTTGGATAAAAACCGCAATTTTTTTACGTGTGCATGCAAAACAAATTTCTTGTTAGAGGGATCTAAATACAGCACAAACAACATTTTCCAAAAGACCAAAAAAGTGAAAAAGTATATTTTAACAAAACGCATTTGACTAACAGGTCGAACAACAAATGTTCTTAAACCCTGCTGACTGCCATTGGCGATTGCCAAATAAACGGATCACCGATGTAATAAATGGATCTTAAATATAAATTTAATACTAAACAGAAAACAATAAACTTGCGGAAAAGATGGTATACCGCAAACAAAAGGTGCAAAGGTTTTTGTACACCATATCCGGATTTCGACAATTAATGTCTCTTCAGTGATGTTAGGTACCGAAACGGTATTTGGAAAGCCATACAATTTAGGATAGACTCTTGAATTTTGAGGAGTCAAAATAGGATGAACGGATCATAAAAACACGAAGGCAAATATAATACAAGCCCAAACGAAAAAATATAAACAAGTCTAAATTGAAAACAACGTTCAAACCTATGATTGCGTTGGATAAAACCGCAATTTTATACGTGTGCATGCAAAACAAATTTCTTGTTAGCGGGTCTAAATACATCACAAACAACATTTTCCAAAAGACCAAAAAAGTGAAAAAGTATATTTTAACAAAACGCATTTGACTAACAGGTCGAACAACAAATGTTCTTAAACCCTGCTGAATGCCATTGGCGATTGCCAAATAAACGGATCACCGATGTAATAAACGGATCACCGATGTAATAAACGGATCTTAAATATATATATATATGTTGAGGACATTTTAACTTGACTGATTCATTTATAAATTGAAATAAATGCAATCTTTCTTTTCAACAGTCGCCTAGTTGAATAAATGAAATGATGCAGCTGTGACCTTTTGGTAATTTGAAAGGTCAAAGACTTGCAGGAATTTTTAAAATGCTATAGTCAATATTATGATGTTGAGCATATATTTCCTTATAATGTTTAGTCCAGCCTGTCACTAAATTTCACTGAGAATACCAACAAGATTTATATTTGTTGAAAATTAAAAAAAGGGAGAGACACTGATGCTAATTAGTGAAGTGAAAAGGTAAAAGTTTTGTACAGAGGTATAAAGCTTCATATTTCAGAAGGTAGAAGTGCAACATGATTCATTTTTGTTACTTACTTGTAAAGTTTGTCTGACTTTTTTTTTTTTTATCTTTGGCCTCATTTTCATGGTTCACTGAGAGAAAAGTCCTAATTCGATCTTTTCCGTTAATATAAGTAATTGGCAGTCGATATTTGGACGATTTTTATACGACTGCAGAAAATTTTTGCGGTTGTATATTGGTGTCACGTCGTCGTCGTCAGCGTCGTCCGAAGACATTTGGTTTCCGGACAATAACTTTAGTAAATGTAAATAGAAATCTATGAAATTTAAACACAAGGTTTATAACCACAAAAGGAAGGTTGGGATTGATTTTGGGGGTTATGGTCCTAACAGTTTAGGAATTAGGGGCCCAAATAAGCATTTTTCTAGTTTCCAGACAATAACTTTTGGAACGGTGTATGGATCTCTCTGAAATTATACCACATATAAGTTTCCATTCCACGAAAAGGGATGGTAAGGATTGGCTTTGGGGGGGGGGTTTATGGCTCAAACCGTTTAGGAATTAGGGGGAAAAACAAGGGTGTCCTGGTTAATGGACAATTAAAAAAGTACAATATTATGTTTGGATTACCTCCCTTACACTGCTTTTAAATTATTTATAAAGAAATGTTGTCTTGAGGTGATTAGCTGTCAATTTATTTTTGGAAGTTACTATTATTTAAATGCTGATTAAGGAATATTAGTTTTTGGCCATGATTATGTATGTCATTTTCTATTTTAAGATTTTAAATGGGTAATTATGGTTACAAACTCCATTGGAAATTTGAATTGATATTATGACCATATCTTGAGGGAAAGATTATTTTTTTGGAAAAGGGGGAGGTGAAAAAAATGGGGGGACATTTTTCTTATTTCAGATTTCAGAAATTAAAAGAAAATTTCTTTGAATACTATTTTTCTTGCAAAAAAGGGGTGGTAAAAATTTTTTGGTTTTTTTGGAAAGGGGGGGGGGGTCAATTCGCAACAGCATAGTGTATTGCACAAAAGCAAAAAAAAAGGGGGGGTCAATTCTCAACAGCATAGTGTATTTCACAAAAGCAAATAATTGAATATAAATTCAAATCAAATCATATAACCAATTCTAAGTTCTTTGACTACAGTTATTCTGTGTCAGAAACCTATTATGTGTCAAATATTTAATTACAATCCAAATTCAGACCTGTATCAAGCGCGAATATTGTGTCCATTTTTTCCCCAACTGATCAGGGTTGGACCTCTGCGGTCGTATCCAGCTGCGCTCGGCGAAGCAATTTATTATTTTGTACGGAGGCATTGGGCCAGTCTCTTAGTTACTCTAAGCACAGTCACAAATGGTTTGGCAAATCTCAATTAGACTGGGCACCAAACAAATTATGCATGCTAGGTTGTCAATATTGTGTGTGGAAATTTACTGTAAGGACATGTGCAAAGGAAAACATATATCATGAGAAAACTAAAGAAACAAAAATCACATTAATTGGTAAACCCTAATTGTAAAGAAACCAAAAAGGCCCTTTACCGAAATGAAACCATGAAAAATATCTAATCCAATCTGATAAATACTTTATTTATAAAATATGTACGATATTTTACTCCACGATCGTCCTGAATATGCTTGAAATAATTGCAACTGTATGTAAAGCAAGCAACAATAAATCGATTAACCAATCTACTCCATGAAACCATAAGGTAGCAATACACAGTTAGGAAAAAAATCTTAAAATTGACACTCATAATTTTAAACCACCCTCTTTTCCTTCCTATCTAATAAATAAGGCTTACTATTTGTGTTATGCATGTGCATATTTCTGGAAAGAGCATCTTCCATAGATTTCAATTTTTAATAGTTAAAAAGGTGAAATATAATCTCTTTTTGGTGTAACCATGGCAACAATCTGCATTTATTTGATACAAAATATTGCAAAAAAGGGAGGTGAACATGACACAAAAGTCTCACAAATTTGGTCCAAAGGAAAATTTCAATCAATTAGAGTGATACCTTTCCTGAAACCATAGACCTATATCTATCAAGAGGTCCAAAAAAAAATCATATGCATTTCTGCTTGTTTTTCCATAAAATTGAATTGAAAAGATCGAGCAACAAATCTTTGTTGAAAAACACTACAATAATTTCTAGATCTAGGGCGGTGCGGATAGGAAAATACAGACTGTCAAACAGAAAATGGCCTATAAAACATGCTAAAAACAATCTAAATGATCATATAAACCCACTTGGAAGGCTATATTATTCTTCAACTATCTAAAAATCAATTTTATTGTACAAAAACTTTCATATTTAAAAAATTCACCATGGCCATAATGCGAAACTAAACTTCTAACTGTGTATTGCTATCTAAGAGCTGCCACAAATCTGATCGAATATGGATCTGCATGACCATTTACAATTGAATAACCATCAAGGTGATAGGGGTTAACAGTCTTGTATACAGTAATTTGGTAAATTATATCTAAAATTAGAGGCTCCGAGGAATGCTCTCATCTTTTTCATGATATTTTTTTTTTTCGGAAAAACACGTGGGTTCAATTTGCAGACGACACCATAGTTTATTTGGCAATTAAATTAAATTCTGGTGCATCTACATTTCAAAAAGATCTTGACAAATTGGGAACATGGGAAACTACGTGGAAAATGGCATTCCATCCAGAAAAGCGTAATGTTATTTCAGTCACCAGAAATTAAAAAAAATATCATTTGACTTTTTACACAATCACTATATATAACACGTATAAACAGCAAAATATCTGGGGGTAACCATCAGCTCTAAGCTAGAAAAGGATGTTTGCATAAATAATATATGCAAGAAAGCGAATAACACACTGGGCTTTCTCATTTATGAAAAAGTCACGGTCACTGAGGAGAGTGGATTCAACAACTGCATGATATGTACATATATGAATTCATGTCTTTTTTAAAATATTTTTGTGATGTATTATGTAATGTGTTATTTTGTGTTCATGTATGCCATCAACCCCATAGGGGTATAATGGTGCATTATTTTCAATAAACATATAAGGAGGAACTTGAACATAAGCTCAACGTCTATTAAAGAGCAGGCATACAAGTCTTTAGTTAGACCATCAATAGAGTATGCTTGCTCAGTTTGGGACCCGTACTTACAAGACACAGACGGCATTGAAAAAGTTCAAAGGAGGGCTGCCCGTTATGTAACCAACAAATACAGAAACCAGTCAAGTGTTGGTAACATGTTAAACCACCTTGAATGGTGCAGCCTCTCTGACAGAAGAAAAGACTTACAATTGATAATGCTATATGAAAAAGTTGCAATACCTAAGAACAACAAATTATTTCCACAAATGAGACAAACAAGACATACAGAAAAGACTCATTTCCCCAAGAACAATAACCGACTGGAGTGGTACTAATTACCTGCATGATAACACCAATCTCAAAACATCAATATTAAATTCAGCTATTCACATCAAACTTATTGTACATTTGTAAAATTTATTTTTCTCTATTTTTAATTTGTATAAGATTAATCTGTGTCTTGTAAGTTATCCTCCTGTGTCATAATATTCAATTTGTTGACGGTGGTCACTAAGTAGTAGAATTTGTAATTGAAATGACGGCGAATATTTTTGTTTTTTTCATCAGTGCCATGGTCATATTATTAATTTGCATAAAAATCTGGATAAAAATCTTAATACAATCATCTCGTCTCCCCACCAAAAAATATTAAAACCATAAGTCAAACGTCATTTCACTTATAGTCACAATGAAGCGTTTTTGACAGGGTTTAACGAAGTTTAAAACTGGCTTATAGTATGGTGATATCATGGCGGGCGAGCGGTTAAAAGTTGGTACCTAATTTGTCTAATCAACTCCTAGTTTCCGACCCAGATCCCTGAAACTGCACAGGAAGATTGCATATATGTTGACGTTGTGCACATGCTATTATGGAATTGTTTGAGGATTTTTTTCTCATGTTTCCAGACTGGAGTTTTAAGTCTCAAGTTCATCAGTAAAATTTACGAAAGAGGGTACACGTTTTGTGTAATCAACTCCTACTATATTTTTCAACACAGATCCATAAAACTTCACACATATATTAAAGTTTTGCACCTGCTGTCATGGAATTATTTGAGGATTTTTCTTTTTATCATTTTCCAGACTTTAGAACTTAATATTTTTTTTAGTAAATTTAGTAACAAATATTGCAAACACAGTTATTTCGTAGTGCATTTCTTTTAGACAAACAATGCAAACTAAAAAACCATCGGCTCTAACTCAAAATATAGACAATTTCATGTTAAGAGGGTTTATCTATATAATTCAGTTTGACAGCGTCAGACATACCAATTTTTGACCTTTTCAAACTGGACCAAATCCCTACGTTACCTAAAAATTAATGCCCCAAATTTTTGTGCATATAGTTTCATCCCCCTTCTTACTATTTTATGCATAATATCTAAAGAAATAAATTTAGAAGGTGTATGAAAAAATTTGCAAGTTATAATACACTGTCCACTCTAAGGAGACTATTTGACAACGAAAACCAAAGGACAATTACTGTGTCCCCAGACCTAATAATAAAAAAAACTAACACATCATATACATCATTCTTTTAAAATGGCAATAACTTCAATATGGACAGAGAAAAAATAAGATTATTGCCGGCATACTTGTCCGTCACTCAGATCAGAGGCGGATTCAGGCGGGGGCGTGGCGGGCGTGCGCCCCCCGGCTTCTTTCTCATCATTTTTAGACTTATACCTCGTATTTGACATAAGTGGTCATCTCAGTACCAGAATCTATGACAAACGAGATGATTTTAATTAAGAAATTATAAATTTCCCCTACATCAGTAGCAATATACCAACTTCACCTGCATATTGGATATTTATTTCCCAACTCATTGGGTATTCAAGAGCTACTCCGACTTTATAAAACGTCACCAGTGCCTGAGCAGGTAGTTGATGAACCAGGGTTATGTCAAAGAACGTCTCGTCTTTTTTCAAATAAGTTTATCGGAAGATACCAAGACCTTGTTGATAAATATTCCATATCAACTTCACAAATAATACATGATGGTCTTAAAGTATAGATTCTAAGTAATGACGGTTGTCATCTTAATGACGTGTTATAGTGTTCTTTTATTTGTATTTGTAAATTAAAATTATTAACCTGTACTGTTTAGTCCATTTTTGGTAATATCCTTTTGGCGTGGCTCGGTACTTATACATCCCGCCATTATGTTATTGTGCTATGGTCATTTTTTGTATTCTTGTCTTTCATTTTTGCTTATGTGCTTTGTCTATATGCCATTTTGGTTTTCTTTGTTGACATATTTGTTTGTTTTTATAGTGATTAAGATTATAACACAATGCTGACTGCCGTACCCTATTTTTGACATTTTTACCTATTATGTCTGTTTGTTTTGTTCACACATTGTTGTCAATATAATGGAATTTTATGTCGGACAGTCATACAAGTGAGACGTTTAGCTAGCTATAAAACCAGGTTTAATCCACCATTTTCTACATAAGGAAATGCCTGTACCAAGTCAAGAATATGACAGTTGTTTTCCATTCGTTTGATGTGTTTGAGCTTTTGATTTTGCGACTTTTGCCATTTGATAAGGGACTTTCTTTTTTGAATTTTCCTTAGAGTTCGGTATTTTTGTTATTTTAATTTTTCCATGGTTCATTACTTGGTTCAACGTTAAGGTTTCGTTAAAAGGTTCGTCGCTTCAAACAATAGATGAACTATATTTAGTATCTATAATTATTCAGGTAAAGTGCACATGTCTGTTGGACAATTATTAAGGTTCATCTGACCTTGACCTCATTTTCATGGTTCATTAGTCAATTATAAGTTTTCATTAATACATGTAAGTTCCTTTTCAGATACTATAAGCAGTCATGGGGTCAACTATATTTAGTTAATAATAATTATATATAACAATTGTATGATGTAAATGTCTGTCTGACATGATTCAACTTTTCATGATTCATTGGTCAACACTAATTTTTCGTTCTGCAGTCTGTTTCTCAGATACTATTAGTAATGGAGTAACAATATTATGTGTAAAGAATGATTGTCAGGTTTAGATGTCTCTGGGTTCTTTCCTTTTTATGTTTCATTAACCATTCGATTATGTTAAGTTTATGTGATACATGTAGTAAGGCATTGATCTTAAAACTTTCACATAAAATTCAGTAATAATCAGTAAAATAGGCAAGACATTTCAGCCTGTGCACTTTTGTTATTTGGAGAATTTGGTGTTGATAAAAGATGTTTGATAGCCTCTGTTTCTTCACAACATTCTAGACTCTGGTTGAATTGGAGCCTATATTATAAACCTGGGACTATTATACTATATTATAGTATAATAGTCCCAGTATAAACCCATGTCTTTTTTCTATGTTAACACCAAGATGACTTTTCATGTTGGTTATTTGTTCTGTTCGGTTGCTGTGTCATAAACATTAACACTAATCTCTTTCTTTTTATATCTTTAATGCCAATATTGGTTAATAATCGTAACTTAAGGGCAATAACTTCTTTATCATTGAAGGATTCTGTTCAGTCATTTGGTATTTTTATTCTTGTTGTATTGGTGATCATTTTGGTGTTTTTAGGAACAATTAATTCCAAACTATTTACTTGATACCCTAAGGATCATTCAGGTCAAGTCTGGCTGAAATTGGTTAGTTGGTTATAAAGGAGAATTTTTGTAACATTTTACAAGCAGAAGAAATCAGACACAAAATGATTGCTATAGCTAATATTGGCCCTTTGGGAAAGGAAGTAATAGACAATGTCTTGTTTTAGCTCACCTGGCCTACAAGGCCAAGTGAGTTTTTCTCATCACTTGGCGTCCGTCGTCGTCTGTAAACTTTTACAAAAATCTTCTCCTCTGAAACTACTAGGCTAAATTTAACCATATATAACAGGGGTTTTGGTCGTTCCTGTTATATTAAGAATTCGGGGGAAAACTCACTGGCTAAAGTCAACAAAACTAAGTTAAGCTTTACGATGGTTTATATATAACTTCCTCAATAGTGCAAAACAATTACAATATAAGTTCAACGGTAAATATTCCAAAAAGGTAAAACAAATGGTAATTCCAATAAATGTTCTAAACTAAATACAATGAATATCACTGTAAATGCACGGCGTCCGTACAGCTTGACCGCTGGTATCCAACTGACCTTTTACATAGAAACGATCTAATATGAATTACGTAATCTTACTTAATCATAACTACATGTAATAATGAAATTTGTCACTTAATGATTCAAACAAATAATACAATTAAAAAATCATATATATGATAACAAGAAATGGACAATGCTAGGATTAAAATGTATTAACTTCTCAACATGTAAGCTAACAATTTCGAGAACAATAGTCGCTTGCTTTTAGATAAAGTTTGAATTTCCACGAAATAAAACAAAGAGGAATATATCGCTGTCACAAATATCTAGTTTAAAGAATGTGTCCGATGACCCCGCCTGCCAACCAAATAGGAGCAAAAATGTTCAGAAAGTTGAGCTCTACCTATTGTCTATTTGCGTCAAAACTGTCAGACGACATCTTATATGAGTTATTGTCCTTACATGACAAATTTTACCATTTTAATTTTTTTCCTATTATCCCGAAAATTATAATAGAAAGACAAATACTTTAAAAAGCAAAAATGATCAGCAAGACAAGATCTACAAATAAGTCAAACATGACCAAAATTGTCCGACAACTCCTTATTAGAGTTATTGCTCTTTAATGACGATTTTTATCCATTTTCAGAATTTTTGCATTATATCCTAAAAACTATAACAGACAGTTAGAAACAATACTTTGCAAAAATGATCAACAAGACAGGATCTACAAATAAGTCAACATGACCAAAATCGTTAGTCGACACCTTATTGGAGTTATTGCCCTTTAATGAAGATTTTTCCCATTATTGCCTACTATATTAAAACTATTATAGATAGATAGAAACTTAAAATAGCACAAATGACCAGCAAGACAAGATCTACAAATGAGCCTAAATGGCCGAGATCTTAAATAGACTCGTTTTAGAGTTATTGCACTTTAATGATAATTTTTTGTTTACAATTTTTATTTTTAAAACGATAGTAGGTAAATAGAAACTTTGAAAAGGAAAAATTATCAGCAGGATAAAATCTACAAATATGTCAAAATTACTGAAATTGTCAGTAAACTCTCAATAGAGTTGTTCCCCTTAAATGCTGATTTTTACTTTAAAATGGCCGTTGTTGAACATGCAGATGAGCGACACAGGTTCTATAGAGCCTTTTGCTTTTTATTTGGTCTCATACCCCACACCTTCTTTTGTTCATAAGAACCACCATACAGTGGCTTATCCTGAAATTTTCATAAGAGGGGCCCACTGCAGTGGCGGATCCAGAGGGGGGTTCCGGGGGTTGGAACCCCCCCTTTTTTTGGACGATCAATGCATTTGAATGGGGACATATAGTTGGAACCCCCCCCTTTTCAAAATGGCTGGATCCGCCCCTGCACTGACTGCAATAAGAGGGGGCCGGCTTAGTCATGCTTCAGTGATTTCCTAAATAATCAACCAAATTTCCCCCACAAAATTGGGGGCCCTGGCACCCTGCCCTCTCCCCCCACTCCCTTAATCCCGCTCTGCCATAAATGACTTACTCCAGAAATTTTCATAAGGGGGGCCCACTGACTGCCATAAGAGGGGGCCCGCTTAGTCATGCTTCAGTAATTCCCTTAATAATCAACCAAATTTTTCCCACAAAAGGGGGGGGGGGCGGGCACCCTGGGCCCCCTCAATCCATCTCGGCCATAAATGACTTACTGCCTTTTATCAATAAACACCTACTTAACTTTATTGTATGAACACTTTGCTATATCTCCCCTTTAAGATATGTAATTAAAAAAAATTATGCTTCATAATCCAGTGGTCAGGTATGTTTTCAGAATAAGTCATATTCCTCAGTAGCTATATACTATAGTTTTAATATTTGGTATATATGGTTTGGTTTTAAGAGTGTTAGTCTGAAAGTTCATTACCTTTAAAAAAAATCAAATATTGCAACAAGACATTTTAGTGTGTCATCTCTTTTTTTCAGTGTCCTCCTAACACAATATTTTTCCCACAGAAAAATGCATATCAGAACCCACCTGAGGATAACAAAGTAACATTAAAACAAAATGAAGTAAATGTGACAAGAAATGAATACACACTCCATATCACAGAGGAGCAGGACATGGGGATCAGGACATTTTAGTGGAAAATAAAAAATTACTATGGGACATTTTAGCCCATTTTAGGGCCAGATTAATTCGATCACCTGGATTTTTTTATAGCCCATTTTAGTTCAAACTTACCTGGTTAAATAATACTCACCATACTAAAACCATGAACAATGAACAGTTATTCATGCTGACTTAGGGAGCTACCATTTGATTTTTATGGGCGGTGGGGTGGGTACTTAGAAAATTTTGTCCTGCATATTTTTTAGTTGTAATCTCTGTCCTGCCTTTTTATTTTTCACTCTATTCGGTCCTGCCTTTTTTTTATTAGTTTATCCTGATTTTTTATACATAAATTGTCATCCTTCCCATTTTGTTTTGCCAAGTTGCTCATCTTTTTCAAATTTCATCCTAGCCCCCTATAAAAATCAAATGGCAGCTCCCTTAATGTGTCTGTCACTATAATGAGTTGTATTTTATTGTTAAAATGTCAGTTTTTTCCCCGCTAAAATGTCCTCTGCAGTAGTGCTACCTCAAAAGCCTCTAACCCATAATATGTGGTAGTTGTTTGGAACATGATCATTTTTGATTGATATGCCCATTCACTCACAATGTGCCCACTGTAGGCTTTGAAAGAAAAAAAAAACTACAGAAATATTGTGCTTAATGTATCAGTAACTTTCCAAGGCAAGAGTGCACATGTTGAAATGTCTCACTTGCTATACCAGGGGCGTAGCTACCTTCTTAATGAAGTGGAATCACAAACTAAAGGGCGAGGGGTCTGGGGGCCGCCTAATGTCCCCAGTAGGTCCAGGGCCTTTGCCCTGGACCGGGGGCCAGGGGGGCGAAGCCCCCCGGAAGATCCGCATTTATAGCGTTTCAAAACAATCACAACCGTAATAAAAATTGTACATTTTTGTTGTGGTTTTTTGGTCAACTATTTGTTTAACTTCGAGTCGAATGAAGACTAAACATTGTCGTTTGCGTTTTTTGTACGCCGTGAGAGCTTTTAAAATCATGGAGATTTGTTCCATATGCTAGTATTTGTATTGAGCAAAGTAGATGTATAAAAAAAACAATAAACAAAACACAATATTATATGTGGAATTTCTGTTAGAATAAACATCTTTGGATATCAAATACTTGGTGGACACATTCTCCAATATTTTACTGAACATATGGATTTAGATGTTTAAAAATTCTGTGGGTAAACTCTACATGCAAGAGAGAGATGATAGGAATTTCTAATTTTACGCAGTTAGGAATTCTCGAAGTTGAAATTAATGAACTTTTTCAGAGGGAATGGTACTTTGATCACGATCTTTTCATGATCTGCGTTTGTTAATTATCCAGCTAATTAACAAATACATGTGCATTCGACCAGTTGTATGGCAATATCTAGATGATAACAGTGAAGATACGTGTATTAAAAGTTTGGTGTTTCTTTCGAACAAGAATCAGCAGTTTAGTGTCCGACTCGGACAGAAAATTCATTATAAAATTGAATGACCAAATAGTCCAGTAAAACGAGTTAGAATTAACAATTTATTTAAATGCTTTTACAATCAACTATTCGTATAGCCGGCCCATATAGAAATGACTTCGAATTATCGAATCTATATGCAAGATGTTTTTTGTAAAATGAATAAAAACGTAATACATGTACTGGAAAATGTGTACTTTCTTTATAATAACAGCAGTTCCAACTTCTCATCTATTAGTGTAAACTATTGATTGATCGAATGGTTATTAATTTCCAGTAGCAAATATAACATACACACCAGGACGGGAATACGTTTACGTGTTGTGAAAATGAAGTGTTCGTGTTGTCAAGACCTACTTACTTGGTCAATTTTGAACTAGTTCACAAGGTAACAGTCATTATTCCCGGATCGATACGAGTTGAAGTCTTCGTTCTAGTAAGATGTGCGTTTTGGGGCGAAGCGGAAAATAATAATTTTCAAGTTTTTTTGTTAACCCTAAAGGGATTAGGTTTTTTTTTTTTTTGCACTAAAGGCGAGTATATGTTATGGTGGTGGTACCGACAACTATGTAGCTGTTTTTTTTCCTAAACAATGTCCGTAATATAAAAAGTTCCGCCATGTTTACACCATTTGTATGTATTTATCGTACACATACATGTCTTACAGGATTACAAATTTCGCTGCATGTGTATTCCTCTTGCTCTTATTCTTTATGTAGTTTTTAAAATGCATTGAGGTGTATGCTCTTATAATATTTACAGTTATGGTGTGCTTGTTTATGTGAGAATTTCTCATATTAATACACCGTCAAAATTTCATGTTTGGTTAAATTTCTTCAAAATACTGGTCTGGTCATCTTTTTTTTTCTATGTATTGTGTGCGATTTTGTCCCATGTACATTTACTCCATATCCTTCCATTTTCTATTGATTCTAGAGTTTGTCTCTAGTGCTGTGTGGAGGCAGTAGAACGTTTCCCCGTGCTTGAGGTGTATGCTCTCATAATATTTACAGTTATGGTGTGCTTGTTCATGTGAGAATTTCTCATATTAATACCAGAAACATATAAGTATTATATGTCTCTGTTAATACACCGTCAAAATTTCATGTTTGGTTAAATTTCTTCAAAATACTGGTCTGGTCATCTGTTTTTTTTTCTATGTATTGTGTGCGATTTTGTCCCATGTACATTTACTCCATATCCTTCCATTTTCTATTCTTCTAATAATAGAAATACTAATTCCTATAAGCTAACTTTGTCCCCCTCTCTCTCTCTCTCTCTCTCTCTCTCTCTCTCTCTCTCTCTCTCTCTCTTTTTTTGTGGTGAAAAAAACGACGAGGATGCACGTGCTGTCATGCCTCCGGGTAGCTACGCCCCTGTATACTTATTGAATTTACGTTGAAAGTCTATAATATGAAGGTTTTACTACAAGTATCACATAAACTTAACATTATCAATGATCCGTAAAAATGAGGTGAAGGTCAGATAAACCACACCAGACAGAGCCAAGGCTCCGTGTTGAAGACCGTACTTTGACCTATAATGGTTTACTTTTATAAATTTTGACTTGGATAGAGAGTTGTCTCATTGGCACTCATACCACATCTTCTTATATTTATGTAACTTTACAATAATTCCAGACACCAAATATAGTTGACCTATAGCTTATAGTATCTGATAAACAGACCAGTCACCAAACCTCAAAATTTTAACATTGACCATCGAACCATGAAAATAAGGTCAAGGTCATATGAACCCTGCCAGACAAACAAGTGCTTTACATTCATACCATACACCAAATACAGTCGACCTACTGCTTATAGTATCAGATGAACAAACAAAACCTTGAAATATTTACATTGACCAATGAACCATGAAAATGAGGTCACGGTAATTCAAAACCTGCAAGACAGACATGTACACCTAACAATCATTCAATACACAAAATATAGTGGCCCTATTGCTTAGTATCTGAGAAATAGACTAAACACAAAAAGTAAACATTATCCACTGAACCTTGAAGGTCAAGGTCAGATGAAACCTGCAAGTCAAACATGTACACCTTACAATCATTCCATACTCAAACTTCAAGAACTTTCAAAGCGGTTTGTGTTTGTACCGGCCGACAAAGCAGCCAACAATGTGGTGGTGGTATGCCGTAAATACTACACGGACGTTCTTAAGAATGAAATTTTAAATTCATCTAAATTCAAGTCCATCCGCTCCACAGAGAGTCATATAGTAAACAAACATATCACAACCACATCAAAGCTTAAGGCTTCTTCTGAACATTTGAAGGTCCCTACTATGTATTGGCTACCTAAACTACACAAAAAACCATTTAAATATCATTTCATCTCGGCCTCTAGTAAGTGTTCTACAACTAATCTTTCAGTGCTTTTAACAAGTTCATTAACTACTATTAAAGAGCTTATCATAAACTATTGTAATAAAATATATGAACATAGTGGTTAAACTATTTTTGGAGTGTAAAAATTCTTTGGATGTTTTAGATAAATTACATGCTTTTGATGGTCCTTTTGATTCTGTTGACAGTTTTGATTTTTCTACTCTTTACACTACACTCCCACACTATCTTATCAAACAAAAGTTTTCCTATTTAATTAAATGGTCGTTTGGTAAAGCTGAATGCAAATATATTTGCTGCAACTCATTTAAAGCCTTCTTCTCTAATGAGAAAGGTAAATATGCTAGATATACTTACTGGAGGTGTGATGAGATGATTGAAGCTGTTAATTTTCTCCTTGATAATATTTATGAACGTTTCGGCAACAAAGTTTATCGACAGGTTGTAGGTATCCCTATGGGCACTAATTGTGCCCTTTAATAGCAGACTTGTTTTTGTACAGTTACGAATCACAGTTTATGACTAAACTCAGTAAAGACCCGTCGAAATTGCATTTAATTGATAAATTCAACAACACTTATTGTTATCTTGATGATATTTTTCGTTAAATAAATCAAGAATTTTCTCAATATACTGCTGAAATTTACCCCAAGGAACTTACTTTAAATAAATCAAATTTAAACGGTAATAACTGTCCTTTCCTAGATTTAGATATTTCGGTTTTAAACGGAAACTCCACACTAAAATTTACGACAAAAGGGACGATTTTTCGTTCCCTATTGTTAATTTTCCATTTTAGATGGTGATGTTCCTTTGGCACCATCTTACGGTGTTTATATTTCACAGCTCGTTCGCTATTCCCGTGTCTGTTGTGACGTTTTTATTTTAACGAACGTAATCTATGTATTACTGGTAAATTATTAAACCAGGGATATCGTTACCATAAATTACTCAAAACCTTTACTAAATTTTTCCATTGATTTAAAGATTTGGTTTTGAAGTTTGGTTGTACCTGTAGAAAACTTATTTCAAACGGGATAGCACATCCTCATTTTACGGAAATGTTGTTAACCGTGCCCGGAAATTTAGAAATGATCCTTGTAAACTTATCGCTCCTTTAAATAAACTTATTCTAAAAGGTTACCAATTCAACACTGTAATAAGATCATTGAATATTGTTTTATTGGTATAAATATTGATTTTGTTATCAGTAAATTAAAAGCAAACTAAATATTACTAGTATGTTTTATACATATACACATTCATGGATCTACAATCTGTCGATACCTGTATCTTGGCATTGCACAAGGTCATGTTTTCTCTGACTGTTTATGACGTCTTTACACTAAATCCATTGGATGTAGGATGTGTACGGATTGATAATTTATTCTTAGATGCATGATTTTTTATTAGTTGTTAGTAGCTTTGAACTAGCTGTCAGATAACTGCGAGTACTCTCAGATCTGTTCTTAGTGTCTTTTTGTTGTTTGGATGTACAAGTACCCTGCCACGTCCACTTGTATTTTGTCCATCTGATGAGTTAAGCCTTTTTCAACTGATTTTATAGTTCGTTCTTATGTTGTACTGTTATATCACTGTCCCAGGTTAGGGAGGTTGGGATCCCGCTAACATGTTTAACCCCGCCACATTATGTATGTATGTGCCTGTCCAAAGTCAGGAGCCTGTAGTTCAGTGGTTGTCGTTTGTTTATGTGTTACATATTTGTTTTCGTTCATTTTTGTACATAAATAAGGCCGTTAGTTTTCTCGTTTGAATTGTTTTACATTGTCATTTCGGGGCCTTTTATAGCTGACTATGCGGTATGGGCTTTGCTCATTGTTGAAGGCCGTACGGTGACCTATAGTTGTTAATTTCTGTGTCATTTTGGTCTCTTGTGAACAGTTGTCTCATTGGCAATCATACCACATCTTCTTTTTTATATTGACCTATTGCTCATAGTATCTGAGAAACTGACTATTTGTTTGCACCTGTCCTAAGTCAGGAACCTGATATTCAGTGGTTGTCGTTTGTTGATGTGTTTCATAAGTGTTTCTCGTTTCTCGTTTTTGTCGAGCCTGCGACTTTTGTCGCAGAAAGCTCGACATAGGGATAGTGATCCGGCGGCGGCGGCTACGGCGGCATTAGCTAACTTCTTAAAAGCTTTATATTTTAGAAGGTAGAAGACCTGGATGCTTCATACTTTGTATATGGATGCCTCATGTTACGAAGTTTCCGTCAGTCACATGTCCAATGTCCTTGACCTCATTTTCATGGTTCAGTGACTACTTGAAAAAAAAGTTAAGATTTTTTGTAATGTTAAATTCTCTCTTATTATAAGTAATAGGATAACTATATTTGGTATGTGCGTACCTTGCAAGGTCCTCATGCCCGTCAGACAGTTTTCACTTGACCTCGACCTCATTTCATGGATCAGTGAACAAGGTTAAGTTTTGGTGGTCAAGTCCATATCTCAGATACTATAAGTATATTCGGTGTATGGAAGGACTGTAAGGTGTACATGTCCAACTGGCAGGTGTCATCTGACCTTGACCTCATTTTCATGGTTCAGTGGTAATAGTTAAGTTTTTGTGTTTTGGTCTGTTTTTCTTATACTGTATGCAATAAGTCTACTATATTTGGTGTATGGAATGATTGTAAGGTGTACATGCCTAGCTGGCAGGTGTCATCTGACCTTGACCTCATTTTCATGGTTCAGTGGTCAAAGTTAAGTTTTTGAGTTTTGGTCTTTTTTTCTAATACTATATGCAATTGGTCAACTATATTTGGTGTATGGAAATATTTTATGATCTTTATGTCAGCCGTGCAGGTTTTATTTGACCTTGACCTCATTTTCACGGTTCATTGCTCAGTGTTAAGTTTTAGTGATTTGGTCTGTTTTTCTTAAACTATAAGCAATAGGTCAACTATATTTGTTGTATGGAAGAATTATTAGCTGTACATGCCTGCCTGGCATGGTTCATCTGACCTTGACCTCATTTTCATGGTTCATTGGTCAATGTTTAGTTCTTGGTTAATGTTAAGTTTATGTGACAGTTGTAATAAAGCTTTATATTTAGGACTATCAACATAATATCAATGATTAGTAAAGAAGGCGAGACATTTCAGTGTGTGCACTCTTGTTTATATAGATTAGACAGTTGGTTTTCCTGTTTGAATGGTTTTACACTAGTCATTTTTGGGGCCCTTTATAGCTTGCTGTTCAGTGTGAGCCAAGGCTCTGTGTTGAAGGCCGTACTTTGACCTATAATGGTTTACTTTTACAAATTGTGACTTGAATGGAAAGTCGTCTCATTGGCACTCATACCACATCACACAATATCACACACCTATACCCCCCTCCAAAAAAAAAAAATTATCTTCAATTTTTGACCCCCATTTTAAAGAAAAAAAACCCCTTTTACATCCAAAATAAAATTTTACCAACATTTTGTGTGATTTTTAACTTTAAAATTAAGAAGAAAAAAAACACACTTTGCATTTATACCCCCCATAAAAAAAAGAAAAACATTTTTTTGTAAAGAGCACACCAAAACCTTAATCCTGGGTTTTTTTATAAAACTCATTTTTTCCCTAAGGGGAGTAGTATAGTACTTGTACTTTTTTATAAAAAAAAAAACGTTATTAAAAACACCAAAAAAAAAAAAAAAAAAAAAAAAAAAAAAAAAATTTAAAAAAAAAAAAAAAAAAAAAGGTCGGGAGAACACACCGCGAAAAAATTCTGTTGGATTTTGGAGAAAAAAAAAATCAATTTTTACTTTTAAAAATGAAACAACCTACAGCTCCTGATTTATCAATGGATATACCATTATATCCAGAATTACCTATAGAAGATGGACAAAATTATAGACTACAAAAATAACAGAAATAGAAAAACATTAATAAATGAGAGAGATAAACGAAAATCACTATACAAAAATATAAACGTGGAGTTAATGTTACTGATGGTGTTGATACAAGTTTAATTTCGACATCTGTTGTTTTAGCTGGTATAGGAATTGCTTTTCCTATCTTTCTTCCCATACAAATTGCAGCTGTTGTATGTGGAAGTTTAGGAGGTCTAGTTAAATTAATTAGAAGAAAGTTGACAACAAAATCAAAAAACATTATGAAATTAAAACAATGGCAGAATGCAAGTTAAACAGCATAAAAGATTTAATATCAAAATCTTTAACTGACGGACAGATAAGTGCAGATGAATTTAAACTTATTTTAGATGAATTAGAAAAATTTAATGAGATGAAAAAAATAAAAAAAGTAATTTTAAAAGTTTACCAGATGATGAAAGAAAAAACTAATTGAGGAAACAGAAAATAGAGTAAAAACGAATTAAAAAAAAATGGAAAATCTTTGATTTTCTTTAATAAAATCGTTATACGAATTTTAGTTGATAACGAAATCCACCAAACTATGAATCAATTTTTAATTAAATAAATGGATGAAGAAACAAAAGAAAAATTAGTAAAAATGTAAAAATAATGTTAAATAAAAAATTTAATTATTTTTATCTTAAGTTGTTTTAACAGGTTCTTTTATTGTTTATTATCTAATATTTTAGATGAATAAAATGGCTGAAGAGTTTGATAATCCTGAGTTTAAAAATAATGATTATGATGAAGAAGAAGAAAAAAGTCTTTTCAAGATGATGAAGAGTTTCAAAATAATATAAATAAGGAATTTGAAAAATTAAGAGATTTATCAGAAAATGACACTAAAATTCGCAAAAAGAAATTACCAAAAAAATGATAAAAGATTTTATAACAAAATAATGAATTATATTCAAAAAGATTATAAATATTTTTTACCAAAGAAGATTTTAATGGAAGAACAATGTTGTATGTAGAAGATAAATATGGTAGGAAAATTGTATTAACATATTATAAAAAGGAGTATTAAAATTTTATAAATTTAGAACTCTTCAAAGAGAATACGGTGTTAATTTTGTTAGAGATGTTTTAGGTGTAGATGATTATAAACTTCCTGAAAGAACAATAGAAGGTAGAGCAGAGTTTCAGAGAATGTTAAATGAAGGTCCAATTTGTGAACTCAATAATATAGAAATTCCATTACAAGAAATATCTACACAACAAGAAGTACAAGAATTATTAGAAACAGCAAGTAATTCAGAAACATATGTAAAGAAATAGAAACTTCTTTTATAGAAGAAGGACAACTTACGAAGAAATGGAAACTTCTTTTATAGAAGAAGGCAACTTACAAAGAAATGGAAACTCAAACAGGTATGACAAAAGAGAAATGGATAGTGTAATCAATGCAATGACAACAGTAAAGAAGAGATTGCAAATGAATTAGCAAAACTGAATGAAACAAATAAAGACTTAGCAAAAGAAAATACCAAATTAGAACAAGCTAAAGAAGATAATGATGAATTTCAAACAAATAGAATAAGTAGTCGAATAAGAGAGTTGGAATCTGAGAGAAGTGTGAGACTAGAAGTAGTTAATATTAATAAAGAAAACTACGTAGTCAATTAAACAGAATTAAAGAGACAATACGTAAAGTATTAAAAGAAGACACAACATTAGGTGAAAGAATAAGAACATTATTCAGAGAACAAGGAATAACAATAGTTAGTGTTTTGACTGCTTTTGGAATGATTATTGGTGTTATAGTAGAAACATTTACTGGTGGAACTACTTTTTCTCCTTCTCCTCCTCCTCCTCCTCCTTCATCAAAAGGTGGTGCACAAGATTGGATAAAAAAACAATTAAAAAATCTTGGAAAACTATTATCTTTTCTTGCAGGAAAATTAGCAGCTGCATTACCAGGTATTATAGGTTCTATTGTATCTTGGTTATTGTCTGTAACAAAAGACGTAGTAAATTGGTTTGCAAACAACTTATGGGCTTTTCTTTTTTTGGTTGTTGGTTTATTGTATGCTGCTGCTAGGGAATATTTAAAAAAATAAATTAATAAATTTTATAAATAATAAGTGCTGTAATACCTAATACAATACTTCCAAATATTATTGCTTTTTTATTATCTTCGTGTTCGTCATATTCATTTTTTTGTGTTGGTTCTATTTGAACTGGTTCTGATTTTTTTGGTTCTGATTTAGATTGTTGAATCGGTTTTGGTTTATTTGGTTGGAAATCGACAGGATCGAGACCGGTAAAATCAAAATTTTATTATTTAAATCATCATTTAAACCGAGTGTTTGATTTTCTGTTGCAATTATAATTTTATTATTATAACCAACAATACTTCCAATTTGTAATACCATATCACTGGGAGACATATATAAACCAAGTCCATAAGCATAATCAACTTTACTTCTTGCGTATTTTAAAACATTTTCATAATTCGATATCTGGGTGGGTAAATCGATAGGACTATTTATTACATCTTGTACATTTGCTAAGAATTGTTTTGTGCATCAAATCCTGTTCCTACTTTTAATATTTCTACCCTTGTTTGAGATTGTGCCCTAATAATGCCCATACAAACATTCTAATACTTTCATTGATACGTTCAATACCTGCTTTTGTAAAACCCTCTGATTTATCTAATATAAATGTTGTCCAAGCCATGCTTATATCTTTTGTATGACGAATTGTATCATGAATATTAAAGAAGGACCATCCCTGAATGATGATATCTGTATTCACCACTTGGTTTATAATATTCAGAAAAGTTCCTAATCCTTTAGATGATGATTCTACTTTTGTCTCCAATCTGTATTTGGAGAAACATCAAATTCATTGCATAATTTTTGATATGCAGCTTTGTCATATGGATTTTGTAATAACAGAAAGAAGAATCTGTTGGTAAAGGTGATTTAAGTTCTTTTAAAATTCTGGCAATGCAATAATATAAATGAAATGTATAAAGTGATTTAGTAAGATTTGAAGTGTTTTGTATATGGTTATTGTAGGAAACACCACATCCTGTACTTGCACACCAGACTGCAAAGTTTAACTGACATTGCCACCAATCAAACGAAGAATGAATCCATGTATTCCATGGTTCGTTGGTGTGTAATGATGGGTTTTGATATTTTTGAAATAAATCGGGAAAGCTGTTTTAAAGTTTTCTTTTGATTTACAAATATTATTTGATCGACAAAATTTATATCTTTTCAGAATATTTAATACCTGAATTATATGAAACATTAGGATTATATTTAAATTCTTTTGTTATCATTTTTATATTAAAATGTTTCATACTATTTCAAATATTGATAATACAATAAACTTAGAACAATACATTGATAACAGAGATGGAAATAAACGTATTGGTTTAAAATCTATAAGATATAGTGTAGGTTGGTATAATGTTTATGATGGAGTTATAAGACAAACAGGAGAAAGAGTTCATAGGATTAAAGATGGTTATTATAGTTTCCAACAAATAGCGGATGAATTTAAAAAAAGATATTGTATTATCCGTAAATGAAACAAATGGTATTGCGTCATTAAACACTCCTATTGAGTTAAGGATAAATGAAGATTTGAAAATATATTAGGATTTAATAATGAACGTAAATTCGAACCTAATGAATTACATTTTGGAAAAAATTTGTAGATTTTGCTATCCATAAATCATTGTATATCCATTTGGAACAAGTTAGCACTTCTCATAATTATCTTGATGGTAAGCCAAGTACATTATTGGCTGTTATTCCAGTCGAGAATAAAGAGTTTGGTGAAGTTATAACAGCGAGATTTGAGCATCCAGAATATAAGTGTTTAGTAAATGATGTTATAACAGAATTGAAATTAGAAATTAGAGACAAAAATAATAACAAGATAATTAATCATTTACCAATTAATTGTGTTTTAGAAGTTATATAATTTATTTAATAAAATGAGCATACTTGGTGTCAAAAAAAAAACGTAGATACATCGGAAATAAAAAGGAAATATTAAATATGAAGAGTGAGCTTCAAACAATGGATACTAAGGATAAAATTTACATCGGAGTGTCGCTGCCCTAAGCATCAGAGTTTTAAATGTTGAAAATATAGTTGATAATATTAAAATAAACCAGACAGAAAAATAATAAGTATATATGCTGGAATTGATGGTCCAATACATGGAAATAAAAGTTTAATTTTGGTGATGGTGGTGGTTATTATTTAATGAACTTTCCAGGACAAATATTGGGTATTAGTTTAGTAAGTTTAAGAACAAGCACAGATATTATAGCCATTAAGATGATGGTTAATGATAAGTCAACTAGTTACAAAATGAGTTTGGATAAGGGTGTCACACACGGTTTTAATAACTTTTATACACCTTTTGAAGTTAAGGCTGGAGATTTTATAAGTTTTATTAGTATGACTAATAATTCTTTATGTATCAATACTCTAGTATCAGTGGTAATTGAATTATTTTATAACAAATTTAATCCTTAAAAATGTCAGCATACGGAAACAAATTAAATCCTTACAGAAAAATAAGAGAACCCCGTGGTGTGAAAGGTATTCGTCAAAGTGTATCAATAACAAATAATCCTTCAACTATTGATCAAAATCAACAGCTATTAGTGAGATTCCCAATCTAAGCAATAATGATGTTATTGTTCCTGGAACAACCAGATTGGCATTTGAAATAGAACTAACATCTACAGACGACAATGCAACTATATATCAAAACATAGGAAGAACAATAGTTAAAAAAACAACAATTCGTATAAGTGGAAATGAAATTATGTCAATTGATGATAGTGATATTTATCATTGTTATGTTGATTTATGGAAATCTACATCTGAACGTTTAAATATGGCATACCAAGGAATTGGTGAAGCAAACATGTTAAAACACAGAGTTGGTGCAGATGATAAAGCATCAAACATAGGTGATGAAGCAATTGCAACTGCATATGGTGCAAGATTTTGTATCCCACTTGATTTTGAACTATTAGAAACTCATATGCCTTTTATCAAGCAGGTCTTGGTGATAGACTTGAATATGAACTTACATTTAATAATTATAGCAATGTTATTAAATCAACAGATACATCTGCAAGTTATACAATCAAAAACATTTGTTTAGAATTTGATATGGTTACTGATGCAGAATTAGCAAGACAGATAAGACAACAAGTTAATGGTAAGATGGTTATTTTGTACGATAGAATACTAAGACATAGAAAAATAACCAAAACAAATCTGATACATTGTGGAATATAAATTTAAATGTTCCAGCTAGAAGTATGAAAGGAATTCTAATGTTGTTCGAAGATCCTGAAAGAACAAGCACTGAAACTTATTATAATCCTAATATAACAAAAGTAGAAATGACAATAGAAGGTGTTCCAAATCAACTATACAGTCAAGGAATGAAAGCATATCAACAATGGGATGAAATAAATAAATTCTTTGCTTTAAATTCAAAAGAAATAAAACAACAGAAGAAGTTTTAAAGGATTTAAATTTATCCTATACAACATTAGAAAAATATCTTACAACTAATTATGCATTATGGTTAGATTTACGTTCAACAGATGATAACTCACTACACGGTTCAGGTAGAAGAATTGAAAATGCTTCTGAAGGTATAACAATCCAAATAACTAAAACAGCAGGAGCAAATAAATCAATAAATGTTTATCTGTTTGTAATCCAGGATGCACAAATTAATTTTGAAGATGGAAGATTTAAAGAAGTTAATTACTAGCGGTTCCCTTAAAAATGAAACAAACGAGCGGAGCGAGATACACTCAATTACCAAAATATCCCCATTGTGCTATTATATGTGGACAAACAGGATGTGGAAAAACAGAGTTTGTTCTTGATTTATTAGAAGGAGAATATAGTGGGGTTTTAAATATATAGTCATACTTTGTCCAACCATCCAATGGAACAAAGCATACAAAAATCGTGAATGGATTGGTGATGTTAGAAAACCAAAACAAAAATCTAATAATTGTTAATCCTATTGTTGAAGTGAGAGAAGCGAACGGTTCCCTTTATGAAGAAGAGAAGCTACAAGAACTACTAAGAATGTTCTTTAAAAAATATGCTGGTCATCCAACATTATATATCATTGATGACTGCAGTGCAACAAAAGAACTAACAAAGAAAAAGATATGCTGTCCGAGCTTGCATTTTCAGGAAGACATGCGGAACAATCAGTGTGGGTCATTTCACAGAGATACAACTCTGTTTTAAAAGATTTAAGAGAACAAACAAAATGGTTATGCATGTTCTACACAAAAGATAGAGATAGTTTTGATAATTGCCTAAGAGAAAATGATGTTATTCCTACTTTGGAAGAAAGACAAAGAATAAAGGAAGAACTTAAAAAAAAGAAACATCGTAAATTAATATTAAAGACAGATCAACCTACTGATTATTGGTTACTTAATTGATTTTTTTAGCAATTTTCAAGTAATGCTTAAGTAATGCTTAAGTAATGCTTAAGTAATGCTTAAGTAATTCTTAAGTAATTTAACCAAAATAAGTAATTCTTAAGTAATTTAACCAAAATAAGCAAAATAATGCTTAAGTAATGCTTAAGTAATTCTTAAGTAATTTAACCAAAATAAGCAATAAAAAAAGCAATGCTGTTGGAAATACTAACAATTGCAACAAACACTGCAGTCTTATCATTGGTTGGATATGTTGTATTTAATTTTTAAAGTTAAAATAAATTATATCCGTTTTTGAACCGTATAAAATGAATGCTGAAGAATTATTAAGCGAGCAAATTATGGAAAACATAAATATTGATGATGAAGCGAGCGAAGTGAACGGTTCCTTCAAGAAAAAAACGCGAAAGATTATCATCCGTTGTTGCTGGTGGGAGTAGTAAACAATATCTGGGTAAAGAATTACAACTGTCAGATATTGATAAAATGACAACAGAGCAAATAAACAAACTATACTGTAAATATGAAGCAAGATTGGGAGCTAGTATGACCAAGACATTAGGAAACTCTTTTATAAATTTATATGTCATGGGTGTATCAAAGTTTTCAAAGTTGTTAATCCACCAATTTTAATACAAGACTTAGAGGAAGATCCTTTTATCAATAATGCTTTAACTAATACATGTTGTGAACTGTACTATAGATATGGAATGTATCTTGCTCCTTTTACTGCAATATTAACAACAGCAAGACATATCGAACCACTCGCTTCGCTCGATTTCCGAAAAAAAGATGAAAATAATGACATAAAAAATGATGAATGAAAATCCTGAACAAAAGAAAACAAAGAAGAAAAAAAGTATTTAAAAACCCAAACCAAAAGACCCAAAAGAGTAGCTGCTGGTAAGAAAGGTGCAGAAGTAAGAATAAGAAATGCAGAAATGAGAAAAAAGAAGTGGAAAAATTAAAAAGAAAATTCAAAATCAAACAAATAACAAAAGATTCTGATACAGAAACAGATTATGAATCAAACGAACATATTCCTTCTGTCAAGAAACACTCCAGTTCCTAGTTGATTACAAATTTGTACTTTTCCTATAAGTATTGTTGGATTGGGATTGTTTTTACAACCAAAGTAAGAAACCAGAAAGAATGATTAAAGAAATAACAAAACCAGAAAACAAAAGAAAGAAATTGATCCTTTTGAATTTAATTAAGAGCAAAGTGAGAATTTAAAATTTAGTACATTAAAATGTCAACACAAAAGACGGAAAACAAATAGCAAATATGTTATATCATGCTGGAGTGGAAACATTGTTAACAGTTGGATATGCAGAAATAGGTAAAAGGTATTAAGGAGGCCAGCACCAAAAGTAGATTTTAATGTAAATGATGTTGTAATGTTATCTATTGATATATTACTTGCAATGGCAACAAAAGATATGTTGATTAAGCAAGGTATTATACCTGCTGATATCATGAAGTAATAAACTGATTGCTTACTTATTTTTATTTTATTTTGTTTTTAGGGAATCGCTTGTCACTCTAATAAAATGGCAAGTGCTTTAGCAATGATGCTTGGTGGGGCAATAACAAATGCTTTTGCATTTTCGGGGAGTAATTATTTATTTTCACATATGGGTAGTAATGCAAATGAAGAGAAAATAAGACATGATAAAGCTATAGAAAAATTAGAAAAGCACAAGCAGATTGGAATAAAAGAAGAATACAAAGATTAGATTTTATCAATGAACAATTACAAAAGGAACATCATGCGGTTCAGACTTTTGAAGATGTTGACCAAGCAATGAAACAATACTATTACATTACAAGTAAACAATTAACTCCATTATCACCCAAACCTAAACTAAGTGATTTTTATATACCATCAGAAGATCAAAAAAATAGAGAAATTGCATTTGTTGTTGGTGGTATGGTTTTAACAGGTTTTGTTGTTTGGAAGTTAAAATAAGCGAGCGAAGCGATGATACATTAAATCTAAAATATTATTCCTTTGATTAAAGTTTTTAAAGAGGGTTATAAAGAAATAACAAAATAAATTAAATTTCAGGACATGGTTTTCAAAACATATTCATAAATTTTGTCAGGTCTAATAAAGCATCCCAACCAGGAGGAAACTTAGATAACTTTTACCTTTAAACTTTTCCATTACTTCCATTTGTTTTGATGTCAAAGGACATTCTCCATCATCTCTCAAACAACATATCTGATAATTTGATAATTTTATTTTCCTAATATAACTCTAGCATAAGGATCATCTTTCTCGGTATAAGCTTCAATCATTTTAAAATAAAATTTAAATTATATATTTTTAATATCCATAAGGAAAACTTCTAATTAGATTTTCATTTTCATAACATACCATTCTTTTATCAAACATATAATCATAAGCTTTAACTTGTTTAACTGTTTTAAGTTGATGATCTTTTCCTATTTTTATGTTGTCATATTTTACAGTTTCATATTTTTCATTTTCATCAGTAACTATTTTATTTTTTATCTAATGTAATCTTTTCTTCAACTTCAGCATTTAATCTAAAACCTTTACAACAGCTAACTAGTTTTTCTGTATCTAGTTTCATTGAATAATCTTTTGGACCAGCAGATATAAATTGTTTTATGTGATTAGCATTGTGTTTTGAAACAATTTCGTCTGTTAAATCACCTAATTTACTTCCCATCATATTTTCTACTTTTTACATGCTTCAGAACCATCATCATTGTAAATACAAGAATCTGTATCCATGTATAAAACTCTTTCTTGTAGAATATCTAATAATTCGTATAATTTTAATCTAGCATGTGCTGTTGTAAATAAAGCTATATAAACATTTACACTTGGATTAGGTTTAGAATATTCTTCTTTTCTTTATATTCAGTTAATACAATATTTTCATCTAATATCATGGTACTTATATCTTTATATTTTCATTAAATACTATTTTAGTTATATGTTCTAAAGTAAAACAATATTCTTTTGTGCAAAATTATCTCTCATACCAAAATGTCCCCATAAATTATTTAAACATATTTTAGCTATAAATCTTAATCCCGAATTGTGTTTAACTTTGTCAATATCTAGATTATAAGCAGCATTATCTATGATATATTGTATTTTGGTTTTACATTCTTTATCGTTCTCACAATCAGGTTTACAATATTTAGGATCACATTTACATCCTGAAGCTTCTTGTTTATATTTCATAAACGTATCTACATAAAGTTTAAATATATCTGTAGATGTTTTTCAAAATGTTCTAGTTCATATATTTTTGTAATTTATAACCTTTTCTATTGCTTTATCTATTTCTATTGTAGACCAAGTTCCTACTATAACTCTTTCCTCATTAGAATGTATACATTTTCATTTTAATATTTTTACATTCTTTACATCTTTTATTTCATGTATTTTATCATGTTTATTTAAAGTAGGATCATCTATGTGTTTACATTTAAAAGATATTTTATTCATACATGTTCTACATAATCCAAAAAGTAATTTATGTATATTATCACTAGTTAATTGTTTATAAGGTAAAACAGGGTGATACAATCCTTTAGGTGGTAATATTTTACATTTCATTATTCCGAAATAATTATTTTTATATAATCATCTACAGAAATATCTGTATATGTAATAGGATGTCCTATAGGATATTTACAATATTTATTTACTGATGGATACAGAGAACAAAATCTACATATCTACCTTTTAAATCAGAAAGATTATTGTATAATTGAATAGTTTCTGTTCTTCCTCCATAAAATGCATCTCTTTTATCAATAGGTTTTAAATGTGGATCAACTTCAGGATATTTTGTTGATCAAACTCACATTCCCATATTGTATGAATTTTACATTTGGTTTTAGATAATCTTCAATAGTTTTAAGTCTTTCTTTAGTTTGGTCATATAACTCTTTCATAGTTTTTATTTCTATCTTTTTACATATTTCTTCAGGACTATAACATTTTGTACATCCATGCCAATAACATCCAAAAATTCATAAACATTACGCATTTTATTTTCTCTATCATAATAATAACCATCGACTTTATAACATTTATTATTAATGAATAATTTCTTTTCACCTCCTTTTTAGCATGTTGAATCATTATATTATATTCTAAAGAAATATACTCTAACCATTGTATTGATTTTTGTGAATGTACTTCTTTAATTGTCATCTTTTGTGAATTCCAATTGTTTCATTTGTTAACATTAATGTTTTAAATATTTTTGTACAACATTGAGCAATTGTAATATATTGAAATGGATCAATACAATTATTGGTTATATTTAAAAATAATTTTTATACAATGTACAACCTTTTGACAAAATTAAAACATCCAAAAACAATAATAAAATATTTCTTTATAGAATTTAAATTTTTATCTTTTTTGTTTCATACCATTTGTCAAATTCTTTTTATTTTTGGTAGTCATAGTATCAAAACCATAATATTTTTATCAGGATATTTACCTTTGTATTTTGGTTTCTGTTGTATTAAAATAATGTGGAAAGTATCCTTTGTTACCTTCAAAACCAAATGTTTTTGGGAAAGCAGCTAATCCACACAATGTAAAATTTATTGAATCTATAAATCTTAAATTTATTCCTTTAATAAACATAGCTGTTAATTTTAGTCCAGAAGAAATTATGTTATGTTCAATTTTATTTTTAACAATGTATCCTAAAATCGGTTGCATATCATAACCTTTTCCATAATGTGAAATAAAAGTGTAGTCTTTAAATTTATCTCTTATGAAATATTTACAAAAGTTGTCTATTACAGAATTTACTATAGGGTTTCATATTTAATTTTTCTACATCACTAAAACAATCATCTATGTCTAATTTTAACAAGTTTAAATTATCAATATTGAAATCACATTTAAATACTTTTACATAGTTATTTTTAAAACAATAAATATTTTCTAAATCGTAAGCTATACAAAAATTCATTATATGTATTCCTGTTTCTTGATTTGCTTCAAAATCAAAATATATATATTTATTATTTTTACTTGTTTTGGTACTGATGGTTTCATATAACATAAGTGTTCTTCATTACTTTCCGTGTATTTTTCGTAACATATTAAACATATTTTTCACCACATTTATGGTTTTACCTGTATATGTTTTATTACATTTTCACAAACAAGTTGTTTTCTAATAGTTGTTACTGTATTATCTTTACATGTATGTTGTTCAGTATAACCAATTAAACATAATTTGCAAAATCTACGTTTTGCTAAAATCCTGTTATGTTTGTTATTGTATCAAAATGTTCATCATGATAATATAAATATATTTGTTCGTTGTATTCTTCATTACCATTATATAAAATATGTTCTGTACTATTTGATGTAAAATAATTATTCTCATATTAAGATAATTTTCAAAAATTTTAAATCTTCCAAATCATTTCCTTCTTCTTTTATTTCTACTCCTGATTGTTCATGCAAATCTTCAGCTAATCTTTTTGTAATGGTCTACTTTCATTGATATGTTTTAATTGAGAATCTGTAAAATCTTTTAATAACTTATTTGAAGCTAAAGAAGTTACAATTGCCCTTGATAAACATATTGTATCATCATTTTTATTTTGATAATACTTCTTTTATTTATGACATCTAATATTTTTAAAGCTTTACCTTTTCCTCTTTTATTGGGTATAATAGTAACTTCAAAAATAACTTCTTCTAAATTTAATTCTTCAGCACTATTTAATAATCTTTCCATTTGATCCATGAATAACTTTTAACTGTATTATATGTTCTTATAGGCCAGCTTTTATGTTTAGTAATTATGATTTCATGAATAGGTACTATTTTAATTCTTCCATTAGGGTAATATTTTATAGAATAATCTATCATGTGATCAAAAGCATTTGTAAATGTTTCTGGTTTTCATCCTTTAGACTAATTTTATAATTAAATACATAAATACTTGCTTTATGTTTATATTCTTTGTCAAAACAAGTTTATATGAATCTCCTTGCTTGGATAAAATTTTATCCTTTTGCCTCCATTTTTAAGAAAACATTTTAGTTACTTCAAAATGTCTAAAACAAATCTAACAAATAAATTAGCAGATGAACTACATCATAGAGTTGTAAAATCTTTTCCTAAAAGACGTGTTTATGTTCATTCAATAGATCAAACATGGGCAGTTGATTTAATAGATATGCAACCATATTCAAAACAAAATAAACACTATAAATATTTATTAGCAGTTATAGATGTTTTTAGTAAATATGGTTGGTTAAGCCCTTTGAAAAATAAAACAGGAGTAGCAGTGAGTGAAGCATTTAAAACATTATTTAAAGAAAGAAAACCAATATATATTTGGTCAGATAAAGGATCCGAATTTTATAATCGACAAGTAAAAGAATTGTTAAAAGATAATAACATAAAGTTATATTCAACTGAGAATGAAGAAAATCCAGTGTAGTGGAACGATGGATAGGAACAATGAAACAACATATGTATAAATACTTTACTGCTAATGAAACTTTAAAATATTATGATATATTAGATAAATTAGTTAAAATTATAATAATACAGTACATTCTTCAATTAAAATGACACCTGTTCAAGCAAGTAAATTAAAAATGAATTAACAGTGTATAAAATTTATATCCAGAAAAGGAAGAAAATTAAAAACCTAAATTTGAAGTCGGAGATAGAGTAAGAATAACAAAAAAAGGGTAAATTTGAAAAGGGTTATACTACTCGTTGGACTAAAGAAATATTTGTAATTGAAAAGTTTTAAATACAATTCCTTTTACTTATAAAATAATTGATTTAAAAGGCGAAGAAATAACAGGTTCTTTCTATGAACAAGAATTACAAATGACTAAGTTTTAAAAAACGACGCTACAGACGTCAAACAAAAACTGATGACAAAGACGATGCAAAGTGACTTTTTACAAAAAGTAAGACCTAGAAAACAATAATAATCATATTAGAAACTACCCGGTTATGCATAACCGTTTCTAAATATAGCATTGAAAAGTCAGCTCAGAATTGGATGAAATTTTACAAAATGCTACCTAGGATTATGGGAACTCAAAATAGCTTTTTACTATCTTTACCATTTCTCGGGGTTCTAAAAAAAATTTTTTTCTCCAAAATCCAACAGAATTTTTCGCGGTGTGTTCTCCCAACCTTTTTATTTTTTTGTTTTTTTGAAATTTTTTTTTTGTTTTTTTTTTTTTTTTTTTTTTTTTGGTGTTTTTAATAACGTTTTTTATAAAAAGTACAAGTACTATACTACTCCCTTAGGGGAAAAATGAGTTTTATAAAACCCAGGATTAAGGTTTTGGTGTGCTCTTTACAAAAAATGTTTTCTTTTTTTTATGGGGTATAAATGCAAAGTGTGTTTTTTTCTTCTTAATTTTAAAGTTAAAATCACACAAAATGTTGGTAAAATTTTTATTTTGGATGTAAAAGGGTTTTTTTCTTTAAAATGGGGTCAAAATTGAAGATAATTTTTTTTTTTTTTGGAGGGGGTATAGGTGTGTGATATTGTGTCACATCTTCTTATATCTACTGACCAAGTAAACTTAACCTTGATCTCTGGTCCATAAAATGAGGTCATGGTCAGGAAGACCTTGCAGGAAGCCATATACTAAATATAGTTATCCTATTACTCATATTAAATGAACATTTCACTTTACCAAAAAAGCTATAATTTTTTTCAAGCAGTCACTGAACCATGAAAATGAGGTCAAGAACAATGGACACAAGACAGACGGAAACTTCGTAAAGTAAGGTATCTGCATACAAGGTATGAATCATCCAGGTCTTCTATCTTCTGAATTATAAAGCTTTATACAAATAGTTTACGCTGTCACCTCAGGATTGTATGTTACAATAAACCATTAGATTTTATGGGCACAGCCATTTTATTAAGATAACATGGTATTCAGAATTAAGAGTATGGCTAATCCTGTTTGGTTGTTGTGTGCAGCCGATATTTTTTATTACTAGATACTTCGTCCACTCTGCATTTTACCAAAGGCAAAACAATATATTTTCCTTAGCCCTAAAGGGCATGAGAAGTCTTCTACGCTGTGACGAGATACCTATTTGTAAGTGCAGAATTGATAGGCAAGGGAGATAAGTACAAATTGCGTCAAGAAAAGTAAACGGGAACCTATATTTTTTGGACTAAAAATACTGTCTGAATAATTTTTCTTTAATTCTAGCAAGGTTTCATTCTAAAAATCAACATTCTAAAGTCTGTATCTCGAAAAAGGCTACTATTGTCGCCTATGGGGAAATCAATTGTTGTTTGCAATCTGTAATCCCATGTCTCACATTCTCTGACTTTCGTCCCAGTCGAGACAAAAATTAGGCTTATATGAAAATAGTGACATGATAAAACATAAAATAGAAGACAGGTAAGATTTATGTTTTATTTATGAATTTCATAAAATATGCTAATCAGGTATCACAGAAATTGCAATTCACAATAAAATGGACAAAGGTTTTACACAAATTGGTTTTACACTGAATTACAGCAGTAAATCTGACATATAACATGATTTCACAACATACATCATGATGATGGCAGTTTAGAAATGGTTTTTCACGAATTTGAGATTCCTTAATCATGAAATAATGGACAAAAACGTTTGATAAAACACAAATAATTAGACACAGCAAATTATTGTTGTACAATTTCACAGGCACAAGCTCAGCTGAGATGTTTAAAATACTGGCTGTAGAAATACTAACAACATTGACTTATAAATCAGTCAAAAATAAATATTAATATGGTTACCATAAAGGAAACTTATATTTGAAAAAAATAATCTAAGTAATATTGTACACTGTAAAACTATAATACTAACATGTATGTAGTTGTGCTCAGTCTTATGTTACAACTCAAAAGTAACAACCATTTTACTGTCAGTTTATATGGAAATTTTAAGTTAGGTTTGAATAGTCACCAAATATTCCCTACACAGGGGGATTGGAATCCAGTTTAAAACTGCATTTTTACTGTTTACAGTTTCTCTCTATCCTACAGTTGTTGCCAAAAATAAAAAGAATATAAAAGAAATTGTCATTTAAGGGCAACAGCTCCTAAAAAGAGTCAACTGAAAATGTTAAAGCAAAAACTAGGAACAAATTTGGGAAATAATTCAATTCTAAACTTTAAAGTACTTTTCACAATTGAAATTTCAATAACGAAAAAAAGGTCCAATTAGTATTTACCTCACACAAAAATTGAACACAAATTCCAATTTTTCAATGTCTCCACACAATGAATAATTAATCAGTTTAAAAAGTCTAAATGGTTTTTGCTAGCAGAGCTGAAGTAGGTTTTGAGTTATTTCCCTTTGGTCTAAATTTGAAATGCCTAATTGATATGGGAATTTTTTGACAGTATTATTGTAATGACACTTACAAGAAAAGATTGCTCTGTGAAAAGACTATTTGGAAATCATTGCTCTGCAATCTTTTATGGAATAATAGTCAATAGGTATTGAAATGCAATTTCATTGGTATAAGAAATTGCAGGTTAATTAATGATACTTAAAAATAAACAAAAGAAAAAATTGTCACACATACAAACACTGGGACTATTTAACAGCAGTCACCTATTGATCAGCTTTATATCAAAATTACTCCAACTTAAAATATAATTTTGGGAAAAAACATAAGCACAAATTTTGTATTTAACTAAAGTTTGTACTTCGATCACTATATGAAGTAAATATAGTAAAAGGAAGAAATGTTTTCCTTTACTTATCCATTTTATATATATATATTTTTTGGTGTTTTAACGCCACTTTTAAGCACCGCTTTTGGGCTATTTCGTGGCGGCCAGTTTTTATTGGTGGAGGAAGCCGGAGTGCCCGGAGAAAACCACCGACCTTCAACAGGAAAACTGACAATCCTAGTCAATTAAGATTGGAGTCGAGTGCACCTGCACGAGCGGGGTTCGAACTCACAACCTCAGTGTTGACTGGCTAGTGATTACAGTAGTAACTACTTAGACCATTCGGCCACCGAGGCCCCCCTTTTACTTATCCAAGGTACTTTGCTATTTCATAATACTGATGGGTTAAATACCTTTTTCAATTTGCAATTTAAATTCATTTCTGTTAACTGATAACTTGGTGAAAAATGTAAGCTTATTGGTAAAGAAAGGTTGTTTGTATATACTTGTACATTGTAATTTTCTTACCATCCAGGTCATGTGACTGACATAATTAATTATCGATACACTAGTATAAAAAGTATTGACTTCAATATGAAAACTATTATAACAAAAGTTTTCACTTAATTTGTTCCAAACTAATTTTTCGATGAGTATAAAAGTATTCCCTTGTTCTCTAAAAAAAAAAAAAAACGGTTTTGTACTTTAATAATATGAATATTCATTTTAACAGGAATAAAAGCCCTGTTCATTGATAATTTTCTATGTTTTCTATGTATTGTGTGCGATTTTGTCCCATGTACATTTACTCCGTATCCTTTCATTTTCTATATATCCAGGTGTAGGATATACTGTTGATGTGATGTATCAGCAAAATTATCTCACAAGCATCTTATGTATTCAACATTATTTCAAAGAATTTTTTATCATCCAATAAAATATATCAACTTTCTTCTAAGAAAACATAACAAAAGTAATAACCATTGACACAATAATTAGAACAAATTAGTTATTATAGACTTTCTACCTTTTTTGAACTAGTGTGCCTGATAACAAAACTTAGTGTTTGTTTTTCCAATCTTGTTATGAAATAAAAGTTAAAATTATGAATTATCAACTAGAGTATAATTAATATGCTGCACTTACTTTAAACTAAAAACAACCTCCCTCCATTGGTGGGTGCAAAATTTTCACCAGTTGATTCGTTTGAAGAAACGAATTTAAACTTCAACTTGATAAAGTGGTTTTGGTCATTGGTATTGTGAAAGGACAAGACATATTAGGCACATGTAATGTGTTATGGCTAATGAAAAATGTCCTCATAGAGGAGCTACAAAGAGAGCCATAGTGTTTGGTATTTACATTCTAATGAATAAATCTTTTCCCATATGATTATCAAATATATAACCTAGACACTTCTGCAAAAGCAAATATGACTTAAAAATCGAAAATTGCCACCTTAAAAGTATATTTTGACTCTGTGAACAGTTTCAAATGATTTTGAAGTGATAAAATAACAAAATTCCAACATAAAATTTTATAATGAAAATATTTCCTCTCTTTGCATTTTCCTGCCAATATCAATTTAATTCATTCAAAATCAAATGGAGTTGTTTGTCTTGAAGTATCTCACTTATCCCTGCTAATGATAAATTTTGACAGTGAAATTCAGTAATCTTTTAGTTTCTTTTCCAGTTGCAGAAATGATGTTTAAATTTTTTAAAAGCACTTGAAAATTCAAACCTCAAGAATTTCACATCAAATTGTTTTCTGTAATCTTACAAAATTATTTTAATCACTCCTTTGTTTCTATTTTCGTGCAGGGTACAAATACAATATGGTATTACACATAGTGTTCCTGTAATCCCATAAATTTGCTTATTAATAATGTACTGTTTAATTGATATATAAATTCTGTGTTTTTGTCAGTTTATATAAAGATCTAAAAAATTAGCAGATCCTTCCACAATAACTAAGCTACACTACTCTACATTCAAAATTTACACAAATATGACATAAAAAAAGGTATGTACAATAATATCACAGTTAATCTTCTACATTAAATTATGCATTAAACAATTGCAGTATGGATATGTAATATGAAAACTCTGATCTAATATAGATTATCTTCATGTTTCATGATTAAAAAAATAAAATTTCTCCATTCGTTTCTAAAAAAATCAGTTGTGACAGGCATAACTATTGAAAGTCGTAAAATATGATCATTTATCATAATTTTATGCATTTTCACTCTTTCCCCACAACTTCTTCATGATTTATCCTCTACAGTTTTTATGTGAGACAATTTAAGACATATATTCGAATTGAATTATTCCTAAACCACAGACTCAGAGGTAAGAAAAGTTAGCAATGACTTAAAGTTCCTGAGAAAAATGTGATAGAAACTATTACTGACAGATGAAGGGACACACAAACAAATCAGTATTCCAGCCTTCTATTGGACAGAAATATAAGAAATGTTTAGACCTTACTGGAGGATTTTTCTTATTCAACTTGTTATGCTACGCTTTTTAAAATTTTATTGGCCATATGAGTGGTTTCTTAGAAAAACCGCTATGGTAAACCTTTTGAACAAGTTTTTTTTTGGGGGGTTTTGTACACTTTACCAAAATGGACTTCAACACTCAAAATAATGTTCTCCGACAGCTTTTCCTACAAGGGAAATAATTTTAATCTTTTTTTTTTTTATTAAATGTCTGCAGAGATTTTCAGACAAAACAAAACAAAACAGTCTTCTGATAAAAATTTCAAAATTGCAGACAATAATCAATTTCAAAGATGAAGCAAGACTTGTGAGACAATATTTTCAATGTTTTCTAAAAGTATTACATACACATTAATCAAGTCACTTAATATGTAATGTAGACTAGCTCTAATGAAATGATTGTGAGGTTTTATTTCAATAGAATATAATTTTTTCCCCAATTCAATGAAGTAAAACAATGAAATCAACAAAAAAGAGGTAGATATCAACAATAGTTTTAGGTAGATATTCTGAGTAATAACTGCATTGCCAAGAGATATACCCTCCATTAAATTTGAGGCATTCTAATGAAAAAAATGTTCTCACTATTAGATGATTATAAATGTATCAAAATATTGCATAAATATAAAGTTCAGAATGATCCAACAGCCATATCTAATCCTCTTACTATAATCAGTAAATTATAGAAATGAATTTGTTTTATGAAAAACTAACTCAGTTTTATATGAAAATAAAAAGATCCAGTACAATTTTTCTCCATTCCAGACGATTGATGAATGCAAAAGGTTATAACAATGACCTTCACACTTAAGATGATAAAAGAACTGAATAAATTATATATTAAATAAAATAGTTGGAAGAATCTAACTTCTAATGCCATTTAAACACTTGTACTTATTATAGTATTACAAAAAATTACCACTATGGAATTCTGAGAAGAAAATGGGACTAAATGCAATAAATAGAACAGGAGTTGTCATCAGCTAACATCCATTTTTTCATCATGGCCATTACTCCTTTTTCTGTCTTTAATTTCACTTTCACATAAATCTTTACTTTCATTTTCCCTTCCACACTGGTCCTGAACATGTTTACTTTGTGCTTCTTGTAACCAGTTATCTCTATTTTTAGCACAACCATCTAAGAGAGGTGATAATTTGGGAGATACCTTCGCAATTGCCTAGAATAGAATTGAATACATTCAAATAAATAAAGAAAACTATTGGTATAATTACAAAACTAGAGGCTTTAAAGAGCCTCTGTCACTCACCTTGGTCTATGTTCATATTCAACAAAGTATACTCTCCAACATTGTAGACGAGAATAGAATTCATGACAAAAATCTCTGTGTTGTTGATCTTGTATTGGTGATCATTTAGTCTGTTTATCTTCTTTAGTTTTGCTCAAAACACAAAGAGGGTGAAAAGTCCTCTCTAAAGAGTGACAGTCTACTAACTATATCGGCAAAATTTGACTTGTTTGTAGATCTTGCCTTGCTGACCATTTTTGTGATTTAAAGTGTCTATTTATCTATTATAATTTTTATCATGTAAGGCAAAACACATCAGACACATTTTATAAACTAGATACCACAATGATGATTGTGGTAAAGTTTGGTTAAATTTGGCCCAGTAGTTTCAGAAGAGAAGATTTTTGTAAAAGTTAACAGAAGACGAATGCCAAGTGATGAGAAAAGCTCACCTGGCCCTTTGTGCCAGGTGAGCTAAAAATGAATTTATACCATAAAATACATTTCATCAATACATCTATTTGAAAATGTAAATTATACTGAAAATATGTGATAAACTATTTGTTTTATAATGCAAGGAAAATTCCAAGCTCTCGGCAAAGTTTAAAAGATATATCAATACTGAAACTTAACAAAATGAAATGGCAGGTAAATATTATCAACGTTATGACAAACTGTCCTACAAAATATCAGAAGTATCAAAATGTCTTTTGTGTCATTTGATTATCTTTAGATGCTGTCTCATTCTCATTTACATTACATAGGTTTATGTCCGAACAGAATCATGTTCACAAGGTTTTAAGATGTATATAATTGTACATGTTAAATAGCCTTTTCTCATGCTAAAAACCCATCATGACAGGATTATATACTTGTAATGAACTAACATAAAGACCAAATATCTTATTAGGTAGCAATAAACAGTTAGGAAAAAATATTAAAATTTACTCTCATGAATTTTACCATCCCCTTTTCCTTAATTTCTTGCAAATCAAGCTTACTGTTTGTGTCATATATGTGCATATGTATGTAATCAGTATCTTCCATAGATTTTATATCTAGTAGTTAAAATGGTAAAATATAATTTCTTTTGGTATATCCATGGCAACTATCTGCATCTATTTGCTATAAAATATTGCAAAAGGGGAAAAGATGTCACATATTTCCCAAAAATTTGGCCAGAAGTAGAATTTCAATCCCTTGGAGTGATACCTTTTCTGAAACTGTTTACATATATCTATCAGGAAATCAAATAAAAATCATATGTCTTTCATCTCATATTTTTGTAAAATTGCATCAAAAACTTCGTGTAGAAAAAAAGTGTTTTTAAACATTACATTAATTTCTGGACCTACGGCAAGTCTAGCTATGAAAATACGGACAGTCAAACAGAAAATAGCCCATAAAACATGAAAAAATACTCTTGATGTTCTTATAAACCACCTTTGAAGGCTAAATTAGTACTCAGCTGTCTAAAAATGAATTTTATTGCACAATAACTTTCATATTTGAAAAATCCATAGGGGCCAAAATGCGAAACCAAACTCCTAACTGTGTATTGCTACCTTAAACAAAAGATCACGGAAGAATGTACACGTGATCATGTTTCTTTTCTCATTTACCTGATATACTGGCATGCAAATGGCATCAATGAAGCCAACCTGCATTCTGGGTAACTCTTCTTTCTTTTCTCTGTTCATCATATCCTTTAGAAAGATATAAATAAATGGAAAATAGTACAAAGATGGATGAAATATACAATTAACTCTTGACACTGAGATATATTTTGCTGTTATGCTATTTTGATTGTATAATGCAAATGTTGAAATTAAAATGGCAATACTTAAGTCAATGAACCATGACTGAAGGTGCATAATCTCCAGGGAAATGAAAAATGCCAATACTAATACAACTGCATACCAAATACAATTGATCATTATTTCATTGTTCATGCTTAAACTGATCAAATCACAAACTTCAACATGAAAACTTTGCAAAAGTTTCAAAGTTATTAGACAATCGCTGAGTGGAAGGGTCCAAATAATCTTCATGGAAATGAGATGTGCCAATGCTAATACAACTGCAAACCAAATATCATTGACCTACAATTAGTGGTTCCCCTTAAACTGACCTAATTATAAAATAATACATATTGTTCATGCTGCTGCCACTGCACGAGACAGCACCCCTAACAGGTGCCTAACTCTTGTTTTCTCGATTTCATTGAGGCTAGACAAAAATAGTTAAAATTTCAATTCCAATTTCCTGTGGCAATGAAAGGTATATTTTTTATGATAGTGAGGATCTTGATTTTATTTCAGTAGGACTAATGTTTTTTAACTCTTATTTCTGTTGGGAGTTGTAATAAAACAAGCCTGATTCAAATAAAAAATTCTCGGAAACACATTATGAAGATACTTTATATCTTGATTAACAACACATTACATTCATATGATGTTGTTTTTCAACAAACAATCAACATTCCCATGGTAACTTTGCTCTACTTTTTGCTGACTAGTTTCCTTTATTCATATGAGGCTGACTTCTTACAGGAGCTTCTATGAAAGAATGAAGAGGAGCTATCATTATCTTTTAACTTCACGTTCTACTTTATAAATGATGTCCTATCACTGAATAATTCAAAGTTTGGTGACTATATTGAAAGCATCTATCCTATTGAGCTTGAAATTAAGGATACAACAAATACAGTCTGCCTCATATTTTGACTTATATCTTTAAATTCTGAATGAGGGTCGTTTGAGAACAAAACATTAAGAAAAAAGAGATGATATCAGCTTCCCAATTTTGAACTTTCCATTTCTATGTAGATAAAATGTTATCACAGAGATATGTCTCACCTTTTTGTAATTTTGATAATGCAAATGTTGAAATTAAAATAGCAATACTTTAACATGTAAGTTATGCAAATATTCAAAGTCGATGAACCATGACTGAAGGTACATGGCTAAACAATCTCCATGGAATGAGATGTGCCAATGCTAATACAACTGCATACCAAATACCATTGACTTATTATAAGTTGTTCCCTTTAAACAAACCTAAACACAAACATTAACTTGTAAACTACGTAAAAGTTTCAAAGTCAATGAACCATGATCAGGGGTGGGGCTATATAATCTCCATGGAAACAATACTTGCAAATGCCAATAAATTTGCATACCAAATATCATTGACTTAACATTAGCAGTTCATCTTAAACTGATCTAATCACAAACTAATACATGTAAACTAAGCAAAAGTTTCAAAGTAAATAGACCATGACTGAGGGAGTGGGGCCAGATATTCTCCATGGAAATGAGATGTGCTAATGCTTATACAACTGAACACCAATTAACATTGGCCTACCACTAATGGTTCCCCTGAACTGACCTAATCACAAACTAATACATGTAAATTTGCAAAATTTTCAAAGTCTAGACCATGACTAAAGAGCCAAATAATTCTATGGAAATGAGATATGCCATGCTTATACAAGACAATATCATTGACTGGTGGTTCCCATAAATTGACCTAATCACAAACTATTACATGTAAACTATGAAAAGTTTCAAAGTCAATAGAACTGAGGGGTGGGGCCAAATAATCTTCATGGTAATGAGATGTGCCAATGCTAATAAAACTGCATACCAAATATCATTGACCTACCACTAGTGGTTCACCATTAACTAGACCTAATCACAAACTAATACATTGTTGACGCCGCCGCCGTCGCTGCCGTCAACAGCATACCTATGTCTCGCTTTTTGACTCTGTCAAGGAAAGACAAAAAATTCAACCAGAGCCTGCATGTGAAGCATCTATCTCCCAGTTGATATGATATTCCAGGGCTTGCATTTCCTATCATGATTTCCTTGATAGAGGGTTGCTGCTAATAGGGAAGCTATTAAACCAAGAGTTCCATGAGGTGAAGTTGAAGTCATCACAAGTTGGTTGACTGTTATGGAATATCTGTTTCACAGATGACAACAGATTTGTTCCAATTGTTGTAACTATAAATAATCCTGTCCTCTTTTCCTTAAAGGTGACCTACCCAATTAGATTTATAACTGGGTTTGTACTTATAAAAGTAACACAAGAGGTGCCACATGTGGAGCAGGATCTGCTTACCCTTTAAGAAGACCTGAGCACCACCCCCTTTTTAGTGGGGTTCATGTTGCCAGTCATCAGTTTTCTATGTTGTGTTTTGTAGACTGTTACTTGTCTTTTAGTTGTTTTTCGTTTTTGCCATGGCATTGCCAATATAAAAATAAGGAGATGTGGTATGATTGCCAATGAGACAACTATCCACCATAGTTCAAATGAAGTGGATGTAAGCAATTATAGGCAACCATACGACCTTCAACAATGAGAAAAACCCATACCATATAGTCAGCTATAAAAGGCCCTGACATGAAAAATATAAAACAATTCAATTGAGAAAACTAATGGCCTAATTTATAACAAAACAACTTACGAAAAAAAAACAAATATGACAGACATGAACCAACGACAACCACTGAACTACAGGCTCCTGACTTGGGACAGGCACATATTTTTTAAGAATGTGGCAGGGTTTAACATGTTCAGTTCATTTTTGACTTACAAGTTTGACTATCCCTTTGGTTTCTTCTATCTCTCTTTTGAAGTCTTAAGCACCAATAGAGTTTTTATAAATCATAAATAATTAATATTGGTAGAAGGTGTTCAATACATACAAATACCAAGACAAATCACCTCATTCAGTCATATGTTTCAAATTTCTTAAAAGCAACCAAAGATTAGAACTATCAGCTCCAACAACCGAAATAAATAATACTGTTTTTCTCATGTACTTCTCTCAACCGGTTATGTTTTATAAATGGCATTTTTTAATTTGAAAAGTAGTTGACATTATATATTGTAAATTATATATGAATAATTAATAGAAAAATGTAACAATAAATCATTATCCTAATGCTATGATATGCATGTATAGTGATTATTCCAATTTGAGAACTACTTTATGAGCTATCTATAATGAAATCAACATTATATGATTATGAAAATGTTTGTGATATGATGTATAATTGATTTCACATGGAATACTCACTAGCTTTCAACTAATTAAACAATTTTTGCCAAAGTTTTGTGTTTAAAATGTTACCGGTACTTTCAAATTTAAAATATTAATAACATAAAGATTTGTAAATATAAGAATTTAAATTTATACGTAACGAAAGCAAACTACAATCACATTTTTAAAAATTACTATGATCTTCTGCCCTTAATGCAAAATGTGAAGATCATTTACTTTCATTTTGTATAAATTAAAAAAAAAGCAATCAATTCTATATTGAAGCAGGTAGTTATTAAAGGCTATGAAGTTACATACCATCGGTGTTATCTTCAACTGTATCTTTTCTAAATCTCCTTGTTCAAAGAACTCATTAGCTATCAATTCTGCAACCTTCAAATAAGAATAAGTCAGAATGAAAATAACAATCTGGTCTCTAATGTTTTAAAAAGTCTGGATACGTCCTAAATAAAAACATATATGAATCTATTCACTTGTAATGGCAATTTATATCTAGTTAATGTTAGATATAAAATTGGTAAAATATGAGTTGATGTATAACATCATCATTTTCTCGGTATTGTGAGGTTATGGGTTTGATCTGGATATGTATTTGCTGCTTCTGTGTCATACAAGCAACATGCAGGAAAACGTGCAAAGATTGGTCTGCTCACAGTCAGATTACAGTGTCTAGGTATATGTTACATGTCTAGGGCTGTAACCTTGTGTCTAGGACTCTAGGTATAGGTAACATTCATTGTCTTTCTACAGACTGTAACCTTGCGTCTAGGTATAAGTTACATGTCTGCAGACTGTAACCTTGTGTCTAGGTATAGGTAACATGTCTTTCTGCAGACTGTAACCTTGTGTCTATAAGGTATAGGTAACATGTATTTAGACTGTAACCTTGTGTCTAGGTATAGGTAACATGTCTGCAGACTGTATGTAACCATATGAGCTAAAACATTGAAAATCTTAATCAGTGTTTCATTCTATTACAAAACTTTAGATATATTCATTTGCCATTAAGTTAACATGTTATTGTACTAAGAATGTTTGTAATATTTGCCGCTTCACATTAATAAGACCTCAATCAAATGCTAAGGGAATACAATAAGATATTCAATCCCCAATAATCTTGACATATGCTAAACATAATTGCATTCACAAGATTATCCTGTAGGTATTTAATGAATGGAAATTAATTATATAACTTACATATTAATGCAATATTGTACACCTGTGTCAATTATGGCATGCCTACTACATCAAATTCTAATTAATAAATACTTATTCATTTTCCCCATCCTACACCTGCATTGTTATTTATCAATTACTATCATTAATCTGCCTTATTACAAATACAGCTGATTCTACTTTCATTTCAACAGGAAGTGAATAATACACCTGATAATTAATTATGAATACAATCTACACAACAGCAGGTGGTACTTACCTTAATCATAAACCTGCACTTTAATGAAAATCTACTTTAAATTGTATATAATTAATATACAAAGCTTGTGTTGTAAAATCTATGCTTATTCAACTGGCATATCATATGATACGACTCCAATTGATTCTTTTTCAATATGAAGGTGATAAATTTGGTTGAATGAAAGGAGTATGTTCGCTAAGGGCCCTATTAGGCCCTGAATATAAAGAATCCATGACAACTCGCCCCACTGGCAAATCGCCCCACAGCAAATCGCCCCACTTTTTCACCAACTCGCCCCACTTTCTAAAAAATCGACCCACTTATGAAAAAGGGTAAAATCCCATTGAAAATGGGTCTGACAACTCGCCCCACTTATGAAAAATAGAAAAACCACGATGAATTTAGTCATGCCAACTCACCCCACTTATCAGGGACAGTATATACTTAGTTAGTATAGACTGTCCCTTCACTTATGTAAAAGGATGCAATCCCGTTGAATATAGGAGTTTACCGGTAATCCCATTTATTAAAGGTCTGCCAACTCGCACCACTAATGAATAAAAGAATTAAACTGTACTGAATTAAGGCCTACCAACTCGCCCCACTTATGAATTAAATGAATACTTATGAAAACCTTAGAAATGCATCTTTTTTTTAACTCTTTTCTTTTGGTTGAAAGAAAGCAGATAGAAGTAAGTATCAGCATTTCTGTGAAGTACGATGTTATTGACTATAGTAACTATGTTTATGACGTTTGTTTGCTGGTAAATATAATCACTGTTTTACAAGAGAAGTCAAGAATCATGGTTGTTTACATAATTTTATTCTAAGATGATAGGTTTGCACAATAAGTCTTTTATGACAAACACTGGCATAACTACACAAAACAAAGTACTAGATGAAATGTCAACACTAGAAACAAGAACATAAATACACAAATATGGCATACAATAGATAAGTTTTTATAAGTGGGCGAGTTGGTAGACCTTTATTATATATTCATCGATTTTACCCATTTCCATAAGTGGGGCGAGTTGGCAGGAGTAAATTTAACGGGACTTACCCTTTTTTCATAGGTGGGGCGAGTTGGTAAACAAGAGTGGGGCGATTTTTTAAAAAGTGGGGCGAGTTTGTGAAAAAGTGGGGCGATTTGGTGTGGGGCGATTTGCTAGTGGGGCGAGTTGTCTTGCTTCCAATATAAAGTCCATTGTTTCAAGATAAAAGTGTTTCAAGTTGAAGAAATAGGTAAGAAAGTGAAATATAATTATTTATGAGTTTACATTTACACCCTAAACACAGAGATTTATGTGAAAGTTGACAAAATTGTCTGAATATCAACCAATTTCTGTCTATGAAACATAGAGAGCAAGGTTCAACTCAGTATTAAATATTCAACTCGGATATAAAATTTGATATAACAAACATATTATGATCAAAACATGTTTTTGACGACGTTTGTACCATGTATATTGGGTCCTAAAAACCCATGGAAATTTACCTGCTTTCATTGAATTTCAGGTAAAGTTGTGCTATTTGTGATGTCATAAAAAAAAGAGCTGATTTATCATTTTTCAACAAAGAGGCACATTTCCTGTCTAGTCATTGTTTTGGCTATGATTTATTATGATAATTAGACATAATATGAAAATCTGAAACCTGTTAACATACTCTGGTTACTGACTCTTTACAGCTTTGTGTAATTGACCTAATATTAAAACTGAAAGTAGCATTTTTCCATTTTCCATGATGCCTTAAGGCTTAACACGGCCATTACCTGTAAGGTGATGCCTTGAGGCATCATACCCCTTGAAAGGGTTAATGAACCTACTCCTTTCAAAAGTTTGATTTTAAGTCTCTGTCCTTCCTCTATTAGCTGACACATACCAGACTATTATATTACTACTGACCTTTCTCTGTACTTCCCATGGTTTTGTGATAGCTGACACATCTGATGCTGTCATCATCATTGACCTACATTAATCATACAATTCATTATTCATTAATGGGTTCTTTCAAAATACATTGGTGACAACAAACTGAGGGTAACAAAAGCAAGAAAGCCAATATAGTTTTAAATAACAATATAATTTTAAATAACCTTCTTCCTACTTTTCTAAAAGACTAATTTATATCAATGGCAATTCAAAGGATTGAGTAAATTGGTCTCGCAACAATTTGAAAGATTAGCCCAATAACATTTCTGTTTAAGGCAATTTTAAAGACTAGCCTGATTAAATCTCTGTCTAAGACAATGTTAAAGACTCATCTGAATATACCTAAATCTAAATTGACTTTAAACTGGAGTAAATCTTTTATATATTCAGCACTAACCTGAGTAAACCTCTATCACTTTCTTTGCTCCAATCTGCTTGTTTATCTTCCACCAAGTGGAAAAATTCTCCTCTAAATCTAGAATATGTCAATTGAATTTGTTAAATTACATGAATTTTATAATTCCTTTAATAAACAAAAGATTTCCCTCATTTATAAAAAATAGCATTTAAATGTATTGAATCATGAGTATTGTCTTCTTTAACTTTCAATGATGCTCAGGTAAAGTTGACCGTTGATAAATTTGGCTATTCTTTTTAGGTCGCTTTTGGTTTTTTAGCCCACTGGTTTTGTGCATTCCTTATAAAGATAAATCAAGAAAAGTGCTTTGGATGCAAGAAATTTATGATTATTTACTTTGGGGAGAGAAAAGTAAAACATTTATCTATCATATGCGTTACAATTTTGGAATTACTTAATACAAGAGCTAAGATGTAGTTATTGAGTATGACAAAATGTGTAAGTTAAGCCAACAGGGCTCTTAGAATCTACAGCAGTGATGTAAAATAGAACATTCCAGGTTAAAAACTTTACACGTGGAACAATGTTGTTGATGAAAATTTTTCTTCAAAATTCTTGAACTTCATTTAAATTTTTATAATTTGTCAACGATTTTATAAAGGTCTAGAAGAACAATGATATAAAAAAGATTTTTGTTGTAATAAAATATCGCTTTCATTATAAGGAACAGCTGTACTGTACACATGTACAATGTACCAGTATTTGAAAAGTTGCCACTGTCAATTGGTGACTTGATGGTTTCAAAGCAAGTTAAACTACATCTAAACTAAAGTTTCCAAGAAGGGAGTATTGTTCTCCTGGACTTTTTGTTTGAAATTGATACAATGCAATAGGATTATTTGTGTTGAATTTTAATTGTGTGGGCTGAAATCTTTCTTGCTGATCCTTTTTGCTGGACAAAATTTCCGCATACAATTAAAAGATTTTAAAGTTTTAAAGATAATTAGTAAAATAATTGACTTATTTATAAATCTTATTTTGCTGATCATTTTTTTATTAGCAATTTCTTTTTACCTACTATAGTTTTTTCAAAAAATCCTACAAAAAATGTGAAAAAAATTGGCATTGAAGGGTAATAACTCCCAATAACTCAAGGAGATAACTGAAGATTTCCACCATGAGACCTATTTTAAGATCTCATTTTGATTATCATGTTTGCTATGTTCAGTTTCTTTCTATATATCATAGTTTTCAAAATACAATTTAATAACTAAAATCTGTGAAATTTTCTCAAAAAAGACATTTCAGGTGCGATTTCTCCAAAATGAGTTACAGGAGATAAGATTTTTTAAAAAGTTAACAACCACTAACTGACGACAATGTACTGACTATGAAAGATGAATGCCAAGTGATGGTAATAGGTCATATGGTCATTTGGACCATGTAGGCTAAAAATTAGATCTAAAAAAAAAACCAACCATATCTTATCATCCATGACTAAACGTCACCATAAAATATCATTATATAGATATAAGAAGATGTGGTATGAGTGCCAATGAGACAACTCTCTATTTATGTCTATTTTTATTAAACAAATACTAAATATAAATCTGCTCTAATTTTGGTTCTCAGTTTAGAGACAAGTGAAACTGTAAGCTACTGCTCACTGATGATACCCCCGGCCGAATATTTCGGTTAACAGGAAGTTGTTGAGTGATGAATCTGAAAACGCATCAGACGGTATAGCTGACTTATATAAACCCTGAAACCAAATTTCAGAAATCCTTGTATTGTAGTTCCTGAGAAAAATGTGACGAAAATTTTATATTCATGGGATGGACGGACGGACTGACGAATGGACAGACAGAGGTAAAACAGTATACCCCCACTTTTTCAAAGCGGGGGTATAATAATTTAAGTTTGTTTCTACCATCCTTAAAGTCAATTAAAGAATGAGACATATGCATTGTATTTGATTCAGCATCTTGAGATGAGCAATTTACAATTCACATTCACTTCTAACCTTTTTAAACTACAAAATAAACAGATAGCAAACCAGAAAATGTGTTGATGGTTTTATAATAAACATTTTAAGTATGGATCAATCAAAACAAAAGAAATGTTACTTTAATTACTTCATCAAATGAAGGTTACTCACTTAAAATACAGCGCTAAATCTGTAGCCAAGATGGCACTCTCTAATAACTGAATTACCCGTTCATATTCATCTGGCTTCAAACTACTAAGAATATCATTTCCCTGTAAAAATATAGTCAATATTCATAAAAAAAAAAATGTTCATGAAAATAACTACCCTATCATTAGGTGTAAAAATACTCCTTACATATGTTTTAAAAGAGATGTGGAGTATACACCAATTAGATAGCAAACAAAAAATAACCAAAATACATTTAGAGGGCTACATACAATCTTTAACAATAGGTCAGTGTCAATACAATCTGTCAATCTCTAAATTGTCCTGAGTCTATAACAGTTGTTAATAAATTTAACAATAAACAATCAAAGATCTGCCATTAAAATCCAATTCCCCAAATAACCAAAAACAGAAACATACAACTACTATGAGGTTAGATCTGACTTGGAAGAGGTACATGAAAATAATATATTATTCCTGCCAAGTTTGGTTAAAACTGGTCCTATGGTTTTAGAGAAGATGGTGATATATCAAAGGTAGACAGATTTCGAAGGTAAAATGAAAAAAATCTATGACAAGGCGTTATGTGCCTGAATTGGGGTATTTATTTCTGCAAATTGAGTAATCTACCTTTATCATACATGCCACACTTAAGCAAACAGCAATCAATGATATATGTCAACTAAAATATCTCCAGATGGAAAACAATGACCACAAAAACATCCTTCTATAATTTGCTCCTGATTATTTTCAATAGTATGAAAATTGACATTGGCTCAAGAAAAATATCTGTAACATCCGACTGTACTCCAATTTTCATAAAATCATGAAAGTCATTATTACAAATCATTATAACAATCTCTGTTTTCAAAGACAACAATTAGTGTTGTAACAAAAATGGTTCCATTACATGATTAAAACTTTTTTCACTGTTTCCTGAAAAAAAACTATTCCTCGGAGAGTAATTATTGCACAAAATACAACATATAGGATGGAAGTTAACATTAATAAATGTTACTTGATATGACATTGAACTGTGCTCTATCAATAACTCATGACAATAATATCACGTTTACTGTAACTTAGCTCCATTTCCATTTCATTTGTGACATATAAATTCAATTATATGGAATCATAAAAAAAAATTTGACAGGGAAAAAAAAAAGAAATAATAAGTTTTGTTACAAATGACACATGAGAATCAAAATTAATACTGTAAATTGAGAAATTATTGCAAGGTTTTCCTGATATTTATAATATGTATATCTAATAGTGTTTCTAATAAATAAAACTGTGTGTACAACTTTCCTAAGGATTCATGAAAATATACCTCGTTTTTTTATATAGATTAGACCGTTGGTTTTCCTGTTTGAATTGTTTTACACTAGTCATTTTGGGGCCCTTTATAGCTTGCTGTTCGGTGTGAGCCAAGGCTCCGTGTTGAAGGCCGTACTTTGACCTATAATTGTTTACTTTTTATACATTGTGACTTGGATGGAGAGTTGTCTCATTGGCACTCATACCACATCTTCTTATTTATATTGAATTATTGTAAGAAATAATAAAAAAAATTATTTTTTTTCAAAACAATTTAAGTACCATAACCTTGGAATGACTTATATGAAAATCATAAAAAGAGAGGAATTATTATATTTCTTTCAAAAATTGTGCCATTGTAAAAAAGTTTCAGTGTCTTCATAACAAGAGGCTCCTAAAAGCCTGAATCGTTCATGTGTTGTATTGCTAATCATTTTTGCTGTTTACAGTTTTTACCTATCTATTATTGTTTTTTAAATGATATGGAAGAACTCTGTATTAAGTAAAAAATTCTTATTTAAGGGCAATAATTCAATAAGGATTCATCCAATTATTTCCTTCATATTGGAATTTTGTAGATCTTGTATTGCTGATCATTTTTGCTTTCACAGTTTCTACCAATCTATTATAGTATAAAAAAAAACCTGCAAAAATGGGTAAAAGTTGTCTTTCAAGGGCAATAATTCTATAAAGGGTCAATTGATGATTTCTGCCTTGTTGACTTATTTGTAAATCTTATTTTGTTAATCATTATTACCATTTAGAGTTTCTCACTATAGTTTTCGACTATAATAGCATTTCTAAAAGACAATTACTTATTGTGCAAAAAAATTTGGTAAGAATTTGTCATAGTACACTTGGGTTATCATGGGTATGGACAGTATTAAACTTATAATAATGTGTAAAAAGCAAATATCTTATTCAATGAAATGGATTATGCAAAAACAGAATACAAAAAGTTTTTAAATTTAGGAAAATTGTTGGCAAAACTATCTTGTTGTTTAGGAGAAAGTTGTCATAATCTTTACTGAATGTGAATTTTATATGATGAAGATACAATAAACAGGAAATAATGAAGTATTATATATACTCCCAAATTACCTATAAAACTGCAATAACATTATATTGCATTGCACCCAAAGGAATTCAGTTCTAAAAGATACATTCAAAACAAATTGAAATTGATATCTGATAATATTGCGACAGTAATTGGAGACCTTTTCAATTACAAGCAATAATAGTATAAGAGCTAAATCTTCTACCCATAAAATTGTTAACTCAAAATTTTCAGAATTTCATTTACTTATATAATCAGTTGAATGTTTTGTTTTTTCCTTTAACACTTCAATATTTTACTCAATTACAGAGAGATAAAGCAGGTTCAACTGTTAACGAATTGTGCTTATAAAACATGGAAGCTGACATACTATGATAAAAATCAAAGTTCTGATCACACAGAATACTCACAAGTATTGAGATATCATCAGGTGTATGAGTTTGCCATGTGAATTTTTCTGAAGTCTTTTTTCTTTTTCAAATAAAATCGTTTTGTAAAGTAAATATTTCTGACTAACCTTTGTGCTGAGTATCATAATACACTGATCAAAATGATGATGTTCTAATGTGGATGTGGAATATAATTCTGCTAATGGAGACATTGACCTGAAATAAAAAAATTATTCCCTATTCAAAGACCAGCAATATGAACAAGAGGCTCCAAGAGCCTGAATCACTCACATGGTGAAAATATGTCATTTTGGTTTATCATTTTATTTTTATTGCAATCAGTTATGTTGGCTTATTTGTAAATATTACTTAGTGGCATTTTTGAAGATACTGTAATGATGATCATCTTTACTGTTTACAATTTATAATTATATATTAAAGTTTTGAAATAATTGGCAAAATTATAGGAATTAGTAAAAAAAAAAATGCCATTTATGGGCAACAACTAATCGTATAACTTATTTTTGTGATATTTTTGCCTTTAAGGTTCTCTTGACTTATTTGTAGATCTTATTGTGTTGAACATTTTTGCTATAAACGATTACTCTCTATCTATTATATTTTCTGAAAAATGAGCTTGATACGACCGCAGAGTTAAAATCAAACTAAGTTTAATTTTGGACCCTTTGGACCTTAATGTAGACCAATTTGAAAATGGGACCAAAATTAAGAATCTAAATACACGGTTAGATTCGGCATATCAAAGAACCCCAATAATTCAATTTTGATGAAATCAAACAAAGTTTAATTTTGGACCCTTTGACCTCAATGTGGAAAAAATTGATAACGGGCCCAAAATCAAAATCTAAATACATGGTTAGATTCAGCATATCAAAGAACCCAATATATTCAATTTTGTTGAAATCAAACAAAGTTTAATTTTGGACCCCGATTTGGACCAACTTGAAAACTGGGCCCATAATCAAAATCTAAATACATGTTTAGATTCAGCATATCAAAGAACCCTAAGAATTCAATTTTGTTAAAATCAAACTAAGTTTAATTTTGGACCTTTGGACCTTAATGTAGACCAATTTGAAAACGGGACCAAAATTAAGAATCTAAATACACGGTTAGATTCGGCATATCAAAGAACCCCAATAATTCAATTTTGATGAAATCAAACAAAGTTTAATTTTGGACCCTTTGGACCTCAATGTGGACCAATTTAAAACAGGGCCCAAAATCCAAAACTTAATACACAATTAGATTCAGCATATTAAAGAATCCCAAGAGTTCAAGAATAAAACCCCATTGAAATTGGTCAAGAAATAAGTAATTTATACAAAGTATCTTCTTTTGCACAATACTGTGCAATTGAATATTTCTTGCAATTGCGCAATACTGTGCAATTGAATATTTCTTGCTATTGCGCAATATTGTGCTATTGGATATTTCTTGCTATTGCAATACTGTGCAATTGAAGATTTCTTGCTATGCGCAATACTGTGCAATTGAAAATTTCTTGCTATTGCACAATACTTATTATATAATAATTTACACATCCTGTTAGGTGTGTATCTCCTGCCATATCATTATTATTTGCTTTTAAATATAAATCAGAAATAACCAACTTAAATGGAAAATTTTAAAGAAAAAAAGGAAAAAAGAAACCCCCAAATTTTTGAACCCCTTATGATTCATCACCCCAAACTCAATCCCAGCCTTCCCTTTGAGGTATGGTACCTTGCAGTACAATTTCAGAGATCCATACACTTGAACACGAGTTATTGTCTGGAAACTAGAAAATGCTTATTTTGGCCTTTTGGCCCCTAATTCCTAAACGTTTCAGGCAATTACCCCAAACTCAATTACAGCTTTCCTTTGTGATATGGAACCTTGTAGTACAATTTCAGAAAGATCCATACACTTACACACAAGTTATTGTCATGAAACTAGAAAATGCTTGTTTTTGCCCTTTTTGGCCCCTAATTCCTAAACGTTTCAGGCAATTACCCCAAACTCAATTCCAGCTTTCCTTTGTGATATGGAACCTTGTAGTACAATTTCAGAAAGATCCATACACTTACACACAAGTTATTGTCATGAAACTAGAAAATTCTTGTTTTTGCCCTTTTGGCCCCTAATTCCTAAAAAAATGAGTAAAAGCTCAAGAAAGATAGAAAAATCCCCTTGGAATACAAAGATAAGATGGCCTTCATAAATATAATTTGTTGTCACCTTTCATCCCAATCTGACAAATAGTTCATCTGTTATTGGAAAACACTGGTGTCTTATTGAAAATGACCCTTCCTAAAAAGAAATTTGTCCATCCCCGCCTGTTATGGCTTAACACAGACCCCAAAATCTCAGAGATAGACTTGTTAAATCTAAGGCTAATAAACAGCTGCGCCATGAGCAAATGATACGCCCGTTGCTTTTTCAAAGAATAAAGTTCAATAACTTCTCAATGTCATATCAGAAATTTATGAAAAACTAAAGGAAGGTTATCTTAATAGATATAAACCAGTCAACAAAGTTTCATGAAAACTGCTGAAAGCATTTTTGAGTTACAGTGTAACTTGCCTAATCCGACACTCTGGGGGACCAGAAAAAAATGTCGGATTAAGCAGGGTGTCGGAATACTCAGGTTTTTTCTGCAAGGATAGGCATATTTTGGGACCATGAAAATGTGTCGGTTAAAGCAGGTTGTTGGAATACTCAGGTGTCGGATTAGGCAGGTTACACTGTATTGTCCGAAAACTGGAAAATCCCCCTTTTTTCATGAATAAAACCCCATAACTCGGAAACGTAAAATCTAAAATTTATAAAAATTTAAAGGGAGCTCATGTCAATAGATATAAACAATTCACCAAAGTTTCTTGCAAATTGGTGAAAGTTTTTTTGAGTTATTGTCCAAAAACTGGAAAATCCCCCTTTTTTAATGAATAAAACCCCATAACTCGGAAACATAAAATCTAAAATTTATAAAAAACGAAAGGGAGCTCACGTCAATAGATATAAATAATTCACCAAAGTTTCATGCAAACTGGTTAAAGTGTTTTTGAGTTATTGTCCGACATGTTGATGACGGAAGGACAGCAGACAACGGTATACCATAATACGTCCCATAAAAACTAGACCTCGAAAATAGGGTGTTACAATCCAAGCTAATCGTTCGGTATGCCCGTGTGTGTAGTGATGTCATAGATTTTAACGAAATTTAATCAATGCATCACTGGTAAATTATTAAAGGAGACATGACAAGATTTTCAATTTGTGTTTCAAAATGTTTATTTATACTTAACTTTCCCCAAAAATGCATCAATAGCAATATAGGTGTCAAATATTTGGTTAAATATGCATTTTAATGAGATTTAATGCAACGATTTATCGACCTGTCAAATATCCATATTTCCATCCTGGAAGTCACTCAGAACAAGGCTACTACGTCAGTGGTTCCTTTCATTCATATTGACATATGGGTTCAGCGCAAATTTAGTTTCGATTATTATCCAACAAAACGCATGACAGTGATAAACAATGATTATGTGTGATGCTGATGGATTCAACAACATAATAAAAAAGAATATTGACATGATATTTTCTGTTTTTCGAAGGTGTAAAGATGAGACTTTTTAACAAGCCCAAACTACACTTCTTTCCGCCCACTTTCATAAGGAATCCAGAGTTGGGGTCTCGGGTGCCATGCCATGAGTTCATCATAGGTCACAGGTGTACGGGACAGGTGTTTCACAATTTCAGGTCTCGTTTGAAGTTGCAAGCTTCAGGTGTCACGCCACATTAGGGATTGATAAGATATAGTTATTACACAATATTACTTCATAAGCTCTTTGTGTACATCCTGGATGTTGGTTTTGCTGAAGGCACAGGTGAGATTGGAATATATTATTGTTACAATAATACAGTTACAACTACCTGGTGTTTAATGAATACCTGTAGTACGACCATACAATACCCTATGCACCACCAATTAAATACCCTTACCAGTGTTGATAACTAATTATAGACAACCTGTATATAAATCTTATTTTTATTGCTTTTAAGAATATGCAGATATAAAAAGTTTTATAACAAATGCATTTTTTAATTGACTTCTTGAGATGGAGAAGTAATATTCCTGTATGCTCGCAAGTCTATAACTTCATAAGAAATTATAAGGCAAAAGCATGATGAAAAAAGCAAACAAGGAAATGATACGAGAATGTGAATCATATAAGTCTTTTACATTCTTATATTGAACATCGAATATAGTTATTGACAACTATCTTGTTGGTAAAGATTCAGATGATGAAAAACATTTCTTTTTAAAATGGAAACTTAATAATAAATGAAGAAAGTGTCGTTTGAACCAATTATTTGGTATAACCGTACGGCCTCAAACAATGAGAAAACCCTATACCGTATATTCGGCTATAAAAGTTCTCAACATGAAAATGTGAAACAATTTTAACGAGAAAACTAACTTGTTTATAACAAAATAATTTCCGCAGAAAAAAAATTTGACAGATATGAACCTACGACAACCACTGATCTACATGCTCCTGATTTAAGACAGGCACATAAAAAAATGTGTGATAGTGGTCTTACAGCAGTACATAAGAACTATAAAAAAAAACAGTCTAACTCAAAAAATATCGGCACGAAGTACAGAAACCACTAACGTAAAAACAATAGAGACAAAGCACAAATACTGTTAGCTAGATCAAAGCCAAGTACAACTAATACATAATTCATGTTCTCGAAGACTGAAGTATGTTACATGTAAACATTTTCATGCTCAGCCCGATGGAAGATTTAACATTTATTCAAATGACCCCTTTTTGAAGAAATATTTTGAAAAATAACATTATATGTTGTGAATATTTTCCTGGACTCAAGCATTTTGCTGGTAGCAATAAACAAATTGATTGCTAAATAATATTTGGAAAAAGGGATGGAAATATGTGAATTTGAATTTACTTTGTGTAATTCCTTAAATTTGAAGTTAGATTTATAAGGGTTTGGATGGAATTGCATACTTTAGAAGTGTAATATAACTATATTAATTATTTCAACATAAGACTATAGTAATTTTTCTTAAAAATGTATGGTTTTAAAAGGTAAATAACATAACACGTGACTTAATCACAATACAGGTGCCTTCTTACCTTTCACCTGGAAAAGTATGCTATAGGTGTCAAAATTTAATTACTAAAACAACAGCCTCCAATAAATGTTTTGTATCATGAGGTATGGAATGATAAAAATAATGTCAATAGTAATAAATTAAGATTTTATAGATTGTTTAAAACTTGTATTGGTACAGAGCCTTATGTAACATGTAATGTTAATAATAGATGCCACCGACGTATTTTGTCACTTTTCAGAGCTGGTTCTTTACAACTTAAAGTTGAAACAGGTCGATATGCTAGACCATCAGAACCTCTACAAGACTGTTTATGTATTTTTTGTGATTAGTGGCCAAATTGAAGATGAAAAACACTTTCTTTTTAATTGTTGTTTTTACTCTGATATCAGACATGAATTATATGCCAAAGCCTGTCTTTTAAATGTTGATTTTGAGTATTTATGCGATATTGAAAAGCTTCATTATCTTATGTGTAATGAGAATATGGTTCCTCTTTTAGCTAGTTCCTTTATTCTATGTTTTCCGATGAAAACATGTTGTCCTTTATGTATGTATTAGATGTTTGTTTTAATGATAGTAATAAAATTGTTAATTGAATATCCTAATGCAGAAAAAGTGTGATAAAGGATTTGTCACTATACAAATCCTTGGCGTGATGTATGGTTTCCAACCAAAAACTATAATAAGCATAACTTTTGGTGATAGTTTATACCTATTAAAAGTCTCTACGTACCAAAACAAAAACAACAAAAAAAAAGTAACCTTTGCGAACGCCTTATTTGACTTTTACTATCGTTTTTCTTTTCTCTTTCTGCTTCTGGCGCACACATAATTATAACATTACCGTAACAGAGGAAAAAAAAAAGAACAATTTGATCATCAATAATTATACAATTTATATTTTCAATTATGATTAAAAGTAGTTTTATTTAAATAAAAAAAAATGAGGAAAGCGGTTTATTAAATTTATTCATCAGACAAATCCATATGTATGGTAACAATCCGATCGGTATTGTCTGAAAAATCGTCGTTGTTGGATTTTTCGCATGAAGAATTAATAGCCTTTTCTTGGTTATTTTCCACACACAATGGCTAAAATTGATGAGGTCAATTGTCTTTGAAGTTTGTCAGTTATCGGGAAAAGTGATGTCAATACCGTATATAGTGTATCGACATCGTCCAGTTAGAGACATTTTCCCAGCTTGTAACCACTGACGTAAGCACGATCACATGATCGTTATCTAATTAAAAATCATTCATTATGACAAGCGCTGGATTCTTTGACCTAAAAAATGCAGATTGATCAGGTTTTGACCAGCAAAATTGTACAAAACATGTGTTAAAACTAATATTTATTAATTTAATAAAAAAAAAAAATAAAATAAAAAAATCGTGTCACGTCTCCTTTAAGTCAGGGATTTCGTTACCATAAATTACTTAAAACTTTTACTAAATTTATTCATAGATACAAAGATTTGATTAGTAAATTTGGCTGTACCTGTAGAAAACTTATTAAAAATGGTATTTCACATCCTAAATTTTACGGTAATATTGTACTTAAAGCACGGAAATCACTATGTGATCCGTGTAAACTCATCGAACCTTTAAACAAACTTATTAGTAAGGGTTATCGTACCAATGTTGTAATTAGATCTCTGAATATAATTTACATGGGCACTAATATTTGACCTGTTGATACTAGTTGTAATGCTTTTTTGTTATTTAATGTTAACATGGATCTTGTCTATATACCAGCTTTGATTATTTGGAATTACTACAAATTTTCACTTCTCCGTACTATGAACACCAAATTATTTCATTTCTCCTTAAATACTGTTCTTGCACCTGTACAGGAAGTTTTATCTAGCACTAATTGTATAGTTTTATTGTTGATATTAACCCCATATGTACCAAGTGTTAGATTAGTTTTATTGATATTAAAGAAATTTCTTGGTATTCCTAAAAGGAAGATTTTATACACACAGAAGAAGAAGTATACTTAACAACAAAATTATTTTCATTTACCTGTGTATAATATGACGCTGGTTTTTTCAAAACTGATGATTTTCTAAAAATTGTTTAACATTTCACAGTGGTATCATACTTTAACTTTGTTTAAACCTATTTATTTACTTTTGACCTTAATTATTTATCCCTTATAATTTTTATTAACTATGTATTTGCATTCAGGTATCACAGATCAAATTTATTCGTTCATTGTGTGTTAATTTACGTTTTTTTGATTGAGTTAAGCCTTCCAATTGATATTTTATAGTGTGTCTTTCTATGTTGTGATGTTATACTATTGTTTCAGAAAAAAGAGAAGGTTTGGTACCATTAAAACATTTAATCCCGCTGCAAATGTTTGCACCTGTCCTAAGTCAGGAATCTGATGTACAGTAGTTGTCGTCTGTTTATGTATTTCATATGTGTTTCTCGTTTCTCGTTTTTTATATAGATTAGACTGTTGGTTTTCCCGTTTGAATGGTTTTACACTAGTAATTTTTGGGGCCCTTTATAGCTTGCTGTTCGGTGTGAGCCAATGCTCCGTGTTGAAGGCGGTACCTTGACCTATAATGGTTTACTTTTATAAATTGTTACTTGGATGGAGAGTTGTCTCATTGGCACTCATGCCACATCTTCCTATATCTAGCACATTATCAAAGCAGCAATACAACATCTAACTGTAAAACAGAATAGTATTTATGTTTTTGATTGCGGAACTTGGAAACTGCAATATGTTGGGGAAACAGAAACCAAATGTAACATGAGACTAAATAATCAATGGTCATTTTATACCAAAAAAAGAAACTGTCCAATAACGAGACACCTCTTTAGAATAGGACATTCTTTTGAAAATATCCCCTTTCAAAAAATAGAGGCTAACTAAAATTGGGACATTCAAAGTAGAAAACAGAGATTTTGGATGCACCAGCTATGTACTCTTGAACCTAGTGAACTCAATGACTCAATGAGAGATATTAAAAACAGTTTTATCATAAACCAAAGGAAAAAATCTTGAATTTAGTACTATTTACAAAACACAATAAGATCTGTGATAAATTGAAGGAAATGTATGATAAGCTGAAAAAATTTCTTATCAGTCTCTGATTTCACCTGGATCACTACATGCACCTGATGAAGCTAATTTGTCTGGTGAAATATTGGGTGAATTTATAAAATATTACAACTATCTAGCGTGTTAAATTTACATTCTTAGGCATTCATTTACTTTAATTTAGTATCTGCATCAGTTTATTTTCAAACTGATCCAGGCCAAGATAGATTGAATGTTGATTGTTGCTATTTTTGTGATCTAAAAAACCAGCAATAATTTATGACAAATTTGACACTCGTAATCAATTTGGAATAGCATATCATACATACACCTATATATCAGCATATTTTGAAATCATAGTGCAATGAGGTGTTATTCAAAATTTGTTTTTTGGGGCAAATTTGTATTTCAATATTTACAAGAATCAAAATGGACTTTCCATTTATTAATATTTACACTGTGCATTAAAAAATACTGAAATCATTTGAAGCAATCTTGACTTATCAAAAGCCAAAGAAATTCTGAATAACAGACAGATAGACAGATTACTCTATATGGATGGATGGATTGATGTTTAGTGTCAAGCGGCAAATAAAATGATATTCAGGATCAGAACATGCTAATGCAATGTGAATAAGAACCCTGCTTTGTACCAGACAGACAAGCTGAGTCAGATTTATAATGTGCAAGTTCATCAGGCAACAGTCTGCAGGAAGACCTTTCACTCTACCCTGACACAACATACTAACTCCAAGCAGACTTGTGTTTGCTCTTTCTTCTTAACACTGTTTGTTTGGTGAAGAAGCAGCAAATACCAATTTTAAATTCTTTTGTTTGACCCAGTAAGGGATCAACCCCACCAACTCCCGAATTTGTACTTCAACAAGACAACCAAGGCAGTCAGATTACTATAGGGCACCAGTGATAAATCAGTGTCGCCCTTGTAAGTTTGCTATCACACATACAAAACAGACTGACAGACATCTCATTTGTACCATAGGGCGCAACAACTCTCAAAAGTATACTTGTATCATACCTGTTTAAGAACTGATTGTTGACCCCTCGGTGGTCTAAATCGTGACATAAACAGCCAACCATTAAGGCTAGTCTTTCACAATCTGTCAAAACATTATCCATTTGTCCTACCTAAAAACATGAAGATAATATTAATAAATTTACATTTAACTTTGACAGACATCTTAGAAAAATATTTGTGTATGGTCTTATACAGTTATAGCCTTCGTATGAGGTCGATACAAGGTTATATCGACCTAAAAGAAGCATATTGACTGAGGACAAAGTCTGAGGTCAATATGCTTCTCTAGGTCAATATAACATCATATTGACCTCAACCAAAGGCTACAATTGTTATATTATTAATCAACAACTTTTGCATGAACAATGTAAATTTGGGGATTTCTAGAATGTATTTTTAATAACATGCTGTATGCCCTGTGCAATATGTTGTTTTTAACATATGAAAAGCTAAACATAACAGTATTGGCGTGCAGCCTGAGTAAATACGAATGTACATGTGATAAAGTTTTAACGAATCACAAATACTTAAAAATATTCAATTAATAATATCAATACTTATCAGTGATTAATTATATTGGCTTCAGAATTTTGGCTGATCTTGATTTACTGATCTATCTTTGGATCCAAAACTAAAAAAATACATATCTCTGTATACAGATAATTACTTTTAATGGATACAAGGTGCTGAAAGCATAGCTCCTGCTACTGTTAATTCATTGGAGCAAACAAGACACTGAAGGCCAATCTCTAAACACTTTTGGCATATAAAGCATAGCTCATCTTATTGATAATTTTTGCAAGCATAAAAGGTATTGAAAGCAAGCATATCTGCTTCTATGGATAATTTATACAAGGGATACAAAGCAATGGAAGCCTATCTCCTGTAGCTGACAATTAATTTTAGCATACAAAGCACAGAGAGCACATCACCTTATACTCATAATCATTCAGAGCATACAAAACCTGGCAATGAAAGCACCATGTCCTCTGATTGGTTATTACTCTAGGCATACATAGAATATCTACTGCTACTACAAATACTCTGAGCATATAAGACACTGAAAATGTATCTCTATGCTTAAAGCATCACTAGAAAAGACTTCACATTTTAATGTTAGTCATCATGTGACAACAATGGCTTTCCTATCAAGAAAGTATGGCTGTTACTATAAATAATTACCCTGAGCATACAAAACATTGTCTGTGCCACATTGAAAGCATGTCTCCAGTTATGATATGTCACATTCCTGTAATTTTTCTTCACACTCAATAACCATCGACATAATGTCTAAAAGAAAAGAAAAAGGTAAGAATAAATGCAATATACAATTCTATCATAGGCCCAGAATTTACTCTAAATATTTTGATTATCTGATGTTTATGCAGGTGTATCATCTAACCCTTTATCTAACTCCCTTTAAAAACATAAATTTTGATCAAATAAAAGAACAGAGTTCCAATGTCCCCTGCGTTTCAAATATTTTATCTATCCAAGGTACAAGGGCAATAACTAAAAAAAGCACTTTATTTTTGTACTTAAAAAACTTTTTATATCTTAAAAAAGAAATGAAGGCTTCAGAGCAAATGCAATGTGATTTCCAATATAATTTTATTTCCAAGGGGCTTTACTCATTAATAAAATGCTTCGCTGAGCACAGCCTGATACGACCGCAGAGGTCGAACCCTGAACAGTTGGGGCAAGTTTGGACACAATATTCAAGCTTGATACTGTCTGAATTTGGATTGTGATTAAATTTTTAACATAATATAGGTTTCTGACACAAAATAAATGTGGTCAGAGATCTTAAAAATTTGAAATGGGACATTTAATTTACCTAGAATGGTCTGATATCCAAAATCTAACAACATGGTTAGATTCAGCATATAAAAAACACCAATAATTTAATTTCAGTTGAAATCAAACAAAGTTTAATTTTGGACCCTTCAAACCTTAATATGAACTTATTTGAAAACAGGGCCAAAAATAAAATCTAAATGCACAATAAGATTCAGCAAATCATACAGCCGCAATAATTCAGTTTTGATGAAATCAAACAAAGTTTAATTTTGGACCCTTTTGACCTCAATGTAGACCAATTTAAAATGGGGCCCAATATCCAAAAAAAATATACAATGTTAGAACCCCAAAATGAAAGAATTAATTAATCCCATCGAAATTGGTTAAAACATTTGTATTTATTTTCAATTGAAGATTTGTTGCTATTGCGCAATACTGTGCAATTGAAGATTATTTGCTATTGCACAATACTGTGCAATTGAAGATTTCTTGCTATTGCGCAATACTGTGCAGTTGAAGATTTCTTGCTTTTGCGCAATACTCTGCTATTGTGCAATAGAAGATTTCTTGAAAAATCTAAATACACTTTTAGATTCAGCATATCAAAGAACCCCAAGAGTTCAATTTTTATTAGAATCAAAATAAGTTTAATTTTGGACCCTATTAAAATAGAAAATGACATAATAATCATGGCTAAAATAAACAAAAAGCTTTATCAGCAACATTTTATATTGGCAAATTTCCAAAGAAGTTCATTAAACTAAAGTTATTGGCAAATTTCAATGGAATTTATTAATAATAAAGTTTTGGTAAATTTCAATATACATAATTTAAAAGCAGTTTAGGTGAGATAAACAAAAAAGCTTCATCAGCAACATTTTATATTGGCAAATTTCCAATGAAGTTCATTAAACTAAAGTTACTGGCAAATTTCCAATGGAATTTATTAATAACAAAGTGTTTGGCAAATTTCCAATATACATAATTTAAAAGCAGTTTAGGTGAGATAAACAAAAAAGTTTCATCAGCAACATTTTATATTGGCAAATTCCCAATGAAGTTCATTAAGCTAAAGTAATTGGCAAATTTCCATTGAAATTTATAAATAATAAAGTTTTTGGCAAATTTCCAATATACATAATTTAAAAGCAGTTTAGGTGAGATATTCAAATGAGTTTCAATTACCAACCTTACACTGCCTTTTAAATTATGTTTTGTACTTAAGTAATTGTCCATTAACCTGGAAACCCTTTTCCCCCCTTTTTTGCACCTTATTCCTTAAAGGTTTGAGCCATAACTCCCAAAGACAATTCTAACCATCCCTTTGTGGTATTCCAACATCCAAAATCTAAATACATGGTTAGATTCAGCATATCAAAGAACCCCAAGAATTCAATTTTTGATGAAATCAAATAAAGTTCAATTTTGGACCCTTTAAACCTCAATGTGGACCAATTTGATAACTGGCCCAAATATCAAAAATCTAAATACATGGTAAGATTCAGCATATCGAAGAACCCCATATATTCAATTTTGTTGAAATCAAACAAAGTTTAATTTTGGACCCGATTTGGACCAACTTGAAAACTGGGCCCATAATAAAAAAACTAAGTACATGTTTAGATTGAGCATATCAAAGAACCCCAAGAATTCAATTTTTGTTAAAATCAAACTAAGTTTAATTTTGAACCCTTTGGACCTTAATGTAGACCAATTTGAAAATGGGACCAAAATTAAGAATCTAAATAAGCGTTGAAAACTGGGTTAGATTCATGTTTAGGCATATCAAAGAACCCCAATAGTTCAATTTTGATGAAATCAAACAAAGTTTAATTTTGGACCCTTTCGGCCCCTAATTCCTAAACTGTTGGGACCAAAACTCCCAAAATCAATCCCAACCTTCCTTTTGTGGTCATAAACCTTGTGTTAAAATTTGATAGATTTCTATTTACTTATACTAGAGTTATTGTGCGAAAACCAAGAAAAATGCTTATTGGGCCTTTTTTTGGCCCCTAATTCTTAAACTGTTGGGACCAAAACTCCCAAAATCGATCCCAACCTTCCTTTTGTGGTCATAAACCTTGTGTTTAAATTTCATAGATTTCTATTAACTTATACTAAAGTTATAGTGCGAAAACCAAATGTCTTCGGACGACGACGACGATGCCAACGTCATACCAATATACGACCGCAAAAATTTTGCGGTCGTATAAAAATATTTGATCAGAACTTATCAAAAGTGTCAAAGACATTGCTGATATACTCTTATGATATAAGTTTCATAAAATTCTGGCAAGAATTGAACACATGAGAGCGATAACATTGCAATTTTCCATATAATCAATATTTTCAAGTGGCATAACTCTTTTAAAAATAATTGATCGGCATTGATTTTTGAACTCTTCAAGAACATTGATGATATCAATCTATAATATAAATTTCATAAAAATCTGGCAAGAATTGTACAAATTAGAGCGTTTATAAGGATGTACTTTGGTGAACTTTAAAAATCTAGAATATAAATTGATACTTTAGGTCGGAAGAGCATTAGTTAAAGAACAAAATAAGCTAAAAATATTGATAGGTTATGGAGTTTCTTTTCGAGATATTTAATTTTTTTAAAATGGTGGGAAAAGGCTGACTCAGACTTTTACTTTATATTTGCATTGGTATTATTTGGGTCTCAAATCAAAAGAAAAGAAATCTAGAATCTGCTTAAATTTTGGTAAATGACCTTTTATGAGCTATTGAATTCTTATATGAAAAGAAAAATGGGTGTTATGGGGCAAAATATTTTATACTGTATCGTAGGAAAACAAGAATGTGTCCATAGTACATGGATGCCCCACTCGCACTATCATTTTCTATGTTCAGTGGACCGTGAAATTAGGGAACATGTGTACTAAGTTTCAAGTTGATTGGACTTCAACTTCATCAAAAACTACCTTGACCAAAAACTTTAACCTGAAGCAGGACAGATGGACGGATATAATTAATATTTCCAAGAGCATAACTCTTAAAAATTATTGATTGTCCAAGACATTGCAAATATAAACCTATGATTTAAGTTTCATAAAATTCTGGCAAGAACTGTACATATGAGAGCGCTAACAATGCAATTCTCCATATAATTATATTTCCAAGGAGCATAACTCTTTTAAAAATAATTGATCGGCACTGATTTTCGAACTCGTCTAAGACATTGCTAATATAAACCTATGATATAAGTTTCATAAAAATATGGCAAGAATTGTACATGTGAGAGTGCTAACAAGACTGGACGACGCCCGATATTTCCATGTCCCCCGCAATGCGTTACGCAGGGAAAATAAAAATACATGACAAAATCTTCATTACCTTCAGAATCAATCCTAAATTAATATCAGTTGCCAGGCTGATATTGCTTACTTGATTTGATACACATTGTGATACAGACTTTTAAATAAATCTTTTGAGAGCACACAAAGATGATTAACCCTGCCACAGTCTTTATTTAACCTGTCCCAAGCCAGGAGCCTGTATTCCTGTGGTTACTGTCTACCATAATTTTGTTTATTTATTGTTATTAGCTTCATCAAGCCATTGGTTTCCTCTTTCAAATTGTTTCACATCATGTTGTCCAATGGGTCTTTTATTGCTTACTATACAGTTTGGGTTTTGCTCAATGATGAAGGTCATACTGTGGCCTGTTGTTGTTAATATCCTTATCTGTTCCTCTTTTGGCTGATAGTTTTCTCTTTGGCAATGTATGATTTTTAAATAAAAATTTTGTATAATATTAAGATTTTGTAAGAAAAGATAAAATAAATAAAGACAGACACATTGATTGATATCATTTAAAAAAACGTCAAGTATGGATTTTATGTGTGAGAAAACTTATGTAGGTTACCTATTTAATGTCTTTAGAAATAAAAATTTACAATCCTAGAGTTAATTTATTCAGAGAATATGGTTTAACCATCACTTAAATAAACTCTTGAAACTGATTTCAATATTAAATCACCATGTTAAGTTGACTATTTAAATGTTACAATATTTAAGTATTTATAAATACGATCATGAATGGAAAATGGAAATATTCAGTTATATTTAATCCGTTATGTAGTAACAATGAACTTAATTGCGTTTTATATTTCACGAGTACAGAGAATTCGTAAAGCAGCAAAGTTCAATAACCAATATCTGGTATCTCAAGGTTACTTTTACAATAAACATGTCTGATTACCATAAGCGTACTTAATTTGTTTTTTCAAGTTTTTCAAAGGAATATGAATAAATGCTAGCCTCATTTATCAATATGTTTATGGACATACAACGTTAATAAAATTTGTTTACATCTTTATTTCTTTAATACGCAATACCTTTCTAAGTTCTAGAAAATATATCAATACAGTTTTACAACAAAAAAGATCCTGTGAAAAATGTTATGTGTAAGTTTTATATATGACACACTTAAGTGGTGAATCTGAATATTTTTACTTATACTATATGTTATTTGGGATCTTCACAGGTATATGGTTTATATTCCCTGAGCCATTAGGCAAAGGGATATAGGGCACTGACAGGGAATGAGTCCATATTCCCTGTGAAGACCAAATAACAATTATATTATACTGAAGTGTCCTGATTTCAACATTAGTTACCATTCTGATCTTTGTTTTTATCCACAAGGTAAATGGGCTCATATACCCTGTCAAGGTTACCAATCAAATTGCATGATTAACCGGATATTTCAGTCCATTACAATATAAATCTGTATATAATTGAACAGTAATGATTAAATACTTGCCTCATAGTTAATTCTGAATTTGTCCACTAAATTGAGATCTTGGAACATTCTGATACTAGCTTTCAGTGTGTCATCATCGTCAAGATTAAAATCTATGAATGAGTAATCTAATAAACCATATTCCTGAGATGAAAGTATGGGCATTTTCTGAAAAATAAACCATATTCCCTAAGTTATTAATATGGGCATTTTCTGAAAAATAAAACCATATTCCCTAAGTTATTTGTATGGGTATTTCCTGAAAAGTAAACAACATTCCTGAGCTGATAGTATGAGGATTTTCAGAAAAATAAACTATACTCTGCGCTGTTATCGTACTGTGGGTAAATTATTACGTTGTGATTGGTCTAACGCTGTCAAGTGGTGACCCCTATGGAATCGTAGGGGGTTAGTAAATTTCAAAGGGGGTTCATGACGTCACGTCTACTATAAGTTATATGGTTCACTACTGACCCCCTACGGATCCATAGAGGGTTAGTAAAATCCATAGGGGGTGAGGCCGAAGGCCGAATCCCCTATGGATTTTATTCACCCTCTATGGTCTGTAGGGGGTCAGTAGTGAACCGTATAACGAAAATTTATCGCACGCGATACTTTTTCTGCAGCGTTTTGTAGAAAAATAAACAATGAAATACAAAAACATCAATAGATGACGTCACCATTAACAGTAGCCGTGACGTCATGAACCCCACTATGAAATTTACTAACCCCCTACGGATCCATAGGGGTTCACCACGTGATGGCGTTAAACCAATCACAACGTAATAATTTACCCGCAGTGCAATAATGTTAATGGTGACGTCATCTATTATTTTTGTTGTGTTTCATTGTTTATTTTTCTACAAAACGCAGCAGAAAAAGTCCTGCGTGCAATAAATTCGTTATACGGTTCACTACTGACCCCCTACGGACCATAGGGTGAATAAAATCCATAGGAGATTCGGCCTTCCGCCTCACCCCCTATGGATTTTACTAACCATCTATGGATCTGTAGGGGGTCAGTAGCGAACCATATAACTTATATCCCAAAGCTTGGGAGATTGACACATTTAAGTCCAACTCTACATATTTCATGCATATTCAGGATGTGAATACTTAAACATAAACAATGTATTAAACTTGTCTTAACCAAGGAGAAAGATGAAATACAAACAGGTGTTGACTTTTGACTGCTATTGAAAAAGTTAGAAAAGGTGGGTAGGTGTCAACAAATTAAGCTGTTTATGAGTCCATAATTTGGCTTCTATAAAACAGGTGACCTAATCATTAATGGATAATAGCCTTCCTCAAAAATGACATACTATGTTGACAGTTTTCTATATATTCTAACCTGTAAGTCACCAAAAAGAGAGCATACTATGGATTCAGTTACTATTCTGGGTACCAATCATTAGGGATAAATGGAAAGTTCTGCAGGCAAGTCAATAGGAAATTTGTATTTTGTTGAACTCTTAAAATTTGTCACAAATTGTGGTTCACTTATATCCAAAAGTAAACAAATTGATACACAACATATAATAATGAAATCACAGTATCCAATGTGCCACCTTAGAACTTATTTCAGTTGATTCAGCATCTGTGAATTGTCACAAGTACCGGGGATTTTGAGGGAGAATTTGCTATAATAAACCTTTTTCTTATACAAGTTTCTCTTTACAGTTAAACATAAGTGGATAACTAATAAATGCTTGCAAACAATTTTTCCTTGTGCAAGTGTGCAATATAAAAAGGCAGTCTAATATTAACATTTCCCAAAGAATCATTTTTAGGCTTATCAGCTTATAAATTCAAATACTGCCATACTATTGTCCTTCAAATCTAATCTTAGTTAAAGTTCACATTTTCAGATGTTTTTTTACAAATACTGTGTTTACTGTGACTTGTCTGTAAGTGTTTCTATCCACCTATTGCAGTTCAATTTAAATTCTGATCAAATTGCAGTTTTTTTAATCAAACCAAACTGTTCAACTGGTCAGAAATTTTAACCAACTGCTGTAGAAAACCACAATCATTTTTACCATAACATGGAAGTGCTGTTGCAAAACTACTCAATTAAATATTTTTATCACTGGTTTCATTCTTCAAGTGTCATTAACACTAACCGTTAACATTAAAATATTAACACTAACCGTTAATCTCTTTGCATCATCTGCTGGTGCTGAAGCATGATAGGACAAACACTCCAGTGCCACTTGTTGCTTAGCAACAGCTCTCATTACTTTCTCATACATTTGTGTATTGTCTATACCCATACCACAAAATATTGCAAAGGCCTGAAATAAAAAAAATACAATGTGTAATGCAGGTTTTTGTAAGAGAGACAAAAGATACCAAAGGGATATTCAAACTTATAAGTCGAAACTGACAATGCCATGGTAAAAAGAAATAATGACAAAAAGACAAACAACTAAGGGACTTTAGACAGTAGACAATCTTTTTATTAAAGTTAGTATCAATTACCAACATGTGCATCTTGATAACCTCTTCATATGTGGTTCAAAGCCAGGAACCTGCAATACCCAATCAATATACCAAGGTCAAGGTCAGAACACACCATTGGGTCATGGACAATTGCCTTAGAATCATCTTACAAAATGTGACAGTAAAAAGATATGATTCCAGTACATCCATAAAGTTGTAATCTAAAACTTAGAGATAAATACCTTATGTCATGGTTGAACGCAGTACATGTATTATCCATGAAACTTAATTGACTGGGATCCAAGTTGGAACTCAAAAAAGAATTGAACCCTCTTGCTGCCGAAGGGACACATATGTCCATAAGTTTAATTATGCAAGTTTCTAATCATTGCTTTATCTCTTTCAAATAAAATGCCAAAGATTAAACCATATTATGTTTTCCTTCAATGGGTTCCCACTGTAAAGTTAGTGGGGCATGATGTCATACATGTATAACGAATGACGTCATGTGTGGGCATGTGATGTCACAGACGTCCAGCTGTCGTATTTTCTAGCACACAAAATACAACCATATAAAATTAGCAGCAGCAAGAGTTTTAATAAAAAGAAATAAATGAATGGACAAACAAATGGACAAGATCATTTATCTGTTGCCTATACTTGTGGGTGCAGTATAAAAACATCACAAAAAGTTTCACAATGCTGGTCAAGTACTGTAAACAGGAACCAAATGAATCTCCTGGAATTTTCCAGAATTTTAAGGTTTTCCAGAATGTGTAGGCACATTAGTACTTTTTATTTCTTTTGTGTAATGAAAAAAGGTCAGAAACATGCTCCTATTAAAGCTTTCTTTATACAAAGAAATTTCATGACTAAAATATTGGAAATTAAAAATGATATCGGAAGTTATATTGAAACACAATTGCTCCCTCTAGCCCACCTCTTTTGAAACTTATTAAAATCTTCAATGAACCTGAAGTTACCTAGAGAGTACATATTTAATCCCTTTAACATGATCTAATAAAGTACGCCATAACACTATAGTTGATCTTCTTAAAGAAAATGAAGATGACATTATGAAAGCTTTCACAAGCAATTGGACAAACACAGCAATGAAAACCTGATTTAAACATGAAACGGTCAAATCACCTGTAGATACAACACAGAAAACCCATTTAAAATCAGATAACATGTTATTATAGTAGGAAGAACAGAAAATTTGTAAGGTTATTTAGGGTAGTATTGAGTTATTAAACAATAGTCTAAAAATCAATCAATCTTTGTATACCAAGAAAAACATGTAGGTTCAAACTGAAATTCCCAGTTGTGTTTAGAGAAATTAACATAGTTTGTTCACATTTTTACTATCCATAGCTATAAACCAGACCTGTGACAAGAGTTATGAGTCACAACTGGTGATTCGAAATTTTTCAGCTGGACATGTTATAGTGACATTTTTGTCAAAAAGTGGGAGACTTGAACTTTTAACAGGAGGGAGGGAAAAGTTGATAAAATTAAATCAGAAATTTAGACGCCTTCCAGAAAATCACAGGTATGCTGAACTCCATATTCAAACATTCTCATTCCAAAAATGCCAAACTTTTAAATGTATAGGACCTAAGAAGTCATTGAAAGTTTTGTTATAATTGAAAATCCTGATACCATTAAGTTCACTCAATGAGATCCTCAAATCTAACTTCCAAAATCAATATGGCTGAATGATGCTTAATCTGATCATCCTACGTTTATATCAATAATCACAGTTGATAAGTCCTTAATTGGTCTAAAGATCAAATGGCTTATATATGTAACGGAAATTATAGATGATGTCAAAAGAGATATGAACGATGGCCATGATTTTACCTTAAGGTATTCTTCAACTGATTTAACGAGCGTCATGATGGTAAATTAACTGTAATGATTCAATAATCTTCTTTTTTCTGTAGACTGACTCCCTTTATTCAAGGAGGACAGAATCCAATACTTTTGTCTCCCACTATTAATTTTTTTTACTGTAGTAACTTTATTTTGTGTATGTAATAACTAATCCTACCATAGTACAAACCTTACTCAAAACTAAATTATAATCATTCAGGAGAAGTTGGTTCATTCACAGCAAAAATAGAAGGAAAACGAAATATTTTAGTAGAAAATCTGCCATTGTTTACATTTTTTCTCAGTTTCAAGAATCAACAATAAAAAAAAAGTCTTGAAGAAATGTTCTTGAATTTGTCATATTATTATACTGGTAGTTCTTTCTTTAGTTAGTGTGTTGTTTGTAAGAGATGACTCATTAGTTCTTTCTTTGGTTAGTGTGTTGTTTGTAAGAGATGACTCATTAGTTCTTTCTTTGGTTAGTGTGTTGTTTGTAAGAGATGACTCATTAGTTCTTTCTTTGGTTAGTGTGTTGTTTGTAAGAGATGACTCATTAGTTTTTGGTTAGTGTGTTGTTTGTAAGAGATGACTCATTAGTTCTTTCTTTGGTTAGTGTGTTGTTTGTAAGAGATGACTCATTAGTTCTTTCTTTGGCTAGTGTGTTGCTTGTAAGAGATGACTCATTAGTTCTTTCTTTGGTTAGTGTGTTGTTTGTAAGAGATGACTCATTAGTTCTTTCTTTGGTTAGTGTGTTGTTTGTAAGAGATGACTCATTAGTTCTTTCTTTGGTTAGTGTGTTGTTTGTAAGAGATGACTCATTAGTTCTTTCTTTAGTTAGTGTGTTGTTTGTAAGAGATGACTCATTAGTTCTTTCTTTGGTTAGTGTGTTGTTTGTAAGAGATGACTCATTAGTTCTTTCTTTGGTTAGTGTGTTGTTTGTAAGAGATGACTCATTAATTCTTTCTCTAGTTAGTGTGTTGTTTGTAAGAGATGACTCATTAGAGATCAGATGCCTAATGAAACATACTGATTTGTTTAAAATCTCTATTTTGTTTATAATTAAATTTGTTTTTGACACAAAAACAAATTTTACCAATTTCCTTCAGATCTGCATAAAACTTCAAAATAAACAACAACGTGTGTCATGAAGCAATTCTGTTAAGTTTAATGCCATTTTACAATATAAACTGTATGACATTTTGTTCTTAGAGCAAATGTCCCTCATTGTATATAAAAATGGTAAAGATAATGAAGCAATTAAAGTAATTGAAACAAAATGCTCGGACAATATGATCAACTACACATCATGGCAAAACATCTAATCAAATGTGAAAGCTATTAGATAATTTCAGACCTCAGTGGAGTTGTATTTACATGGTATTATAATGTACATAGCAAAAATAAAATTTTAGGCAATTACTACATTTTACAACCGTTTTACTTTAGATGTTAAAATCACTTATTCAGACAAAAACTTCTAGAGTGAATGGATTGAAGGGAAGGACAAATGATAACAAAGGGGATTTTTAGTATGTCACTCTGTCGTAATATAATAAAGAAACAAAAAAGGATATACATCAAAATTTGCATGAATAGCTTTCTGATCCCCTTTATCCAGCACAATGTGTAATTTGTGCATACATGAATCTCAAAAATCCTTCCTGAGCTGTAATTTATACAAAAGAACAAAGCATTACATTTTTTCTTCATTAATTGGAGACCCGGAAATGCATTAGCTGAGTAGCAGCAAATAAAAGAATTATGGTAATACAATCATTTTACTAGTGGGAGTACACAACACATTTTAAAACATGATGAGGGTTACAAAGTTTTGATGTATGATTCAATGCATCTGGAAACTGAATTTTTATCACTGATAAGAAAGAATTAGGTTCAGTTCACACAAAGAGTTTACAATTACCCACCCCAAAAAAATTGAAAACTCAAATAATGAAAGTGAAAAGCTAACCAATGTATAGTTTTATTGGTATTTACTGGTATCTTTACAATCGAAGTCACCAAAAAATATTAGATGAAAGTACAGAGATACATAAAACTCAAATAATTGTACTATTTCTACAGAAAATATTTTAATATATCAGTTTTAGTTTGCTATATTTTTAATGACATTTACGACATCATAACAATAAATTCTATGAGAAAATCTACCTACTAAGGGCATATGATTTGGGTTTTTCATGATCTTTTTTTGATTTCTGAAGCATTGGTTGCATGTTATAATCATAATAATATATCATTTAATAAAACATGTATGTGCATTACATTACACCTTTTGACCACAAGTTTACTTTGGTACGAAAGTATGGCCAGCATTTTCCAAAAGGATATATGACAAATATATGCCTAAAGAGTCTATTTTCCCGTAATATCCTAATATATTGAATTTTTTAAAGGATTTGTTTGTAATTTTAATAAAAATACTCAAACATTTTGAAATACATATCATTGCTTTGTGGTCCACAGCATTCAAAAACTAAAATGTCCCTCAAATTGTATTCTTTTAATGCTTATGTGACCTAGATCTCAAATCTAGTGTAAAAAAGTAACTAGGGGCATTGTCAACCAAAGTCTGGTCAAGTTCTTATGAATATGGCATAAAGCCTGGTTGTCACTATCAAAGTTACCAGGTAAACTTGGTGCAAGTCATCAATTGTCACTATCAAAGTTTTTCGTCAAAAAACTTGAGTCAAGAAAAAACTGAATTGTGATTGGATAATTCCCATCCAAGACCATCCAATTTCAAGAAAAATAGGACGAGACTCTATTCCATCTAAGTACATCAAAGTTTTCTTCGATGGTCACTTTAAAAAAATCCATCAAAAACTTTGACCAAGAAAACTTTTACAAGAAAACTTTGATAGTGACGAGCCTTAAAAGGTGATATCATGAAAGTGAAAAGCTAACCAATGTATAGTTTTATTGGTATTTACTGGTATCTTTACAATCGAAGTCACCAACAAATATTAGATGAAAGTACAGAGATACATAAAACCAATTTATACTATAATCACAATCATAGTAACATCACCACTCAGCTGACAAATTCATCTGAACAGAAGTTACAATGCAGAAAATAATGGGTCTATGACCATATACAACAGCCTTTTTTCCATCCTTTCATTAAAGGTTACATACAGCATGCATTAGATATCATAAAAGAAACTCAACTATCTTTCCATATTTCGGCAGACAAATACTGACAATTGTCATTGAATAATCCTCATATGACTTTTTAATGAGAGTACTAACCACTCCATTTTTAGAAATTAATTACCTCAAAGAGATTCTGATCATTTTTGTTGAATGATGACCCGTCCAGTTTGTTGATGAGTTGTGCCACACCAATGACACGACCCTGAGCATTCTTAATTGGCATACAAAGTATTGATTTTGTCTTATACTTAGTTTCTTCATCAACCTGTAAAAAAAAACATGAAAAGACAACTATAACATTACTTGTTAAAAATAATATTTCTGTTTGATATTTTAATGAATTGGTTATTTGATAAATAAATGCAAATATGTTTTATTATTCATTCAGTGACTGAATGTTGGATTTTTCTTCACATGCTTATTTCAACCTCCAGGATTGATAAAAGCAAGACAAATCTGTATTTCTTCTTCAAGAAACTAACTGCATCTTCAGCTTGTGGTACAACTTGCATGAAATGAGATTGTTTATCTTATATTCTATTGCAACCACAGTATAGTAGTAGGTTTAAAGTCTAATTACTGTAATACACGAAAAGTAAGGGTGATTGCATGAAGAGTGGTTTTGAAGTTCCAAAGACAACTGATGTAAAAAATAAAAACCGATTCAATTATGAAAATTTTAATTAAGTATGCTTTAAGAATTGCACTTTATACACATTGATTTTTACGTAACCATATTTGAAGGAAACAAATTTCTATCAGTTTTCTGTCATTAACTTTAATTAAAGTGCAGTTAGCGATTTTCAATTATTAAAAACTTTGGTCATTTGTTAGAAAAAAAGAAGTTTTGTGTATTTTGCTTAATAAAGACATTTTATAACAAATCTTAGAAGCAATTTTTCAATAACCAAATTGGTTTAAAGAACTAGAAGTATTAATTTTTAATAAAGAAATCCCTTTTCTTGCAATTGTTGAAGATGCATCAATAATAATGTAATAAAAGTATAGTCTAAAGGAAAACAAATAGTTTTTTTTTTTTAACTCAACACTAAATCTGAGTTTATTTCTGAACAGAAAACAAAGTTACAGAATATTTCCACTGACATTTTCATAATTCAGATGGTAATCTTATTATTGCTAGAATTCATGGAGTAACATGTACTTTTCTGCAGCAAAAAGTGAAACTATAAGACACATCAAACAATATAAAGAGGATAATTTATATTTCATCACCAGTTCACATGAGACAAAAGTATTCCTTTCATATATAATATGTACTTTTAATAGAAATCTGATAAATACCAAACAATATATATTACATCAACATGAGACAGATCTCTGTGGAGGTGTACTATAAACAGCTTGGACTACAAACAGATGATGTTGACATTAATCTAGTCAAATTCAATATTATACAGTTTTTGCAAAGATGTTTTTTTCAATTTCCGATATTTGTCTGTTTTAAACTATATCCATCTGTCCAGCTGTTTGAGATGCCTTGTATAAATATGTACTTTAGAGACTAAGCTATACATGTCACATGCTTTGCCCTTTCTATACATGTGTTTAACATTAAATATAATCAATGTTTCTGAAATGTCTGTGCGAAAACTTTTATTTTTGTTCTTTAAAACATTTCCCTCTAAAACAAAAGTTTGCAAATTAATTTGTTATTTCTTTGGACTTTTTCTGCTCAAAATAGGGACAATAAACCAATTGTTTAATTCCAATTTCCCCATAAATTTGCAAACAATTGATGACTAGCCAAAAATATGCTGTGGAAACAATTAATTAAAATTTAGATTGTTAGATAACAGTTCATTTTTAGAATTCTTGGGGAGCAAGCTATCACTATTATATTTGAATTATCCACCTACTAGTGATATAAACAGTAGAAGATAAATTAACAGGGAGACTAAAATTGTGTAATTATACCTCCAGTGCTGCCACCAACAAAAAAAATATACTCCAAACTGTTAACACAAACTTGAATAACTGTAGTCCATACTTAATGACTTCAGTCACAGTAAGAAGAGTTAATCAAACAGAGACATGGCATAAAAAGAATGTCAAAGCATCTTCATTTTTGACACATATTCGTAAGACCTTTCAGTAATACTGCCATGCAAGTACAGACCTATTCAAGACTCTTAATGTCAGTTAAGTTATAACTTCTGTCCAACTTCCTAGATCAGCTAATTAGAACTGTGTCAGACTGGACAACAAATCCGTAGGATTACATAGACTAACAAGTGCTGACTACTGATATGTCAGCTGACATTTTATAGGAGACAATTTAATAACAATTGGTCAGAGGTGCTCAAAAGCTATTAAAAATACAGGGCAACTATTTTTGGTTCATTTTTTATGGTTGGTGTTGACATTTTAAAAGTAGAGTCTTTAATTAGGATATATTTGATCATGACATTTTCAGTAATTCTTAATTGAGGAAGACCATGAAGTCAACGTTTCCAGTTCAGTCTTAATGAGGAGAAATGTCAAGAAAGCAGAAAAATCTCAAACTATACCATGTAGTTAAACTGTACGAGACCATACTGATAAAAAAATCTATAGAACAGCTTATACAAAAATAAAATCAACAAGAAAAAAGCTTCATTTATCCTGGAGTTTGCATCAAAACTCAAAGAGAAGATTCAGTTTTTGTTGGTTAAAAATTCTTTTATAAAGCTGTTTTTGTGATTTACAACTCATTGATGTTATATCAATTGATAAAATATTTAGTATGCCTAAATACATTTTATAGCAATTAAAAATGTTGATAAAAACCATCAATTTAATTATTCTATTTCATGCTACAGACTTTTTACTAATGGCTAAAATTAACAATTGAATGGCTTCCCATCCCATTCCATAAAGCCCTCATGGTAAAATTCCTCAAGTCACTTGTGCAAGTTAAAATATGCCTTAATATATATAGGTATTATAAACAAATCTCAAAACGCAACAATTCAGACTACTTTTCCATATATATATTACAATTTTGGTATTAAATGCATTCAACCCAAAGTGATCAATATGTCTGACCATCCATCAAGTGGGAGAAATTTGGAGATTTTTTTTCTCCAAAGTGAAAAATTATGACCTCCATGCCATGAAACTGGTTATGATTTATCTATAAGCTGTTATTGGCTGTTATTCTTCTGTGCTCCTATATATACAGAAAAATATCATACTTTCCGGTGTATGCCTGGTTCCACAGTATGTATGTAGTTAATGATTGAAAACAAGCTTTCATTAACTTTGAGTCCTATTAGATTGGTACTTTGTGTCTGTTGTCTTTATGTTAAGTATTTTTGTGCTTGGTGCCAATCACTTGAGTGAAGTCATTTCTGAGTGATTTTTACAGTTTGTTATTATGTTGTGTTGTTACACCACTGTCCCAGGTTCAGGTAGGGTTGACCGCTTCATCGTTTACATAAGCTGTAGAACTGTAGCTCTTAGGTCCTTATGATTTTCATTGACAATTTGCGGACCATAGACCCCAAATGGTCAAAAAATATCATAAGGACCTAAGAGCTACGGTAGTGCAGCTACATTTAAATATGACAAAAATGATGAACAAGAATTTCTGCAACTTCAGCGATATATTTAGTCTTTCTTATTCTATTTAGACATTCTCATAAATAACAGACAATGATTTACACAGTGACAGTTTATTCTGTAAATTGTCTGGATATGAACAGATCATCAGTCTAATGAGAGTACATAAGAATTCAATTTCATTAATAACAAAGTTTTTACTGAAAAGGCACTTTCTTTTCTTTGAAACAAATTGTTAAACAAATGTCAAAAGTCAAGTTGTATGACAGACATACTATGAAATACGATGTCAACTTTATATGGGAAATAAAACTGTTTTATTAACCGATACATCGACTGTATGTAATAAATATTGTGTAATAGGGGGAAATATCAGTTTTATTATGTAATGTCAGACAGTTACAACAATAAAGTATACAATGGCAGAAATAAATATGTAATCATGCTCAATGTAAAAAAAGTTTATTGACAGGCTTTTTCCTTTATATTTTACTTTACAGATTTTATCTGTAACACAAAAACAGTTTTTGCAATCTGTGGAAATGTTTATTGCAAGCACTTTAATTTACTTATACCATTTGCTAAGAGAGAGTTACAGTCAAATCTGCATTCATTAAGCAGTAACGGTTTTAAACCTTTTAAACTGAAAGAATCTAGAATTATAAAACCATACCATGAAACATTAGGAAAAAAATTAAATTATTTTGCTCTCTGTAGTAAATCATAGTTTAGTACAATATATTAATTGATTGATTGATTGGTGTTTAACTCCACTTTTACCACTATTGGCTACTTCATGGCTGTTAGTTTTTATTGGTGGAGGAAGCAGGAGGACCCTGGAGAGATCCAGGACCTTCGGCAGGAAAACTGACAATCCTAGTCAATAAAGATTGGAGTCGAACACACCTGCCATGTATGTGGTTCGAACTCACAATCTCAGTGTTGACAGGCTAGTGATACAGCAGTTGGACTACTTAGGCCACTTGTCCACGGAGGCCCATAGTATAATATATAACTTATATTTGCAGACATTTCTCTCAAGAATCTGATAAAAAATTTGGATAAAAACAGAACAAGGGTATCACGGAAAATAAATTCAGATAAAGGCAATGTTGTTAACTTAACAAGAAAAATCCTGTCTCTAAACCTTTTCACATAGGCCCTTCCAACCCGAATTCTAAGTGAAATTGTTCTTTGGTATCCAGGGGCCTCGGTGGCCGAGTGGTCTAAGTAGTTACTACTGTAATCACTAGCTAGTCAACACTGAGGTTGTGAGTTCGAACCCAGCTGGTGCGGGTGCACTCGACTCCAATCTTAATTGACTAAGTCAGTGGTTTTCTCCAGGCACTGCGGCTTCCTCCACCAATGAAAACTGGCCACCACGAAATAACCCAAAAGCGGTGCTTAAAAGTGGCATTAAAACACCAAAAATCAATCAATCAATCCGTGGTATCCATCCATTCATTCATGTATCAAGACAGATTGGCAGGCAGGCTGACAGACAGACAGCCATCCATTCATAAATCTTTCCAGGCAGACAGACAGACAGATATTGCTTAATCCCTTCTGCCATCTTGTTGCAATAATGACATTTGTCTTGCTTGGATCATTGAAATTATTGAAAGGCTTTTAATCAAAAGAATTAGGAGTGAGCACAAGCTTCTATAATTTATATTGCTTTTTTACAATGTGAAAATTAAGTTGCATTAAGTTTCATGCTTAGTATACATCTTTCATTCTGTTTTTAATTGACCAAGTCTTCTTTGACCATAAATAGAGTGAAAGCAATTCAATAAATTTTACAAACAGGCCTTTTCCAATACAAAATATGAGTTATATTTAATTAATAAATATATCTGAAAAGCCCTTACACAATGCAACTGAATGGCATCAAGCTAAATTCAAAATATTACAACATTCCTATTGATAAAAGCCATGGACATTTTGATTACTTTTTTCAGTTGATATTTAAAATGACAAAGTATTGTTAAACATAAAGAGTTTTTCAATAAAAGTGAAAAATAGCTTTCATGGTTTACAACTCAACATAAAGCTAAAGACAAAATATGAAATGATTCATATGTATTAATGTTTATTAGTTGTAAGTTTATCAATAGTGTCCAAATGGTTTCAGAGGAGAAGAATATTGAAAAAATTGCTGAAAACATCAGATGCCAAGTGGGGGCAAAGCTAAGAGGTGATTTAAGAAAAACAATTTGAGGAGGATTTATGTAGCGTAGGGCTTCCTTATGTAGCTACATACATATATGGTAAATGCACAGACTTTTTACAAGTCCCCCTCCTTAGGTTGCCTTGTTGGTGGGCCCCTCATTTTTAAAATCCTGGACTCATTTGAAGCTCACATGGTCCAAATAGACAAGACAAGTTAGGGTTGTATATGATAACAACAAGCATTACCAATTTTTATACCTACTTTTGGATCAAATCTTTTATCTTTGTATGCATCTGGTATTTTTAAAGTCTACAAATAGAAAAAAAAAATACCATTGAATAATCTTAAAACTGATGAAAGCAAATAATCATTTGTTAAATTCTTCTGATAATAATGCACCAATCTGTCCTGAAATTTGCAATAAATGTTTTGTTTTCAGTTGCCAGTGAAATTGCATAACAACAGCTTTACATAGCACTGCAAGGGTAAACATTATTTAAAGATAGTACATCTCTCATTCGTTTCAGGTTCAACATATTTTTTCAACTTTGTTCTGGTATAATATCAAGACTTTTGATCAAAATATTTGTTTAATGACATCTGCTCATATACAGAAATAATTCTACCTCCTACAAATGCAGGTGCTTGTCTTTAATGTAATTAATCAGTGTAGTTATATTGATCATTTTCTTCAATTTGTGTCTAACATATAAAAGTACATAGCTAAAGTTAACAAAAGTCTAATTGAAGTTCTACTAAAAAATCTTTTTATTGTTAGAAAACTACATGAACTGCAAATGTAATTTATTTTCTTAGAAAACCTATCAGGACAATATAGTACTTTTGTGGTAATATTCTTACTTGGTTCCTGTCTCATTAATATATACTCAACAAATTCAGTCCAGATGTGTGTTCATCAACTTTGTAAAGGATAGTTAGCATACCATAAATAATTAAAAATATCAACTCAAATATACACTCCTTGTTTAACCCTTAATGTGCAAGGAAAATCAAGTAACCATCCTGGGATCAGTTTTTTCAAAATTTTTTTATTCTTAGAAACAGTGACATTTACCTTACAAAATCAATAGGCTTCTACACCTTCCTTATATCTTCCATCTATAAAAGTTTCATTCAAATCAAGGATGGGAAACTCAAGTTACCATCATGAATTCATTTTTCTTCCCCAAAAAACTATTTCTATTAACAATGACCTTTACCTTTGACCCCAAAATCAGTAGGCTTCATTCCCTTCCCTATATCTTTCATCTGTATAAGTTTCATTCAAATCAAGCAAGAGAAACTCAAGTTACATCATGAAACTTTTTTCCAAAAACTTTTTATCTTTAATAACAGTGACCCTGAAAGGCTTCTTCCTCTTCATTCCAATCAAGGAAGAGATGCTCAGGTTATCATCAAGAAACCATTTGTTATGGGTTTGCCCAAAATCAGTAGGATCCTTCTCTATCTTTCATCTTTATAAGTATCATTCAAATCAAGGAAGAGAAACAAGTTACCATCAGGAAACCATTTTTCCAAAAATTTCTATCTTGCGTAACAGTGACCTTGACCTTTAACTTATTGGCCCCAGCATCAAAAGGCTTCTTCCTTGTCATTCTTATCAAGAATAGAGATATCATCAGGAAACCATTTGTTACAGACAGAAGTATTGGGCGAATAAAAATAGGACGATATTCATCAAAATTGACACTTTTTGCGTGATATGACAATCATTTAATTTTCTAATAAACAAATCAAGGTTAAATGTTACCTGTCCAGTAGCTGCCACATGACCAGATATACCAATATGGATTGGAAAGCGTGGTTCTGCTGGCCTGAAATAAATAAATAAGATCACATACCAAGCATTACTAATATTGATAAGTAAGTGAGGTTCTCCATGCTTGGAATTAAAATAGATCACATGGCTAAATATACAAACATTAACCAAAGAGCATGGTCCTGCTGGCCTGAAGTAGACAACGTACATCATATTTTGTCCTAAATTAAAATTCTCAGGGTAGTTATTTTATTTATAACATTGATTCTTGTTAAATATGAAATACAGCCGAGATCATCTGGGACTTAAAATAATATCAAATCAAATGCCATTTTTCAGCTGATAGATATTTGATGCTGTGCTGCAATATCTTCATTTGAATTACCACAAGACATGCTGAGAAATGTCCTTAATTTTTAACAATTTAAGTAACAACTTTTAACAAGAATCTAAAAATCATTTCAGGAAGTTGCTTTTCTTCAAAGAACCAAAGTGAATGATTACATACAAATTGTGGACATAAGACATTTGTAAATTTCTCACAATTAAAGTCCAATAGCTCTGGAGGAATGACTATCATCAAAATAAATATGGGTTGTCTTTATGGAACTTAACATTGGGGTATAAATTTCATAGCTACGCATTGTAGTAAAATTGAGTTATAAGATGTGCTTTGACGGACAGATATCTCCTATCAAGTGGGATTTTTGTCAAATGGCATAAGAGATATCTTGAGATTTTTTTTAAGTATCACCATAATTTCCTTGAAACTATCTTATCCTATCAACATTTCTTTTCATTAAAAAACACATTTTTTGTATTATCTTTAAACTGACAATTATGTGATGCTGATTTTCTCGTTTGAATTGTTTTATATTTTGTCATTTTACTGCCTTTTATTGCTTACTGTCCAGTATAAATTTTGCTCATTGTAGAAGGTACCTTTAGCTGCTTACATATACATCGTTTGATTTCTTGTGGCAATCATACCACTCCTTTTTTTTGAATTGGTATATGTTATGCCCTGTTTTATTATTTTTCTATAGAGGGAACATTTCTCTGTTAATCTTACACCATAGGGTAAAAGTGCTGTGGTACAATAGGAACCATTTAAATCAGCTCATGATTCAACCAAACTCAACCATCATGGTCTAGAAACAGTAATCTGACTATTTTCCATCACACTGATGCCTCATTGACAAACAAATTAATAAATGGCTTAATGATTTTGCTTATCAGTAATGTATCTTAAACTAACACATTTAAAAGCGCTATTTGCCAATAAAAGTTAAACTGTACAAATATTTTATAGGCTTTTTTTTTCAAAATCAATTCTCTTTAATCAATAAACAGTTTGTCTTCTATATATAATAGAACCATGGTTAATTTGTATTTAATAGGCAGATAATGGGGTTGAGCTGTCTGGTACACTATGATAACTGGTATTTATTGACATGTCCCATAATGTATCAAGCTTGCTGTTGACACTTAAACCAGGACTATGATAAAATGTGAGAGCAAATATGACCTTATCTAAATTTAAACGTAATTGACATACAGATCAATTAATTGACACTATTTTTGTTAAAAAAATTTGAATTTAAAAACAGTGTAATATATAATCTTATCCTTACAAAAAAAGACTCTAGCAATAAGCTTTTTGATCTTACTTATCAGTCATTTTGTCTGAAGATTGGCAAAATCAATAAAAAAAATCCACTTAACCTAACTTGATTTGTGTATCAGTGTGATATTCAATCAGTGTCAAGATTAGCAAGGACGTTCCACAACAATATTATCACAGAATATAGATGCAGTAAATTCCAAGGATAAATCTACCATTTAATAAGATTGTGATTTACAAAAACATTTTCACTGAACAGAAATTTAGATACAAATTCCAGACTCCTAAAATAAAATTCAATCTGATTACTAGTATCATGATCATATCAGACATTACATGGTTGACCATTCTACATCTTACAAATTTTCTTGCAAACTAGAAGATACCATGAAGGCAATCAAAAATCATTAGTCAATGAAAAACAAACAACTCCATGGCTAAAAGGAAATAAGATAGAAAGACAATTATCAGTCCACAAAACAATATCAAGAAACTAAAGACTGAGCAACAAAAACTCTGTTAAATACAGGGTGAACTCAGTGCTCTGGAACGGTAAGACTGAGCAACAAAATCTCTGTTAAATACTGGGTGAACTCAGTGCTCTGGAAAGCAAAGACTGAGCAACAAAAACTTTGTTAAATACTGGGTGAACTATGTGCTCTGGAAAGGTAAGACTGTGCAACATCTACTTTGTTAAATACTTGGTGAACTCTGTGCTCTGGAAAGGTAAGACTGAGCAACAAAAACTCTATTAAATACTGGGTGAACTCACAGCTCTGGAAGGGTAAGACTGAGCAAAACAAACTCTGTTAAATACTGGGTGAACTCAGTGCTCTGGAAAGGTAAGACTGAGCAACACAAACTGTTAAATACTGGGTGAACTCAGAGCTCTAGAAGGGTAAGACTGAGCAACAAAATCTCTGTTAAATACTGGGTGAACTCTGTGCTCTGGAAAGGTAAGACTGAGCAACAAAAACTCTGTTAAATACTGGGTGAACTCAGTGCTCTGGAAAGGTAAGAGTGAGCAACAAAAACTCTGTTAAATACTGGGTGAAAGTGCTCTGGAAAGGTAAATGTTGCTCAGGACTCAAATGTTTGCTAATACGTAATATTCAGTGAAAAGTCATGAATATGAAGACAGGATTGTGAAAATAACAAATGGAACATGCCCATGATCACCTGTGACATTGTATAATACAATGTATGTGGAATACTGCTCGGATGTTTCTTTATACTAAAGGAAAGTCCACCATGGAAAAATTGAAGTCCCATTATGATGATAAGTAATCCTTTTCTGATTGTTAGCATAGCTGTTTTTTTTTTTTTTTTCAGAACTAAGCATGCCCTAATAAGTTCCATTAAGTATAAATCTGAAGAACCAATAACTCATAAAAATCACTAGATAAGAAGGTAAAAAGCTAAGATAATATATAGAAATGTCCAAAAAACATAAAAAATCAATAATGCATAAACTGCATAAAACATCATTGGACAGGAAATAAAATGATGAATTGATGAATTGATGGATGGTTGGCTGTTTAATGTCCTGTGGCTAGTCAAATACATAAAAAAGTTGGGAAAAATGTCATTCAAGGGCAATAACTCATATATGGGTCAATTGACGATTTTTCAGCAATTCATTTGTAGATCTTCCTTGTTGATAATTTTTACTGATTAAAGATTTTCTCTATTTTCTAGATTCTGCAAAAAATGCATTCATTGGTAAAAAATCATCCTTGAAGGGCAATGAAAAGGGGTCTTTTTGTAATATTTTTTTCATTTGACTTATTTGGAGATCTTATTTTGCTGAACTTTATTAATATTTTAAAATTATCTCTATCTACTATAGTTTCCGAATAAAATTGCCAAAAATGGTAAAAATTCCCATTCAAGGGCAAAAACTCCTATAAGGGATCAATTGACTATATCAACTACTTCTTTGACTTATTTGTAGATCTTATTGTTATGGTCATTTTTAGTTTTTAAATTTTCTATGATAAAAACAAGAAATTGTGAAATTTAAGCTAAAAATGGACATTTAAAGGGCAATTTCTCAAAATTGGTTGTCTGATTTTCTGAAAATTCCATAGGAGATATAACTTGAACTGATGATTATTTTTTCTCATGTCAGTTTTTCTGGCCATGTGAGCTAAACACAAGGATCATAACTCAGAAAATTTCAAGAGGATTTTTAATTTTAATATTCATCAATATATGGATAGCTACTTTAAAAATTTAAAAGAATGAATTATTGAAAAAATGTATTAAGCAAAACTATATTTATGATCCGGTAATACAATTGACAAGCTGTAACAGTTACATTTATTACCATATAAAATTTCTTAGTTTTGTAATAGAATTTCTGATTTAGTATTTTCAAGAAAACATCAAACTTTTCTATTGTACACAGGCCAATAATTCAATACATCATATGTAATATTGTTTATATCCTCTGGTAACATCAATCATTGAAACCTATTCTGTTTCATTATTACTAAGAACTCAATCAATATATTTGTTACAAAATATATAAAAATGGGTACAATCAACCAAGAGTAAAAAAAATCCATTAACCCAGTTATATATCATTGTGAAATCAGGACTTTTATATATCATTGTGAAATCAGGACAAAAAACTAATCTGACTCAATGATACAAGTCAGGAATGAATGGTAGAATATTTCATTCTATCTCAAAGACATGTTGCATTCAAGATAACATGAATGATTCTTGGCAAAAATAAATTAGGAAAAAAACCAAAAAATGCATACATGTCTTCTTTGACTGTCCATGACGTTAAAATACTAAATCCCTGGGATGTGTTTTAGTTGATTTTAGTCTCTGATGCATGATTTTTCATTATAAATTGTTTTGGCTTTTAACTAGCTGTCAGTAACTGCAGTACTCTCAAATCGTACTTTCTTGTTTATTTGACCTGTTGATACTATTGTAATGCTTTTTTGTTATTTAATGTTATTCAGGGTTATATCTGGTCTATATACCAGCTTTGATAAGTGTTTGGTACTAACATAAATTTCCACTTCGTACTATGAACATAAAATTATTTATTTTGTAAAATATTTCCTTTCTCTATTGTAACTGTACACGTATACCTAACAACAAAATTATTTTCATTTACCTGTGTTTAAAGTTATTGCTAAAGGCTGATATTTTGTTCGAGCATATTGTTTTCTTAAATTGTTTAACATTTCATACCGATGTAACATGTTACTTTTATTATTCTTCCTTAGTTTATTTATTTTGTATTTGCATTGTATCATAGGTCAAATTTATTTGTTCAGTGTATGTTCAATGGTGTTAATATGTCGTTTGATTGAGTTAAGCTATTTCAGTTGATATTTTATAGTGTGTCTTTCTATGTTGTGATGTTACACTATTGTTTCAGAAAAAGGGTGAAGGTTTGGTACCATTAAAACGTTTAAACCCGCTGCATTTGTTTGCACCTGTCCTAAGTCAGGAATCTGATGTTCAGTAGTTGTCGTTTGTTGATGTGGTTCATAAGTGTTTCTCGTTTCTCGTTTTTTATATAGATTAGACCGTTGTTTTTCCCGTTTGAATGGTTTTACACTAGTAATTTTTGGGGCCCTTTATAGCTTACTGTTCGGTGTGAGCCAAGGCTCCATGTTGAAGACCGTACTTTGACCTATAATGGTTTACTTTTATAAATTTTGACTTGGATGGAGAGTTGTCTCATTGGCACTCATACCACATCTTCTTATATCTATATACAAAAATGTATTTATTTCGGTGCTTTTTGTAAACAGTGATATTAAAGATCCTTTACATCAATGTTGAAGTCAAACTTTGTTTATACTAGTCTGATAAATAGATGTTTGATTTTCTAACTTTTTATGAAATAGAAAGTAAACCATTGGAACAGTATGGTAAGAATATTTCCAGTTATACCACACCACACTGCTGTACACTAACAAATCAATCTTTCTCTAGCAAAAGGCTAAATATTTTTTTCAGATGGTCCATTTGAAGAAAGGAATTCAAACTGCAACTTTTCCTTGATGTTCAAGATTTTCTCCATACTTGATAGTATATGTATATGCGACACTTACACCAAGATGTTATTTAATCAATATCAATTGGATATCCTGCATTTAGAATGCTTACCATCAAATAAGATCAAATTGCTGAAAGATTCCCTCCTAAATTATTGAAATCTATCCATTCGCATTAATCATAATATCTTTGTGCAAATTAGATAATGTCCTCATGGTTGGTATCTAATACCGATACTTACCATTCTCTGTTGAAGGTATCACTATTGTCAAAATCTGTATGTTCCAAATCAAACACTTGACAAAAACTACCCTGGAAAGGAATGAAAAGCTCTGTATTATTGACAACCTTATTCTATGGTTATAAATGAACATAAAAGCATTTCATATGATAAATCACAATTCATTAGGATGATAAAATAATTGTACACCACACACTGCTACAGACTAGGATAGACACATCCTTTCAAGAAAATAGTTTTGAAGGTCATCAGGACTTGTAGCAGATTACAATGAGCTTCAACTTAAAATGAGTTGAACATTTGATAAAAAAGATGTATGAAAAAAAACCCATCTATCGTGGATTCATCATTATTTGTGGGAAACCAATTTTCGTGATTTTGTGGGTACAGTTAAACCATGAACTTAAATGATCAACATAGTACAAATTTTCTATTGACTTTTGTGTAGACTTTGGTAAAACCCTGAAATCAAATTACCACAAAAAAAAAAAGAGTTTTTCTAAATCCATGAAAATTGATACCCACGAAAATGAATTATTCTACAGTACATGACAGAAGAATGAACAAGGTTAACACTCAAGTATTTACCAATTAATTTTGTATTATTTCATTTTCTCTAAAAATAATGGGTATTATATCAAATAAAGATGAGATGGTAATGTTTAAAACCATTACCTCGTCCTATCATCTACAATCAGATAGAAAAAACAACTAAATTTATATGAAATATGTTCCATCAACCATATTAAGTGTATCTTTTAATGAGATATTTTATTTAAAATTCAAAGAACTCAGACAAATACGACTTAATAAGTGAACATTCATATTTCAAGACAATAAAATATTTGTTATTTTCATGAGTAATAAAATAAACTAAATTCACTGCTACTATGAAGTTTCTTTTCTTTGAAGGGTTTCCTACATATAAGCTATTTTGTAAAATGTGCATTAAAACTTTTCCAGGCCTTCTTTTATATTAACAAATCTTAAAAGTGGGGTTTATTGCATATAATGAAAAGTTTAAACATATAGCACACAGTTTAAACATGTCATACAAAGTTGATACATGTAGTACAGAGTTTAAACATGTCATACAAAGTTGATACATGTAGTACAGAGTTTAAACATGTCATACAAATTAGGAATTCAACATCTGTCCTTGTAAATTACATTGTGCAATTTTACAGTTTATGAAAATTGACATTGCATCCAATTAAAATTGTTTAAAAAATGAAGTTCCAATGATAGAACACAATCTGTTCCATTCAAATCATACATATTTCATGTAAAAGAGCAAACTTATTATCTTAAATGTTCCAATGCCTGAATGATTTTGATGAGATAAACTGAAAAAAAAACTATATGCTGACATTAATAAGCTTGAATCACCTTAAACTTTACTGATGCAGAATGCAGAAATGAGAAATGAAACTGACTGCCAAAAATACCACATAAACTTTAGATATATATTCTTAAATCCATTTTCAAATAAAAAATATGAACCAGAACATATACTACTAATTAAAACATGATATCATTGCCAAATATTAAAGCTAACACTTTTCTTGCATCAACTGAATAAGCAAATTTATGAGTTTAGAAAAATCGATAAGGTTGCACTGTAATTAGTATGGTGTCAGCTGCTGAAACCCTTTATTTGTAAGGTCTTTCTTTTACTGTTACTGCATAATTCTTGAAAACTTCCAAATTTTACCCCTCTGGGCCCCCCACCCACCTTAAAAAAAGTTTGTCATAACATGCAAGATAAAAATTTGGATGCACACTATCGTGTCAACTAAGATTTGCAATTATTGCTTAAATAAAGCAAAATATGAAAACTTTCAACAGATTTTGATGTGATTTGACAAAAGAGAAGAAATCAGTTAATGAGAGAATATAATTAAGTTATTTTATGTCTGAGAGGCAAAATAGTCATCTAGATAAAGATACAGAGTGCATTGCCATCAACTACACTTCTATTGTCATATTCAAACTTTCCTTCAATATGAATTAAATGATTTAACTGTTTTTGATAGTTATACAAACAGAACATAACAGGCGAGTGCCTATCAATGTCTGAAATTTAATGCCGATAATTAGCTTTATTTGGCCATATCTAAAATATTTTTGTGATAAAAGAGGTTTAGATTTCTCTGTGTTTACCTATCAGACACTGACAGTCAACAATTATACTTAAAAACCATATGTCAGGGTTACACTAAACACTTCCTAATCATCATTATGCCTATTTTAGATAAGCTCAGTGTTCTTCAGCATAAAGAGCATAACAAGCATCTATGTTAACAGAGTAAACGGGAAATTGGAAGTCAAGTACGAAGCCAGCAAAGCATTATAACATTTAAATTCACATGAAATCAGGAAGCATTTCAGATGTTTTCCAATGGATAAAATATCAGAAAAGGAAGAATCCTTTCAAACTGTAGCTAAAATTATCTTTTAATGATTTCTAGTGTGTTTTGAAAAATATGTCCTTATTATACAATCTCGCTATATGTCCTTATTATCCAATCTAGCTTTAACTTCCTTATTTTCTAACTATTTCTCAAAATCATTACAAATTGATACTTAATCCAAAGTTAAGTACATTTTTTTTACATGAATGGCCAACAAATTGAATGAATCCAAAATAATGCACACATGAAATGAAAGCTTTATTAAACTAGTATTACAATATAAATGCATGACACCAAGTTCACTGCCCAGGACACACTTCTGGAATAACCTTCTTCAGGTACATTCAACATCAGAAGTATGTTGAGCCAAGTGGATAAAAATATCTAAGACTAGCAAATAGATCATGGTCAAATTCCCCTCAAGGAGTTTTAGTAAAAATCCAATATAAATATTATCCAATGAGTAATTTGGTCAATTGTCTCCTTGATGTATACACCTCACAAAATTCATAAGAAAATTTAAAACCAGTCATCTCAGTCATGGTATTATTAAAGCCTTGGTAACAGGATGGATAGATAAAACCAGTAAAAACAGATCACCTTATACATGGACAAAAAAAGGTGTCAATCCAATATCCTGAAATTTAATATTATATTGCTATTTTAATACTGGGATGATTAACAATAAAGAATATTATGAGTTATATATGATTCACTAAGACCTTCATGGGAAAATAGAATTTATATTGTACAATAAAATGGTATAAGACTTAGTATACTGTTCAATGTACTGTGAAAGAAGTGAGAATAGTGCATCTACAAAAAAGATTATTATGAAGAGGAAACTGTATGCTCTGTTAACTGTGCAGTTATGATGATTGGTTTCACAATATTAGTGGCTAATAGGAAAATGCTGGCAAATTTTTATTATATGTAATATTTGAAAAAGACACTACAAATGCACGGATTGAGATTTTGTGTGAAGCCCACAAGATATGACAACCTTAACCGTAATTTTATAGACAAGAGTTAATTAATATGCAGTCATGCATAAGTCAACTGATCTGGGACTTATATACTGTTGCAGAGTTTCCATACTGTATAGCCAGTCAAGGTCGTTAAAAACTCCCATCATCATCATTGTTCTACATGTCTAAATAAAAATGAACTGTGAGCTCTTGCATACCCTGCAAAAAGTATTTGGTTAACAGGAAGTTAATATGGGATGATCTAAAAATGCACCACAAAGTAAAGCATGCTCAACTGAAGCTTGATACTAAAACTCAGGATGCTGTGATAAGTAACTTCTGTGAAAATTTGAAGAAAATTTCATGGTTCAGACAGACGGACAGACCGATGAAAAAGTATACTCCTCCTTTGGAGCGAGTATATCAAAATATGGCAATACAATATAAAACTGTATTGACTTCCGTAATTAATACACAATGTATACTTAAATAATAATATTTGATATTCACATATGACAGATGTAAGTGTTTTTACTTAGGCGAAAATTATATAGAATATCTTCATATGAATACTATATCATTATTAATTTCAGAATGGTTACAAATATTATAGACATTCAGAGGGCTTTCAGGCTAGTTAAATTGGAAAACACTGTTATCAAGTTAAGAGATATTGAAAGATAAATTTAAGCTGAAACTTAAACCACAGAAAAGTTCACTGGAGTGCTTTTTGTTGTTAATTTTCTTAATGTTTTAAGTCTTTCTAGCATCCTCACGCATATTCAAGATTAATGTTTGTAAAAAAAATACAGAAAGATGTTTATTTTTCCATAAAAATATGATCACTAGACAATTTTGCTAAAAGGTTTTTGAAAAAAACTCCATTTGTAATAGATTATAGCAATTAAGATTATTCTTCAGTACCTTGATTGAATAAAGATGTTATTTAACCTAAACAAATTGATTTTCTCATTTCTAACTTAATTCTTAGACTTTCCACTGCTTATCTTATTGCTTAAATAAAGCAAAATATGAAAACTTTCAACAGATTTTGATGTGATTTGACAAAAGAGAAGAAATCAGTTAATGAGAGAATATAATTAAGTTATTTTATGTCTGAGAGGCAAAATAGTCATCTAGATAAAGATACAGAGTGCATTGCCATCAACTACACTTCTATTGTCATATTCAAACTTTCCTTCAATATGAATTAAATGATTTAACTGTTTTTGATAGTTATACAAACAGAACATAACAGGCGAGTGCCTATCAATGTCTGAAATTTAATGCCGATAATTAGCTTTATTTGGCATATCTAAAATATTTTGTGATAAAAGAGGTTTAGATTTCTCTGTGTTTACCTATCAGACACTGACAGTCAACAATTATACTTAAAACCATATGTCAGGGTTACACTAAACACTTCCTAATCATCATTATGCCTATTTTAGATAAGCTCAGTGTTCTTCAGCATAAAGAGCATAACAAGCATCTATGTTAACAGAGTAAACGGAAATTGGAAGTCAAGTACGAAGCCAGCAAAGCATTATAACATTTAAATTCACATGAAATCAGGAAGCATTTCAGATGTTTTCCAATGGATAAAATATCAGAAAAGGAAGAATCCTTTCAAACTGGAGCTAAAATTATCTTTTAATGATTTCTAGTGCATTTTGAAAATATGTCCTTATTATACAATCTCGCTAAATGTCCTTATTATCCAATCTAGCTTTAACTTCCTTATTTTCTAACTATTTCTCAAAATCATTACAAATTGATACTTAATCCCAAGTTAAGTACATTTTTTTTACATGAATGGCCAACAAATTGAATGAATCCAAAATAATGCACACATGAAATGAAAGCTTTATTAAACTAGTATTACAATATAAATGCATGACACCAAGTTCACTGCCCAGGACACACTTCTGGAATAACCTTCTTCAGGTACATTCAAGATCAGAAGTATGTTGAGCCAAGTAGATAAAAATATCTAAGACTAGCAAATAGATCATGGTCAAATTCCCCTCAAGGAGTTTTAGTAAAAATCCAATATAAATATTATCCAATGAGTAATTTGGTCAATTGTCTCGTTGATGTATACACCTCACAAAATTCATAAGAAAATTTAAAACCAGTCATTTCAGTCATGGTATTACTAAAGCCTTGGTAACAGGATGGATAGATAAAAAACAGTAAAAACAGATCACCTTATACATGGACAAAAAAAGGTGTCAATCCAATATCCTGAAATTAAATATTATATTGCTATTTTAATACTGGGATGATTAACAATAAAGAATATTATGAGTTATATATGATTCACTAAGACCTTCATGGGAAAATAGAATTTATATTGTACAATAAAATGGTATAAGACTTAGTATACTGTTCAATGTACTGTGAAAGAAGTGAGAATAGTGCATCTACAAAAAAGATTATTATGAAGAGGAAACTGTATGCTCTGTTAACTGTGCAGTTATGATGATTGGTTTCACAATATTAGTGGCTAATAGGAAAATGCTGGCAAATTTTTATTATATGTAATATTTGAAAAAGACACTACAAATGCACGGATTGAGATTTTGTGTGAAGCCCACAAGATATGACAACCTTAACCCTAATTTTATAGACAAGACTTAATTAATATGCAGTCATGCATAAGTCAACTGATCCGGGACTTATATACTGTTGCAGAGTTTCCACACTGTATAGCCAGTCAAGGTCGTTAAAAACTCCCATCATCATCATTGTTCTACATGTCTAAATAAAAATGAACTGTGAGCTCTTGCATACCCTGCAAAAAGTATTTGGTTAACAGGAAGTTAATATGGGATGATCTAAAAATGCACCACAAAGTAAAGCATGCTCAACTGAAGCTTGATACTAAAACTCAGGATGCTGTGATAAGTAACTTCTGTGAAAAATTTGAAGAAAATTTCATGGTTCAGACAGACGGACAGACCGATGAAAAAAGTATACTCCTCCTTTGGAGCGAGTATATCAAAATATGGCAATACAATATAAAACTGTATTGACTTCCCGTAATTAATACACAATTAATACTTAAATAATAATATTTGATATTCACATATGACAGATGTAAGTGTTTTTACTTAGGCGGAAATTGTCAGTTAATTATATAGAATATCTTCATATGAATACTATATCATTATTAATTTCAGAATGGTTACAAATATTATAGACATTCAGAGGGCTTTCAGGCTAGTTAAATTGGAAAACACTGTTATCAAGTTAAGAGATATTGAAAGATAAATTTAAGCTGAAACTTAAACCACAGAAAAGTTCACTGGAGTGCTTTTTGTTGTTAATTTTCTTAATGTTTTAAGTCTTTCTAGCATCCTCACGCATATTCAAGATTAATGTTTGTAAAAAAAATACAGAAAGATGTTTATTTTTCCATAAAAATATGATCACTAGACAATTTTGCTAAAAGGTTTTTGAAAAAAACTCCATTTGTAATAGATTATAGCAATTAAGATTATTCTTCAGTACCTTGATTGAATAAAGATGTTATTTAACCTAAACAAATTGATTTTCTCATTTCTAACTTAATTCTTAGACTTTCCACTGCTTATCGAATAAAATAGTACCTCCCTTTAGAGCCAAAATCATGCTTTTGTACTGCAAGAGATAAGAAATATAATTTTCTCCAAAAGACCAAAAAAGTGAGTCTTGCATATATATATATATATTGCATTTGTTAGGTTTATTGCTAAAATAATATTGTGAAACCAATCCATACAAGTTAAAAAGATGTGCATATTACTCTATTATAAACATTCACCACTTTGCGTTTTAGATGAAAATCTCTGTTTTTTGCCTGAAATATAAAATTGAAAGCTTACTAAGCATACAAACATCCATTCATGCAAAAACATAGTGCAGTGCAAAAGTATAAAAATACTGATGATGAAATCATTCCTAATGGAATAAAATGAACACATAAATGACAAGATCAATGGATGTTGATGTTGATACAGGACCCATTAAAGCATTAATTACAAATTAAAAGTAAATACAATTAAATCAAAGTCATTTTGTCAGTAAAGGTGTTACAAATCAGATGTAAAAATATAAGTTTCATACATGATGAATTTGTTTGTCTTACCTCTTTTAAAAGTAGATTCAAGTACAGACACATAAAGATATGCAATCACAAGCATGCAATGTAAATCATAGTTAAGCAATGAATTAGACAGATAAGCATGCAGTAAAATTGACCTTAAAAATAACATGCTTTACATGAAAGATAGGATATATGTGTAAATAATTTTAGTGACATATGTTGTAGGCCATTAACATGCTACATTTAGAAACTTTAGTGCAAGGGCTCTTGTGTCTGAATAATACTATGTTGTTCCTTTTAACTGTCAAATATTATCTCATCAACTAAATTTAAGCCATTTTTTCTCTCCAAAAAATCAAAATTCAGTTTATCTTATTGTCTTTTACACATGCAACTAATTCATATTTCCATTAGTATGAAGGATATGTCATATATAACATGTAATAATATCATGCTCTGATAAAAGATAGTTTGAGTTGTCTTAAAATAAAAGTTCCTGTATGCTATATGTAACTGTTATATAACTTGCATATAATGTTATAAAGGGACATAACTCAAGAACAGTTAAAGGGACACAACCCAAATTCGAAATTGGTCTGTGTTTTGTTAACCCGAATAATTCAGTCGTTATATTCCGCTGCTCTACGATGGCTACATTAACGCCTGAAGGCCTAGTCAATAAAATATCGTCAAATATTCATTCGGAATTAGCTCGGGATTTACCGATCTCGATAACATTAAGTTATTAGCTGATTGGCTCTCTCTACAGAGAGCACCAATCAAAATCCTGGATTGGACGCTTTTTATCAGTATAAAGAATTCAGGCCCTCGCATGGGAGAGTCGATCACGGGAGGGACTGAATTATTCGGGTTAGTGTTTTGTGATAATAAGCATTGTGTATAAGGTTCATAACATTTGGCTGAGGTTAGAGTTAGAGAACAGAAACTTATTTTGGGACGGACGGACAAGGGTAACACTTAATGCCCCTTCGCCGTAGCAGGGGCATAAAAATCAAAGCATTTTTGTTCCGGTGTTGATAATTGATGTGGTCTGTAGTACTGTCCAATATTTTTAGTGATTTCTGTTATCCTTTTTATGTAGTATTGCAATATATGAGAGTATTTTTTTGTTGTTATTTTTCTTGCAAGCAACTTTGAAAAAGGTAGATAATACTATTTTAACACACAGTGAGCAACAAAGAAAGAGATGACACTAGTGGAGCAGGGACTGTCGTCCCTTCCAGAGCATCTCAGTCTTATTTATCATCTTTTGGTCATGTTGTGCTTTTAAATGCACCTTGGTATCTTCTACCTTTCCTAACATTCTACAAGTATATACCAAATACCAGCCAGGAAGAAGTACACAATTTTTCAAAAACTGACATTTTGATTGACGTAATTTGACCAAAATAACACAAAATTCATACTTAATCATCTACCTCCTACTCATTAAACATTTACTGGTAAGTAAAATATTTACCAACTTTATAGTCATAAATACTTAACATATTGACAGTTTTACACATTATGTAACAGCACAGAAATGGTTGTTAGCTAATGAGAAGTGAAGTTAATTTTGTAATATAATTTAAAAAAAAAAAATTAAAAGGATTGGCACAGTGATTTTAACTATTTTTTGAAAACATAGAACAACAGCTCGCAGTTATATATGTTACTCATATTTACCACTCAGACAACCCCTAAGTCACGGCTATTCCTACATCTTTAAACAAGCAGTAATGTTGAATAATATCATTGCTTTTCATTTTTTTTTAAACATTTGGTTCTGAGCATTCCTAATGAAGCTTTATCAAGAAAGGCAATTTGGAATTTACAAATTTAGCATGTTTCAAACGTTTTTAAAACAGCTTGGGATCGTTCCCGTCATTACTATTACAATAACTTAATAATAATATTTCCGACAACAAAAGTATTAAACATTCACTGTATGATATGGAAAGGTAACCATTCATGTCATAAAGAGTTTACTCCTTTTTAAGTTTGAATAATCAAATTCCTTTTTACATCATTTATATAAAGCAAAGGGTTGTTGCTTTGTGTGATTGGCGTCAAAAATGACAGTAAAATTACCTTGTGGGATTCTGGATTACTTTTAAATGGAAACAATGGATATTTTACAACAAAGATAAATATTCATCTTAAACTCTCGAAGGATGCAATATACATTTATGTGTTGTACATAAATTGTTCATATTTGAACTGAAAAATGTCAGCTACATTTAAAGAAGTCATAGTGTGTTCAAATAACATCATATAAATGAAGATATAAGAATCACTCCTGGGAGAAATGAACAATAAATTGCTTCCAATAATTCCAAATAAGTCAATTTTATTTTCAGGATTAAGAAATTTTCTTTGTATAAAAAAAGATTTGATGTAGGAAAATAACTTTTTTCACATTAATATTTCCATGATTACTCAAGCATAACAGTCAAATTTAATCAAATTTCTTTTCATAAAAGATTATTATAGAAGCTCGTATTTCTTTTCACTAAAAAATACTATAAATCCTTTATATGAAAAGGTGATAAGTTTTCATATTTTACAAATATTTCATATCTAAAAATATTTTTTTTCTTTTTTTTGGCATTTTCCGTTATAAATAGTAGTCTAGATTTTAGACATATTCATATATATTATTATATTGAACAAAAAATCAATTATTTCTTTTGAGCATTAACTTTTCAAATTTTTTCATTTTCTTTAGTTACTTTTAGTGTTAAACTCTGCCACAGACATTTATTGGTGGCCTTGGGCTGTATTATGCTCTTTGGTCGGGTTGTTGTCTCTTTGACACATTCCCCATTTCCATTTTCAATTTTAGATATACCCATTTAGATTTATGGCTTTACAAAGCTATAACATTATGCATACTTTGATGTTAAGAGATCATATTATTTCATCAAGAGTACCATTTTGAATGACATATACACAAATAAAGATGGTGACCCTAGATTTTTCATAACACTCAAAGGGAAATCAATCACACAACAACATATTGGTTTTAAGAAAAATCTGCTGGACTGGTTAAATAGGATCAAGAATTTAAAAAAATTTCTAAGAAAGACTTTTACCGATTCACATGCATTTTATATAAATTTGAACCAATTCTAAGAATTTTCACTCGAAACATATTAAAGGAAGTTAAAGCAAGTAAATGATTTTTTCCCTGATCTTCAGTTTTAGTCCATAACCCATTTACTGCAACTTGACTATATTTATCTTCACAAGTTTTTTCAGACCTTTGGTAACAATCTAAGTAGAACTGACAACATACAAGAAAACCAGTAAAGTCATAAATAACTGCTTTTAACAAATATTTTCCTATTGCATCTGTGACCATTACTACACTAAACAGTAATTCAGCCTTGACCTTATGAGGACGACATAATCCAGATTGATATTTAGTCAATGACTAAAAAGTAAGTAAATAAGTCAATATTTGAACAATACCAGTTAAATACTTCAATCCACCCACATATCATCAGATTGTACTTTTTTTAACATAAAATTCTCCAAATGATGTTCACACTGTTACCATTATTTTGTTAAGCTCATGGACCATAAATCATTGAAGGTACATGTGCACATTTTGTAAATCCTGCAAAATTTATGTGTTAAATATTCATTTAGAGTTGACTCAAAGTTAATCTGATGGATATAAAACAATTAAAGTAAAAGGAATTGAGATATTAGCAGTAAATATAATGCAAATCTATTGGGACAGACTATTTACAGAGTAAAATGATGATATGTGATGCTATGACCAAATATATTTTTGTTGTCTTAAGTTCAATAAAGTTCATTTAATTTTTGCTTGTAATCTTGGGAATTGAGTTTTACTGCTGTTATAACACTTTAAAGTAGCAATGCAAACCGTAACAGATACAAAATCACTTTTCCTGAATTAAAACTTAGCAATAAATAGTAAATCTAGATACCAAGATTTGTTGTGTTAGTAAAGTAGGGTTTTCTGTTTCTAGGACATACAGCTGAAAACTGTATTCTAGTAATTTACTTCTAAGTGTTATAACAAGAGGCAAATTACAATAAATTATAAAAATATAAAGAATTTGACAGCACTTCAAAAGATTTGGTGTGATTTATATTACAGCATAAGAGTTTCATCTTCAGAGAATAAGAATCAAAATAATATATATTATTAAACACTGACTGTTTTGTTTTACAGCAGTCTGGTAATAAAAATAGAAGTTTTCTTTGTAGGATGATTACTTTTCTTCTGAAGTAAGAAACTAGCAGGATCACCCATAACACCTTAAGCTGATCTTTATAATCACCAAACTAGCAGGATCACCCATAACACCTTAAGCTGATCTTTATAATCACCAAACTAGCAGGATCACCCTAATAGCTGATCTTTATAATCACCAAACTAGCAGGATCACCCATAACACTGTCTATAATCACCACTAAAGCTGATCTTTATAATCACCAAACTAGCAGGATCACCCATAACACCTTAAGCTGATCTTTATAATCACCAAACTAGCAGGATACCCATAACACCTTAAGCTGATCTTTATAATCACCAAACTAGCAGGATACCCATAACACCTAAGCTGATCTTTATAATCACCAAACTAGCAGGATAACCCATAACAGCTCTTTAATCACCAAACACCAAAGCTGATCTTTATAATCACCAAACTAGCAGGATAACCCATAACACCTAAAGCTGATCTTTATAATCACCAAACTAGCAGGATCACCCATAACACCTAAGCTGATCTTTATAATCACCAAACTAGCAGGATAACCCATAACACCTTAAGCTGATCTTTATAATCACCAAACTAGCAGGATCACCCATAACACCTAAAGCTGATCTTTATAATCACCAAACTAGCAGGATCACCCATAACACCTTAAGCTGATCTTTATAATCACCAAACTAGCAGGATAACCCATAACACCTTAAGCTGATCTTTATAATAACCAAACTAGCAGGATCACCCATGACACCTAAAGCTGATCTTTACAATCACCAAACTAGCAGGATAACCCATAACACCTAAAGCTGATCTTTATAATCACCAAACTAGCAGGATCACCCTTAACACCTAAAGCTGATCTTTATCATCACCAAACTAGCAGGATCCCCCATAACACCCAAAGCTGATCTTTATAATAACCAAACTAGCAGGATCACCCATGACATCTTAAGCTGATCTTTATAATCACCAAACTAGCAGGATCACCCATAACACCTAAAGCTGATCTTTATAATCACCAAACTAGCAGGATCACCCATAACAACCAAAGCTGATCTTTATAATCACCAAACTAGCAGGATCACCCATAACACCTAAAGCTGATCTTTATAATACCAAACTAGCAGGATCACCCATAACACCTAAAGCTGATCTTTATAATCACCAAACTAGCAGGATCACCCTAACACCTAAAGCTGATCTTTATAATTACCAAACTAGCAGGATCACCCATAACACCTAAAGCTGAACTTTATAATCACCAAACTAGCAGGATCACCCATAACACCCAAAGCTGATCTTTATAATCACCAAACTAGCAGGATCACCCATAACACCTAAAGCTGATCTTTATAATAATAAATTTTATCACAAACTTTTAGAAACCTTCAGAACTGTGAAACAATGTAAACTGGTCTATTACAAAGATTTCCAAAAATCTATATTCCATGTTCGCACCATCTTGAATTTCGGATTATAAAACTATAAAATCACAACTTAATTTATCTTGGACTGTTATATCATTATTCAGAAATTGTTTCCAGCATGCTATTTATATAGAAACTAGATTCCACATGACAACCAACTTAAATTTCATTTCAGCCAAAAAATTATTTGTTTGGTTGAGGGCCATTATGACATATAAGACATCAATAGCAACATATTAAAATTCAATCCATTCTGGGATATCTGACAAAAAAAATCTCTTTAACTTACACCCAATTAGAACCTATTCACCAGGCCATGGCAGCTATGTTCAATTTCAGAGCAGCTAGAAAATGACAAATTGTAATTAGGTTTCCTGATGAACATTCTCTATGCTTGATCTCTCTGACCAAGTGTTTCCCTCAGAAAAGCTGTTTATATACAAAATTTACAACAGACAGACAACTGACACAACATGATAGATGGGGAGCTAAAACAATGTGTAAAATCATTAGCTGATTACTGACAAAGACAATTTATAAACATTTTCACTAAGTTTGATATACGATTGATTCTTATTAGATAATTGAAAATTAAAAACATTAGGAAATCAGCTACAATTCTAATTCCAGCTAAAACCATATACCTAAGAAATAATTTACATATGAATACAGACATAAGCCCATTTTTCTATATGCTCGCTTGATATTTTATTAGCAAAACTATTTAGTCAAATAGATGATAATAAGAATAGGATCAAAATGTAGTGGACAGAAAATACAAAAAATTACCCTTCAGTTTGACCATCTCATACTGTTTTATGGTTATAACTACTATCATTTCTATTCATACTTCTCTAATTATTTGTTTATATAAATTGGTTCTGACCAGTTGCATAGATTATAGGTAAACCACCAGTTGATTTTATTGTTGTGTGTGAAATCCCACCAAATTTATTCAAAATATTATTCTGAAAGAAATAGATTCTATCACTTTTCTCCATTAACAATGACATTAATTCACTTTAAATAGTTGGATTTCAAAATTTTATAACACTAAGGCGGTCTTGCTAGACTACTGTTTGCCCGAGTGCAGAAGCTCGTGGGTTTGAACCCTGCTCATGTCAAACCATAGACTTCTAAAATTGATAGTTGCTGTTTTTCTTCTTAGCTTTTAAAAGTAAGTGCTAAGACTGGTTGTCTCTTAATTGGAATAAAATGTTTCCAGGTAGGGTGACATGTCTTCCTGAAAACTGTTACCTTATGAACTAGCACATTAAAAATACAGTTTTGCATGTCAGTCTAGTAAAAGCAGGGTTAATATGGATCACCCTTAACACCGTAAGCTGATCTTTATAATCACCAAACTAGCAGGATAACCCATAACACCTAAAGCTGATCTTTATAATCACCAAACTAGCAGGATCACCCATAACACCTTAAGCTGATCTTTATAATCACCAAACTAGCAGGATAACCCATAACACCTTAAGCTGATCTTAATAATCACCTTAAGCTGATCTTTACAATCACCAAACTAGCAGGAAGCTGATCTTTATAATCACCAAACTAGCAGGATCACCCATAACACCTTAAGCTTATCTTTATAATCACCAAACTAGCAGGATAACCCATAACACCTAAAGCTGATCTTTATAATCACCAAACTAGCAGGATCACCCATAACACCCAAAGCTGATCTTTATAATCACCAAACTAGCAGGATAACCCATAACACCTTAAGCTGATCTTTATAATCACCAAACACCCAAAGCTGATCTTTATAATCACCAAACTAGCAGGATCACCCATAACACCTTAAGCTGCTCTTTATAATCACCAAACTAGCAGGATAACCCATAACACCTAAAGCTGATCTTTATAATCACCAAACTAGCAGGATCACCCATAACACCCAAAGCTGATCTTTATAATCACCAAACTAGCAGGATCACCCTTAACACCTAAAGCTGATCTTTATAATTACCAAACTAGCAGGATCACCCATAACACCTAAAGCTGAACTTTATAATCACCAAACTAGCAGGATCATCCTTAACACCTGAAGCTGATCTTTATAATTACCAAACTAGCAGGATCACCCATAACACCTAAAGCTGAACTTTATAATCACCAAACTAGCAGGATCACCCATAACACCCAAAGCTGATCTTTATAATCACCAAACTAGCAGGATCACCCATAACACCTAAAGCTGATCTTTATAATAATAAATTTTATCACAAACTTTTAGAAACCTTCAGAACTGTGAAACAATGTAAACTGGTCTATTACAAAGATTTCCAAAAATCTATATTCCATGTTCGCACCATCTTGAATTTCGGATTATAAAACTATAAAATCACAACTTTATCTTGGACTGTTATATCATTATTTAGAAATTGTTTCCAGCATGCTATTTATATAGAAACTAGATTCCACATGACAACCAACTTAAATTTCATTTCAGCCAAAAAATTATTTGTTTGGTTGAGGACCATTATGACATATAAGACATCAATAGCATCATATTAAAATTCAATCCATTCTGGGATATCTGACAAAAAAAATCTCTTTAACTTACACCCAATTAGAACCTATTCACCAGGCCATGGCAGCTATGTTCAATTTCAGAGCAGCTAGAAAATGACAAATTGTAATTAGGTTTCCCTGATGAACATTCTCTCTATGCTTGATCTCTCTGACCAAGTGTTTCCCTCAGAAAAGCTGTTTATGTACAAAAATTTACAACAGACAGACAACTGACACAACATGATAGATGGGGAGCTAAAACAATGTGTAAAATCATTAGCTGATTACTGACAAAGACAATTTATAAAAATTTTCACTAAGTTTGATATACGATTGATTCTTATTAGATAATTGAAAATTAAAAAACATTAGGAAATCAGCTACAATTCTAATTCCAGCTAAAACCATATACCTAAGAAATAATTTACATATGAAAACATACATAAGCCCATTTTTCTGTATGCTCGCTTGATATTTTATTAGCAAAACTATTTAGTCAAATAGATGATAATCAGAATAGTATCAAAATGTAGTGGACAGAAAATACAAAAAATTACCCTTCAGTTTGACCATCTCATACTGTTTTATGGTTATAACTTCTATTATTTCTATTCATACTTCTCTAATTATTTGTTTATATAAATTGGTTCTGACCAGTTGCATAGATTATAGGTAAACCACCAGTTGATTTTATTGTTGTGTGTGAAATCCCACCAAATTTATTCAAAATATTATTCTGAAAGAAATAGATTCTATCACTTTTCTCCATTAACAATGACATTAATTCACTTTAAATAGTTGGATTTCAAAATTTTATAACACTACGGCGGTCTTGCTAGACTACTGTTTGCCCGAGTGCAGAAGCTTGTGGGTTTGAACCCTGCTCATGTCAAACCATAGACTTCTAAAATTGATAGTTGCTGTTTTTTCTTCTTAGCTTTTAAAAGTAAGTGCTAAGACTGGTTGTCTCTAAATTGGAATAAAATGTTTCCAGGTAGGGTGACATGTCTTCCTGAAAACTGTTACCTTATGAACTAGCACATTAAAAATACAGTTTTGCATGTCAGTCTAGTAAAAAGCAGGGTTAATATTCATACAACGTTAACATGTTCTTGTCTTGATATGCATGTAGTACCAAATTCAGACTTGTATAGTCCATGGCTTTTTTCTGCAAAATTAAAGCGAATTTGCCATTTGAGACTAAACACCAAATCCACCATCATGTATTAACAAATAGTTGCTCGGAAAGACTTTTATTTTAAATTTAGCAAACTTAGCTATTTAGAGTGTAAAACAAATCCTAATAAACATGGTACTGTGGTAGAACCTTTATGTATTTGCCATTCTCCAAGTTATCATTTACTGACAGTAACAATCAGTTCATACCTACCTGTTAGAATTCCTACTTTATGAAAGACAAGTTTTCTAATGCTGTAATTATACAGACTGTTTTCACACTGACTCCCCCAATTACTTTCAGATTCAATTAACATTTCATTTGTATGTATTATCACACTCAATATAAAAGAAAAAAGCAACACAAGCATTAGAAAGTCAAAAAAATTAGAGAGCCATGCTCAAATCAATCATTTAAATTATTGCAGGCTTCAATCATGCAAAGATAAATAGTAGAGCAATGCCACATCACATACCGTAAATTTTTTATCTAGATTTTCACTTGACTTTTTGTCTTTGTCTAATTTTGAGTGAAACAGATCCATCTATAAACAAAGCAAAAATAGCAAACACGTTGTTTTATAGTATACACTAGCAAATAAAAATAATAAGCTTTGATATCCAACTTCCCATTTCCAAATTAAAAAAACATAAATTCAATTAGGAACATTTAAGAAGAAGCCTATAATCCTTAATTTATAAATACTGGTATGTAAGAATGTAAGAAATGTTTGCAATATTTCCTTAGTAAATCAAATATTATTTCCTTTATTGATTCCTATAGAAAATATGTCAATCAAATAGAAATACCCCAGCATGAGGATGCTAAAAAGTCAACAACAAAAACTGTTCATTATATAATTATATACATTTATTATCAGCTTAATATCTAAAAAAATGTAGACCATTATTATTTTCTTGAAATGGTTTTCTTAATCAAATGGTAATAAATTTATTTACAATAGATCAGAATGAGCAAACCACATTATTGAGATAAATAACAAATTTATTACATGAGGAGGTGGAACATGACCCCCAGGGACAAATCCTTTGTTACACTAAAAAGTTTTTCCACTGCATGCAAGATTATCTATGGTTTTGGGGTGGACAAATAAAAACCAAATATTTGAATTTGAAGGTCAAAGTTCAAGGTCATCAATCATGGAATGCAACACATCATACTGAACCATGTTTCAAATATCAAAATCCTATATCAAATGAGGAAAAAAGTTATGTTCAAGAAACAAAAATGTAAAAAGAAAGTAATACCACCTTGAGGTCAAAGGTCAAGTTCAGATGATGGTCAAAATGATGTGTGACATACAGTCTTATGATAATACACTGCCATGCCAAATATCATAAGCCAATGTAAAAAGATAAAGTTGTAACCTGGACTAGGTTGTATGAGAGGTAGAAGAACAAGAAGAAACAAAACATAATGTCTCTCGTTGTCAAAGGGAGACATAATGAATCATGAAATGGGATCAAACCCTAACTTTTCCATATAATTTGAATTTTTAACATCATAATGAACATGTGTTTCAGGTTGATTTGTCAACAAATTCATGATAAAATACCTTTATCGGTACACAAATTCATCATAAAATACCTATATCGGTACACAAATTCATGATAAAATACCTTTATCGGTAAATACTGAACTGTGCTGTACTGTGAGTATGTAAGATTGAGGCTGACAGAAGATTTCTGAACAATGAATATACAATGCAAAGGCAAAATTAACCAAATTACTCCAACTGGATATGTATAGTTACCAAAACTTTTATAGAAATGTCAGCAATAAACCAAAACCCCAAAAATAAACAAACTCATTTCAAAATAATATTATGGTCACTGTTTAATGTTGTTTATCAATGATGCAATACAAAACATGGAATTATTTGAATTAATGTCATCAATATACAATTGCATTTTGATGCAACCAAAATTTTATAACAAAAAGCCTGATTTCTGTTTTTGTGTGCATGAATAAAAGGAGATGTGGGTATACATCAATGCAAGACCCTCATGGGTAGTCAAGTTCGTTAAAAAAAAAACCTTGTCGTCGTCATGATTAAGACAGCATCCCAATGGCACAAAATTAAAAGTCATTTAAAGGTAAAAAAAGTTTGGGTTTCTATATTCATCATCTTATAAATATTAATGAGAAAGTTGTTTTTTGAAAAAATTCCAAATGAGAAATAGGACTGTAGAATAGCAAAAATAGATCAGATTAAACAATAATTACTATCAAATTAGTCAGCTAATAGATAATACTGAACTCTTCAGAAAACAACCTTAAGGAATATCTTATCAGAACTGAATCTACACTCCCATCTGCAGTATCAATACAAATTCTCCTCAGAGATAACACTTAAAATTCTCTTTAAATCTTCTACAAAGTGTAAACCTTAATAAAAATTTAAAAGAAATGAACAACTAAGAAGTGACCAATCCTAGATACAATGGTTTAGAAATGAAAACATTTTCAAGTCTTATACTGATATACTGATAAACAGGGACTAAATAAAAGAAGAATGAATCTGAGGACACAAATGCTCCCCCTCAAGCTTTGCAACAAAAATGGGATGGACGGAAGCACAGAAAAACGGAAGGACAGAAAGATGAAAAGATGGAAGGACGGACTGTCAAGGGTAAAATTAATGCCCCCTGTTGTCTTCGGCAGGGACATAAAAATTACACAACCGTTTTTCCTCAACTAGAGAGTGGTATTTTTAATAGAAATCTCTTTAATCAAAAAGCCGTACATGTGCAATCATAAGTAACAACATTGAGAGACAAGAATTTTTTTCAAATTGTCAGCATGTATGTAAAAAATACAACAAAAAAGCCAAATCAAATAAAACAATCAATCAGAATAACTTCACAGTTTCCATTTAGAACTGTCTCTGAGTAAAAATAATTATGTATAAATTATCAAGCACCTTGTTAGGTTGTCGGATGTAATTCTCAAAATCAATTTCTGTTCAATTATCCTGTCTTACAAGGCAATGTCCACAATTCCTTATTCTATGTTTCACGTTACCAGCTTGGTAAAATAAATCTTAATAGCCAAATGGGGATTTGGAAAACCCGCTTTAAGGAAATTAATGAATATTGCATAATTTTTATTTCTATTTCAAGTTAGGAAATATTTATAAATCAAGCCGATCAAGCAGTTTTGCGTCATAGTCATACTTTTTGTGATTCATAAATAAATTTATCTTGTTTTAGATTCAGATTTGTTCCCAAACTAAAGGAAAACGTCTTATTTTACCTTGTCCCAGGATTTGATACCTTTCAAGTGACCAAAATAATTATAAAACTAATTTACTTTGCCCACGATGTCATGTATTAGAGATATAAATATAACTGATGTGTTTCATTCAATTGGTACTAGTGACAGTAAGAAGCTTAGAGACAACTATTGTAGCAAACTACATCCTTTTTGATTGCATAATTCCGATATAAATGGAAAGCATTGGATTTCTTGAAAATTCTTTTGATAAAATACTTTTTCAAATGACTCTTTTAACTGCAAACACACTACCTGTTTTCCCATAAGTACAGTCCACACAGTAGCAAAAACTTCTATACTGGCATTATTTATATGATAATTTCAAATATTCAGTTGATAAATTATGTAAATGTCTTAAAACATGTCATAACTCTAAGAGGTATTGACCTTTTTTGGTACTGATTTCCCAAATATGGCTTGTCTTTATGAAGGTTATTTCAGACTTACATTTTATGCAAGCTTTTATCCCTGTCATTATGGTTTGATGTTCTGTGTTACTTATTGAATATTATACTTTTTACTTTTACTTTGAAAATGCTTCCAAAAGCTGACAATAAAGTTAGAAAACTTATCTACATATGCAACTTTTTTTTTTACTTACAACACTTGAGAATTATTTTTACCAGTATTAAACAAGAATGTGTCCCCAGTACAGGGATGCCCCATCCGCACTATCATTTTCTATGTTCAGTGGACTGTGAAAATGGGGGAAAATCTCTAATTTGGCATTAAAATTAGAAAGATTATATCATAGGGAACATTTATTCTAAGTTTCAAGTTGATTGGACTTCAACTTCATCAAAAACTACCTGGACCAAAAACTTTAACCTGAAGCGGGACAAATGGACGGACGGACGAACAGACGGACGGACGCACAGACTAGAAAACATAATGCCCATAAATGGGGCATAAAAATGAATTTTAAAAATTTGTTTTCAGGATAAATGACAAAAATTAATCTTAAATCACATTTTCAACAATTTAAGATGAAAAGATAGGAAATGAGTTATTGGAATATTTTGACCAAAATGGGTTTATCAAGGGATATATGCGGAGTCAGAAACTAAGAAAAAAACGATCAAACTTAATTTTGATTTGTCCTCATTAAATATGGACTTCTAATATAAACGAAAATTCAGACTAGAAAAGTTAAGATACTAAGAAAAACTCTTTCCATTAAAAAACAATACTGAACAGATGAGACATAAACTAAAACAATTAGATTTATAAAATAGTAGAACTTACACTTCTGTACCTTATCCATTTTAACATGACTGGTATCAAATGAAAGCTGATTGACTGGTGATCATTGTAGAACACCTTATAATTTTGAATAATAAAAAATGCATGAAATTTTGTACATTTGCCTGTTTGTCAGATCTGAGTACCTGTTTTGGTACATCCAGTTGAACCAGTTCTTTCTTATATGCCATTAAAGGTATGTTGATTTTTCAGCACAAGGCACCATAAAGTGTTTCTTTGACATGCAATGATTGTCACTTTATTTGAACTTAAAACAAAAGAGCTGTGCCTGCTTGAAATTGAGGAATATAATAGAAAGCAATTTAGTGGTGTACTTCCTATATATTGTACATATATGTGAGGGTGTGTGTTTACTAATAATTTGTGTATGCTTGTGTGTATGTTTATGAGTCTGGTGTTATCATAAATTGGTTTGTTTTCATACCTATCTATGTATCAATCTCTGTACCATTGCAACTTATGGTTTATGAGATTATTATTTTATGTAAGTTTCAAAACAAGTTATTTGGTCTCTGGTGGAGAGTTGTCTCATTGGCAATCATACCACATCTTAATATTCCTATAAAAGTATATAGTTCTTGAATTTTTATAAATCATATTCATTTTAAAAACATAATAACCTGGATCTTGCTGGTACCATAAGTGGAAATAAATTCTTCTATAAATACCAAATAATTTTTATAATGTTTGATCCAAATAAAATGAATGCATTTAAACTGGTCTATAAAGTTTTTACAATAAGTATGATATAAAATCTTATTACAGTGAAGATTTCAATTAACAATGTATATATATATCTACTTTGGCTGAGAAATCTATACAATACAAAATTTAATAGTTTCTATTTAGTTCAACAATGCAAAACTTGTACCATATTGTCAATTTACTAAACATGTTCAAAAGAAGAAAATAGATTGACGATTGATTGCGATATTTCATTTCAACATCTGCATTTAAGTAAATGAAACTCTTCATCTAAAATAATGCATGCATGAGACTCTTTTGTAGAAAAAGCATCAATATTTCATAAATCATTTAAAAACTTGTCTATATTTCAATTTATCACACTTTTTATGATTTTTAAATGAAGTTATACTGTCTGATTGCATCAGAAAGCTTTTATGCTCTAACCAATTTTCTTGTAAGAAGTGTAGTACTATATTAATTTTGTCAAGAGCTATCTAATGTTGACATCAAACTCCAGTATTGAAGTCTAACGTTAGGTCATCAGAGTCAAGCTGTTTCCCTTGATCAAAATACTTTAAAAAAAACTAACAATGTTTGAATAGCTCTTGAAAATTTTTAAATTCATCTGTCTTGCTGTAAAAATAATATTTAACATATATTATATCAAAGTAGTATGAAATTTTGTTTATACCTAAGCAATGCAATAACAATATAACTGAGTATCCATCTGTGGCTATACCAGGACTTTTGACATTGTGAAGATGCAATTGTGTAAATATGACAGCCTGCTAACATCTATTCGCTAAATTCAGAAATTATAATTATGAGAATGGACTTACTATAAGGAGTTTTGTATATAAAAATATTTTTTCTATGAAAATACTACATTATTATGTTGAGGTTCCATCAGGAGGTTGGTATTTTTCAGTGAGGACCTTCTAAGTAGGAGATTCATATCTGACAGACAGAAGTATCACTGCTATAAATAACTTCAGTTATATTTTTTCTTTGTGAAATTAATTCCCTCCATTCAAAATTTTTAAATGATCAATGCAAAATTTGTTAACTAGAATGATTAATTTTCAATTGAAAGTAATAATAAAGTAGAATACATATGTCTTCTATTCAATGAAAATGTGAGAAAGAATGCAAAGAAAAATATGCACAATTATAAAAATAAACAAGTGCTACTTCACTGTTATCAGAGAGCTAATCAAATAATCAACTGCTTTATCTGCATAGGTAATAACATATTGGGGAACCAATTATTTCAAACTGTTTGAATGTGCATATCAATTTCATAACCAGTTAAAACAGAAATTTATTTCTTTAATATGTAAACATCTCATATTAACTGTGTGTTTTTAATTGCATGTGTATAGTCTTATATCACTTGTTATATCAATGTAAAACTGTATCGCCATTTGTTTGGTGCAAAATATCTAATTGTATATGGTCAAATCAAGACCTGTTGTGATTTAAAATCTTATAAATACAAAGATATACAAATTTCAGAACTCTAATCATTTGGACACCCTATCACTTATTAGAAATGGTGACACAAGAAAATCCTGTTTGTGGACTTTTGTTTAAATACAAGTGTCACTGCCAAAGAAATGGTATCTTAATTCAATACCTACCACTCAAGAGTTTAACACACTCAACAATTAAATAAATAAGAATTTACCACATTTATGTCATCAATGAGCAAGACTTGACATCGAGCACACTGCAATAGGGACTGGGTATGCATCATGATCTTGTATATCAGATTGGCAACATTACTCTGTTCTTCAAATATCACACGAGCTAAATCTAACAGCACCTGTAAACAGTAAAACAACATATTACAAAGATTTAGTTACTTATTTATGATGTTAATTGTATTAAGTAAACAATATTCAAACCACACTTAGAGGCTCCCAGGTGCCTGAAATGCTCTTCTAGATTTAAAATACTTTCAGTGACAACATGCCACAGCAATTATAAATCCTATTCATGTTTTTTAAGACTTTCATGAACATCACCAATATTGAAAGACAATATATCCTTTCCCTGAAGTTTGGTTTCAATCCTGTCTCCACATGATTTTTTATAGTTTTTAATCAAATGTTCTGTGAAACTTTTATTTTTGAGAAGTACATGTAGTGGCTATTTATAATGATAACAGTCATGCTGGTCCATCAATGGCAGGCATATTTGTCATACTTCCTGACCTTAAGGACAATTGTCAAGTTGATTCCAGTTTGGTTCAGTAGTTTCAAAGTAGAAAACTTTTGCAAAAGCTTCTTACAAAAGTTAATTTATCAACATAAACTCCTTTACCTGGCAACATTGGATAATCAGCTGGTTCATTGGATTTATTTCTGACAGAAAACCATACAAAAAAATTATTAATTTCTAAGTTATTTTTACTTTTTTTACTATACATATTTTATACATTGGCAATCATACCACATCTTCTTTTTTATATATATATAGGTAGATATTCTCTAAGAAGCAGTACTAGAGGAACATGCCAATAAAAATGTTATCATTTAAGCAGAATAACAAAATCTTGATAAAAATTTCAAATGGTTTTGTTTATAGTACACTCATGTTTCTGATCAGAAATCAACTAACTAACCAAAAACCTTCCCTTGATGCAACACCATTTCTAACTATATACATATATAAGGTCAATAAATATCAATTTGTTCATTCAGTTGTTTTTATTGCTAACCCCAGATATAATGACCCTGTCATTATGACAATGGTCAATACACTTACAGTCAATATTTACCTTTCTGAACAAAAATACTAGTGAAAACACTTGAGTTTGACGAGGACCAAGGTCAAAGAAGGCTTCAGAAGGACTGATTAAACTGATATATACTTGTGTGTAATAAAGTATGCTTATTTTGATATGGGTCCTCATTTATAATTCTCATCAAGGGTTCAAAATGTCCATGGTCTCTTGTTGGTGAAGACCTTTAAATAATTTTAATGTCACCTCTGACAGACCTTTGAAAATTCTTTTCTTTGCAAGTTTGATATTTGAAAAAAAATGTATTAAAAATTTGCATATCTTTACTGGTTTGAAATTAGAAAAAGCTGGAAGAACATTACTTAATGAATACATTTTTACTTAAATCCACAAAAGAAATTACAGTTTTACTAAAAAGTATTAATTCAGCTCATTTATCAACTATTTCAAACTTATTGTTAAAGACCAAAACTTGGATGGTAACAGAAAATTTTCCTAACCCTAAATTCCTATAATTAAACAAAAATCCAATCTTGACATGTTTGTAAAAAGAGTAAAAACTGTCACAAATAATTTTAACTACTAATTCTTGAAAATTACACTGTAATATCTTAATAAATATAATTTGAGTATCTTGAACTTTTAACATTAAAATAAATTTGAATTTATCTAAGGTAGATAATTGTTATAAAAAAATTGCCAGTGAAAAGTGACATATCTTACATAATTGTACTGAGAGTTAACTTTATAAGCTCTGCATTTTTGTGGGCCTTTTACATTTCTGGGCTCAATACCTTCTGGGATAGCTTCCATTAACCTTATTTTGTAGTAATATGGCCTCAAAACTGTACGACTCCAATAGGTAGTCAGTGTCAATAACTACCTATAAGTAGTATACTGGTAGATATTATATCTGCCATTTTTGGTCTAGCTTTTGCTCAATTTTAGAAATCCAACTTAGGAATGATGACCAAAAAATGAGATAATTTATCAACATGTTTGCTAAATCTAAGAAATGGCTTGCATTGTCAAAAAAAAATCAGCAGGATTTGTAAAGTTTAATATCTCTGAAAAATGCTATTTGGACTTTAAAACGACATGAAATTTTGTTTTTTCTGATTGTCAATTTCTGGAATACGTCCTATATATTTTGACAATGGTAGTATTTTCATTCCTGAATGTATCTCCATTCCCATTACTTGTTTTGAAATCCTAATCTTGTAGTTTCAGAAGAGACTTCATAAATAGCCCAATGAAATTAAAAGATATAGGGTGTAGCATCAATAAGACAAGATGAAGAAAATTTGTAAAGCATCATCTATGGAAAATGACTGCTACACTGGGTGAAAACAGTGAATTTCAGAAGGGTTAACTATGAAAGTTATTGGTTAGATTTCAGAAGGGTTAACTATGAAAGTTATTGGTTAGATGAAGGAGTTCACATGGACCAGATAAACTCAAATAATTTATGCTGTCAAGTTGAAAACAAAAATGTCATTTACCTACCAAGTCATATATTTGGTAACCTCACCTCAAATTTATTTACCATAATATATATATATATATATTGAAGTCAATTGTAAAAGCAATAATAAAGTTCAAATGTACTTTCATCATTGTATACAATGTAATCTCAATTTTTTCATTGTGTAAAATGTAATCAAAGTGTTTACAATTTACACATAAATTGGTAGGTGTACCATTAGATCTTAGCCTTCAAAGAACTTAATAATTAATGGACTATCACCAACAACCCTATCATAAATTAATGTGATCATCAATTCTAAATAATCAAATTCTTTATCAATTAAATTAAAATGAAGGTGGTCTAAACCAGATGATTTTTCATTAAATATCCGGTTATTACACTGAAAAACCTGATTATAATATCATGATACCAATAAAAACCCATCAGATCGTTTATTAAAATTGCCTTATTATAGCAGTAGCTACCTTTATTGGTTATCAAAGGACAGTATGGCTCTTGCAATTACCTTTCATTATATGAAGATTTCTGATGCTTTATTAATGGTATATAAAATGGAATCATTAATTCTTTATGACATTTGGGGTTATTCACCATTATAGGAGCGACAATTGCATCCTTGCAGGCATTTCTTTCAAATGGCGGTCTGCTAATGTAACAATTGATCATATCCAAAATTACAGAAGAAAATAACGGTACATATATTTATATGGTGAATATAGATTTTATAGAAAAATGCTGACAATATCAAATTGATTTTATTTTGAACAATTTGTTTATTGCATGAAATGAATCAAACATATTTGAAGAAGACAGATTATTTTCATTGATGATGTTAGTTACGAAACCTTAAGGCTTAAAGCAGTAAATTCCTGCTGAGTCTTCCAAATATCCTTTCTCATCATTGTAATATTCCAACATAAAGTAATTCCAATTTCAACTGTAACTTTTACTAATCATATTACTCTGTCAAAGCAGCACATAAAAGAAGCTTGGCAAATCCTTATCTTTATATGGAAGGTAGCAATATTATTATATTAATGTCTTTGCATTTATGAGTTCAATTGTAAAGAGCATATTAAACCTTAAAGTAATACTGATACTTCATCTTGGACTACAATATAAACAGATGAATGATATGCTTAAACTGATTTGGTTAGAAAAGAGAGGCTTTAATGCTTCTTTGTACAGCAGTGTGACTGAAAATAAGCTGGTATTGTGAACATAATTATGTCATACCAGCAGGTTGCTAATCCCTGTTTTATCAAATTATAAATAAAATCTTACAAGCTGAAAGGCTATTAAAGAATTAACTGACTTCTATCATTTATATAAAATCTAACTATGAAGAAATAAAAGAAAATTTTGGAAAACCATACAGACAAAGTAAGGGACTCTTTTCACCAAAAAACTTATGAAAAAAATTGATCCTAAGTCATATTGAAATTTTCATGACTTGTGAGTATTTTATAAGATTTTTTGTGAAATGTGTAGCAGGAACCTTGTTCAGTGTAGTCGATTATTAAATCTTAACATGGCTATTCAGTGTTAATGGTAAATATGTGATAGCACGTCTGTTAAATTTTTTCGCATCTCTTGATGTCGTTTGACATTTTCTGTCTCATGACATACTTGGTACATTTAAATTTAAATATATAAAAATAAAATTTTCCACTTTAGTGTTGTGAGTGAGTAGGCAAGTAGGATTGTTATTTTAAGATCCTGTCCTGCTGATTATGTTTGCCTTTTACAGTTTCTCTTTATCCACAATACTTTTTGGCCAGGTGAGCTAAAAAGGATGTACCAGATTTGTATGTCATTTAATTGCTGACTCATTGACCTATATCCCTCTATCAAGATTTTCATCTGTCCATAGCTTGAGTTCTGGAATCCCAAGGATTTTATAGCATTTCTTGCAAAATAGAGTGATGGATGATGGAAACAATTTTTATGGGTGTTGATTACAATGCAATTGAATGCACCTTAGCGAAGGGCACATGTGGAATTCTGAATTGAAATAAAATGGGAGGGTGCAGTTATGGGCACAGGGACATTCCTTCAACAGAATATCCTAAAAAAGAGAAATTCAACTTTCATATGTACAGGTATATCACATATACCTAGTACAATGCATTCAAATATCCTCATTTATATTTTCTCCACTTTTACTTGTAAAAAGAATCATGATCTCAGGTTTTGAGAGAGTGTATAGAGCAATGTCCAATATGTAATGGGAGTTTAATCAAAGTTTCAATTTCCTATTTTCCTATGATGTTTACCATGTTTAAACTATATCCCATTAAATTCGGTAAATTCAGACTTGTATCTATCTTTTATTGACCCACTCCTTCCAAAACACCTGATGCCCCAATTTTGTACATAAATTCCACCACTATTTAAAAATATAATAAACAAAATGAGTATTGACATTTAATGCAGTCTTACTCTTACCTAACTTTGCTGTAATGGGGTCTAACTTTCAAGAGCCGCAATAAAAGCATTATTAGTTAATCATATGGTTGTGTCATTGCATATAAAGAAGTTTCTTTTCCAATGATCATCACCTTTCCAGATGCAATCACAGACAGAAATAATTGAAGAATTATTACTATAACACATTGGCTGTTCCTTGTATCAATAATTAACTTCAATATTTTGATCAGGTATTCTGTATATCTCATCAAATAAATAAGGATAATTCAATACCTGATCTGACAAAAGGGATAGGCTTCTACTGTACTCAGAGACACAGGTTTTACTGTAGAACGTGAGACAACTGTTTTCTGCATATTCTAAGAAAATAATTCTTTTTTAATTTTCTGTCAGACAACAATTACTTTGACACTTTTTAAAGATAAAAAATTTATGATATTTGGGCTTTTTTTCTAAAGAAACATGCTTACATGGGCAAGTCTTAAAGCATAACAATAGAATTTAACTGAAGGACCTAATTGATGATAAGCTGATATTTTTGCAGCATCCCAAACAAGAATTTACAATACTAAAAATATTGCACGTTTCCAGACAAATGTCTAAAGGCATTAGAAATCTTCTTTTAAATAGCAAATTGAGGCAATTAAACTGAATATATACAACTCATTTGTCTAGCTTTAGAGAAAAAAAAAACCTAAATACTGATTGAACTGTAAGATCCTAATAACCAGTAGTGTTTGGACATAAAGGTCTTTGTCAAGAGTTGTTGAAAAGAGAATTGTTCAGATGACAGAAGGACACAGCAGTGAGCTAGCGTTAAACTTCAATTGTGAAGTAGACTGTTCAGCTAGACAGTCAAATATTTCTCATTACACACTCTCTCTTGGTGATAAACAGTCTAAATTGCTATGCAATATGGGTTTGCTCATTGTTGAAGGCCTTACAGTGACATACAGTTACTTTTAAACCTTCTATGTCATTTGGTCTCTGATGGAGAGTTGTTTCATTGGCAATCATATGTCAAAAGGCTATTTTGGACTTAATTCTTATTTTATCATTTTATTTAGAAATTGGATTTTTTAGGAATATATGGTTTCACAAATTTAGATATTTACATGTCAAAACAAATTATGTGTTATTATCTTAATTAGTGACATTTGATGTTAAAATATTTGTGAAAGATTTATTTATTTGTGAAGTTACTGAAATTAATATGAAAGACGTTAAATCCTTAATTCGCAAAATATTGTAAAGGAAAATTGAAAGAATGAGATTATATGAGTATTATAAATTATAATTATCTTTTATATCAATTAATGTGAAAGCTGTCACTTATGGCTAAAGGTTATGAAATGTCATTTTAATTGAGTACTGTCTATTCTCAATATTCAGTATAAATATTTGTTGTAAATCTTGTGAAGTCAGTAAGAACATCCAGTAGATACAATACTTTGTATTTTATATAAGTACTTTGACTTGGAATTAAATGATGAAACTTGATTGAATGTGTTGGATCTCCGTGAACTGCAACAAATAGTTCCTGTCATTGGTGACTAAAGACTTCAATGTTTTTCTAATGATTTTACAAATAAAATCATGACCCCGTAACCCTTGGTTACACATACCACGTCTTCTTATTTTTATATTACCATGTTAAATTAAAAACCTTTAAGGGTTTAAAATTAACTTTAACCTATAAACAATGAGTGTATTATGACTAGGCCTTCAACAATGAGCAAAACCCATACACCAAGACCTGACATGAAAAATTGTGAAACAACATATAACATCTTAGTATATATATATAAAGTGTTTAAAGAACTTAAGCATTGTGAGAACTTGTGAAATAATTGTCAAACACACACATACAAACAACACATCTTAAAGATGTATCAAATACATACATACAAATAACACATCTTTTAAAAGATGTATCAAACACACGTACAAACAACACATCTTAAAGATGTATCATTATATCTTCTTATCCATATCACTGATAGCTGTGTTTTGTAACTTTTATCCTCAGAGAACTAAAATGTAAATATGTGGATTATTGTGAAAAACGCACACACACATTCAAAAATTGTGACTACATTTTTTCAAATGATCTTTTTGTGAATTAATTATTGTGACACACACCTAAAGGAACGTGAGAATTCCTATCTCACACATACCAACTTATACTGAACATCATTATATTCCTACAAAACAAAATTGAGAAATTCAGTTTTTCCAGTTCATTTATCAACAGAGCACTATTTTTTTCCTCCTTTACTTACGATCATGTAATAATTTATTTCAAAATTTGAAGTTAATTTGGCACACATTTTGGTACAGGTTTGATTTATTTGAAAATAATGATCTATGATGTAAAAAGTGAATACTAAAATTAAAAAGATTTATGTGATTATTCTTAAATGATGAATGATTTACATTTCAAATGAACGATACCATCATAAGTTTCTGTATATATCAAATAGAAAAAAGATTTGAAATTATCAGGTGCAAACCTACAACATTTAGTAGGCATACTGACTCTCTCAGCAAGACACTGTTAGATATAGCTATGTTATCCAGCATCAGTAAGATTTACTGACATTTTTCAATATCTTTAGACAACCTTTAATTTTCTATGAACATAATGACTTGATATCAACTCTTATCACCATCAAATCAACTAGTCACCAAAATAAGAGGGAAAATAATGAACGAAGAAAACAACAGTATGGCAACAGTATTCAACTTGGTACTAGGATCTTAATCTAGGTTTCCAGGGCCTTATGTTCGACTAGAAATTACTTTCTAATTCTCTCTTCCCTTCCTCAATCTTTTTTTCATTCCCTCTCCTTGTCAATTATATTTTAAGTGCTTTTTATGTACACCTAGACCAATTTATATCAATTTGGACACAATACAAAAATCTAACAGCACCTACAGTAACAGCATTCATTTAGAAACTATTGCAGAACTTTTGATTGTTGATTTTAAACCACACAATAGCCAAGCCATTTAAATAGTCTTCATTAAATTCTGTTGAATTTCCCATACATGAGGTAGGGAATTCTAGAAACATGTGTCATGTGCACACAAAATCATATTTTTTGTTTCAACAGATGGAAGACAATCAGTCCTCCAAAGGTACCATCTGCTCTGAGTTGCTAGTGCTTTGGTATTGACGTGATTTTTTTGGTATTGGTGTGATTTAAATGATACATTTTTTCTGTAAACTTCTAGTTCTTATTATTATGTTCTTATCCTAAAACTGTAGTTGTAACTCCCTCAGGCAATGTTCAACTTTGACTACTTTAGGGTTGTTTTATTTTTGCACATTTTGGTTATTCATAATGCTTCCACACAATTTACACTTCATTTTTTTCCGAGCAAAATCTGATAAAGGTCATTCTGTAAACATATATGTTGTGTGTGCACCTAAATTATAGCTTGCTTTTTATATGTTTAGAGTCTGGATACACTGTCACTTTTTGAAGATGTTATGATAGCTATAAGGCTCTATAGTTTTATTCTATTATAAAATGAAATTTTGTTGTTGGATAACTGTCTCATTGAAATATAATCCACATCTCCCTTTTATGAAACCAAAATTCAAAAACAGAAAACTATAGTATGGTTAAAAGCACTGTAAATAACAAGGAATTATGTTTTGGAAACATTCCAATTAATGCCTCATAAAATAAGTGAAGGTTCATCTTTTTATGTGCATCATTGCTAATATAAATGATTATTTTGGAAAAAATGTACAAAACATTATCTGTATTCATTTTCACATCCAGTCTTCAGTTTTTTCATGGAAATTTACCATGTACTTGTTGAAACGTGCTACAAAAACTCTCAAAATGTAAAGAACAATTAATTTAAGTTGCACGTAATTCCATAAATTCCCGTTTGAATGGTTTTACACTAGTAATTTTTGGGGCCCTTTATAGCTTACTGTTCGGTGTGAGCCTAGGCTCCGTGTTGAAGACCGTACTTTGACCTATAATGGTTTACATTTATAAATTTTGACTTGGATGGAGAGTTGTCTCATTGGCACTCATACCACATCTTCTTATATCTATTTACATGATAAGCTTACACTTATCCCATTCCATGAAGCATTGATATTAGTTGTATATAGCAGTATGTACATGTACACTTTTAGCTTTATACATTTTGCAACTGGATCACAATATCCATGACAATTTAGAAATACTATAGGGTTATTGCATGAATATAAGGTGTATTGTCCCTAGTAGCTTTAATATTGCATGAGCTTGTGTTGTAAAGCAAAGCTTAAACAACTGTTTAAAACATATTTTGCTCATTCATGATGTCGATAATTTGAAGCTATATTGGCATATCTGCAATATCACTGAAAATTGCATGCTTACTTTTACGTTCTGTGGGAAATATAACTTGACACACAATGTCTTACCTGATTTCTTCGGTTTTCTAGTAGAGATTTCTCATATAGCTGTGCATTCTTCAGTCCAATGCCACAAAATGCAAGATATGATCCAAACACCTGAAAAATAATGTGAATTCATATAATATAATTCATATAAAAATTTCTGTAACACATGAAAAACATTTCTAAAAAGCTGTATTGTACAGGTGATTCAAAGAACTGTTCAATTACAGAGTGTGCTTATTGCAAACATCATTTTTTTCAAATGTTTATATATGTACTCAACTAATTACAAGGATACTGGAGCTGCAAAACAAATTTCAATGGAATGTAACTGCTCTTATAACAACTGTATATCATAAACAGAGAGAGCAATCGCTGAAGTTTATATTGATGATTGCTTGCAATGGTCTCTCTGCTTTCAATCATATTCTTAACCTCAATTAAAGAACATAATCTTAGTATCAAATAAAATGTTTTTCATTTAAAGAATGGAGTGGATGTCCCTGTCCCCATTTTTGTCTGTTTGGAAATTAAGTACCACGGGCTCTTTCACAAATATTGAAATGTTCATGAGTATTTTTTCGTAAGATTTTTGTGAAATAAGTCGCAGGCCTTGCAGTCATAAAAATTCTGAGTACTATAATCGTACTCAGACTCAGAAATCAACCAATCAAATTACTAGATTTTTTGTATCGAGCACACATTTTGTACTTGAGTACTGAGTAAAGTTTATGACAAAGAGCCCAGGTATTGATGTCAGATCTTCAGTCATTTCAATAGGTTATATTCACACCTTGTTGATTAAAGAAGACAATTTAAAGATTACATAGGGTTGGGTGCTTTTCCTCCCTTTTTTTTAAAGCTACTTGGTGCTCTACATTTTTATAAAGTTTTGTTGTTGAGTTAGCTTCCTATTATAAACTCATCATAGATACCAGGCTTACAATTTTGTATGCTAGACACGTGTTTCGTCCTCAAAAGACTCATCAGTGACGATCAAATCAAAAAAGTTAAAAAGCCCAAATAAAGTATGAAGTTGAAGAGCATCAAAACCAAAAATTCAGAGCGGTTTGCCAAATACAGCTATTTATCAAATGCTTATCCACATTTTTGTTCATTCTATCTGTTATTCAAATTATTTCATTCATAACATCATAAGGAAGTTTAGGAGATTGTAAATGGAAAAAAAAAACATTTGCATACAGGTAAAATAAATTTACATTAAACAAACACACTAGATATGAAACCAATGCATGAATAGGAAGAGCAATTGAGAACATGTAACTGTCACTATTTAGTGACAATGACATCAAAAATATTTAATCTTCAGTTATGACAACTTTACAAATATATTATGACAGATAGGAAATATAACTTAGATTTAATCATTTTAGAAAGATTGTTTGAATTATATTTTCATGTACTTTTCTATACAATCAGAACTTCAGGTGTCAGTTGGTCAAATCCAACATTCATTCATGTACCCAACTACATTCATCTTTTCTTCTGTCTCATATAAGATAAAGTACATCTTTTTTGCTTCAATCTAACTTATTCCTCCCTTTGAATATGTTAATATTCCTGACTTTTCTTTGCACATCTGAATCCCCAAAGTTAAAAGTTGAGAAATAGACAACGGTAAACCTATGATAATTTATTACAGGGGTACAAGCTGTGTTATCAAAAGAGTATCAATTCATAAATGTGCTTCCCTATTCATGAAAACACAGTGATTTATTGAAGCAAAGTCTAATGTTAAATATAAAAATAAGGAAAAATTAGTTTTATATATTCATTTTTTAAATACTTTAACTATTTTTGAGGGAACATTTGTCTTTTTCTTATCAAAAGCATATAATTCTTTTTTTTTCTTCTTCTTCCGGGAGTTCAATATTTTCTGAAGTAAAAAAATATACCTCAATAACATGCAGCTATTCAAAGTTTACCAGGTCAAAGGTTCTAGAGTGTAATAAAACATTTAAGATTTATTTGATTATTGGTCTACTAGATCAAAAGGCAAAAAAGCACTTCAATATCATCCTAATGCTAACTCAAATGGATGAAACTTATCCAAAGTTATAAATTTGATTATTTATGTACAACAAATATATAATTAGATTGAAATGTCAGGATTTCAGTTTACCAAGTCAGTTTTATAAGTAGGTAATATATTTCTCAAAACCTAAACCCTCAAACCATTAATAGCGCATTTTAATATGGTTTGTCCCATATATACATGTTTGTATCTATCTATTCATAGTGCATTTAACACGGTTTTGTCCAATATATATCTATTCTATTAAAGTCCAAACTTGAATTCCATCAGTTTCTTCTCTCCTTTAAACTTTCAGCGATGTGAGCTCAATAAAGCAAATATAGAAACTAGATGTGTCAGAATGACACAAATGGCCCCATTCGCAAAAAAGCTTTGAGCCATTTATAAGATTGAAAATTTGAGAATGAAAGTCTGTATAACTGTTATTTAAGTCCAAAGTCTGTAATTTCAGTAAAAATCAATGGAGTGGAACCAAATATACACTCAATCTGTAACTCATCATACTTGACTCACATATTAAAAATCAACTCAATATGTGAAGGGTTTAGAAAAAAAGTTTGTATAACTGTTTTTTTCAAGAAAATTTTAAGTCCTAAGGCCTGTAATTTTGGCAAAAATCAGTGGAGCAGAACCAAACGTTAACTCGATCTGTAACTCATCATAGTAGACTCACATACTAAAAATCAGCTCAATTTGTGATGGCGTTTAGAAAAAAAATATGAATAACTGTTTGTTACGGAATGACGAATAAGGGTAAAACTATATGGCCCCAACTTTGTTGCGGGGCCATAAAAATTTTAACCTTATCATCGACATTGTTTGCTGTGTACTACTTGTAAAGTGTTACAGTTAGTGTCCACGTTGAATGCCAATACTCTTCCAACAGCAAGTTGTGCAGCAATGTACAAAATACTGAGAGTTTTATGCAGCTGTTGAGCAGCTCTGAATTTTGGTCCTACTATATTCTGAATTTAAACTTTGAGGTAATATAAAAGAGCAGGATTATTTAATTTATTTCCAAAGAATTCATATTTAATTTTACTGATTACCTTAAATAAAAACCTTTATATTTTTACATTAGGTGAACAGAAAGTTAATACTTAATGTAAAACTAATGGGTTTTTTTACGCAAGTTCTTAAATTAAACATAAATACATAAAAGTCTATTCATGCTTTATTTGCTTTTATTTAACCTCAAATATACAACATATGAAAGGTTAATAGAACATATTAGCATAGACCCACTTAACTAACAATAGTACTATTCTGATGTACGAGTAACAAAATTACAAAATGAAAATTGCCATCTTCAAGTTGAAACAGTAGAAAAACTATTGTAGGCAGGGCATAAAAAAGCTATGTAGACTTGATAATGTAAAGAAATAACAAATATGAAAATCTGGATTCATAACAATGTTCATGGTAGAATTAGACATATACAAAAGAGTCACCAAATGCATTCATCTATCAAAAATTTAAATATAAACATGTAACACAATATGTAGAAACTATATTTCCAGAACAACAAGCATTCAAGTAAAATAAAATAAAAACACAACAAATTCAAAACAGAAATGCTGTTTTCACAATTAACTGGCTCCGACAATGATTATCTCCAAGAAACCTTATCACAATTAATCCCCACAGCCGTTTTCCCAACATGTCAGTTTATGAAACAAATCCATGACATTTTCTGAGATTTCCTTCATTGCATGCCATCAAGGAAAACACATCAATGACTTGATGACAATATCTAGGAAGCTCAAGGGTACAATAATCATGATTATGCATTTAAAACTTTTCAACTGACAGACTAACTAACTAAGAATAACTTCTTTTTAACATGCTTTCTTAGAATCAAATCCATTTTATTATAAAGTGCTAATTGAGCATTTTTTAAATTGAAATACTTGGGAATTCATACAGTAGAACCGATAACATTAATCTAAATATTTTTTTATTTTGTTGGAACAAGTTATTTTTTGAATATTTTCATAGAATGAGAATTATAGCTTGTGTTTGAATAATTTGAGGTTTTTAAAGTGTAGTGTCACAACTGCCTGCAGAAATTTTATGAGTAAAAGCAGTACAAAAATGAAGTTGAAGGTCATGGTTTAATACAAATCAGAAATATATTGCCTGCACCATCCGTCCATATTTTACAGAACAAATCCAAGACGTCACAACAAATCAAAACTCCAATTCAATTACTCCCCTGTATAAATCTTATATTGTGTTTACCTTGATGTGTTTAAAAAACAAAAGTTGCAGTCTAAATATCTGGGAAATAGCAAAGTAAGAAACAACCAGGAAAAGAAAATATAAATCAGTCAAGTCGATAGGAGGAAATGTTGAATCTAATTATATTGTTTGTGTTCATGACTGATTGTGTATTTACTGGCCATACATTGAAAGTTTTATTTAGGAAACAGATAGGTTTTCATTAATTTAGACTTGAAGCAGATGCTTCAGTGATGGATTTTGTAGTTTGGAAGCAATCATACTATTAATTAGTCTAGTCTGCTTTTCAGTACCCATTGTTTTATTACAAAACATATACCTTTAATCCCTGATGGTCAAACATTCCTCATGTTATATATACCATGGCAGATCCAGGGGGGAGGGGCTTAGAGGACCCTTTGATTGTCCAAAATTTTTTAAATCTTATGTTTTTCTTGAAAAAATTATTTTTTAGCATAAAATTGTCCACAAAATTTTTATCCTCACTCCAACAGGCCCTATATATTCAATTATAACCATTTACGCCCCCTTCCAAAATCCTGAATCTGTGCCTGATATACATGTAGTATATTTCTTCTTCCAATTAATTCTGTAAATTTTATATTTGGTGTTGGAAAAAAGTGTCTGTAATGAAAGAAAATTATAATTTGGTAAATCTCTAATGATCTTGTTAAGCTTGCCTGTCACTTAAAGTATATCTCTAAGACCCTCAACCAATCAAGTAAAAAGACCTTGAACCATTTCTGCACTTTTTGTTCTAAGCAGACAGAATTCAGTAAAAAAAAAGCTTTTCAATACACTGACTATCTGTAGATTTTGCCTACTATAGGATTTTCAGATATCTTTTTATCTAATCAATAATAAGATTTCAATATTAAGTAACAGTGGTGTCCATGTCAGAGCACAGCAAAATAAATAAAATTTAGTCAGGCGCATGAATAACAAATAGAAATTAACTTTGTTCTATTTCAACACACCAAACATGCATTGAATTTTAATAGGTTGCAATGTGCCAACTGAAGTTAAAATTACCTTTGTAATATTTAGTTAATACATCTCATAATTCTAAGGTGAATTAAGCCAAGGGCTGTACTAGAAGTAACATGAATGAAACCTTAATTCTTGAATAGTCTTTGTTTATCCTTGATTATTCTTCAAAGAATACTAAATGTACAATTCCAAAAAGTTTGGCAGTTTATAGGATTTTGAACTTTTTTTTTATTTAATTTTCTTGACCTTCATCTGAAACTCTAAGAAGGTCAGAAGGGCATATAATTCAGTTACTTTTAATAATTGAGTTGCATGGATTTCTCCTATATGGTAGAACAAAAACAATATATTACAACTGGTCAGGGGTATTCATTTGGCTGTGCAGTGTTTATAAATATGCATCCATGTTCAGACTGAATTGGACATTAAATGTTATATGTTGTTGCTTGGAGAGTTCCATTCTCTTGGCATGTCAATGAACCCTTTCAACATCTCAGAAGAAATTTGCCTTCTTGGCAAACAAACCTTTAAAATTTCTTTGTTTTAACCCTCTTTAGATATCATTGATTTCTCACTAAAACAATCCAAAATCTTAAACTTAATTTGTTTCACTAAAATAATGTGACACTGAACATTAATTGGAAAGATATTCAATTTTCTTTCAAATGATATGAAATAAAGATAAATCATCCTTGTCATAGATACAAGCCAGCAAGTTCTTAAACAAAGTTCTTTTATAATCAAATTAAATCCAGATTTTATAAGAAACCCTTTAAATTGCACTGGCGAGATTAAGTTTGTTCTATTGACATAGATTTGAAGTAAGTACAATAATATTTTAAGAACTGTGTCATAAATAAGAATGCTTCATTAGACTTAGATTATGAGCCTAGGCTCCGTGTTGAAGACCGTACTTTGACCTATAATGGTTTACTTTTATAAATTTTGACTCGGATGGAGAGTTGTCTCATTGGCACTCATACCACATCTTCTTATATCTATTCATTATTATGGTTAAGGATATATATATATATAATTCGTCTCAATGTTATCTTCAAATTTGTGTTAGCAAATTTCTGTTCTTCCCTCAGCAGGATTCGAACCCTTGTGTCTGTGACCTCGTGGCAACACCGCCTGCACCATGTCCAGCGCCCTAGACCACTCGACCATCTAGGCTACATAAAATATAGCTTTCGGTGGTCGATGTAATGCCTTTCCTCGTCAGCTTTATCTAGGGTTGTAACACATTACACGATGTATAGTGGCAAGTAGATGGTGTACCTATCAGATCAGCTATTTTGTCTGTCGTAAAGGATGATAATGTTAATTACCATGCCGCCACATCAAATTTTAATTTTATTATACATGTCTAAATATATATATAGCCAACTTTAGTATGACTGCATATAACTTTGCAGACCAAATTAAGTTAAATGCAAATTTTTGTTTTTGTTTGTGTAAACTAGAGGATCAAATCCTTAATCACAAATCTAGGATCTATTACTCCTTTTATATATGACACACTGTCCATCTTTATAAAGCCTACTTAGTCTTCTTAAGTTCTGTAGTAATTGGCACTTACTGGGTAATAGCAAGATTTTTTGCAAAATATTTTTTTTTAATCTGTCACTAGCAACAATCATGAAAAAACTGTATAAAAAATCAATAGGTTTGATAAGCATACCAGTAAACCTGTAATACCACTTTAAGTACTTTTTTCACTGATTTAGAAAATGTATACGTGTGGTCAGAATTTAAATTCAATCATTTTTTAGAAAATATTCAGTTCAAATCCATGTGATCAACCATTTTTGCAACTTGATCTTAAAGCTAGCATTTTTTAATCAGAAAAGAATATTTAAGTTAAGTCCTAACAATCATACATTTATATATACAATTTTCTAAGTAGATTATGCCAATGTATCACATGCATATCACATGCATGACTATTCTCCACTATTTTTTAATTCTTATTTTCACCTGTGACATTTTACAGCATTTAAATCTGTCAGAAAAAGGGAGAATTCAAAGACGCCTTCCAATACACTGCATCAGCATTAATTAGATAGTGCATTAATCTACAGGAAATGAAAATTTCCATGTTTGACGCTAATTTTGCGTGATGTATCCAAGAGTATCGTAGGCAACAGTGACATCACAAATATTATCCCAACAGGATATTATCATTAACAATGAACAATATACTTATGATTAGAGAGACCTTAACAAGAAAATGTTAGATTCATTATGAAAATTAAATTTACCATACCAGGCAGAAGTACCAATTGAGTAAAATGGTGATGTTATTATTGGTTTTATAATATAAAAAATACATCCTCAGGAATTGATTCTTTCTAATTTAGTTTGTAAGATTTGCGTTTTCAATTATAGAGGGAAATAAAAAAGAAATAGGAAGCAAATCTACGGTGCATTTAAGCGTCCTGTACTGAACAAGTATTATCTCAACAGACATTTAAAGTTCCTTATTCATATAAAAACATCAGTTTCTTTAAATTGTTAGGTATATTAATCTGATTTTGTATCAATTAACATTTGACCTTACTATCCTTTTAGAGCCAGAAAAAAAAACTGTATGTTATGTCATATACTCGGTTCTGGTAAGATTTCTTTCGAGGTCTTCTTCCCAGATGTGACCTTAAGTCAGCTATTGGTAATTTTCCACTGATAATACACAAGTATTTTTTTCAATGAAGGGGGAGTTGTGGCCTTCTATATTTAAGTATCTTAATCAACTAGTAAATGTTAGTATTCTTTACTGAAAAAAATGTCTATTATTTCATGCACATCTACATTTTGACTTAAAATTTTTAGTTAGGGGGTAAAAAATTGATAATTAATATCAAAATGAAGACATTTAAAACCCTAAATAATCACTTATGTCTAGACCCCCACAAAGTATAACCTCATATATTCTTCATTGACTATGATGAGGAAATTCTGTTTTATTACACTTTTTCAAGCTACTTTTTAAAGCCAATCCATACAAAGTTTATATTAAATGGTTTTGCTATTTTTGATAACATATTGTCTGGAAAAAATCAATCATCAAAAAATGTTTTCATTGATTTTTATTAAATGTGCTTATACAAAACACATTTTTTTCTGTTAACAATGATATACACATTGTTGCATATAGCTAAATCCTATAACAGTGAAATCATTACATCATTCTCTTTATTTGAATTGTTTGAAAGACCAAATAATTACAACTTAAGATTCAAAAGGGCAAACTATTGCTTACCTAGCAGTTATGCATTGCAGTGCTCTCACCATAAAAAGATTTAGATAAAATGATGTTTTGGGTGAACTATACTATCAGCTTTGTGTTAAGGTGAACTTTACTATCAGCGTTAAACCTTCTTTAGCATTTTTGTGTGCCTTTAAATTTAAGAAAAAGTAGATTATTATAGATTGACTATTTTTTCATGAATTTTGTAAATGTGTTTGTGACTTCTTAAATAAAAAAATTACCAAGTTTAGTAAACAATGAAGAGCTAAAACATCATTGAATTCAGATTTTTACTCTAACAATACAGGGAGAAGTGCAGATAAATGTTGTAGGCTTAATTTCAACTGCTTTTAAAATCTATAAGGGCCTGAAATGAAATGCAAAAGGACATTAAATATAAAATTTTCAATTATCAGGACCAATTCCTCCAGCATGATGTACATTTCTCAAACTGATACATTTATTATACTGACAGATTAGCAAGTTGATAAATATTCAGACAGGTAATAATGTTTCTTAGAATAACTATTTTGATATAATACATTAGGTTTTAAACATCAAATGATACCTTTTGTTTGTAAATCATCATTTCATAAAAGTAATGTGCTAAAATGAAAGTTGTAATTCCTTCAGGCAAAGACGATCTTCTGTTTGGTTACTTTTGGTGCACTTGAACTTTTGATATATTTTTAATTAGTTTCTTTTCTAAACGATGGCACTTAGCACAATAACTTTTCTTGTAAATGTAGGGTGAATACAAACACAACGATAACAAAATATTCGATTAAAATATCAATCTATCCATACTGCATAGTAAAACCAACGTCAAGTCAAAATACTGCTGTGAAATATTAATTTCTAAGTTAAATTAATCTTAAAGATTGAATTAATTTTTGGATGAATCTACTTTAATTCTCAATTTCAACTGATCTTACGTAATTTATTTATCATATACAAGGCAATTTTAAATGAAAAATTCAGAATACAATAAAAATAATAGGTAAATATATTGTCACTTTTCCCTATAATAATGGTGCCAAACATTTCTAAGCATATCAAAGTTTATGTTTGAACCACCAGGAAGCTGATAATTATGGCATATTTATCTAACAGGCCCACTGTTTCAGATGACATGTGTCTAGGTTACTATCTTTCTTTTAGTACTATGAAAAGAAAAGAGTTAAATTTAAGATTTGATTTAAATTAGCCAATGGTCCATCAAAACTATAGTAAAGGCTGTATGTACTTTGAAGTGTGCTTAGTTACACCACAGTGAAATCAGATGAATCAGAAAAAAAACCCAATCTTGAGTTAAACTTGGGTTCTACCTATTCATTGTGTGGTTGATGGTTCTACATACAGTCAAATAACTGTGGAGAACCTTATCTGAATCTTGCCAAGAAATAGTTTCCATATTTTCACTTGATGGAAACAACTTTATAAAATTTCTTTCTGTTCAAAATCGTACTGTAGGAGAATGTGCTCTCATAGAAAATTGCAGTCAATTTGTGAGTTTTTTTAATTGAGGATTAAAATCCAAAATTGTGGAACTAACTAATACAAAAAACATCCCATAAAAAGCACATCTCTAAATGATGGTCTTTTACATCATCAACAGCAATTGTGAGGGGATTGTGATATTTTATAATTTCCCAACATTTCAAACAATTGTCCCTGTCTGGATTTTTTGAGTCAAAGTTTCCTTTCTATGTTGTAGTTGAAGCAATGATAGTCATTACAGTCATAAACCATTAATGTTGAATGGGATGAAAAGAAGCAAGTTCTTACATTTTAGAAATCTTGATAATTCTGAGATCTTTCTTTCATATGAATTCTATCTCTTATTCCATCAGAAAGAACATACTTTTCAAACTTCTTTAATGCAGTCTTGTGCAGATTGCAGAATGTTATGAAATTCTTACTTATAAATATGGGAGAAAAGTGAAGTATGATGCTATAAATAATCTTTTAGTGCACATGTTAAGTCGCAATATCTTTGCAAACTGCGGGTGGATATCCAATAAACATTTGGAAATTTAAAACACAATTTTATCTATTATAAAAAAAAAATCATTCAAACTTCAAAGAAATCAAAAGATAAATAGTATTAATTGCTACCTTTTCATCATGTTCATCAAATGGTTCCTCCTGTATACTGATTTTATTGACAGCCTGAGCTACACCAATTACTTTCCCTGAACAATCTTTTATAGGCATACTCAGTATACTCCTGGTCTTGTAACCCATCTTCATGTCTATTTCATTATTAAATCTTGGGTCCTGTAAATAAAAAAAATGAACATTATATACTGTTTACATTAACAAAACATTAATTAAGCTTTTCTGCATGTTTGAGGCTACTATCACATTTCCATTCAGCAAACCATGAAATCTAGGTAAAATTCCTAATTCAACGCATATTTACTTTGACAGCAAAATATGGTTATGTGTCCTCTGACAGGAGACTATAGTAGTGAAGCATGTTAACTTTGACTGCAAACTATTGTTATGTGTCCTCTGACAGCAGACTATAGTAATGATGCATGTTTACTTCAACAGCAAACTATGGTAAGAACATATGTGTCCTAGTAAGGCAGATACAAGTGTGTCCTCTGTAAGAAAATATATCAAGTAAACAAAAATAAGCAAAGTTAATATAATTCCAACCTACCTATCCTATTTGTCTTAAGGAGAAAACCCTAACACACCTGTTTTTTGTTTGGCCTTACATACAACATTATGAAACAAGACTTTTATTACTTTTGTACAAAAAATGTTGTGTAAGAAGGTGGAAACATTTAAAAACATTACAGCCAAAAGATTATTCAATCGATGTTTAGAAAGTGTTACAGTTTTAATTTAGGAAGTTTACAACTTTTATTTCTTATGACAATTCAGAACACATTTTACAGACACCTGTCTTATAATTGTTGAAGACAGTTTTTTGCCCTCTAGATATCCTTTAACTAAGTTGTTGTTTGGTTGCTGTCTTATTGACATATACCCGCAAAAATTCCATATATGCATAAATAAGTTTATTTCAAGATGCACTTTTATTAAAATTATCATGCAGCTCATCATAATTTTAATCAAGCAAAACTTATATTTTCTTTCCAGTAGCAACCATCCTTAAAAAGTTTTGGAATATTGATATTTCGAAAATGAGCCTCCTCATGGGGTTTTTGATTGTGTATGGCCGTTTTTATAGTGATTATTTGATTACAAGACCAAATATTTCATGATCATTTTGTTATTTGATAATCTAGGACTGTATTTTTGATTATTTTGTTTAAGAAAATAGTTAATGATTATGTAATTATATTGGCAAAAAATTTGTGATTATGTTATTACTTGGACACCCCCATGAGGGGCCTCGAAAATTGAGAAATAGAACATTACCATATAAAACACTGCCCTGAAAGCAGATGAACAGAAAATTTGGTTGTGTTGTTGTTTATATTGTATTTGAATAAATGATTTTGTATAAACTTGGTAGCTTCATGTATATAAATAAATAACAATATTCTTTCAATATACATTGCACCTTGTGTTTAGTTCATTTATTATTACCTATTCTAGGATACAATGTTTAACATTAAGTATGTGTCTGATTATCTAACCAAGGGGTCCTGTCTTATGTGATCATAAAATTCCATCTGTGACAAGAATTTTATATTCTTATTCAATACAAAGAATGAACTTAAAAATAAATTAACCAGTCTAATGTGACCTTATTTTAGACTTTCCTTTTGAATGTACTTGAGACAGGTTTGAATGAACCTTAGATATGCAGTGCTTATTAATATGTTAATTGTATGGCACTGACAGTCTACAAATCCATCCCTAGAACATAGGTCATACTTTATTATGTATCCTCCAGTAAAAATATCAAAGTTTTTGTCAATCTGATCAATTCTAGACATTTTAACTACCAATCTAGTATATTCCATTTAACTTTTCATAATAACATTACATGTATGTTTCATTAGAATCTGTAATTTTGATTGGCTGACAACAATGGCAAGGCACTCCAATATCATATTTTATTTCCGTATAAAATAAAACAGCTATGACTCGATGTGCTATTCGTGACAATGTTAAAACAATGCATAGAAAAACAAAAGAAAACCTTGATATAACTCTTAATTTCATGATTGTATCATAAGAATGTAATTATAAGAATTGAATGCTTCTTTATATAATTTTATAGGGTTTTAATAGCATTGATCTTGCACACATATTTAGTATGAGGCGCTTCTTAGCTTCACAGAGGCAGATTTAGGGGGGTGCCCAGGCCTCCCCTTATGGAGCTACATTTATGGTTAATCCAGACTTTTTACCTATTCCACTCCAAACTTTGTCTATTTAGTATGAGGCGCTTCTGAGCTTCACAGAGGCAGATTTTGGGGGGTGCGCGGGCCCCCCCTAATGGAGCTATATTTATGGTTAATCCAGACTTTTTACCTAATCCACTCCAAACTTTGTCTAGTTTAGGGCCCCGGTCCCCCTTTTTCAAAAATCCTAGATCTGCATCTGCTTCATACAAAATGTGCTTTGGTCAACACTTTTACACCCCAATAAAGTTATAAAAAGAAGCATTCTTAAATAAACAAACAACTGAACCAAAGGTTTTACCAATTATGAATAATACCCGCAAAGACATAAATGAGGATTTACCTTCACAATCTCTCAACTAAAAAATAGATGAAGAACAATTTAATGCTTAGGTGTATCATCAAATCAAAAAGTGGGTACAAGTCATTCAGAATGTTAGTTTCCATAACAAATTTGCATTATAAATAATTGGTTGTTCTAAAGATTTGCAATTTTCTACATTCGAGGACACTGGTCAATGAAGCAGGATGCAAAATACGTGAGTATAAGAACCTGATTATTATCTCAGAACATAACTGATAATCACCCTCACTTAACTGTCCGCCTGCAGTAAAAGGAACATCTCCTAAGCTTAAATGAACACAATTTAATATACAAAGCTCCATCTTATACGCTTCCATAACAAGTCAATTACATTAAGTTACTTATAAGACAATGTTAATGGGAAAGCATGAGCTGAAAATATTGTTTTCTGTCTGGTATTATTCCTGTAATTTACAGAAGGTGCCAAAATGAATTTGTATAATGGATCAACGAGTTTCTCTTTAGATGGTAAGAGCTGTCTCATTTTGGATAGAAGTGGAAACTATCAAATACATATTCATAAATGAATATTGATGAAATATACATCTAAATAAGATACTAAATTAGAAGACTAGGTTTGAACATCTTATACTTAGATTACATTTTGTACTTTGTTTACCGATAAGAAAATAAACCAAACTAAAATTAAAGGAAAATACTGTCAAATTATAATGGAGGATATGAATGATGCTGGAATTTGTTGTCCAAAATTCTGAAATGAAAACCAAGAATCTATCTATTTCCTTTTTACTTTTGTTTCAATACATGGTTAAAATAGAGCCAAAAAATAATCTGAAAAGCAAATACCTATAAAATTCAGAACACCACAAATCATTAGAAAAGAAGTGAATTCTACTCAAAACTTTTAAAAAGTTAAACCAAATTAAAGTAATATAATTGTAAACTATATTCATGTTTTATTATTCAATTCCAGTTTAATGTATTGTTGTTGTCCATTTTTTTTTTTTTTTTTTTTTTTTTTTTTTGGGGTTAAGGGCTATTAAAGCTGGAATTCATAATAAAACTATGTGTAGGTCTCTTTTTAAAACTGCATATACAGTAACCGTTAAAGATCATTTAATATTGAACCATGGTCATCATGTCATCCCGATTTTGCACATCCGGCCATGAACATGTTGACAGAGGCGGATTTAGAGGGTTTTTCAGGGGGCCCTGGCCCCCCTTTTGGGGAAAAAATTTGGTTGATTATATAGGGAATCACTGAAGCATGACTGGAGCAGGCCCCCTCTTAGGCAGTCAGTGGGCCCCAACTTATGAAAATTTCTGGATCCGCCACTGGTTGAAACACATTTTATACATATATCGGGCCTATAATTCAAATCGAAAATATTCCTGCATTCGAAATATTAAAGCAAAAGTAGGGCAGTCAACCAAGACGAAGTTAGTCTTGTATCTTTCAATGCGTGCATGCAAAGATTTGGCAGGGTATTATGATGTAAGGGAGCTACCATTTTATTTTTAGGGGGGGGGTGCTAGGATGAAAAATTTTGTCCTTTTTTTTTTTAGTTGTAATCTCTGTCCTGCCTTTTTATTTTTTACTCTATTCGGTCCTGCCTTTTTTTTTACTAGTTTATCCTGAATTTTTTTTACACAAATTGTCATCCTGCCTTTTCTTTTACCAAGTTGCTCATCCTGAATTTTGTTGACTCAAAACTGTACTGCCTATTTTTTTCAAATTTCATCATAGCCCCCTAATAAAAAATCAAATGGTAGCTCCCTAAGGAGAGTTACGATCTCGACACGTTGGAGAATTGAGATAAACTGAAGAACTCTTGCAATCATGAACTCTTTGACGACCTGTGTTACACTATAGCAAGACAAAATTCTGCCCTTCATCCAGGTCGACCCACTATTCAAAACCTGCCTATTGAATTTGTTATTCATTTGTTCTCATCATGAACACGCATGGAATATTTGCCACTGAACGATTAAAATTTGTAATTTGCCTTTATGTTATACAATGTCGGAATACGAAAGGCGGGATTCCGTACTACTTGAAGCTTAGGAAGAAAGATAAGAAGTTAGCAATATCCTTTAACTAAATACGTTCCTCTATATAGATGATGTTCTCTCACTAAATAATACAAAATTTGGTGACTATGTTGAACGAATCTATCCCATCTAACTAGAGATAAAGGATACTACAGATACAGATAAGTCTGCCTCATATCTTGACTTACATCTAGAAATTGACAATGAGGGTCGGTTGAAAACAAAACTTTACGACAAAAGAGATGATTTCAGCTTCCCAATTGTGAACTTTCCATTTCTATGTAGCAACATTCCAGCAGCGCCTGCATACGGAGTATATATCTCCCATTTGATACGATATTCCCGGGCTTGTATTTCCTATCATGATTTCCTTGATAGAGGATTGCTGCTCACAAGGAAGCTATTAAACCAAGAGTTCCAAATGGTGAAGTTGAAATCATCCCTTCGTAAATTTTACGGACGCCATCACGAGATGGTTGACCGTTATGGAATAACCGTTTCACAGATGATATCGGATATGTTCCTTATGTCGTAACTACAATACCCTTCCCTTTTCACGAAAGTGACCTACCGAATAAGACTATTTATCGGATTTGTAATAACATAAGCAACACGACGGGTGCCACATGTGGAGCTGGATCTACTTACCCTTCCGGAGCACCTGAGATCACCCCCAGTTTTTGGTGGGGTTCGCGTTGCTTAGTCTTTAGTTTTCTATGTTGTGTCTTCTGTACTATTATTTGTCTGTTTGTCTTTTTATTTTTAGCCATGGCGTTGTCAGTTTGTTTTCAATCTATGAGTTTGACTGTCCCTCTGGTATCTTTCGTCACTCTTTTAGAAGGAATCGGAGAACCGGGACAGAATTTAAAAGTGATGATGTAAAAAGTAGGAGTATAGAGGTTGTTCTCATACATCCCTCTTGGTAGAAGTAAAAGGGAACGGGACAGTAAAGAAGCAGACAAGAATAATATGAATTGTAACATGTAATATTCAGTTCTTAATAGATTTTCAATATACTGAGTTAGAAACCTGAAAAGTTAAAACACGCCCGGGATACAGTCTCATCTGACACGCAAAGAAGTAGATATTTTATTCTCTGTAATAAAGATGTGTACAAGTTATTAAAATCCTTCGCTGAAATAAACCAAGCAAATAGCCTTTAGGTCTCGATTTTCTTGTCTTCAAACATCTGAGATCACATGAAATATATTAATTTCATGCTTTGAACATTTTTCTAATTGTGTTGATGTTTCCGTAGTAAGGAACACGTTGTGAAATCTTATACACCAACAATTCTTTACTGTTTTTAGTAAATAAAAAATATCGCTATTTAATGAAAACCAGGGAACTTCACAAATATTCATGAATTTTATAAAAGATCAAAGAGGCAACTTCATTAGAAATCTACAGATTTTGTAAAAATTCGATTTTCCTGTTTATTAACGGTAAAGAATGCTACATGAATCACTATACTGTCGTAGCTTCATTACGATTCTCCCTTTCATACGTTTATTTACGGATCGCTTCATTTTTCCTTAGTTTAAATTAATCTGGAAGAAATCATTCCGATTTTCCCCCTCTCATTATATCGTAATCAAGAAGCTCATCTATAGCAGCAATGTTTTCCTATGAACAAACAAAATATATATCAATACTTCTCATATACAGTACTATTTTTGATGCCTTAGCAAAGTAATAGCCGGGTTGCGTAGAATGTTCCTTAAACAAAAGAGAATGGTCTTAAATGAGGATGTGATACATTGAAAATTTGAAATGGGGGAAATAGGAGGAGTGGGTCTTTAACAAACTCCAAAATGAACGTTGCATGCACAACTACAATACATATGCAATCATTTTGAGCAGTTTCAGGATAATACCAAGTTCCCAAGTCAAGAAAAATGGTGGAAAATCCTCGATCAATTCCGTAATAGCACATTGTGAAGTTTCAATGATCCGGAGTGGGCTGAAAACTGTAGCAGGAGTTGATAATACAAAATTGGTGCTGCCTATTTTTTAAATTTTGCAGAAATATAACTAAGTTCCTAACTCTGGAACAAATAGAGGGATTCCTCTGACAGTTCGATAATACCATATGCACAACTTCAATATCTGTTTGCAATCCTTGTGTGAATTTTCGGGGATCTGGGTTAAAAAGTTAAAAGACTGTGGAGGAACTCGTCCAGAAATTACGAATCTGCGTTCTAATAATAACAAAAGACGAAAGTTTAACAACTGAAAAGACTCAATAATAAATACAATCCCTATACTGAAGAAACAGAGCTATGCACAATATCAAATCCGTTAAGTTTATTAATTTGCTCTCCTCTTCTAGACAACAGAGAACTGAAGACAGAAATGACATTTGAACAGGTGTCTCTATTGTATATAAAGCTTTAATTGCTATAATATAAGCGTCTTATAAATTTGTAATTTTTAACAAAGACTATGATCAATCTGCCATCAACAACAAATTCCCAAACTGACAAAAATGTTAAGATATTAAAAAATAAATGGAGAATGTGTCCATGGGACACAGATAGGCCCCCCTCTTGCATATATCGTTATAAAGAGACATGAAAGAGAGGCAAAGGACATCTAAACTCACAAGTCGAAAATAAACTGACAACGCCATGGCTAAAAAATTTATTTATAATAACTATGCCCTGTGTGCACTTTTTAAAATTTATTTCGAATCCATTACGTATAAATGACAAAAATATATATGTGATGGTCTAAATAATTGGCTTCTAATTAACTTTCGGTTTTTGTTGACGGAGTTTACCGAATCGTGACCTTGATAAACATGCAGTCAACACAGACGTATTTAGCAGGTGAAAAAAAGAAGTGCGATGATAAAGAGATGTTTAGCTGATTTTTTTATTATATTTTCTATGGGTGGCCAATTGGTTCCTAAACTTTCTCATAACGATTGTTAACTGATTTGGTGTATTTTGAATATTTCTTTCAGAATCGCTTAATACTATATATTCCTTCCACGTTTGTTTACATTTTTTTCATCACGGGTTTTCCTTCGCACTTGCGCTTTGCGACTACCAGATTCTAACGGAAGGTGTCATACGGAAAAGCTGTCGGTGAATTAGAGTACGGGAAGACAGTAATTCAGTAGTCTTACATTTCTAAAGATTTTTGATAAAATAACGGATTTTCTTTCAAAGTAGAGTCTTTGAGTATATGTATTTTGCAGTGAAGCTTAGCCTTTCAAGTTTATAAGACATCTGCATCTTTTTATTAAATATAAATGATCATATAACTTTACGATGCAACATTAAACACATTAAACACAACAAACACAACCTAGGGTGTTCTTTCAGTGTATAGGATTTTACGCATTAAACTTTGTTATATAAAGGAAAGAATAGAATACTTCGATTCCGTTTGATACTATGATGATATGCTAGACAACTGTATTAACATTTAAATTAAACACGAGTTGACCTTTTATTGACGAAACGAACACGGCTTCTGTTTATTTCATAAGTCACTCGGTATCTATATTCATCTAAAATCAATTATTTTACCACTTTAAATGTAACTTAACCAAAAAGTTAATCATGCTTTATGCCAGTCTAAAGCCATTGGATTAGTACCGTTTGTAAATGTTTAACAATGGAGCCAGTACAACAGGAATGTATCGCTCCAAATAATATTTACAAATTCTATTATAAGTAGATATAGGAAGATGTGGTGTGAGTGCCAATGAGACAACTCTCCATCCAAATAACAATTTATAAAAGTAAACCATTATAGGTCAATGTACGTGTACATTTAGGCTGTATCATGGCAAACAGTATTATGTCGTATTGAGAAGCATGCTACAGTGTCTCGATAAGTTTTCGTTGAAATCAACCTACTTAAGATGTTAGCATTTAACGCTAACATTAATGATACCAATTTTACTGCACAAGATGCATATTTCGACAACAAATTTCTCTTCAGTTATACTCAAGGCCAAAAATTTGAAAATCCAATACCTATTGAAAAATTGAAGAGCTGAAAAAAACTAAAAAGGATTTAAAAAAAGTATAGCCAAAGCTAGGCAAGGAATCAGAGCTTCGCATGAGGAAGATATTTATATATTCCTTGATTCAAAATAATTTCCAAAATTTTGTAACAGCAGATTTCAGTAACACAATATCCATATTATCATGCCAGTACCGAAGTCCTGGCTACTGGGCTGGTGATTCTCTCGGGAACAAACAGCCCATGCACCAGCAGAGGTATCAACCTAGTATTGTAGTACTAACATTTACGGTACCAATTTGACTGCACCAAATGCGCATTTCGTCAATAAATGTATCTTCAGTGATGCTCGAAGCCAAAATATTTGAAAATCCAAAACCTATTTCAAAAATTGAAGAGTCTCCACATGCTTTAATGAAAATAACACTTTATAAATTTAATGCGTTCGAAGTGAGGTTTTCTAAACCACCGGTCATCCTTTCAGTATGTTACTATTGGATTTGCTCCCGTGTATAATTCTTTTTTTTTAGTTTTGTTCGTTCTGCTTTCTTTTTACTTTACAGTACCTATAAAACTCATATCATTTCGTACATTTACTTTCCTGCACCCATATAAATTGTTATATCACTGTAATGTAAAGATGACAGAGCTTAAACGAAGCAACTTAAACTTGGTAGATAAAGCAAGACACTTCCTTTGATCACAGGACCAACTATATGTTACAGACAGTCGCCCTTTGAGATTTAACCTCATTATTTCAATTTCGTAAAAAAAAATAAGATAAGTAAGATTACACAAAATATTTAACCTATCAATAAAAACAGATGGTTCTTGACGAATGATTCATACAGGATGACCTGTTATAAGCGGTCTATACTGCTTGCTTGGCAATGAACTGAAGATAAAACGAATTAATCATCTTTTTAATTAATTATTATACGTTTATAATTGGTTATATCCTTTATTGATACCAGATATATTGGTACACATACTGCTGATCCTATTATTATATTAAATATTCGACTCACAAATCTCTGCACTCAAATACCTGCACCAGTTGTTACATTTCTAATTTTGTAAAATCGGAAATATACAGAAATTTACAGATTATGATATATAATACAATCACTCGTATATATAATTTTCAGGTAAAAAAAAATGCGATTGGTTTGTTCCACCACTGACGTACAGTTTGAGTATACTCATTATTCTCAACTGCAATGGAGACTCAGCGAGAAGGAATAACTATAATGTACAGCTAGCAGTCTTCTTTAAAAGCAGCAACCCTCTATAATAGAAATCCTGATATCAAACGCAAACCTTAGAATATGATATCAATTGGAGGATATAATCTCAACATAATTTCTTGATACTAAATTCCAAGACCTGAATTTTTTTGTCCCTGTCCGATTTTTTTAATGTTTACGCTGGATATTTTTCAACCTAATCAATAAAAATCAGAGATCTATATTTTAATTAGATTGGATATTTTTTTGTAGCGTAAACCTTTCTATTTCTGTAACATTGTGAGATCACGAATAAGAGTGTTTTCATCCGCACAGAGTCATGCGTAAGATGTCTACACTTCATGTTCCTTAATATAGTAAAATAAGTAACAAGGACATATATCAAAGATACAGACATGGTCTAGAACTGTCACTTTACAATGTACTTTCACCTGTATACTAATTAATTGCGAATTGCGTAGTGTTGTTTTACAGTGACGTAAAAACATAGTTATGTTACATGAGGATCTTACATTAATGTCAGTGGCGGATCCAGACCAGAGGGGGGGGGTTCCGAGGGTTGGACCCCCTTTTTTCTTGACGATCAATGCATTTGAATGGGACATATAGTTGGAACCCCCTCCTTTAGAATGTATAATTATACTGAACAGAAATTCATAGTGTATTTCGGTATATGTATTTTTTCCAAAGCTAAATTTAAATTGCTAAACGAACCAATGCAACCCATCTTGCCAATGATATATAAACATTAAGATAATGAGACATCAACCCATTGTAAAAAAATTAAGACATCTGTATATATAGAGGACAACCTAGTCTTCAATCATAGACACCAGTCCTGTCTACACAATATGACAAGACCTAACTTGTCCCAAGTCTACAAAAGTAATAAATATATATTGAATAGAAACAATTTAGCATTAATACTGTCATTTTTTGATATTACTTATTGGTTTTAGGGTCAATAGGTTTAAGGTCAAGGTCTCAACAGCTATTGATATTAAATGTGGGCACTATTTCGGTTTCTGGGTGGTATCTTATGAACAACATGTCTACCTTTCACAAAATTTGGTTTGGCAATGCCCCGTACGATGAAAAGACCAACGTTGATTTGGAGGTCATAAGTTCAAAGGTCAAGATCAATTCAACCTTTAATAGATTGAATTTTTAATTGAGACACACATTTAGTTTTCGGATGGTATCTTGTGAACTATATGATGTCAAAACTTAGCTCGATAGTGCCATGGGTTTAAAAAGGCTCCTATTAGTGTTTGAGTTAGCAGGTCAAAGATCAAGGTAACAGTACCCATGAATTAACTGAACTTTCAGGAGATTTTATTCCAGACAAAAACTTTTGAGTCATGTATAAATCAGATCTTTAAGAGTCGATGGTTACATTCTTTCAAAAGCAGTGTCTGAATATTTTCTTTACTACTGTTAATTTAATTAGTGAAGCATATCTGCAGGTTAAAGAAAAATATAACCTCAATACGTATCGCTGGTTACAAAGTATAACGGTATTTCCATTGACCTAGCATTAGTTGATTAAAATTAGCCCTCCGTGAGCTTTGCTAGTGTACGTCATAAGTTTAGCTGTTAGAGTGGTGGCTTATTATGGTAGGGGTTCCAGGATAAAGAAATGTATAGAAAACAAGGGAGTCAACGATTGAAAAGGATTAATATATCATAGAAATGGATAATTGTCAATGTAAAGTATAACACATAACCTCTATAGTCTTGTCGGCTTAAGATCACTATATAGGGTGTTTATTTGTGTTTATTTGTTATTTATTTATCAGATTACTTCACACTTTAATTGTGTAAATAATTGAAGCTAATTGCTTGTTCTTCGTGGACCCTTTCATTGGAAAAAAAGATTCTTAAATAGAAATATATTTTTCGGATTCCTCGACGATATTTTTCCTCAACGTCTTTACTCTCCACAAGTCGAAATTCTTTACCAGGGGCGGATTCAGGCGGGGCGTGGCGGGTGTGCCCCCCCCCCCCAAAAAAAATAAAATTGCAAAGCATGGGCTGTCCTCAGCTTAATAAAGAATATTATAATTTTACCTCAAAAAAATTTAATTTTAGTTTGCGCCTATAGATAAACCTATAGTCCTGGATCCGCCCCTGTTTACAGACCAACACAAACCCGTCAAAGTTCCCTTTATACATATCGTCCATTGAAATTAATTTAACAGTGCATTTGAAGTTCGTCTTTTTCTTTTTTTGCCATGTCGTTGTCAGTTTATTTTCAACTTATGAGTTTGAATGTCCCTCTGGTATCTTTCCCATCTTTTATACACGTACATTTAAAAAAGTGTTTAACACAACGTGTTTTTTACATTTATTAATTTTAATTACTATAAAAATGCAAATCATATATACTGATGAATATCCTAAATTCTTTCGTTAATTCAACAAACAAGAATATCTTTTCCATGCAGAGAGCTGTTTGAACAATATAAAATAAATATTTACAGAAATTATTAAGTTTCATATTTGCTCTATTTCACCTCAGTCGTTGTTAAAACAGCAACTTAAAATCCTAAAGAATTAAGAGCACATTATAGTTAGGCTCATTTCTTTTTTTAAAGAATGAATAATGTAACGTGATTCATTTTGTCTCTATACATGTGCCATATTTAAATTTCAAATATGTTACTCCGGAAAACATTTATGATGATTGTTCATGCATATACCAAATAACTTGATAACTTAATAAATCTGTGGTTTCTTAAATACTTTGATGTATATTTACCAATAATCATTTGGTCTTCACTTGTCCTTTAACTGGGCTACTTATAAAAGTTTGAAACTTGGACACATAGACACTGAACAGAAGCGCAGTGACAGGAATGTTACAGTACAGTTGTGTAGAAAAAGAAAATACCACTTCTTAATTCGAGATTTCAAAAAATGGTTTTCACAAAGTTCACAAATCTGCACTAAATTTTAATTTTGAACATATAGCCGGATCAGTATGTCGTCCAAAACACAAGATCATGCGAGTGTTTCTTATATCATACACATCATTGTTTAAGTTATTTGATAGGTATATAAGTATATAGTGCACCCTCAACTTAAACACAGATTTGTATTTCAATCTAGGAACGGACATTTTATTGTAGGATTTCACTGAGATTTACGGAACTAGCAACTTGCCACTTGTTGTCCAACTGGCCACTTGTTGTCCAACTTGCCACTTGTTGTCCAACTGGCATTTGAACATCATAATTTGATACCATATAAACATAACATAAAGTAACAGTCAAGAATCTCCCCAAAAAATATCAATTATCACTTTGAAAATGTGGCGATACTTTTAATTGGTTTGTTATGATGCCCCGGTATAATTTGGTATATCTAGACTCCGGTCTCTGTGTATTGCTATGGTAATATTGGTCTGAATTCTTTCGTTTATAACATTATGTATGCAAGCTATACGTGCTCAAACTCAAAGATTAAAATTTTACGCTTGCATAGATAAATTTATTTTGATAAATTTAAACAGGATATTACATCTAAAACTTGTTTAATTTAAATGTGTAAATAACATTTAAGTCGTCCGTGGATTATAAGCATTGAAAGAGGATTTGTCGACAGTAAGCTGTAATAAAGATATTCTATGTCTAAATTACACTACATTATATCTAAATCCTTTCACAATGGGCATATATTTATTTTCAGAAGATTTATGTTTGCATGAATTACTGATCTGAACTCTTGCTACTGAATTTTACTAAGAATAATATTGTTTGCAAGGTTCGTTCGTAAAAAATGCCCTATCTTGACTTAAAGCCAATGTTAAAATTTTACAGTCTCGTAATAAATTTACATGTATATAAAACAGGCTCCCGATAACTTGTATGCACAATTTTGAGAAACTATTAAACTTTGTTCTTTCAGTAAAAATATTGCTAATTTTCTCACCCTGCAAAATATAACAAATACGAGCGTACAATTGTAGATTTTATGAATGACAAACGAGTCATAAAATCACATAAAAGGTTTAAATTGTATACGTATATCCTTTATATACATGGTATCAATTAATAAAACAATGTCGCATAATGTCATAGGCCGGTCTCGTGACGCAATTGTCAGCGACCTGTGACATCCCCAGACCGATATATCCAAATTCATTCAATTTCAGTTCTTTAATGATTGTTCTGCTCTGATACATTTAAATCATATCATTGTACCGACTGTTGTAAATTAGTGTGAGAATATTTGATGGTTGTTTTAGAGTAAACACATTAAAATATATGTTGCATACCATTTATATATGTTATACGCTTAGAAGCGTGAATTATGCAACGCACTCTGCTTGCTTAGATATCATATCTGCACTGATAGACACTGAAAGGTGCTAGTGTCAAAAGGGGCTTCTGTAGTATCTTTTTGACCCGTTTTAAATTTGACATTAAGCACAATCAATAAACAAAGGTTCACTTCATATAAAGTTGTTTTTCTCAGTATGAAAATAAAACTAACCTTGTAAGCATCCGGAATATTTAGTGGCTCCCCCGTCTGAGCAACATATCCAATTATTCCTGTTCCAAGGGGAACTTTAATTGACTGTCCACGATTTTCGGACACTTCTTGTAATGTGGTGTCCGCACTTACGTCAAACAGTTTTGGTGCGAGATAACGTTCCTCGGACTCCCTTCCATGTACCAGGAACAAGGAACACCTATCTGCATTAAGCAGGCAACAGACGTTTTGTAGAATTTTATGACACAAACTTGTTACGTCTAAATCATTGCATATATCTATTACAAGTTCGTACATCAACTCTTTTTCATCTAATGCCTTCAACTCGCTTCTTGAACGTCTGTGACATTTTGAAGACAAACTCTGGCAACTGGTTGAAGGTCCTAAAAATGTCGGTGTGCCGTCAATGGTTGAGATAATTGGATCTAACGTGTCCCCACGATCAAACTCCTGGGCTGAGATCTTCCTGACTGGGGTATTAGTCCCAGAATTATTCCTTGAATTAGAACCACTAGAATTGTTATCTCCAGGTAACTGAAGTGATGGACTATGTGCAAGTGCATGTGATAAAAGCCATCCATCTACCATGCTCTTTTTTGCTTTTCTGGCAAAGTAGTCATGAACAAATTCTGGATGAGCATCCAACCATTTCTCCATGTTCCCATATTCCTCAGTAATTTCTAGAGAATGGCTAGATTTATCGTATTCCATATCACCGGACATTTTAGTCGGGGTATTTCTACCCCGCATGTACGACACGGCTGAAGTCCGTGGTGAACGTCTTGAATTAATAGAACTTCTGTACGAATCCAGCTTGAATGGATTCCTGGTCGGATTACGATCATCTAAGCCTCATAACAGTAATAAAATTCAAATGAATGCACGTAAAATATTTAGCGACTGACCTCGTATTGTTATTTCGAAAAAGCCTTGTAAAATATATTAAGTTAAAGCTCCCTACACGCATTAGTACTAAATCTCAACGGCAAAGGTAACTGCTATTTATTTCCACATAGTATATGTAATTGTATTGACCTATACGCACAATTGAATATTGACAGCGTTTCCACATGTTAATGTTTACTATAGTGAGAAGGTAAAATCCTATTCATAGCGTAGCCTGGATAAGACGGATGTATATTTGCTAGTGTTTACACTTCACTGCTACTGGTATACGATTTTTTGTTTACATATTATACACTCGAAGAAGACACTGAAAATCTTCTAGGTGTAAAGATCCAGTAAAAATATTAATAACATTGTAAACTCTCAGTTCTCATACCGTTCAATAGATTTTCTATTGGAGGATGCATCAAAAACGTCATTAGGGTCAGAGTTGACTTCGTGGGGGAGAAACTTGGCGTTATTTTAAGAAAAGGTAGACCATGAGATAAAATTATCATGGAATTTAGAATATATTGCATTTAATTCAAGTAGCCTACGTTCTTCTGTGGAGAGGGAACAGATAACAAACGTAATACTATTGACAAAGTTATTAAAGGAGCGATAAAATTTGACGGTTTTGACATAAAATGATTTACAATGTAACACATGCATAAATAATTCAAAGAAACAAGCAAACGACCACTTAGAACTATTAATTTGTCATGAAAATACTTTAAAATGTTCAGTTTTCTCAATTACCGCTCTGATACAATTTTCTGAGCAATCAGTCACTGAATAATTAATCATTGTTAGTAATTGCAAATCGATGGTTTATAAATGCTAGATTTCAATTAATTTTGTCGTCAGAGTTAAAAGGTGGACGTACTTATAGTAAATATTTATCATACAAAATCATTGATTTTATATATAATCTGTACAAATACGACAATATTAGATATTATACTAAACCAAGGCAGAGGAAATCGATGTAAATGGACGAGTTTATATGGAATATAAATATTGAAATATCAAATGTAAAGCTGATTTCAGCACAAAAATCGACACCATCATCAATATTTTATAAAGTTAACCCGCATTAAATATTGAACGACTGCATACTAAAATTCAACTGTAAAAAAGCTTCAATGATATGTCATGACGGTAGTTAAGAAAGACACCAATCAATAACAATTAAAGAACAGAGTACCGAGCTTTTTTTTCTTATTGTGACTATCTTTAAGCAGTTAACTAAGGTCCGTAACTCCCGTACGACAATCGAGTAAAAATCGTCAAAACCTATCCTGACCTCCATTTTGCCGTTAGAAATATGTTGAAATAAAAAAAAAAGGATCGGATCAACCATTCCCTCGTAATCGCATAGAATCGAAATAAATTGTAATTTCCTTATCAATCCAGGACCATAACTCCTGAACGGTAAAATATAAGTGAAAATTGTTAAAATCGAACTTGACCTCCATTAATTTTGTGATCACTACCAACATTATAAATATTGAAAGCATCAAACAGTTATCAAAGAACGGCAAACGATACCAAAGGGATATCCAAACTCAAAAGTCGAAAATGAACTGGAATGCCATGACAAGAAAAGACTAGAGGCTCCAAAGAACCTAGTTGTGTCGCTCACCTATGTCTATGTGCATCTTTAACAATGGACACGATCCAACATTGTAGACTATAATATATTTCATGACAAAATCTCTTTTTGGCTGATCTTGTATTATCGATATTTTTTCTGTTACAGTTTTACTCCCATCTCATATGGTTTTGTCCAAAACTCAACAAAGGGCAACAAAAAAAATCGTCATTTAAGTGCAATAACTCCTATAAAGAGTCTACTGATAATTTTGACACATCTTTACTTATTTGTAAATCTGGTTTTGTTGATCATTTTTACTCATTAAAGTGTCTATCTATATCTTTTATAGTTTTCAGGATAATATGCCAAAAAAAAAAAACGCAAAAAAATGGTAAAGTCATAATGAAAGGGCAATAACTGCAATAAGGAGTCGACTAACAATTCCGGCAATGTTGACTTAATGTAGACCATGTCTTGCTGATTATTTTTGCTATCAAAAGTTTGTCTCGATCTACTATAGTTTTCAACATAATAGGCAAAAATGAAAAACATCGGCAAAATTCCTTATTTTAGGACAACAACTCCTAAAAGAAGTCGTCAGACAGTTTTGATGTATATGAACAGTTTTTAAATCTCAACATTCTGAACATTTCTGCCCCTGCCAGACTATCTTTATTTATAGCGGTTTTCGAGATAATAGACAAAACATACAATTCCTCCTGTTTTATTTTAGCCATGTCGGCCATGTTGGTTGGCAGGCGACGTGGTCGAACACATTTTTAAACTATGTACCCCAACGATGATTGTGACCATGTGAGCTAAAAGAGTTATTGCACGGAAACAACAGAAGACGCCATCCGATTTTCCGCCGTAATATTAGCAGATCTTTAAGTAACAACATAAGGTGAATGTGTACTTGACAAGAAAACTATTTCATGTATAATACATAAGTTGTGCATCAATAATTACTGGCACTGGGTCAATACCACTGCTGCATGGTGTACTGTTGTTCCCCGACAGCTCAATAGTCAGTGCTTCGGTACTGACATTTTGTATAACCTATTTCATTTTAAATATTCTCCGTTGATAACAGCAGTTACTAAGAAAATAAGGTTCTACCTCTCACAGGCAAAGTTGATCTGAGATAAATCAAGCTTTTCTCTTTATGTCCCTTTGTTTCATATATTTCCTAAGCGTTCTTGTAGAAGGTAATAGATATAGGAAGATGTGGTATGAGTGCCAATGAGACAACTCTCCATCCAAGTAACAATTTATAAAAGTAAACCATTATAGGTCAAGGTACGGCTTTCAACACGGAGCATTGGCTCACACCGAACAGCAAGCTATAAAGGGCCCCAAAAATTACTAGTGTAAAACCATTCAAACGGGAAAACCAACGGTCTAATCTATATAAAAACGAGAAACGAGAAACGAGAAACACGGCCTTCAACACGGAGCATTGGCTCACACCGAACAGCAAGCTATAAAGGGCCCCAAAAATTACTGGTGTAAAACCATTCAAACGGGAAAACCAACGGTCTAATCTATATAAAAACGAGAAACGAGAAACACGTATTAACTACATAAACAGACGACAACTACTGTACATCAGATTCCTGACTTAGGACAGGTGCAAACATTTGCAGCGGGATTAAACGTTTTAATGGTACCAAACCTTCTCCTTATACAATAGTATAACATCACAACATAGAAAGACACACTATAAAATATCAATTGGAAGGCTTAACTCAATCAAAAAACGTAAATAAACACACAATGAACGAATAAATTTAATCCAGATAATTGCTTCGGACGCACGACATTTACAAAGTGTTATTTTCATTTACTAACTCTGCAATCTGATTCGTACATATATATATATAAGTATAACGAAATCAGAGAACTATATTTTAATTAGATTGCTAGTACTGAGTCGACACCACTGCATGCTGGTGTGCTGTTATAAACAGCTACGGTACTGACATGATTTATAACCTATTTGTTTTAAAACTGCTCGTAAATAATTTCAGAAATTATTAAGAAACTTTGGTTCCAACTCCCTCAGGCAAAGTTGATCTTGGATGAATTTGGCTATTCTCTTAAGGTCCCTTTTAGCCATATATATATGGCTTTGATAATGGAAGTTGTGCACAGTAAATCCATTTCTAGTAGCAAGGTAATAATCGTTATAAAAGAGAGGCGGAAGATAGCAAACGGATACAGTCAAACGCATAAAATAAACTGACAACGCCATGGCAAAAAAAAAAAAAAAAAACCGACTAAAAGACAAACAACATGCAGTGTTTAGAATAGGAGAGAGGCGAAATATACCAAAGTGATAATCAAACTCACAATTTTAAAACGAATGACCCATGCTATGGAGAAAAAAAAAACGAAAAACGACCAAAAGACAAACAACAGAATACAAACACAACACAGAACACTTAAGACCGAGCAACACAAACCCCATAAAAACGGGGTAATCTTAGGTGCTCCTGAAAGGTAAGCAGATCCTGTTCCACATATGGCACCAGTCTTGTTGCTCGTGTAAGTACAAATTGTATAAACGTGTATCTAGTGACTTGGAGACGAAGATGGGGAAAAAATGGATCCAAAATTATGAATATATAGGGGCTGCAACTTTTTTGTCATTTAGCAAAAAAAATCAATAGTGAATAATTAACATAAATAATCGCAGTGGATAAACATGTACATATTGTTCATTTTTTCCCTTATACATTTTGATCGTTATTCTTCGTTTTTGGTTGCGCTCGGATTTAAACAATGACTATGTGCTACGACCTAGTCGTGCGTAAATGAAAATTGAAAATAACACTATAAATTGCATTCAACCAAAGCGCTTTTCTAGCTTTACCTTCATCAGCAACGTTCAAAGCCAAAACTCTTAAAGTCAAGGATGTATAACTACCGAAACACTTGCATGGCTAAATAGCCGATAAAATGACCATACAGTTATAGTGGGTACATGCTTGTGTGGTTATGGTCCAGGGCGCACCAGTGTACACCAGCCTGCTGTATACATGGGTATAGCTTAGAGGCAACAGTAGATTTTCGTTATTCAATTCTCACAAATCCAAGAAGATAAAAATCAAGGTAAAGAACAAAACATGTAAAGATACCAACATTCGTGATCGTTGTCATTTTGGTTTTTGTACATAAAATAAATAAAGAAACGAAAATATGATGAGTTTGAATTGTCAGCGGGTCAAATGTATCAAACTCATCATTGAAAAGTCTATTCATTATTTTATGACCATATGTTGTCTTTTGCAATTTTTGTAACAAAAAGATAAATCTGTATATCATCTTATTAAATGAGTTCTACATTCTTCTATTGTGTTTAAGCAGTGTTCACAATGGATATGTGTTCCTAATTTGTATTGTAAATTTAGACTGTTATTAAGATTCGAACGATCTTTTGGTCCTTATTGAATTCGAAACCACTTTACTAGATACTGAAGTTTGTGTACGAATACAAAATACTTAATCATGATGAAAATGATGAAAAGCTTCAATATTTACCATACTTCTCCCACAACAAATATTTACTCTTTGGTCAACGGGCTTTCCCTATGCACTTGCCTTGCAGATGGGATGAGTCCTAAATACAAATGTACACTGAATTCTAAAACATGACATAAATTTAGTATTGAATTACTCCTTCCAAAAAGCCGAAAGTAAATCTTGTTACAGTCCAAAGTTCCACCCTAGCTTTGCACCTATATCTAAATGATTGTTGGTTCAAATTTTGCATGAAATATTTGCCACTGAAGACACTGAATTTTAAGCAAACAGCCGATTGATTAATTTAAAAATCGATCAACGAACTGTTCTCAAACTTTTTTTCATACAGAGTTTCCCCATGTTCCCTTCTTCAAACGAATTGTTTCCATTATAACATTTTACAAGGGTAGTCCTGTTTATATAGTTAACTTCCCTTTCAATTTCTTATTCGAAAAATTACATTTTTCTAAGGTTTAACCAGGAAACGTTGACGTTATATCATTAATACTATATATAAGTCAGTTGGTGCGGAGTGACACCGATTAGAATAAATATGCAGAATATGAAACTGATATTTAGAAATTACGGGCACGTTTCTGTCACAAAATAAACACTAACTGAAACTTCAATTTTTATTTCACAGATTGTCAATGAAAAGCTTCCGTAGAAACCCCTTTGTATATTAATGACAATCTTGGTGGATTAAAAGGCTTCAAGTGATGAAACGCATCAAATCAGATTCGGTCAAGGTTTTTTAAAAGGGGAGAGGCAACTGGGCAATGTTAGGAGTAGGACAAGTCAAAAGTATATGCATAAACCAGATATGTAGCTCTTTACTGGTGGCCCCCTTAATCCGCCTTTGGAAAAACCAATTAGTTTGGTCTAAGAAAGATAACTCATTATTAAAAACAATACACAATAGTGTTGCGTATCTTGGACAAAATTGTAAAAGCATAAAACGACGGAAATCTGTCTTTTAAACCATATTTGATATACCACCAGTGTTAAGCCATTGATCCTTCAAATTTGATCAACAACATTTCCCTGAATAGTAATTACATAAAAGGATAACAGGAGATCATCCGTTTTTAATGTAGGAATCAGTAAAGATATAGATATAAGAAGCCAATTACTACAAAGAATGAACACACTGCCATAAATCGCCTTCTTTTTGCATTCATTTTCATGTGTATAGATCTGTTTCATAGTTTTTAAATTGTTTGTATCTGCTGAAACCCTAAATGCTTCATTTATCAATTTTTCGATATTCAGATGCAGTTCAACAAATTCACAATGCATACAAAATTTCATAGAAATCTTGAATACCACCCAATTCTTAATTGTACACCCAGAAAACTACATTGCAGGATAAAATAATATATCACATAGTTTATTCGAACGCAGAACAAGGGCAAACAGTCACAAATGTTATATTATTTAGAATTTATTTAATAAGTATTTTTTTGTTGGTTTGACTGTAATGAAAAGAAAAATTGGAATTTCAATTCATGAGACAAAATCACTACACTAACTATGACAGTTGACACATGTGAGGTGGTGGTGTTCCGGGGTGTTCCAGGTAAGTTTAAGGCAACAATCGATTCTTGATGTTCAATTCTCACAATTTCATTCAAAAAATACAATTCGAGGTAAAAAAAAAAAAAAAACCTGACAGAATCACGACCCCGAAAGGAACATTCTGTGTGCATCGACAGCGTAAGCGTCTCACGCTATGTATTCAACAATCGCCATGCGAACTCACACTCGGGAATAGGACACAATAGGTAAATTTACAGATCAGACGACTATTCTGGTATCTACACACTGCGGAAATATTTCTCTATACTAAATTGAGACACAGACAATTTACAGATCAGACGACTGTTCTGGTATCTACACACTTCGGAAATATTTCTGTATGGTAAGTTGAGACACAGACAATTTACAGATCAGACGACTATTCTGGTATGTACACACTGCGGAAATATTTCTCTATAGTAAGTTGAGACACAGACAATTTACAGATCAGACGACTATTCTGGTATCTACACACTTCGGAAATATTTCTCTATAGTAAATTGAGACACAGACAATTTACAGATCAGACGACTATTCTGGTATCTACACACTACGGAAATATTTCTCTATAGTAAGTTGAGACACAGACAATTTACAGATCAGACGACTATTCTGGTATCTACACACTGCGGAAATATTTCTCTATAGTAAGTTGAGACACAGACAATTTACAGATCAGACGACTATTCTGGTATCTACACACTGCCGAAATATTTCTCTATAGTAAGTTGAGACACCGACAGTTTATAGATCAGACGACTATTCTGGTATCTACACACAGCGGAAATATTTCTCTATAGTAAGTTGAGACACAGACAATTTACAGATCAGACGTCTATTCGGGTATCTACACACTACGGAAATATTTCTCTATAGTAAGTTGAGATACAGACAATTTACAGATCAGACGACTATTCTGGTATCTACACACTATGGAAATATTTCTCTATAGTAAGTTGAGACACAGTCACATGGTATCGGTATCAAATTCGTGCTGGTAACCATAAAACTTATGATGGGGCGATGTCAGCCATCTTCCTCGTAACTCTGCTGGAGAAATTTTTATGCCAGGAGCATACCCCTGTTAATAAATAACGTATTCTGTAATTATGCACGAGCGTATAACGTATTAAGATACGTAAACGCTATATATGATGAGGTAGAGGTATGCTACTGCCGAAAAATGAAAAGTTTACGATTGGAAAGTTGAAATCTTTAGTAAGAAGTCGTCTATCTGTCTCAATATAGTTTACATGTATCAAAGAAACGATCAGGATATGATGCAGACCTTCTAGTGTAGGTTGCATCCTTAATCTCAAGTTCACTGGGATATATGAGACGCAAGCACTCCCTGAAATTGGGTTATTGTGTGACAGGAAATCATCAATATACTATATCTAAAAATGAAATTAAAAAACTAATTTGCAAGATGCATTATTTTTGTCGTGCATGGAGAAAGCGCTGTATGAATTCTGCTTTATATGACTATCAAACAAGTCAGCCAGTAGGGTGCACAATTAGTATACATTAATTGGAATACCGACTTTTTGTTAAAATTTCAATCCACAAAACTCAACAAATATGTTGTCGATCAAAAAGTCCAGCATTATGATAGTATATAATATTCCAACGTTGTATATTTGTTTTGCAAGATGTTTTTTCTCTTTGTCTTTGAGAAGGTTCTACATGAATTCAGCTTCATATGAATACAACAAAAAGTCGGCCAACAGTTGTGCACAAGTATATGACCCTTTGGAATAACGACTGTCTGCTGAATATTAAAATCCACCAAACTCAACAAATATGTTGCCGATAAAAAAAGTCCCGCATTTCGATGATATCATATGTGATGTAGTTGTTGTAGGAATTAGTGTGCATGGTTGCTCATAAAGAAACAACTATCCTGACCTTAAAACCTCTGGTTGAATATAATTCATTACATTATTTCTGAAGGTCATCTCAAACTGCCGAATGAATAATGGAAAGAACTTTAGAAAGGTGTTTAATCGAATATCTTGTCGACCTGACTATATGCCGTTCTTTATAAGGGTTTGTGACGTTTATGTATCTATTATAAAGATGGAAGATTTTTCATCGTCCTTCTTTTGTGTAATCACTGAAGGAGAAAAGGATTTGTGAATTTATAATTTTCTCCTCTAAGGTTAGATGTAGGGACAGATGCGAGTTTTCCAGAGTTGCTGCGAATTCCAAGTTCTCTAGTTAGACATTCCAAATAAACAAAAATACATGTTAAAACAATATGGCTTGCGGCTTTGTCTGCTTGAAGTACGCCATATTTGTCGTAAAGAGAGGATAAAACAACTACAACCTCGGTCTTCATGAAATGGTAAGAAACATGTGTGCTCACGGTAAATCGAAGTTTTGCAAGTGCCTCTGAATGCATAACCGGTCAACTTTGATCATTCAGATAAAATGTCCAGTTTTTGGTCATCTGGTTCGCGCTTAACCTATATTCCAACATAGTTCTTATCTGTATCCATCAATGACCTGAAATTCTTCTTCCAGTTGATTGGTTGTGTATTTTGATAATTCCAGCTTACAACTCTCTAAGTTGTACATTATTTACGATGCCAATGTCTCCTGCATGTTATAGCATGACCAGAGAAACTATATGTGTATTGGGACAATGGACAAGAACAATCGACGCCACACATAGTTGTGCAGTGATGGCATGTATAAATCAGGCATATGTTGCTATTTAACATTGTGTAAATGAACTGTATCACTGTAGCTGTTCTACAGCCATCAATAGTTTTGTTTGGAGATTCCAAAATATACAATCATTTCATAAATTGCTTTACATTCGTCATTTCGGTGTTTTATATAGCTTGCTATGCGGTATGTGTTTTGCTCATTGTTGAAGGCCGTACGGTGACCTACTGGTTTATAGCTGCTAACTTCTACGTCATTTGACCTTTGGTGGAGACTTGTCTCATTTATCTCAATGGCAATTATAACCGTATCCTCCTATTTTTATATAGAGCTGGCCTTAACCCTCGAGGGAAACTTCGACCTTTTTGGTAGGGTGAGCCGCTGTACCCCCAGCCTTTTCATATATTTTGAATAACAAAAAGACATACCCTATCATATATTCAGTTTGACAAAAAATATACCGATAGCTATGATGCTTACGATATTTCATAGAGAGATAAATAGATTTGACATTATGACTAGTTTTAATCGCATTTGTGAAAAATAAATCGACATATGATTAGTTTCCGATACTCATACATGTTATAATTAAATCAGCAACCCGGACCTCTTGTCATATATGTCAACTTAAATTCTCGACCTTATCACATATCATAAAGCTTGAAAAAAACTACCTATTCCAGCGGCTCATCTCTAGATTAAGTAACATAGTAAGTGCCCATTCCCTCAACCCACCCCAAGCCTTAACCTTGTATCCTTGTGTAATTTCTGTTCACCTCTAAATTAAAATTCTGTAAATAGCCTGACTTATTCCTAAATACAGTTTAAACGAATTAAATTGTTCACTCGCCTCAAAGTCGGTTAGCTTGTAATACATTGTGTAACCCAAGTCTGGTATGACAGGAGAATACATTTTTTTCTATATAACTGAGTGACTTAACCCTTTCGGCGCCAAACCGACATTTTTGTCGTTTACCGCTAGCACGCCAAAACGACATTTTTGTCGCTTTTTAGCAGAACCCACTTACCATTAAAAACGTATGTAAAAAACATCATTTTACTGTCGACACCATAATAGGTTTGAAGAAAAATAACTTATTTTATTCTGTTATATAAGAATAACCCTAAAAGTTCAAAATATATATTGATTTTTCGTGGTTGAAAACAATTTTTTAGAGGTATCGTGCAAATATTTACACAAGCTATTATACTCCAATTATAAACTTTGTATGCCAAATTAACTAAGTGAAATTAGTTCACATAGTTGACTGTAAAAAAACAATTGTTATTTTATTTTTAAATTGTAACGTTTATCCGAATGACGTCATCAAAACTGGTGCTGTATGTGACGTTTATGCGTATACAAGTGGCAGGTACTTGAAATTACTGGTAACGTTTTGCAGTAAAACCATTGAGTTTTTACCGATTTTCACAATGTGAAGTGTTACAGATTGCAAATCGTTCGATATCGTTTCTGTAAATATATTCAATAAAAACTGTTTGTTTAAATTGATAATTTCGACAATGTCTTTTAAAATAATTTCTGCCAAAAGCCAAATCATATACCCTGATTTTTTATTTATAATTTTAATACATGATCATGGCATACTATTTTCATACTCTGCCTTAAGTGTTCATGCGTCCCACTTTGTTTTCAATTCAATATTTCAAAACATGTTCTATTTTTAGTTAAGATCGTGTTTTCAATAATTTATCCCTTTTTTATTTACTTTCTTGTCTTTTGTCATTGTGTCAGGGTTTTTGTACTTGGTCCAATTCTGACCAGTCAAACTCTTTTCAAATGTTTTTGCTATCTTTCTAATGTTATACCGGTACACGACACAAACAGTCCAAGGTTAGAAGAGAGGATTAGCGCCTACAAAATATATTGAAAAGCCATAAAGAATCCTTTGGCCAAGTGGTTGTCGACTCGTTATCACTCTTTGCTTGTCATGTTTGTTTTTCGATCCTTCAATTCTAAAATCTTAAAATGTCTCATTTTAATTGTTTCACATTGAATTACATGAATGACAGTCTAGCATATAAATATATATTTATAAGAGAGGCGAAAGAGTCAAACTTATGAGTCGAAAACACACTGACAATGCCATGGCAAAAAAACGAAAACTGAAACACGAAAGACAATTAACAGTGCACACACAAAATACAATACTAAAGACTGAGCAACACGAACCCAACCAACAACTGGGGGACAACATATACCTAAATATTGTTGAAGGCAGTACGACGACCCGTAGATTATAGCATTGTCCTGATGTCTTTGGTGGTTAAAGGTGTCTCATTTGTAACCATACTAAATATCATGACTTTCATATTATAACGGACTCTTTCAAAATAATACTGGTGCCAAAAGAAAATGATGAATTGTTTATTTTTCACAACCAAAATTGTTTAACAGTAGCTAAAGAAAAACAATATGTAAACACGGACGACAGTGCTTGGTTCTATTCAAAAGTTAAGCTGATACTAGTATTGAAAATTCAAATCCAACACACAACATTGATATATGAACTTGTTTTTACACAGAAGTTATTAACAGCATGTAGAGTTTTCAGTCCATCTGATCCATTAAACTATTGTCAGCATTTTGAATCGTTTTTTTTTTTTTTTTTGGTTTTTGTTTTTGTTTTGTTAGTAGGAAAAATTAAACAAGACTCTAATCTAACTACTTCGTATGATTATACATTGTATATGAAAAAGATTAAGATATAATCAATAGAGCTAAGGAAAAGGGATACAAGTATACAAAATATGAGGGGCCATTCTTGTTATTCCGTGACCACAATGTTCTAAGAAGTGTTTCCGTTTGGCTTTTAAAAAATCCAAATCTCGAGGTAGCGAACATTCGCTGCGCCACGTCCTCATCGTGATCATCTAGTCCAATATTTTTTTAAATTTTTATGTGAAAAGCTTTCCTTTTGGAGGAACCTGCATATTGCATATAACAAAGCATTTTTCAGTTTTAAGAACATAAAAGTAAGGGTTGATTAATTGATGTAATTTGAAAATGTCCATTCTTGTAAAAAGAGTTTTATTTCAAATTTTTCGACTGGAAAATAAAGGGTCGACGTCTAAAACCGTCTATTCTTCACACAATCTAACTTTATCGTTATACAAGGGATGGGATATGAGGACTTAATTACTTATGAGGATTTTTAACGACCTTGACTGTGATGTGAGGACTATTTCAACCCGGCACCATTTATCTGTGTCAGTGAACGGCGGTTGTTTTCACTCATGTCAGAGTTGAATTATTGTCCTAGGCGTTGTTTTCGTTAATATTTGAGGTTTTTTTATTGTCCAGGCGGTTGTGTTCGTTTGTATACGACTGCTATATCTTATTTTAGGAAATGAATGCTGATAGCAAATTTTAGTAGTCTCTGATAATTGATTCACAAACACTATGTCTTCTTTACCGTTTGAGTGTTTGAAATATTGTATAATATCCGACTATCTTTTAAGTCTGTAAGTTGACCTCTATATATCTTTGTTAATTGTTTGTGTCATGGAGTTAAAGTTTCATTTACATCAAGTCCGAATCTCTGTTAAAAATTCGAGAAGGTTTTTTCAAGTAACCAGATTGTGATTATGTTTGTGTATGTATCATATCAACTTCAAAAACTTAAAGAATTAACCACAGTTAAAAGGAAAGTACATCGTCCGTAATAATGATTGGGTTAAACTATTGGTACCAAAATTCACCTCTGTTATTTCCTACTTCAAACTAACCATGTACTAGATTTGAAAAATAGATACTACGTCATAAAGTAGGACGCAATATAAGAAAATAGTTTTAGCATTTGGGACTATATCGATTTCACATGCATACTTATGTGAACTCTTGCCAAACAGAGTGTGTCTCTACGATTAGATAGTTTCTTCACATCATGTGCCTAAATCACATCAATGAAAAAGGAATTTATATAAGATTTTCGATGTGAATGATCGCAATAAAAAATAGAAAATATCGACAGACCTCATTTAAAGACAAAACTCATTTAAGTCGGACATGTTTTAACACAGCAAAGGATTTCTTAAACCTGTACCTATAATTGTGTTCATAACACTTAAATATTATCATAAAAATCAGCTTACTCCATAAAAGGGTCAAGACAGTTTGAACCACAGATACACATTAAATTAAGACATTAAATGTTGCATAAATAATACAGCTTTAGCGAAATAAATGGAACTTCGCATGCCTTTGACATGTAAAATGTTGACTTGAGTACCCCAAAAAAAAAAAAAATAGTTTAGGCTATATCGAAAAAAGAAGCAAAATTGATGCTAAAAGTTCACTACTACTGGTTTAATCAGACATGCGACATTCCTCAAAACCAAATCGGCAAATCTAAATGAAGGATAAATCACACAATTGTAATGTAAAAGTAAACTTATTTCAGATTATACATTATCAGAAAAAGATAAGTTATTTTGTGAATATTCATGAAATATTTGCCACTGAACGCATTTGTCGTTCGATTTATTGATTAATCAGTTAAGACTTTGATTGTTAAATCATAAATCATTACAATGCTATATACTAGTATCCCGATTTTTGTGGTGATGTATAGTACAAAGTGTTAAGTCGGAATCTTCATCGACGGAGCTTTAGAAAAAAACCAGACCCGCGTCAACTAGGAAGAAGCTAACAACACTGCTCGTCTGTTGAATCCTCGATGATATCAAATCTTGCATGATCCTTTAAATTAAAACACAGTAATTGAAGTATATTTTCTTCTATATATCTTTATTGTTTGTTATATTTACCATAATTAAAAACCTTCATTTATTTCCATTTTTATAGTATTCTAGAAAAATAATAGACATGTTATAAAATAATTTCGATTTCCATCCCAAAATTAAAATAATCACAGAATATACGCAAGGTCCGCTACGTGTACTAAAGTTTAAAGATTAATCCGAGGATGATGGAAATTTACCCGAATGTATGATATGTCCAATTAATCGATTAACGAGGATAACGTGCATGTGCTTGTAGGTAAATGTGTTGACGTTACGTTACGTATCGTTTTAGTAACGTCATTCAAATATGTATGGCAACGTAACAATGTGAAAAACAACGTCTCGGCGCTCAAAGGGTTAATATATTTTTCAGTAAAAATCTTATTACATAACATTCACTCGCAGAAGAAAAAAATACGGTTCTTATTCTAAAATTCTTTCTTTCTAATGTCGAACTTCGTGTTCTGGATTCTCAGAACCGTAGTATAAAAAAGGTAATTAAAAAAATGTAATGAAACAGTTCAAGATTTTTAAAGTAACGTTTACATAATATATTACTATAGATAAGCAATCAGCACTCCAATTATAAAAGTTGTTATTCTGTTCATTTATTCAAATAAAGATAATTACCTCCCTTTTAAATTCCTGTTTTTTAATCATTATGATCTACATTTAAGTATTTCTTGTAATTTGCTTCATAGGTTAAGGTAAAAAAGTAATGTCAAAAACTGTTTAGTCATTTTGAATTATATTTTAACTAACAGTGCCAGAAAATATAAATATGAAGGATATATAAATCTTCAATACATCATTTTAAAATGTAACACGTTTATTACTTAATATTGTTCTACCATCTGTAATATCAGTGGTTGCTAGTTTGGTCGCTAGCTTGATAAAAAAAATATATGGCTAAATTGTGAACAATAGTTTACTTTGCACGATTAAACAACAGTAATCAGAGCAGGACAACATATGATCTGCGTTGGATCGAAATCGACCTTATGCAAGTGCACGTATACATGTACATGTAAATGACTTTGATAGATTTTGGAACATTCAAATACGAAATAAAAGAGGAATTTATGCCTGTTTTGTAGGGTTCTTATATAAACTCGATTTGCAAATAGTAACAGACTTAGCATAGAATTTTTTTAACCCGAAATAAGTTAACAGATGTATTGATATTAATTTGCATAAGGTCAAATTCTATCCGACGCAGCTCATATATAAACATTTTTTTGCAACATATACTGTAAATTTCCCTAAATCTCATATAAAGTGTTTGCCTAAAAAGAGGCTGTCTAATGTCTGAAACATCCTCTTTAAAGCAGACAAAATTATACATATACAAGCTTTAGAAACATAAAGTTTGTAGCGAGTTTAAATTAGGAGATAACTGTATTGTATTTTAAGCTTGGCCTTCGTAAAACGTAGATTTTACTGTCGCAAATTGAGTTTACCTAGCGACGCGGAGCGGAGCTAGGTAAACGGATATTTGCGACAGTAAAATCAAGTTTTACGAAGGCCAAGCTTAAAATATAATACAGTTATCTCCATTCTAATGCAGCATATTAAAAAAAAACATTTGATAAATATTTTGGCGTAAAATGGCATAAATGAAAAAGTCCGCGAAACTGTCGCAATGTCTTTAGCAACTAAACAATGTGACGTCATATGTATACTCACGATGTAAAACATAAACACTAGACGTATTGATACCTTTCGTACGCTTCAGAATGGTTTCAATGTTGACAAAAACAAGATTTTGGGACTCAAAATGTGACTTTCATGTTTATTTTGTGAGAAATTACATACCAAAAACAATCGGAATTCAAAATGGTGGCTTTTTTAGTTACGGACTGGTAGAACGTGGAATTTACCCCTTCAAAATATTTGTCAACGTCCAATGAAAATTATCGTTAAAATCGAATTGCATTAGAATATATTTTATATTTCCGACAATGTGCATTTATTGATTTTATCCTGGCTACAATTCATACCCGCCACTTGAAGCTTTTTATTTGTTTAAATCACAGGCTTGCGTTATACATAGGAATTTTTTAGAGACAAGTGCCTGTGATTTAAATCCAAATAGTTGTCTCTGATTTTTCATAGAAATCGACATACTTAAAACGCGGACCGTGAAGATGACACGAAAACAATCACGCGATTTTCACGAGTTAATTTACACGTAAAATTTTGCGAATATAACCCGAAATTTTCAGATAAATGTATGTAGCACAAGCTTTCGTTTTTGGAACCTAGTAATAGATATGTCTCTACTGGTACGAATGTTTGTTTTATACACTAACAGTCATTTCCACGCATCCGACAAACAGACGCATGTAAAAATACTCATTGCATTTCAAGGACTGTAAATCACTTTTTGATTTTAAATAAAATGAACAATTGCAAACTGAAGTTTTCATTCCAAAATCTGAGGATGAAATAAAAATTAAAGATCAAGCAACAGAGGATACATAGTAGCTGCTGCCTTTGACCAAACGAGGATTATTTTCAATAACATCTTCTTGAAAGACACATATTTCAGATGTTGATAGTACGGATAAAAAGGCGGTCATTTTCTAAAAGACCCTGAAAAAATTCGCGAACTGTAGTTTGAAAACTAAATTTGAAGGTGGGTTAATAAAATTTAAACTCTTGAACACAAACCAGCTTTGGTACCGACTGTTTCCACGCGATATCTATGCCTAGATTTAGATACTTGTGAAGACGGAATCCTGACAATCCTAGAGGACTGCATTTTGCAACAATTGACAGTCTTGGGCAATGACAAATCATGTTCAAGAATATTGGACATTTCCAAGCGAGATAACCCAAGTTGTTTTTGAACTGGTTTTCGAATACATGGTACTAATTAGGTGATCAGTAGATAAGGAACAATTACTCGTCGTATTTTCCCCGTTAGGCAACACCCCGATAACAAAAATCAGCGGTAATTACAAATCTCACTTATTCGTTAATAAACTCGACAAACAATGACAAGTAACATGGTATTAAGAAAGAAAAAGCGAAAAGATTACAAATTGATGAATCAGGGTGATTATAATAGTGGAAGGAAAGTAAAAAAAACCTGAGAGACCAGTGTTGCCATTATCTTATGAATTACAGATAATTGTAGCGAATAAGAATGTCCGAATTACTTTATTTTCGTTACTAATTTTCATAATTGAGTATAAACGTGTTTATATCAATATTTACTTAGAAGGATTGATAATTCATAATTAGAAAAAAATTCTTCTGTGAAAAAGTTACTGTTAAATATAATGTTCTGCATTGCGTTATACGTTATCCAGCTATTGTATGCTTTTTTAACGTATACGTAAACTTATTTGGTTTCTGTTTTTCATTCATTTGACAACACCAACAATTGATATTGACACATTATATTTTTCCTTTCTTTGAGAAAATTTTGCTAAACAATCGTCCAAACTAAGTTGACAGGTTTACGGAAAGAATAAATCATAAACATATGAGGACTATACTGAGTATTGGTTGGATCGACCCAGTGGTTATAGCTTTTATTTTCAATAAAAAAAAATAATCCACACTGTATGGGACTAAAATTTCATTTATATTATGTCCATGGTTTAAAACAATAAAATATTATCATTACTGTTTATTAGAGTAGTCAGCGGTGGCAAGTGTGTTTGTCTATGCATGGCTGTGGCTTCTGGTCACACTTAATAACAGGAAACGATAATCATAAAATCGTATGTCAATAAACCGTTGAGTTTCGTTTACATGTCTTTAAAAAAAGTAAACGTAATTATGTAATGTTGCAGGTAAACAAATTTAAAGTTATAAACTAGTGTCATTTTTTAAATTTCATGCATACATGTACATACTGTAAAATTGGGAATTCTTTGACATCGCATAGGCAAATAGGATAGAGTATAAGTTCATCAAGTTTTTATACGTCCGTTTACGGGACGTATAAATTAATGCATACCGTTGTCTGTTCGTCGTCAAAATGTCGGACAATAACATGAATAACTCAAAAACACTTTCAACAATTTGCATGAAACATTGGTGAATTGATTATATCTATTGACGTGAGTTCCCTTTCGATTTTCATAAATTTTAGATTTTACGTTTCCGAGTTATGGGGTTTTATTTATTAAAAAAGGGGGACTTTCCAGTTTTCGTACAGTACCTCAAAAATGCTTTGAGCAGTTTTCGTGAAACTTTGCTGAATTGTTTATATCTATTGATGTAAGCTCTTTTTCGATATTTATAAATTTTAGATTTTACGTTTTCGAGTTATGGGATTTTATTCATAAAAAAGGGGGGATTTTACCGTTTTCGGACATTAAGTCAAGAGTGCTTGCCCGGTTTTCATGAGACTTTGGTGATAGTTTTATACCTCCATCTTGTTATACCTTCTTTGTAGAACCGAACTTTATTGTAGACTGATTGATTTGTTTTCGTCTTGGAAATGTATGAAACGTATTGTCATCTATAAAAGACCTTGACATGAAAACTGTGAAACAACGTAGTCTCACATACGCATGGTGCATAGACCCCCTCTCCCCTTTTTTGTCGTTTTTTTTTCAGTTGTTAATATTTTTTTATATTTTGTTTTACTTATTTTCAATTTTTTAATGTGTTCTTACTCTTAGATCCATATGATATTACAATGATAATAGTTTATATATGCTAGCTGTCCCACTACACATATTGTCACTGAATAAGAGTAAAGGGGCAGCATATAAAAACAACTGCTATTTTTAATATCCTATTGATAATAAAAAATACGCATTAAGTAAGTGTAAATAGGTTTTAATATTTAAGAAATTTTAACACCTAGAAGGGAAAAAGGGGGGTAGCATGACAAAAAGACACCAAAATACAAAACTTTTCACTAAAGTAATATAACCAATGTTAAGATTTAGCACCCTGGGGTTTATCACTAATCAAATGAAGTTGTTCACATATGGATTACAGTGATGTGTTAGCACTTATTTGTAACAATATAATATTTCCATGAACAAACTTTGGTTAGAAGATACCCCCTGTGTGATAATCGGCAAATGCAAACATTTAATTAATTTAATCTAGAGATTAAAAAAATCGTTTTATTTTGGAACCATTTTCACAGCCGATCAGTGATTACAAATGTCTTAGTATTCTAAATATTATCATTTATTATTATTATTAAATATTGTTTCAATATTGCATTCTAAGATATGAAATTTTATCATTTCAAAAACGAAGTATAGGAATAAACAATGTGTTTATTTCCAATTATGGTTCAGATACCACGAATTAGGGAACTTATTTTTTGTGAATTTCGTATTATTTTCCAGTTTTCATTATTTGTTATCGAAATAAAGATTTCTTTGTTGTTATCTAATCAAAAAAGAAATTTTGAGAAAAACTATGATTTTTTAAATTGCTCACCGAGATATAAATCGTGAGATATAATTCCATTATGACACATGATATCTCGTATGCGTGTTGAAAGTAAGTCTTTTTAATTTTGATTAAATGACTTAACCTCAATTTTGAATGCATATGTGTGTTGTTTTGGGTTTTTTGTTTTTTTTTTTTTTGTTCGAAAATAACGAATGTGACATGGTTAATTCATTAACAAATGACGTCATTTTATATATTTCTCTGTATTAAAGTTCTTTAAACTTTGATAGAATTTTCAACAATTACAGTCTCATGATTAATTACTATATATTTTTTTAGAAATAATAAAATTGGACAGAGCAGAAATTATTATGATGTCAACCTTTCTAGTATGTCTCTATATTATGTCGAATCCGTCAATATATTGTATACAACATCGAACGAACGGAGGTTTGGAGTTTCCATTTCAAAATGCAATTGACAATAGTAAACATTTATTTAAAATATTTTTTCTTTGATAATTAGATTGTTTTATCATTTGTGTAGCTTATCTGCTATGGAAAAATTAATTGAGACGAAAATTGAAGTTTTTATGATTTTTTAAAGAACCAACCCATAGACCAAAACACAATATCCCTATTGAAACATAGGGGAAAAAGAAAAAAATATGAACGCTATTTTCAAAAGGCCATTGACAACAGTAAACATTGACTTAAAGTTATTTTTTTTAAAGAATCATATTTGGAAATCCTTCTAGAAGTTCACTTTCTATGGAAAAATTTTATCACATTTTAAGTAAAAAAAATATGTTGAAAATAATAACAGTGTATAAGTTTTCCCCGTTTACATCAATGGTACCAATTTGTAAGATTTATCGATGACACAGCATGTGTGCTGATAAGGCCGTTCGGATAAAATGTCCTTCATTCTTGTGTATGTATTTGAAATATATACTTTCAATAAGGTAAGATTATGATGAAATAAAGTTGTACGTGTCAAAAATATATAACCAGTCATCTAAACAGTCTATTTTAAAAAAATGAATAGTTAAACATCAAAATGCCAGCTGTATAAAGAAGGTGCTAAGCTTTTACGTTTTGTACAGAAGTCGGTTGAAATAATAGAAAAACGACGTCGAGTTACGTTACCATTACTAAACCGAACACCGGTGCGTAACGTCACAGTTGTTACGCAAAAAGAAATATTGGCAAAAACGACGTCGAGTTACGTTACCATTACTAAACCGAACACCGGTGCGTAACGTCACAGTTGTTACGCAAAAAGAAATATTGGCAAAACATCGAAACGGGATAACAGGAGACTTTATTTGTACAGGTACACATATAGCAAACATTGTGTGTACCTGTAATTTTTACAATAGTAGTCTGATTGCAGAATATTGTAATTTCTTTGTAAAAAAGCCACACTCAAAAGTATTTACAATCGTCAACCGTCTTCCAACTAGAACATTTATGACACTACTAAAACGATAGGACCAGCTTCATATATATCTGGGCTTTCTTGCAACTCGATCATGTTAAATGGAAGTTTCAACCCAAGAGTTCTGTCTTAGCGTTTGCAATTCATAAACGCCTGGCTTTCTTTATATTTTGTCAATACATTTATCTCTTTATGAATTTATCATCATGATCGTTCGTGTAATGTTCTTTCGTTTCTAATTGTATCTCTATTTTCTATACCTGTTTGTTGTTAGAAATTGTAAGAGCAGACTGTATCTTTGGTATTAAAGTAACAAACTCTTTAAGCAGGTTGCCAGATTTTGCAGAATTTCGTACTCATACATGTTGGTTTTCGATATTTTAACTGACTACCATATGAGACAAGGTAACAAAAATGCAGTTTTCATAAGTTTATTATTTTTTTTGTATACATAGAAAAGCAATCAATAATCATCCCCCAAAAAAAATAATCTCACAGATACTCACATAGACCCTAAACCTCATCCTGACCTCGGACTTATTAGAATTGAAGTATACGAATGGGTATGACAATTAAAGAGAGTAAAACTCAAAATTAGGTATAGGTTTTGCATTTGAGTATAAAACAACTGTATTGTATTCTCTTCAGTAATATGTTGCAACAATAAACTAGGAGTGACGTTGTTTTTTTTGCCGAGGATTATACGAAAATGTTTGCAATTTAAGATAGTGTTGTATTTGGCACTTCTAAATAATATGTATAGTGTAAAATAAATATGAATTTACATATGGATCGATCTATATTAACCATGCCGGGTTCAAAAAATTTTATAAAAATTTCTTCCTCTCCTTAATAAACTCAAAATATTTGAGGGAATGTTAATTTTGTGGGAGTCGATTTCATACAAATTTCTTCTTGCGCAGTTTGCAGATTTCGTTATCACACAAGTCGATCAGTAAACAAACTGACGTGTAAATACAGTCGTGGTATATTTCAAGTACGTGCATAATTAGTCACACACTTCTCGTGTGCAAAAGATTCGTGTATACTAGAATCAGGAGAAGAGGTAAGACTCGTTTATTTTTATTTTTTGATTAATTAAATAGTTTTATATTACTTTACAACATCTTTAACAATCTGAAAGTGCATATATATAATTTATATGGGTTGTTCGTCTGATCTGACCATGGAAGTATTATCCATGATGTGACATAATAAAAATTTATCTTAATTACAAAATATCCCAAATTATCTCTGATAAGAGGGCCAGTATAACTTTGTTATCAAACACATGGTTTCCTTGTTAATCAAAACGACGGATTATAGTTTTACCCTAGGGGTATTTTCTTCTTAAACAAAGAGAAATTGTAACGATATCTGATATTTTTACAGTGCCAAAGTTTTGCTGAAAATGTGGCGGCCATTTTTGCTGTTCTTGTTGGTTACTTTTGTTACAGCGCAGGTTCATATCAAGGTTGCAGCTCCAGAGGTGAGAAAGTTATATAAACAATGTCTAGTCTTATTTATTTCATGCAGCTTGACCTAAGCCAACACCCTATTTACATGCAGTCTTTAAAACCTTCTTTAAAAATAAGACACCGATGTTTCCGTAGTAACGTTTATTTTTGACTTCCGCTCACTGTTGTTTGCCAAATTTAATTTTTCTGATTCATAGTTGATGTCAGCCACTCTGTTGGGTGTCTACATAATTCATTAACGCGTCTTAAGATGAAAGAACGGTTATGTAATAAAGTATGGAGAGAAAGTGATCTGTCTATCAGAAATGCAATACGGAAATGTATTTAATTTGAAAAGGAAGCTGAGTACTAAATGAAATAGTTCTTCCCACTCACAAAGCATGAGAAGAGTTTAAAAGGTTCATTATTTGTGATGTCCGACTGGTGTGTATACCATGTACTCGTGTACTTTATTTCTGTTTATTTTTCGGAAAACTGCAAAATGCTATAAAATGTCCTGTATTATTCTAGCAACGCGGATGAACATTAAAATGATACGTAATAAACTTTAAATTTTGATAAAGTAGAGTGTATTAAATTTGTAATTTTAACCCATAACACGATATTTATGAGATATTTTTTTTATTTATTAGTAAAAAATCCTAACAAGTGTTATTAAATAACACAAACCAACAAAAATGTGTTTCTTTTTTTAATAGGCGAAAGCATGTCCCTCCTGTAATTACCATTTAAATTATTCACAAAAGGAGATATTTATTTTGTTTCCAATAGCCGGTCCAGCTTCGAACAAGGTCTTTACCACGATAATTAATGAAGAATAGTTTAATAAGCATCAGGGCAACAGTAAGATACATATTAATTAAGTTCAAATAATTAAAATTACGCAAGCATCGTAAAGTATAAAAAAAATATCATGATGATCACGGGATAAGTTATATCGACCTTTTTACAAATACAAATACAGGTGTACAGTATATTATAGTCTCATTGTATCCTGCTTTGTTTTGCGAGCGAACGATTGTATTCAAATAACTGTTAACGTCACAGTTCAATAAAGGATCCTCATCGCGTTCCGCGTGTTAATTTAAATCAGATAAATTTAATATAAAAAAAATCAAATGCATGTGTTAGAATGTTAAACAAGTATCATTTTAAGCTCAGTGTTAAATTGCAGAATAAAAACCATATTCATAAAAGAACAGAGTGCCAATGTCCCCACCGTTACACATATTTTTAAGAGAAATGAAGGGTTGAGAGCAAATGCAATGCAATTTTCACATATATATATATATATATAATTAATATTTTCAAGGGGCATAACTCTTTTAAAAATAATTGATCGGCACTGATTTTCAAACTTGTACGAGAACTTGTTGATATATACATATGATATAAGTTTCATAAAAAAAACTGGCAAGATTTGTCCACATAAGACCGATAACAATGCAATTTTTCCATTACTCTTTAAAAAATGTTAATCGGCATTGATTTTCAAACTTGTCCGAGACATTGCTGAAGCCTTTTTGATATAAGTTTTATAAAAATCTGGCAAGAATTGTACACATGGGAGCGCTAACAATGCAATTTTCGATATAATAATATTTCCAAGGGGCATAACTCTGCTAAAAATTGTTAAGCGGCACCGATTTTCGAACTTGTCCAAGACAATGCTGATATAAACCTATGATATAAGTTTTAAAAAATCTGGAAAGAACTGTACAAACGAGAGCGATAACAAGACCGGACGGACGGACGCCCGGTTTTTCTATTCCCCCAAACAACGCGCTGCGCGGGGGGCAATAAAATGTGTGCCGCGGAAAATATAAAATTTAATGGTTCTCGCTACAAAACGGGGCTCGGTGAGTCTCGCTATTTTGTTTGTTTCAAAAGCCCGTACATATAAATTTTTATATTTTCCTACACTGTAAGATATTGTATGTAAATTTATTTATAACGACTGAAATATCTCGACCGTGGCTTAAAGCACACAGGTATGAACGTGAAAGGTAATGCCACAGCGGTAAAGCATGTGCAAAGACCAACAATCGCAACACCAGTGGCGATGGAATATAGTTTTCCAATTGGGTTCATGAAAAGTTCAAAATAAAACAAAAAATCAAGTTGTGATTGCAAAAATTTAATTAATAAAAATAAATTAATAAATAAAAACAGGCAGCGTTTCGAACCTAAAATATATCAAAATTTGATTTTTTTCTGGGCCGTTGGACTGGGACCTCGGCTCGGCAAGTCCCACAATAGACGTCAGGACAATCTCTAACTAGATAAGAATATGAAATATCCAAGTGGTAGGGCCCATCTCCGAAAATATCTTTCAACAGCAAGGTTAAAATCCGAAAGTCGTTAAAACGCACTGAAATTTAAAATATTTAAAAAGTCTAAAAAAATATGCATTTAAGAATTAACAATTTTACAAATATCCGTAAAATCAAAATTTATCAAATTAATGATATTACGCAGACAGGGGCGATGCTGTTCTGGAAATAAGCGCTATGCACTGCAGCAGATGACAAGTTTTGATATAATATCGCAAAACTCAGACAGAGGCGGATTTAAATGTCCCACTCTGATCAGACGTGGCTGCGTATTTATACATCCCTCACTGCAAGACGTAAGTTCCAATTTAGCAAGAGTTTTACTGCTGGAAGAGAGGTTTTCGGAATGACAATATTTCTATACCCCAATCTACTCCGTGATGCTAAAGGAAATTAACAAAGTATTTGTGTTGGCAGAGTAATATGCTAGACACAATAATATGGCAGACAATATACTAATGGTAAAATATTTCGAGAATATACCACGCAAAAGACATTTAAATCTTATAACTTGAAAATTTCAATAGCTGCACAATTTCTTTTATCCGGAACCTGTACATTAATTGTAGTCTTATGAAAAACATCCAGTCATCCAAATTTGACCAAAAAAATCTATGTATGATGTAGTGTCAACGTTAACAAAGGCGGCGCAGATGTGGTGCAAATTTTTTGAAAGGAACAAGTGAGAAAATAAACTATTGACACAGAGATATGTCTCGTCTGTCGGCATAAAATTCAGAAAAAAGACTTATCTGATGGACAGCAACATTTCTAATAAATTCAAAGTCGCTGGATCATGAACTAGGGACAGGGCCTCGACATAGTCGACAAACTGAGATTTACTGATAGTAATACAACTTTATAGAAAATAGCATTGTCTTTCATAAGTTGTTCATATCAAACTAACTTAAGTAGAAAACTTATCATTGAAAATTACTTATTAATTGAAATTCGCTGGATCGTGACCAGGGGCAGGGCCTAGACATAGTCGTCAAACTGATATGTACTGATAATAATGCAACTTTATGGAAAATATCATTGATCTTTCACAAGTAGTTCATATCAAACTGACTTACGCAGGAAACTTCACAATTGTTGACGCCGTCGCCGCCGAAAGAGCAACACCAACGCCCCGCCTTCAGCGACTTTCGAAGCAGGCGAGACAAAAACCCAATATCACACCAAATGAAGAGTTGATCTCAGATATAATAAACAAGCTGGAAGTACTTAACCTGCTGACATAAAATCATGCTGTCCAACACTCTAATAAACCTAAAAAACTTTCATTTTTTAGAATTTTGATGATGATGACGATGAGGAAACGGATTCTGTTCCCGTACACGTAGTACCACAGCAAGTTACAAGTGAACGAACAAGTGAGTGATTTCAAATAACGTGATTCTGCCAGAATTTCACAAATCTAGTATTAATTAAATATATGTTGAGGAGTATAGTAAATCTTTTTAGTATCGTTGAATGTAATTGGAATAGATAATAATAATAATCACACAGACATAACTATGATAAAATGACTTATCTGGTCAACCAGGGTTTTCTGTTGGGTTCGTGTTGCTCAGACAAGTTTTTCTCCGTTGTTTGTGTTTTGGTGGTTTTTCTTTTTTTTTTGCCATGGCGTTGTTAGTTTTTCGTCGACTTATGAGTTTGGATATCCCTTTGGTATCTTCCGCTTCTCTTTCAGTTCGATAGTCAAGTCCCTTTTACATGTTCATGTATGTTAATTATCAATACAATAAAATAAATCTGTGTAATTGTTATAGAAACAGGTTCAAATTCCTTCAAGTCCTTCTCTTGTTTTATTACAGCACTTTTTAACAGCATTTGGTTTAACTTATATACCTCCAAATTGTGTTGATGACATTTTTGGCATTCCAAAAGTTTGACTTTGATCGTTTAATACTGATGAAGGTTAATCTAAAGAAAGATCTAGAACGCAGCAAATTTGATACATTTGTTTTTACAATACTTACAATTAATTGTTACGTCTCAGACTTTAATTTTGTAATGTAAATGTTTATAAAATTCGTATAAACGTTTCTAAATAAAATTATTTTCTCTTTAACTGGTCACGAGAAAAGAACTTTAATCAATTTCATCATGAATTATAAGTATTTCATTGGTCTATTTTTAAGATCCATGTAACACGAAGAGATGTGGCCGTGGGGAAGAATGTATATTGGATGAAAACATAAATGCTAAATGTGTTTGTATCCGGGATTGTGCAGATGAACTGGATGAAAGATTCAAGGTACATGCATTTCATTTGGAAACTGCATGGTAATGGTTCAAAGGGTTTCTTTCAAAATGTCCACCTCAATAAGAATTTCTGGATATTGTGAAAAGTATAACAAAAAGTATATCTATTGCAATACTTAAACTGGTGTAGTATCATTGCTATTGAAATACTTAAACTGGTGCAGTTTCATTGTAAACTTGAATTTGATATATTTTACTAACTTTTCTAAAGTTGTCAACCATACCCGAAATGGTATCACTATGTGTACCAAAATAATGAAAATCATGATGTTTTTGTGTAGCTGTAAAGTTTTAAATCAGTCTATCAGTTCTAATTAAGAAAGTATAACTCATTTGTCAATTAAGACGGCTTAGATGACGCAGACAATTTTTATGTCGTTAGATGACGACTCTTTGTTGTAAACACGTCAAACATGTCTAATACGAGGACAACATAGGACACAGAACAGAGTTACAAGAAACAAAAACAAAAACCCTTTTCTACATTGTATTAGGCTTGGTGTGTTGTAATGCTACTGTATTGAATTTCACACAAAGTAAAATTGATATATAATTGATAAAATTGTAATAACTTGTCGCTTGACACCTTGGGCTGTTAGATAAATGTATAAGTCCCTGCTGACACACAGCGGAGAAGTAAATATACTGACATTTCGCATTGACATATATGAAGACAAGGATTTGTATAGTTGTGTAAACTATACAAATCATTGATGAAGAGCAGTTAGTGTGTTTGTTTTAAATCAAGGGGTATTTTCCTGTGATGTATACCATGTATACGGAGCCAAATGAATACAAATGGCGATAGTTCTTATTCGGTGCGTAAAACATAAATTGTGTGATAGATATTTTTAATTATTACGCACAAGGATATTATATATAGTAAGATCTTACTATACAAATCCTTGGCCAGTCTAAAAAAATAAATAAACAGAAAACAATTTTCATTTTTGTTGGAAGTCCTCTGAACAAGGAAAGGGGGTACTAAATAAACAGCTGCGCCAAGAGCGCATGATACGACCTTATTGTGCATATTGAAATTGTTGCAAAAATAAAATCAAACAGGTAGAAGGCATTTAATCAGTCTGAGCAAATAAGATGGTTCTGTAGAAAACATGCACGATGATACCCGTAGATGTATAAATATATATCTAGTAAATCAATCCATGCAAACTCAAGTAATGGTATTCATGTGAAAAATTTACTTGAATCAAAATTAAACCAACTGAAATGGAGCTTCCTTTCGTCAATTCTAATGTAGTGTTAAAATTACACGAGAATTGGTTAAAGCAAATCTAAGTCAGTGTTGACGGACGGTCTGACGAACGAACATTGGTAATCCATGCGTATAAAACATATTAACTTTGAGTAAATTATTTCCCTAAAAGTAACTTCTCTTCTCTCTTATTTGTTAATATTAAAAACTATTTATAACAAATTTTGTAGATGATGACAAAATGTTAAACAGAATTGAGTTAACATCAATACAGAGTTAACATCAATACTGAGTTAACATCAATACAGATGCTCTTCCTTTAATCATCGTATGATTGAGTTAACATCAATACAGAGGCTCTTCCTTTAATCATCGTATGATTGAGTTAACATCAATACAGGCTCTTCCTTTAATCGTCGTATGATTGAGTTAACATCAATACAGATGCTCTTCCTTTAATCATCGTATGATTGAGTTAACATCAATACAGAGGCTCTTCCTTTAATCATCGTATGATTGAGTTAACATCAATACAGATGCTCTTCCTTTAATCATCGTATGATTGAGTTAACATCAATACAGATGCTCTTCCTTTAATCATCGTATGATTGAGTTAACATCAATACAGAGGCTCTTCCTTTAATCGTCGTATGATTGAGTTAACATCAATACAGATGCTCTTCCTTTAATCATCGTATGATTGAGTTAACATCAATACAGATGCTCTTCCTTTAATCATCGTATGATTGAGTTAACATCAATACAGATGTTCTTCCTTTAATCATCGTATGATTGAGTTAACATCAATACAGATGCTCTTCCTTTAATCATCGTATGAGACAATGCCATAATTTCTTTGATTTGGCGGTGACAAACAAAAAATGCAGGAGTTCAGAATAATGCAAATTTGACATGTCTGAAATCTGTTTGCTCACAGTTTTGTATATTTTAGAATATTCAAACAGAAAACTTTTACAATTGGAAACAGTATTATTGATATCAATCTGAGATAATCATATGATATAGTGATCTCAGTATCAATACACAGAATTTTTTTTATATTTCTCATTTTTATGTGTCATGTATATAGGTATGCTCTGTCAGAAATGAAACATTTGCCAGTGAATGTCATCTAGACCGTGCCAAATGTTTATGTAAGAATGGAGACCATGAATGTAAGCATTCATCACCAAAGAAACTCAGACTGGATTACTATGGAGCTTGTAAACGTTAGTATTTTGTTGACAGTAGAATATGAATAATCTTATCTACAGAGGCGGATTTAGGGAGGGGGAGGGAACGGGACCCATCCCCTGTCTATGGAGCTGCGTATATGATAAATACATAGACTTTTTACAAATATCACTCTAAACATTGGCTTGCCAGGTGCCCCCACCCTTTTTCAAAATCCTGCATATGCTACCTTTATTTGTATTTATTTTCTGTCATTCTCTTATTTTAATGAAATATGGCTATCTTTACTTTTTTTGTCCACATGTTTTAAGACCATTATTGTAGGCGTGTCAGTTTGGCTGGGAATGTGAAAAAATATGCAGTGAATTCAGTCGTCTGCTTTAGAAGGTAAAATCCAAAGCAGTGTCATTAAAAGAATGTGACACAATTTTCTTGTTACATGTAAGGAAACTCAGTAATATTTTTCAGGAGCAGGCCTTCACCTGGACCACTCACTGTTTAGATCTTTTAAGTTAGATCTTACTTATTGATATATTGTTGATTTATTCTTGTCCAGAATATGAATGAAATATTTACAGCAAAAATTGTTCTCTATACATCATGTACATTAAAGGATCAGTTTCAACACAAAATGTTAAAATCATTTTTTTTAAAATAACTTTTCAAATAATGTCAATTTATAAATCTGTTGTATTTTCATTTGCTGTATGATATATGTTCATTTTGATATGGTGACTAAATATACGAAGAGTATTCCTGTCCTGAGTACTGAAGGAAAGCCAAGATGGATATCAAAAGATAATGGCATAAAAAAACAATGTTGCTGACTGAATACAAGACAGCACCACACACAATATAGCAAGTGAATTAAGTCTAGACTCAGCTACAATGTAAATGATATTTCATTTTATTGAAATAAGACTAACTTCTCTTCATCTTCCATAATATATATGTTAGAATCAGATTGACGTCCGGTCTCTAATCGACGTCCGTTCCTCAAATCGACGTCCGTTCCTCAGATCGACGTCGAAAGCTGTCGTCACGTTCTCAAATCAGTGTCCAATATTTTAACCCTCTAATCGACGTCCAATGTTACGTAATGAATTACATAAACGACGTCTGATTGATGAGGAGACTCTCATCGCCATTTCATTGAATCATTTATTTTTAAATTGATCATTGTTAATATTATTTGTATCGTTTTGCCATTTTGTGGAGTAGCTTACAGAAACTATATTTTTTGTCTTATATTGTTATCAAAATAAAAGGACAAACATCAGAAAATGACAATAAGACAATCATCAACATCATATTACTATTACATGTACATAAAATTCCATAAAATTGAGAATGGAATATTAATATTTTGGTGAAAGACGTTCATATTCTCGACCTATATTGTCGTTTTTTTTCCTTTTTCATATAAATAAATGACATGTGGGTATACATTGTACGACAATGAGACAACAACCCAAAGCCAAAAACAAAGATAATGATAAGACATCTAAAGGGCAGTATACAGACTGAAACAATAGAAAGAATAAAAACGTACAGCCAATTGTTTAAAGTTTTATGATTTGGGCTTATATTTTTCAACAACTTTTTAAGTTTTAAGTTCAACCAACCCTTTAATTAAGTTGTGATTTCACTGCGACAAGTCCATAAAACAGACGTCGATTAGAGAAGCCAAAAATTGGAGGTCGATTTGAGAACAACAAAATAGACGTCGATTTGAAGGGCATAAAATTGGCCATCGATTTGGAATTTTATTTTATTGTGATGTCAGATTTGGACGTCGATCCGAGTCTAACATATATATAATATATATCTTAATTATACAATTTTCTTTATCAGAATTTTCATTGCAAGACAAGAAACTTCTATTTTTTCAGAAATTACCTCATGTGAAGACTGGGAGTTGCAACAGTTTCCAGGACGTATGAGGGATTGGACATTTGTTGTCATGAAAGAAATGGTACTAAGTCTTCTTTTTTTAAATTATGTGATCACATTTTGACTATTTTACTACTATAGAAATTGCTTTTGTTTCTGAAAATGTGCAGGAAAAATCAATGATCTGAACATTACAATTTGTTTTATAGTTGACATTTATGTAACTAAAGTAGCCTTAAATGTAGTAATACACATAGTTATATTTTGAAATATAGGCAAGGAGGAATGAATTAGGAGACTACCTTGAACTTTTGAGGACTGCAAATGCTGATGACCACCACACTGATGCTGTTATATGGAAGTTTTGTAATCTGGATGTCAGACCCCAAGACAGGTATTAAATTTACACAATCTTTTTATGGTGGATGATGGCTTCAACCTTAGTTGAAAAAGAACTGTCCCCAGAACATTTTCTTTATGGAAGATTTACAAATCTGTCTGACTATATGAATGTAAAGCAAGTGAGTGTATCTTACATAATATTCTTGTCTTGTTTTTATATTACATATGTATATTTGCAAAGGCATTCCACAACTTATAGATCTAATCAATCTGTTTTGCAGACATGTTTCAAGAAGAGAACTTCTGATGGTAATTGCTACAATTAAACCATTGGAACATTGTCTGGTTCCCTTCCTCAACAAATGTGATGACAACAGTGACCATACTATCACTCTTGACGAATGGGGAACCTGTCTAGAATTGGATCAAGGTTAGTATAATCTACTTGTATACCATTACTGACGAGGAAGGCTGTCTATACATTTTATTACATTGGACTCATGGTCAGAAAGTGGAAACAATATTTTGAGTATTTTGTGAACTCCTATAGTTTTTAACCCACAATCTTGAAAAAGAGAGGCAAACAATATCAAAGGGTATTCAAACTCATAAGTCTAAAACAAAAATGACAATACCATGTCAGAAAACAAAAAAACATGTAAAGGCAAACATCAGTACACAAAACACAACATAGAAAATTAAAGACTGAGCAACATGAAACTTCACAGAAAGACTGCACACATATTGCAGGTGTACACCTCATTTTAGAGTTGCTTGTGGATTTCCCCCTACCCATTTACATTTTATATTTTCATATATTAACAAGTTCATCATTCTGCACTGTCTAAGAATTGTTCTGTGCAACCTAATCATTTGAGTCTTTGATCCATTTTATGTGAATTTACACTAACTACTAAGATTGCTATTCGACAGTAGCCAAAAAAGTATTGTCTACCTATTGAATAATAACAAACCAACAATATTTTAATTTTGATTTACAGTTTCTTTTAAATATTTATTTTGTTTTTTAGGTCATCTTGCTGATAAATGTGAAGCCATCCACAACAGAGCAAAGCGAACATAATTTCAATATACATAATGCTGTTTTTGTTGAAACATTGTAATGCAAAATTTGCCGATCGCTATCAATGTATGGAACAGTCAGAGCAACCTTATATCAATTGCTCTCTTTTGGAGAAGACTTTATCAAATTATGTGAACAATTACGAAACTGTCTCTTTTTTACATTTGTAATATAGATATCTGTCCTTTTCTTAAATAGCTTTATGTTGATTATATGTATGTAACACTTACTTAAGTATTTAGTAGTCTTGTAAATAAGATCTTTTGTAATTTGTCGGTTTCTTTTTGTTCGTAATAATGTAGGCATACTGTGAAAATTAGCTATACCTTAGTACCTCTAGTTTAAAAAGTCTTTCATTATTATAAATTCAGCACAGGATTCAGGAAATTTGGTTGGGGGAGGGCATTACAAAACGTTGAAAATTTTGTATTTTTAAAAGAAAATTGATCTCTCATGCAGACCACCTTTGGTTCTGACCCTATGCATGTGTTTTAAATTTGAATCTCTATGTCAATTTATAAACTAAAAAAAATCTTTTCAGCTTATTTTTTAAATTTCAATAAAATTTGTTTTCAAAAATTGTGTTTCTTTCATATGTGCTCCAGAAATCTACTCACAAAATGTTAATATGTGAAATCTGAAGTTCTAAACATATATATTAATATGGAACAGATATTAAAGTTATAGTTCATCTGAGAACATTATGCTTATCTACCTTTTTTTTACATGTTTAATGCAAATGTCTACTTCATAATCAAATACTTTACTCTTAAACATACATATGAGATACAACTTATCATTAACAATAAGATGTACCAAAATTCATCTCCAGACCTGCAACAATTAAAATAAAATGCTCCCCAGGGTGCAGCTTGAGATTGCAAAGGTCGAAACCCTGAACAGTTGGGGCAATTATTGACACAATATTCAAGCTTGACACAGCTCTGAATATGGATTGGGATTAAATATTTGACACAGCATAGGCTTCTGACACAGAATGAATGTGGTCTAAGAAAATTTGAAATTAGACATTTACCTATTATGGTCCAATATCCAAAATCTAAATACTGGGTTAGATGCAGCATTTCAAAGAACCCCAAGAATTCAATTTTTGATGATATCAAACAAAGTTTAATTTGGGACACTTTGGACGGCAATACGGACCAATTTCATAATGGGGCCAAAAATCCAAAATCTAAATACACCGTTGGATTCTGCATATCAAAGAACCCCATATATTCAATTGTTGTTGAAACCAAACAAAGTTTAATTTTGTACCCCAATTTGGACCATCTTGAAAACTGGGCCTAAAATCAAAAGTCAAAATACACATTTAGATTAAGCATATCAAAGAACCCAAAGATTTCAATTTTGTTAAAATCAAACGTTTAATTTTGGACCCTAGTTTTTTCGCCCCTAATTCCATAAAAGTTTCGGGCCATAAACCCTGAAATCAATACCAACTTTCCTTTTGAGGTATGGAATCTTGTGGTACAATTTCATAGAGATCCATACACTTATACAAAAGCTATTGTCCTGAAACAAGACAAATGCTTGTTTTGGCCCTTAATTCAAAAACAGTTAGGACAATAATCCCCAAAATCAATCCAAACCTTCCTAAATAATAGAAGAATGTGTCTGAGGATACGAATGCCCCTGCTCAAGCTTTGCAATTTTCCAAATTATAAAGAGCATAACTCTAGAACGGTGTGTGACTCAAAACCCAAATTCCAACTCTGTATGGGTGTTGTGGTTCCTAGCATTGTGTATGAGTTTCATAAAATTTGGATAAGACAACTTAAGTTGGAGTGGGGAAATGAAAAAAATTAAAATTTCCAAGTTATAAAAGGGCAAAACTTTAGAACAGTAAGTGTCTCGCTGCCCAAATTCAAACTCTACCTACTAGTTTGGTTCTTAGCATTGTGTAAGAGTTCAACAAAATTTGGATGAAGAAAACTTAAGTTGGAGTGCGGAAATGAAAAATTTGCAATTGTCTAAGTTAAAAGGGTATAACTCTAGTACAGTAAGTGACTCACTGCCCAAATACAAACTCTGTCTGCTAGTTTTGGTTCTTACCAATGTGTATGAGTTTCATAAAATTTGGATGAGGAAAACTTAAGTTAGAGTGCAGAAACGAAAAAAATTAGCAACTTTCCAAGTTATAAAGGGGCATAACTATAGAATTGTAAGTGACTCCCTGGCCAAATCTGAACTCTGTTTTCGAACTTTGGATTTTAGCATTGTGTATGAGTTTCAAAAATTTGCATGAGGCAAATGGGATGGACAGAAGGATGGTCAAGGGTAAACTAAATGCCCTTGTAGCCTACGGCAGGGGCATAAAAACATTTATTAGACAACTATTTATTTCAAGATGATGGAAGGACAGAAAGATGGACATTGGTAACAATTTATGCCTGGCAAATTACTTGCAGGGGCATAATTAATAAAATATCACAGAAGACAAACACAAGGCTGACAAATAGTAGCATCACTGATTTGATTAAGAAAATAAAAAAGTAAAATAACAAAAATACTGAACTCCGAAAAAAATTCAATAAGGAAAGTCCCTAATCAAATGGCAAAATCAAAAGCTCAAACACACCAAACGAATGGATAACAACTGTCATATTCCTGACTTGGTACAGGCATTTTCTTATGTAGAAAATGGTTGATTAAACCTGATTTTATAGCTAGCTAAACCTCTCACTTGTTTGACAGTCGCATAAAATTCCATTATATTGACAACGATGTGTGAACAAAACAAACAGACATAATAGGTAAAATGTCAAAAATAGGGTACAGCAGTCAACATTGTGATATAATCTTAATTACTATAAAAACAAACAAACATGTAAACAAAGAAAACAAAAGGCATATAGACAAAGCACATTAGCAAAAACGAAAGAAAATTTACCATAACACAATAACAAAATGACGGGATGTAAAGGTACCGGGTCATGTCAAAGAAGGGTGTGTTTGATTATATATTTTTGTGTACAACCTTAAGAAGACAATTATCGATGTACAAATAGCACCAACTTAGAATTCCAATTGCCAGCGAAAAACCTTTTCATCATACTCATGATACTTGAATCAAACATGGTCAATATATAAGGCAAAATATAATATGCAACAAAAGTTCATTTTTATTCAATCTAAATCAATAAATATTAAGTATTTTAAACACAAGCTAGTTTCAAATTTGCATAGATACTTTATACATTGCAAATGGTTAAAAGATTGAAGAATTGTCTAATGTATGTTCCATTGTACTTTATTATACTGTATAAATATAAGTAATGTACTAACAATCACTAATACAAGTTCAAAATTGAATGTATTAATAGTATTTGTAAATACTAGATTTGTGAATCTTTTTGTGACAGCGTTTTGGAGGAACAGGAGTAACTGGAATGCCCTTTTCTAATACCTCCCATTCATAAGACAAAATTTCATGACAATCTGTCTATAAAATATTGTCTAAATATACACAGAATATAACCTCCCTTTAACAGGACAAAACTTCATAGTATTCATCTATGAAATATTGTCTATATATAATATAATAGAAATGTGTCTTTCTCTGGACATTTTTTCATAGGTGAGGACAATATCTCATGATACATAGTCATTTGTCTTGGGGACAATATTTCATGATACATAGTCATTTGTCTTGGGGACAATACTTCATGATACATAGTCATTTGTCTTGGGGACAATATTTCATGATACATAGTCACTTGTCTTGGGGACAATATTTCATGATACATAGTCATTTGTCTTAGGGGACAATATTTCGTAGGACAATATTTTGCTTAAATTTAAACTTAAAAGATAGTATGTTTTTTTTCCATCAAATTTTGAAAGTGATCATTGTTACAAAAATTAGTTTAAGATGTTTAACTTCTTCATACAGAGAAGAAATAAAATCAGCAAAGTAAGAAAAAAGAAACAAATTACATATATTTAAACACCATTATTCTATATTCATTAAGGTATCAAGACCTTTTTGTAGTCATAATCCTAATTATATTATTACTTTTGATATCACTTCATCTTTCTTTACAGGCCTCTTCTTTTGATTTTCATCACAAGTCTGTAAAAATATTCAGAATTATTATAAATCAAAATAGTAATCTATCAATAACATTTACACTATAAACCATATATGTGTTTAACAATTTTATTGAAAGTGGTCAATTTAAATTATGCCACTGGATGTTAAGCAACAACAATCAATCAATCATTTCAACGTGTTTGATTATGTGGCAATTTTAGTATTTTTTTCATTTTGACTTATTTTTGTATTTATTTTTTTATTGAGAAAATGCTAAAGATCATTCAGTCATTTTTTTAATATTTGAATTTAAAGAATCACATTTCAAAATACATAAAATGTAAGGATGTAACTGAAATTAATTTGAATTCTGTCTTTCTGAATGTATCTGTTGTTGAAGATTATCTTTTTCATACTGTAAATATCAAACACAAAAAAACAGAACACAATGTTTTGGAGTAAATAAACTCTTCATAGATACCAGGATCAAAATCCAGCATGCCAGTCTGAGTTTCGACTATAAAAGACTCATCAGTGATGCTCGAATAAATAAATGTGGATAGTGTCCACATGTGGACACAGATGATGCCCCCGCTTGCATATCATATAGTTATAAAGGGACATATCTGAAGAACGGTAAAGGTGATGCTACCCAAATTTGAACTTGATCTGAGTTTTGTGGTAATAAGCATTGTGTGTAAGTCTCATAACATTTGGTTGAGGCTAACTTAAGTAGAGAACAGAAACGAAAAATTCAGCAATTTTTCTATTTGTGAATACGCATAACTCTAGAACGGTTGTGTATAACTATAAGTTTTATAACATTTGGTTGAGACAAACTAAAGTTAGAGAACGGAAACGAAAAATTCAGCAATTTTTATGTTTATAAAGGGACATAACTCAAGAATGGTAAAAGTGTCGCCACCAAATTTCGTACTTAATCTGTATTATGTCGTAATAAGCATTGTGTATAAGTTTCATAACATTTGATTGAGGCAAACTAAAGTTAGAAAACGGAAACAAAAAATTAAACTGAGTTTTGTGGTAAAAAGCATTATATATACATTTCATTACATTAATTTAAGACAAACTCAAGTTAGAGAACAGAAACGAAAAATTCAGCAATTTTTTCATTTGTAAATGGGCATAACTCTAGAACAGTAATCAAAGTGTTTGTAAGCACTGAATGGTAAAGATTGCTTTAATTTATCAGTAGGAAGTAAAATTGAATATTGCATTGTATAAAGCATTGGTTGTAGTTGATTCAACTACCATTATGCACAAAGAAAGATAACTCCAATTTTCAAAGAAGATTTTAAAATATTTTTAGAAATGAAGGGTAAAAATTGCTTTAATTTATCAGTGGAAGGTAAAATTAAACATTGCATTGTATAAAGCATTGATTGTAGTTGATTCAACTATAATCATGGACAAAGAAAGATAACTCCAATTTTAAAAATACTTGATATTTAGAAAAAAAAAATGAAAAATTCAGCAATTTTTCCATTTGTAAAGGGCATAACTCTAGAACAGTAAAAGTGAAGCCACCAAAATTCAAACTTGATTTGTATATTGTGGTAATAAGCATTGTGTATAAGATTCATAACATTTGGTTGATGCAAACTTAAGTAAGAGAACGGAAACGAATAATTTAGCAATTTTTCCATTTGTAAAGGGGCATAACTCTAGAACGGTAAAAGTGACGCCACCAAAACTCAAACATGATCTGTATTTAGTGGTAATAAGCATTGTGTATAAGTTTCATAACATTTGGTTGAGGCAAACTAAAGTTAGAGAACGGAAACTAACTTTGGGACATACGGACGGATGTACGTACAGACGGACAAGGGTAAAACTTAATGCCCCCTCAGCTATGGCGGGGGCATAAAAAGTTGAAAAGGCCAACAAAGTACAAAGTTGAAGAGCACTGAGGACTGAAAATTCTAATTGTAAGTATTAAGTATTAGTAATATTGGAAGTTGTCACAGACTAAGTAAAGATCTGTTTTTGGTAGTTATAGATCATGTCAAATTTCATTTTATGACTGGAAGTTTTTTACGAGTTGAGAGTTTTGATGTATGATTCATAAGATGATATCCAGAAATAAAAATATATCCAAAATTTACATCAATTTGTACCTGTTAGTGTTATGATCTCAAAAAAAGGAAGCTTTTATCAAAAACTTTTTATAAAATTTTCAAAGAGAAATTTAGAAAATCTCAGCTGTTCTGCTTAGTATAAAAAATTCATGATACAGAATAATTGTTAAATAATATGTAAACTGTACCTCAGCTCTTACAAAATCTCCTGTCAACATCTGTAAAGGATAATGCATCATAACATTATATAATTCCTCCACTGTAGTTCTGGGTTTTAATAACAGACAGTCAGATAATACTTTACTATTATTATGACTGTGTTTTCCTATAGAATAAAATGTATCTAAACAGTGCACTGGATAAGAATACACAGGTTCTTTTAATTTAACAGCAAGCCTTAAAGCTTCCAGCACATTTGTTGACCCATATCTATAAAGAAAATGAAGAAAATAGAATTAATACAAAATCTGTTAGTAAGTGGACAAAGTAACTGTGTATTGGTAAACATAGGTTTTCTACTATTAAATAATTCCCCTTGGTGGCATTATCTACTCAGAAGAACACTGTCCCGGGTTAGTGGAGGGTTGAGCACTTAGAAACATTGAGGCCCTTCATTATACTATTAGATTAAACCCTTATCATTACAATATGAAAGTCAAAAGCTGTTTTTCATTTTCTATTGAATTTTAGAGCAATAACATAATCAATGTCCATCAATATTTGAGAGGTAATGTAGCACTTTGCTATAAAAAGAAGCTTATAATCTTGTTCATTCCATATAAATGTACTTTATCCTAAATTGATTATTTTACTCACCTAGAAAAAATATCATGTGCATATTTGATGAAATTATTGGTGTTTATATCATTGTCAGAACATATAACAAAGTGGTTATCTCCAGGTTTATATTGTATCACATTATCTTTGGCTAATTTCTGTAAACAACATTCAGTTTTGGCACTTACTGGTATCATGGTATAGTCTGCTAATTCTTCTTGTATTCTGTAAAGCAGAATGACTTTTACAGTAAAGGTTATTTAACAAAAAAGCATCTGTCTATAAAAATTTAAAGCTGCCAACTTTCCCGATTTATGGGGGATTTTCAACTTATAAGAGGTGCTAACGTTAATAATGAAAGAATTCAAAGGGTTGAAATAGAAACAAGGGGCTGTCAGAGTGACAGCAAACCGGATTTTCCTGCAGAGGTCGAACCCTGCACAGTTGAGCAAGTATGGACACAACATTTAAGCTTAAAAGAGCTCTGAATTTGGATTGTGATTGAATATTTGACACAGCATAGGTTTGTGACACAAAATGAATGTGGTCAAAGAACTGAAAAATTTGAAATTGGACATTTACCTATTATGGTCCAATATCCAAAATCTAAGTACATTGTTAGAATCAGCATATCAAGGAACCCCAAGAATTCAATTTTTGATGAAATCAAACAAAAGTTTAATTTAGGACCCTTAGGACCTCAATGTGGACCAATTTGATGATGGAGCCCAAAATCCAAAATCTCTAAATACATGGTTTGATTCAGCATTTCAAAGAACCCCATAAATTCATTTTTTGTTGAAATCAAACAAAAGTTTAATTTTGGACCCTGATTTTGACCAACTTGAAAACTGGGCCCAAAAATCCAAAATTTAAATACAGGTTTAGATTCAGCATTTGAAAGAACCCTATATATATTCAATTTATGTTAAAATGAAACACAGTTTAATTTTGGACCCTGATTTGGACCAACTTGAAAACTGGGCCGAAAATTAAAAATAAATCTGTCACTCCAATTATAATTTTGTTAGTTGATAATTACCACATGTTTCTTATCTTGATAAAAGGTGGAAATTATTGCATGAATAAATTAATAGTAAATACATTGTCCTAATCCAAATACATGTACAAATGTGTATATTTAGTTAATTGTAAAAATCCATTATACAAATTGTGTGTAGTTTTATAGGAAGAATAAAAATAAATTATCATCTAATGAAAATGATATTTGCAAATCTGGACCCCCAAACAGGATCAAGTAAAAATTAAACATTAACACACACAACAAAAAGAAAATACCACATAACAACTGTCACATCTTCCTTCAAAACACTTAACTTTAAAAAAAAAATAGTTATAAAGAAATTTTTGACAACTCCTGACTAAAATCAATTGAACAGATACAATCATTGATAGACTATCTATCCACATACTTATTAATTTCTGTTAATTAATTAATTTAAAGGGAAATAACTCAAAATAAAACAAGAGACCAAATGACAGAAATTAACAACTATAGGATACTTTACAGCATTTCTGTTCAAAGGGAAATAACTCAAAAGTTAAAAATCATATAATAATAATAATTATCACTTTTGCTACTGAAAGGTCTACAACTCAACAACGAGAACAGCTAAAATCGTGAAAATTGAACTTGACCTTCATTTAGTCACAGGAAACAACATATCTAAATTTGAAAACATTTTGTCAAAGCGTTTTCATGTTAATGAACGGACACTGTTTGGCAGCCGAATCCCGTCCACCCACCCACCCGCCGTACATCCTCAAATCAATAACCAATTTTTCTTTCGAAAATCCGCTTAAAAAAAAAATTCAAGAGCAGATACACTCATTGAAAACCACAATATATTAGATGAAAACACTGGTAACATGTAAAAGAGTTTTCTTGTGCTTAAAATTCCATGTAGATATTGAGAAGTTGGCAGGTTTATTTGATTATCAGTAAAGTTAACACACTCATATTCAATTATTACAATATTATTTGAATCCATAATTACAAAAGTTTTCTACAAAATGAAAATCTGAAAATGTGACATTCTTAAACTATAGTAATGTTGATTTGGACAATATCTTTAAAGTGCACACATAAACTTAACAATTGAATGCACATATTAACAAAAAAATCCACTCAAAATTAAGTGGATTTTTTAATATGTAAATAAATGTACTATGAGAGTACACTGTACCTTTTTATATTACTTTCTGAAGCTGTTAAATCTGCTTTGTTAAGTACCAATAACATAGGGAATCTAAGTTTTAAAAAATGATCCACAATTCTGTGTACAATGTCTTCTTTCCAATCAGGCAGGCAAGATAGTTCTCTACAATGAACATATACAAAATAAAACAGATAATTCACAAAATCATACACTGGTATTTGTTTATGCATGAGCAAATGGAGAGGAGTTGAATATGAAAACTAGACAGCAACCAAACAACACAATAAAACAATAATCCACATGAAAATGTTTAGTTTTTTTTTAAAGAATTGTATCCTTTATTTTTTTAGTTGCATTGCACTTCAAAGGAAACATTTGTTAGTAAATAATAACTGAAATGCAGTGGAGGATCCAAAAAGGGGCAAAGAGGGTGTACACCTATGGTAGCCAATTTTTTTTTCTAAATCTCATGTTTTTCACAATATATATTAAATTTTAAGTATAAAATCGTCCAAAAAACTTTTATAAAAATAAATAATCGGGAATTAGGCCCCCCCCTCCCCCCTATCAAAAATCCTGGATCTGACCCTGACCTGTAATACAAAGTAGCTACTGGTATATAAATAAATACCTTTCTCTAATTCCTGCATTAGCCAATGCTGTATGGATTGTTGCTCTGTTTGCATGGTAACCAGTGAACATATCTATCAATTTAGTTGGCTTTTTAACAATATTATCCCATTTACTCCACACATTTTGAAATATCCACTGATGAAGTTCTTGGTATAACCATGTAACATCTTTAACAGGGTCATATTGTTCTGTTTCCTCTCCTTTTTCATTTGTAGTTCCAGATATGTCAACTATGTGCACTAAAACATCAGCATCTAGTAAGTCATTTAAAAATCTGTTACCCTTTCCTTTACCCTCCCAAGCACCAGGAACAAGTCCTGCTACATCTTTAAGCAAAATGGGAATATTTCTATCTCCTCTAAAATCATGTCCATATGCCGCATCACACAAAGTCAAGCCAAGGTCATGACAAGGACAACATATAGAATAGAAAGCCTTTCCAATATTTGGTTCTATTGTTGTAAATGGATGAGCAGCAATTTTAGCTAAGTCCATTTTAGTAGCTGCATTAAAGAATGTTGATTTGCCAGCAGAAGGCTTCCCTATTAACCCAATTTTATATTCCCATCTACCTCCTGTTGTCTTTGGTTCAGTTAGTTTTATTTTTGTAATCTGAACTGTATCCTCTTGTTCTTGAGAAACCTGATGGAAGTAAGTTGATTTGACAGATTATACATTCACATAAAATGTCATTGCATTACATACACCATGTGGTATGTAAAAATAGCTGAATAGCTTTGAAATAACTGAAATTGATTTTTTTCAACACTTGTACAAGAAAATTTGGTAAATGTCGTTAAGTGTATTTAAAATTTTCAGAAAAAAATCCTTCTAAAATCAAGAGCAGATAATTATATAGAATTTGATAGGATAATTTGCGTTTTTTTTTATTTTCCAAGAAAATAAGACCTGTGACCCCTATTTTAATTCAATATGTATGAACTATTTATAATTTCAATGTATTTTAACAAAAAATAAATGGGGAATGTGTCCATGGGACACAGATGATGCCCCGCTTGCATATAACGTTAAAAAGGAACATAACTCAAGAACTGTAAAAGTGACGCTACCCAAATTTGTACTTGATCTGAGTTTTGTGGTAATAAGCATTGTGTATATGTTTCATAACATTTAATTGAGGCAAACTTAAGTTAGAGAACGGAAACGAATATTTCAGCAATTTTTCCATTTGTAAAGGGGCATAACTCTAGAACGGTAAAAGTGACGACACCAAAATTCGAACTTGATCTGTGTTTTGTGGTAATTAGCATTGTGCATAATTTTCATAACATTTGGTTGAGGCAAACTAAAGTTAGAGAACAGAAACGAATATTTCAGCAATTTTTCCCCTTGTAAAGGGCATAACTCTAGAACGGTAAAAGTGACGCCACCAAAATTCGAACTTGATCTGTGTTTTGTAGTAATAGGCATTGTGTATAAGTTTCATAACATTTGGTTGAGGCAAACTAAAGTTAGAGAACGGAAATGAAAAATTCAGCAATTTTTCAATTTGTAAAGGGGCATAACTCTAGAACGGTTAAAGTGACGCCACCAAAATTCAAACTTGATCTGTGTTTTGTAGTAATAAGCATGGTGTATAAGTTTCATAATATTTGGTTGAGGCAAACTAAAGTTAGAGAATGGAAACCAATTTTGGGACGTTCGGACGGACGGACGACGTACAGACGGACAAGGGTAAAATTAATGCCCCCTCCGCTACGGCGGGGGCATAAAAAACATTTTTTTTTTTTGAAATTTAAAAGTACATTAACCAAGAAGTCATTTTACCTCTTCAATTGTACTTTCAACCTGTTCATCAGCATTAGTATTAATCCATTGCTGGGCAGCATCTACCAAGGTAAATATGGCTGGCATGCCTATGTTGTCATCTGCTACTGTATGTAAGTACTGTAACAGGTCAGACACCTGTTTGTCTGATAACACTTTGTTCCTCATTGGTATTTCTATTACAGGTGGGCTTGTCCCAGGATAGTCCACAGGCATAGTGAACCTGATAGAAACAGGACCTTAAAATATATAATTTAAAATGTAACCAAATTTATGTATCAACAGCATATCATTTTTTTTTTGTAATTGGAGATATGATGATTTTAGACAAATTTTAGAATGTTTTTCCTCAATTTTATTTGCTTTCTTTACAAATGTTCACAGATTTTGAAAGAATTCATTCAGTTCTATTTCACAAAATATAAAAGCATTATTTTTTTGATTTTCACTTAAAGTTCAATATTTTACCAAAATCTTTGATGTAGCCAATTTACTGTACCTTGACCTTTTTCATCGATCTAAAGTGTAAATAACAACTATTCCAAGAATGTTCATTCAATAATATTTATGAAAATAAGAGATAAATGCATTGATCTTTTTTCAGTTTAAGTTCATGTTGAAGTTGTATGCAAAATCTTTTAAAAATCTGTGACATCATCCATTTACTGTAACTTGACCCTTTTTACTCATTACAAAGCCATGTTACACGATTTTCTATAAAGCTGAACAGTAGGATAATGAATGAGAAAAATTCTGCAAACAATACAACTTTTTTCAATAAAATGAAGTTTCTCATTTGATATTTTACCTGGTAAGCTAACTGTTATATCAGTCAGCTTAATCATAAAACATGGTGGGTTACCAGATATCTCTGAAAAAAAGAACATGTACAACATGTATTAAATACTTGGTTCTGTGTATACAGTATATCTTGAAAAAGGGTTTTAAGTTCAGCAATTTATTTGATTTCCAACAACATATTTATTAATAATCATGATGATCATTTTTTTTTTATCTATTACAGTACATTTTGTGGAAATTTGTGGTTCTAATTATGCATTATGATAATCACAAAATATTTGTTCATCTATGAGAACATTTAGTGGTCAATTGTGATTTTATCTGTGCATTCTTATTTCTATTTTCATAATGAAATATATCCTTAATTTTCAAATAGTTCATAGTTTTCATTTCAATAATCAATTCTCGGCAACCATATTTTTTATATTTTTTCTAAAAGTTATCAGCTGATGGCACTGTCTTTTTGTTTGTTGTTTATCTCATGTTTACTAAAAGTGACAATACCCTAATTAAGTTAACATTTTCTCCCATTTGGAATACATGCAGCAAATGGAACCTGTTATATCTTCACTAAATATTGCATGGAGTGCCTGTAATTCTTCTTCTTGTTCTTCTCCCGCCATTTCTGTCAGGGCAAAAAAGTCTTTAAACATTTACTTACTGGACAATAAATAACAGATTATAAAGATGAATGAATTATCACGCTCTAGTAGAATTAAAATATGGTCAAGTAAAAGTGACGACTTTTAAATATTTTGAAATAAAATAAAAAATGTTACAATGGAAAGTACCTCATAATCCACTAAAACATTATACACTTTACCACTATTCTAAGATACTTTTTCTTTAATTGGAAAAAAGAATATCTGGTAAGTTGTTTTCATTCAATACTATTAAAAATGATTTACCCAGTATAAAAGACAATAACGATAATAATTTGTTTTCAAGTGCAAAATAGCTTAAACATCCAAACTGTACCCATTGTGAAGTACCCCTCATAGATTGGGTTAGACTTATCAAGTCAAATCCAAGTCACAGAAGTGTGTCAGCAGTTTCACCTATTCAAGTAAATACTGGCATCTTCAACATCATCTTTTATTCATACCCTTAATATATACCTACAGGTCTTATACTGATCATGGTTATATGCAGGCATGTTCATAAAGAGCAATGGATGGCAAGGTGATACTTGATAATAATAATATCTAAACAAATAGACAAATGAACTTATTAAAACTGTGTTCTCTGAAATCCATAATTTAGATACTGGTAAGTTAACGTTACACTGCAAATTTATATCCCAATGTATAATGTATTCAGGTAGCAATACATAGTTATGAGGAGTTAATTTTTCAATTATGAAAGTGATTGTGCAATAAAATTGATTTTAGATAGATAAAGAATAATATATATAGCCTTCAAAGTGGGTCTATGAGAACATCAAGATTGTTTATTGAATGTTTTATAGACCATTTTCTGTTTAACAGTCCATATTTTCACATCCATACCACCCACAGATCCAGAAATTATTGTAGTGTTTTCTATCAAATATTTTATGCTCAAACTTTTCAATTCAATTTCATGGAAAAATGAGGTGAAATGCATTTGATTTTTATTTGACCTCTTGATAGATAACTGTCAATGGTTTCAGAAAAGGTATCACTCAAATGGATTCAAATTCTACTATTGACCAAATTTTGTGTCATTTTCACCCCCCTTTTTGCAATATTTTGTATCAAATAAAGGCAAATTTTTGCCATGGTTACACCAAAAAGAGATTAAATTTCACAAGTTTGAATATTGGAAATCAAATCTATGGAATATGATGTTTCAATACATATGCACATGCAAGACACCAACAGTTATTTGTTACGAGAGCAAGGGAAAGAGAGGGTGGATAAAAATTAGGAATGTCCAAAATTTTTTTTTTCTTTCTTACAGTCACAGGCACTTGTTTTCTATCCATGGCAAGATCTACTATCCCTATATCTTGCCATGGATAGAAAACAAGTGCCTGTGCTTACAGTACCTAATATAATACATGTTGGTGACGATCCTTACCTGACACTAAGGAAAGAACATACTTTTTTTAATTTTCGAATAAAAATGTTCTTTAAGTTTTCCTATGTTTTTACCAAGGATTTGTATAGTAACTGCCAAACCTCTGTGTTGCATAACTAACTTCATGAACTTGCAGTACAACGTGCAACTTCCGGTTTCACTTTCACTTTAATGTTTATTCCAAATAAGGTCCCTAAGGGACAAGATTACAGTTACAGTCGTAATATTCAGTTATTTCAACAAATATAAAACAATACAAAATATATTAATAGTGAATTATTAATAACAAGAAGAAGTGAAACAAGAAAGTTGTTAATGTTCAGTTCTGTCAGAGTGAGCGGAGCGAGAAAGATTGGTATGGTGAAAGTGTGAGTGATCGTGTTAAATTTTGTAATGCCTGAAAGGGCCCTAGCTGTGATTAGGAAATAAAGAATTTGAATTTGAATTTGTCAGCAGTTAGTAATCATCAAAATTCTTATGGATAACTGGATACCATAAGAAGAAGTATATTTTTTTCGAAAAAAATCAAGTCAAATGGAAATATTTTCGAACGCAATCTAATTATGCATGTGTTTAAAATATACAAAGGGGAAAGTGGTTGTCTCATTGGAACCACATGCGCTTTGGCGATTCATGGATCATCTTTTTTCCTTCTCTTTTCAAGTAAAGTTTGTGTTTATTTTTTCTTGAAGAGCCCGCATTAATAGCTGTCAAATTCATGTTCACCGATTTGACTTAAATTCTCATTTTGGTTAACAACATACTAAAACGTATATCCGAAAAAGTCTATAATAAGCAATTTACAATGCACGGGATCGATAATATCAAGGATTTGTGTTACTATACAAATCCTTGATAATATGTATCAGCATTTCGTGTGTATGTTTGTCTAGACGTCATCTAATTAACCATTGAGATAACCGGATATAAACATAAATGATATGAATATAAATAGTTAGCGACCACGAGCAATTAGATTTTTTTATGTCTGTTTGGTTTCATATGTAGTTGTCCTTGTTTCACTCAGTTTCAATGATGACATTGTTTTCCTTTTATTGGCTGAATACATGCGTAACCCACCTCCAGCTAAGGGGTTAAATTGAAGGTCACATGAATACGGATTCAATGAGGTCGAATTATTCACTTGTAAGTGAATAATTCATCAGCGATGTTTCTTAGCTTATTTTGACAAAATTGAACCAAACTGGATGCTAAAAACGAATGATTATATCACTATTTCACTTTCATTAATGATTGAACAAAAATAAATCATATTTTATTTTTTATATAACTCGTAGCTAGTGCCCTTTTAAGTAAACTATAGAAAAATGAGATTCAAACTCATGCATGTCGAAAATTAAATAAACCAACTGAAGTTTAAACACATCATCTTGAATTAAATACAACCTTTTCCAAAATTGAACATGACATGAATGTTGTCGTAGATTGTCCTTATAGGAGGGATTTTATATATGCTTGTTTTTTTGTTGTTGTATTGGTTCTATCAAGTCTCCAGAAAAGAATATTTTATAACTAGATGCCAAACTTTTAATGACGATTTCTCTGATACGAATAATATTCAGTTAAAATGTCATGGAAATCGACAAAACATTTATCACTATTCATCATTTGTAAATTACTGGAACAAATGAGCAAAATGTGTAATCTATATCCTCATTAGTTGCTTCTAAATCCATTTAGTTCACATGTATATTCATTAGTTATTCCTTTAAACTCTTTTATCAAAATTAATATGAAAAAAAATGAAATAAGGAAAGGCTGAACCCAATGTTACTTCATGATGGACTTGGAATATTCTTTTTGTACAAGATTCCTTGTTTTCTGTTTGTTATACACGTTCTTTTGTCAGGAGCACAGCTGCGAAGAAGAAGAAGGTAAGAAATATTTTCCATGAACGCGATATTCAAAAATAATTAAGGGTCACCGTAATCCGAACAATTCATGCACTCCAAGTCATCCATCCCTCGATCCCGCGCGAGTAGCCGTAAAGCAGTCGGAAATGTAACATTTGACACTATCTATACTATAAGATGAGAGGGCAAAAGTGACGTTTTTTCGTATAAGAGTTTTCTTACAATAAATTTGAAAATACATTTTGTATCCATACTATACGAAGAGACGTTTAAGTATTGATATTTTTATTTAGCCCATAAATGGGGCTCATAAATTACGCATACTCTGAGACTTTTTTAAATTGCGATATATTAAGTTCTCGTGTTTGTGATAAGAGGGGCGTAAAGGGGGGTATCTGCACGGAAGAACGCGAAATAAAATTGCCATTTCACGATGAACGAACAATTAAAAATTTCTTGCACGTTGATCTTTTTACCGATTTCACGAAACACGGTGAATAATGAACCTTTTTCACGGCTGCACGTGAAATAAAAATGGCAAAACACATTGCACGAAAATAACCCTTTACCACTCTCTGATAAGATTGGTAAAAAAACTTGAAATGTGTAAGACTGCATATACGACAACAAAGATGCGATTATATTGTAGATTTTTAAAACCTGATGATAATTCAAGTTTAAGAATTTATGAATTCATGTTTTTCTGGTTTATTATGGTTTTGTAGATTTCGTAAGATTTATGTGAACGTAAATATTTGAGAATTGTAATTCAAAATTGTGGAGACTTTTTTTTCTCGAAAATATACTATTGTGGAATAATGATTTCATGATTGCAGTAATTTCGGATGTTAGGTAAATTAAGCGCTTTTGCTGTCAACGTATGTGCTCATCCTAAACAAGTTCCCCTGAAAACGTGTTTTAAATAATGCTGTAATAGGGTCTGGATGTACAGGATAGAGAGAAATAGAAAAAAAATGCAGAATAAAGGCCAAAAATAAAAAAAGAATAAAAAAATGCGGCCAAAAAATAAAGAAAAGAATAGTAGGGTACTGAAATATAATGAGTAGAAAATAATGGACTAAAACTTTAAAGAACTAAAAACGAATTGTTTAGCAAAAGGGCTTTCCATCCCAAATGCACATATTTTGATATTGAGATATTAAATAGGGGTTAGAATGTCATTTCTGATACCAGACTATAGCTAACTTATTATTTATTTTCCTTTCTTTTAAGGTGATATTCTTCTTTCTCTTCTTGTGGTATGTATATCTTTTTCCGTGACTGTATAATGACGACTTACATGATTTTAATGAAAGTCATCAAAGTATAACTGGTCAATTTTAGAAAGTCAAGGATTTCCTTATTACAAATTACATAAAATGTTTACTGCATTTGTTCATATATATATACAAAGAATTAGTTTGCAAGCTGGATTTTAGTATGTACCTTATACCTGAAACCTTATCACATCATAATTTTTACAGTGGTGTGGTTCATAGGGCTCGTAAATTAAGATACATTCCATGTAAACTTATTATTTCTTTTGATAGTCTTATTCTTAAAGGTTGTCATAAAAACATTGTAGTAAGATCTTTAAATATTGATTTTATCGGTATCAACATTGATTTTACTAATAATACCAGTATAGTGTAATGCGTATATATCAAGCCCTTTTCGACGTATTTTACGGTTTGTTATTTATGCCCTGCTGTTACACCACTGTCCTGTGAATTGTCACTGTCCCGTGAATTGTTTCACATTTTGACATCCATGGCCGTTTAATGCTTCCTTTGCGGTATAAGTTTTGCGTATTATTGAAGGCCGTATAAATGGTGACTAGAACTTAAGGTGTTTGTATCCTTGTCCTTTGCAATTTTGGTAGAAAGTTTAAAGCGAGATGAAATATTTATTTTGTTTTCCTGAATTGAAATTTAAAGCTGTGATACAGTATTTTTTTAATTGAGTGAAATAAGTTTTGAAAATGGCCTTTATGTCACACGAATTTCGTCGGTCTTGTCCATGGTGGCGTTTTCGTGTCAAGGAGCATCAAGAGCAAGTGTTCGTTGGTTCGATGTACATCAGACGGTAAAATTAGTATTTACTGCTTCTTCGACAATGCCACTCGTCTTTATGAGTTGCCTCAAATACTTGCCTCAATTAAGAGATACTGGCAGACTCGGAGTCAGATCATCCGGGTAGGCGGACATGTTTTCCTGCAAACTTACATGCTGAAACTACTGTAACACAGTGTGCGATAGAAGCCTCAAGTGTTACCATATTCAAAAATACGTAATCCGCGTGTCAGTCAAGTACAACGTATGATACATTCATTACTCACTCATACATGAAATGATTAACTCGTATAGTTCAAAGAGGGGTGTAAAGAGGGGGTATCTGCACGGAAGAACGCGAAATAAAATTGCCATTTCACGATGAACGAACAATTAAAAATTTCTTGCACGTTGATCTTTTTACCGATTTCACGAAACACGGTGAATAACGAACCTTTTTCACGGCTGCACGTGAAATAAAAATGGCAAAACACGTTGCACGAAAATAACCCTTTACCACCCTCTTCAAAATTTATATAAAATATGTCTTTTATAAAGACATGCATTTTATATCTTGTTGACATCTAATTTATAATTATAAAATATCAAAAATAAAAAATCTTTAAATTTGCAGCTAAAGTTTAAAGCCTAATAATATATATAAGTTTTACTTTAGTTACTATACAGATTTAACTATTTTGCTATTATCAAAAACGAGAACTGAGATGATCTTGAGAAAACTATGTTATAGTAGTTCCACGATGATCCTGAGACTGTTATAGTAGTCTCTTGGCTGGGACAAATTATGAATGTATGCATTGGTCCCATCTCAGGGTGATCTCGCTGTTTATTTCTATATTTTGAAAATGTTCTATGGGAGTTTTCATGTCGTATTTATTTCAAAATTCTTTCTGAATGATCTCCTTTCTTGTCACGTCTGGGACATAGTATATTATATTAGGTTGCAGGTCACACGCAGAGAAATGCAGGATGCTTTGTCACATGCTGGTAAACTTCGATGTCTTCCGTCATGTCAGACTCAGTCTGTCAAATGATAGTTTTTTTACCAATATAATTCTAAAATTAAGACTTTGAAATTTGGAAGAATATGTAACTTGAACTCCAAAATTGGTCTTATCTTATGTTTATTTACAGCAAGGATTTATATAGTAAATATATCTTACTATACTCATAGGTACTTGGGGACAGGATAATTTTATTTTTGTTGGCCTCCCCCTTTTTTCCAAAATCCGTTATTTTTGTTTTCTATTTAATTTCAATTATTTTCGCGCAGTTTTCTGTATTATACGAACATAAATATACTAAAAATAACTTGTATTTGCTATTTACTATCAATTCCAAGTTTACTATCCACAGCGGTCACTGATATAATTTTGTGACTGAGTTAGAGACATATAATATTACATGTCTCTGGTGAAGTTTTATTAATGAATGTCACCATTTATCAGTTTAGAATCAAACTGTTAGTTAATTCAGTTTTTGTTAGTTTTTTTTTTTTTTTGTATGTTTTATTTTGTTTTGAGTTTTTTGTATGATTGTCCTTTAAATTTTTATTACTCGATTAACATTATTTTTTCATTTGTGCGTAAAAAGATGAAAGCTTTACGATGGTATCAAGATCTATCATTTTTTCACATAAACTATGCTACATGTAATGATGTTTGTATAGTTTTCTGTCCATCAATTTGTTATTTATTTGTTTCTTTAGTAACAATCCTATTGTTTGGATTTTAAACTAATAACTTATTCATAAACTATCACCTTATTTTCAACGATTCAAAACTGAATTTGTTACATTTTTGTGAGGAGTGTATTACAAGTTGAATAAGATCAAATATTTCAAACAATTATACAAAATTAGTGGGTGAGAAGATTTACGCGATATGACACTTTTCATACCTTTGCTTACCTGACCTGACTCATCACTTTCATCCAATCAAGTTATTTGTTTTGGTCACATGAACGGAACTACTAATGTCGAATGGAATTTGGACAATTACTCTACTTTAACACAAAATATGTTTAATTAGCAGACATTTGCAGACAAAAATTCAACAAAAGGACTTTATTTTAAATTTCTGAAAATTTATTTTGTCGAACTTCTCATGATAAACTTTTGGTAGAATATTTGGGATGCCGTGTCCAGAAGTTTATTTATCAATATGGCGGATCACAACTTCCGATGGTGGAGAATAAAGAATTTTAACAATAATCATTCTAAATACTTTTGAAATACTTGCTAATTATTGATAAATGTAAATTTCATTACAATGAAACGTTATAAGCGATTAGTAATGCCAATGCTATCCAGCAAAGCATATTTTACAACTCTTTTCTTAACCTTTATGTCTGTTTGGCCTGACAAATGTCTCATGCAAGGTAAGAAAATCAATAATAGGTAATTCAGGGTCTTGAATATTCTAAAATGGACCACATCTTCACACAAACTTTACACATTTCGTAACCAAATATATCTACGAAGTGCAGATTATTAAGATTGCTTCCAGGCACTTTTGTTTTTTGGGTAACCTGGGGGCTGATCAAAAGCGATACACCTAATCGCTATTTATTCCATTCTGGATAAGTTCTAAAAACACAACTTTTTCATCCAGTTGAAGCTATCTGGGGCCCTGTTTAAACAATGCACCATGCATGATACTTTTTAATGAGATCTGTTTAAAACATCGTAAATACTTCAAACAAAATATTTTTTGACTATAATTTGAGTTTTGAAAAAGTGGATCATAATCTATCAAAGTTTCGTATTGATCGCTTTCTAAATTTTTCCCTCCCTCAGCTCGTTACTGGTGACCTTTGTTGTTTACCTGTTCAAGGCCTGTTGACCCAAACAGGAAGTTGTCTAAATGACTGTTTTTTCCGGATTGGACTAAATAGCGATAAGGTGTATTGATCCACCACACTACCGCCGAACAGGTCACCAGGTCACTGTTGTCCTGTGAGAAAGCACCCTAGGTATATTTCTTGTTTTGAAAATTACCCATGTTGAAGTAAAAGCTGTTACAGGTACCCAGGTTAACCTCGACCATAAAAACGTCCCTAGGTTGCTTTTATTGGAATATTTTGGTAATTAAGTTGCTGATGCTGAACCCACACTTGTATCTTCATCATCATGGCAGTCATAATAAAAGTAAATGAATATGATTTAAATGGTTTCCTGGAATAAATAGAAACTTATAAATATACCAAAATTCACAATGTTCTGCATGCTTGTCTTCTTTTAATGTTACTACTTTTACCAAAAAACAAATAAATCTTGGTACTATTTGATCAAGTAAAACTACTCAGGGTACTTTCTTATGGTAGTCAGGACGACCTGTTTTGCCACACTAGCTCAACATGCTCAACAGAATGAAATTAAAAAACTAACAGGACAAAAGCTTAATTTCATGACTTTAAAATGAAAAATGACAATTGAAATAAACAAACTATTCAAAGTACTACAAGGCTTCAGTTGAGGTATGAGATAGTCTGTTGTTCTTTAGTGTCAGATTTCATTTTAAACATACCAGTAATGCATACCTGTCAATCCTCCTGTTTTGAGCGGGAGTCTCTCACGCAAACGACGAAATTCCGGAAATCTCCCACTTGCTGGTCCGTATAGAATCTCCCGCTTTCGGATATTTTGACCTGGAATAACCCGCATTTGTAATTCTCTGGCTTTTCATTACTTTCAATAGAAATAAATAAACAATCGGGGATCATTTGAAAACTTTGGTCAGTAGTTTTTATGTTCGATATTTAAGTAATCGAAATTCAGTTCTGCTATGTCAACTCCAACAAGATAGAGGTCTTTGTCTGGACCAAGCGGCAGTGTAAAAAAGAAGAAATAGATAACTGCAAAAAAAGCAGCAAATCGAAATGTCAAGCATATTTGAATGAAAGATTTTCAATTTTTACGACCAAGTTCGCTTGGCAATGTACATCATTTTCAATCAACTTTTCGATTTCTTCTGGTGGTCTATACGATGTTTGAAAGCATGTTTAGTGTGAGACTCACAACAAGATCAAAATATGGAATGTTATGAGTTGTGAGACTCGGAGGTATTGAAAAAGGCTAAAAAAAAAACCCACCTTGTATAGATTATAACCATGAATTGAAGAAATAAAGTATATTTATTAACTCTTATTGGTGTTTTGTAGATGAATATGTAAACAGGTCATATATTTAACTTGAAAATGTCGTTCGCGCAAAATCTCCCTCTTTGAAGGTTTCAGAGGTTGGCAGGTATGGTAATGTACTGTGATAATTTTGCCATAATGGGATCAACACAATGTCACCTGCATGAAATATAAACTTATAGTTAATGCAGGGTTTCCCCTGGGTCAATGTTATTTTTCGCCATCCCCAGTACTGCCAATTTTTTCGAAGCAAATGTGTGAGATTTGACCAAAATTGTAAAGATCAAAGAAAAAAAAAAATCAAAGGAAAATGCAACCAAATATGCATGAAAATGCATGAGTCTCATGCTAATTGTGTGAGACTTGGCAGCCCTGCATCCCTTTCATCAAAACATTTTTATTTGCCAACTTAATTTCCTTTTTGCAAACAGACTTAAGTTCAATTTGCAGTGTCTTGGTTTCATGTATATCTCGGATCTTATATAACCCAGTGTTCATTTATCCACATCTGTATTTCATAATCAACATTTTGATAAATGAACACTAATACGGAATTAAAAAAAATATTTACATTTATGGATAGTCCAGTGTTCTCCCCAGATATTTCATTTAGCATTCTGGTAAACAGGGATATTTGAAATATTATCTTGTTTCTAAAAATTATAGCATCACATCCAAAACAGAATCTATAAGAAACCCAATTCAGATAGCATCACATTCAAGAAATATAGCATCACATTACCATGATGCTAAAAGGTCCTGGGGAGAACACTGTATGATACTGTAAAATTCATTACAAAGTCAATAAAACTTGATTACTGCCCCTTTTTTTGTGGATATCGTAGTGCCAATAATTAGATTTGTATCCAATACATCAGCAAGTCTGGACAAAAGCTGTACAACTGTACTTGTATTCTGTTTGTATTCATGTATGTCATAATATGTATGTCATTTAAATTCTTGTATTTACCATAAAGACTTTTTAAGTGAAATATTTATTAAATACACAATTCCGTCATGATTGTATTTAAAAAATTTAACTATTAAAGATATTCTTACAACACTCATATCAACCTATATCTGTGTATTGTTACAGTCTTAATCAATGTACTATTTTACAGATTATCCCCCACGAGAGTTTTCCACTGAGCCAAATACACAGAATCCAATACCAGAACTCTCATTAAAAATAGTATTATGTCGAGCCAGTAGTTCACCTAATGCACAATACAGATGGATGAAGGATGGAACATATATCACAGAGTACAATGCATTAGACTATTCATATAGAATGATGTCTGTTAATAGAACTGATGCTGGAATTTATAGATGTGTTGCAAAAAATTATCTAGGTGCTATACGAAGCAAAGGAGCAAAGATAGTCATTGCTTGTAAGTATTACTGCCAAGCCTGAAGGTTGGAAGGTAAATACAACCTGGGTGGTCGTAACTACATGTATTGATTCTAAATTAAAAACCATGGTCATGATGGTAGATACATGTAGAGGAAATTATTTATATTTTATTATACCCCCGCTTTAAAAAAGTGGGGGTATACTGTTTTACCTCTGTCCGTCCTTCCATCCATCCGTCCGTCCGTCCCATGAATATTTTTCGTCGCATCTTTCTCAGGAACTACATTACAAGGATTTCTGAAATTTGGTTTCAGGGTTTATATGAGTCAGGTATATCATGTGATGCGTTTTCAGATTCATCACTCAACAACTTCCTGTTAACCTTATACTTTTAGCGGGGCAGGGGTATCATTAGTGAGCAGTAGCTCACAGATTCAATTGTTTCTTTTTGCATCAGTTTATAAGAAAATGAAAGATATTGGGTTTATATATGTTTTTACAAGTTTTAACAACAGCCCCCACTCCTCAATAAATATTGACCTAACCTGAAAAAGTGATAAAAAGGACAATGAATTATTTCCTTAGTTTTCAAATGTGATAAAAATGTTTTAAATGCAGGCTAATGAAAGTTAGAAGGACCTATACTCTGATGGCTTCTGTCTTTTACTTGAATACATGTCATTTATGCTCAAGTTTCACTATTCATCATATGTCTATATAGAATTACAATTAATAGAGATCAGTGAACTTTTAAAGTGTCTAAAATTGACTGAAACATTTTAATAATTTAATTACTCTAACAATAGCCCCTCAATAAATGTTGACTGTACAGTAAAAAAGTAATAATAGTGATTTTTTTAAAAACTGCTTAAAATTAAAACTATTTTTTGACTTCAAATCTGTAATAACAATCTTCTAAATGCAGGAAAATGAAAGTTAGAAGAACCTTCACTCTTATGGCTTCTGTTTTTATCTTTAAGGTTAATAATCTATATTAATAGATAAATGTCCATCATATGTCCTTATAGAATTTCCATTAATATAAAAAACAGAACATCAAAATGTCTAAAATTGACGGGAACACTTTCATATTTCATAGTTAACGGTAAACTGTAATTGACCAGGTAGGAAATACTGGATTTAATAAGTTTAAAATACCAAAGCATGTATTTTTAGCTTAGCTTTTATCAATAATTTGGATTATTGACAGAAATGCAGACAACCAAATTCAAGCAAAACTTTTCAACAAGATCAGGATTTCCATAATGCAATGCCATTTCTGAATTGATCCATAAATAAAGAAATTACCATTAACAACTGCAGATTTACATATTGTTTTTCATTTCAGATATTGATAATTTTGAATCTCATACAAATCAGACAGTAAATGTGTTGTCAGGGAATGGTGTTGTGATCAACTTACCTAATATAAACTCTGTACCAGATCCTGCTGTATCATGGTATGCCAGTGGTGTAGAAATGGCACCAGAAGCACAGAGGCATCAAATTACACTTGAAAAAAATCTAGTTCTATTGAGCACAAGTATTCATTCTGATAATGGGAAGATATTTAAAGCAGAAGCTCTTAATGGTATCAATGGAGTCAGTAGAACAACAAAGGACTTTGCCCTCAGAGTTGGAGGTAAATGATAGAACATGTACTAATGCCAACATTCATATCTGTACGATATGTATTGTATTAGGGGCCTCGGGGGCCAAGTGGTCTAAGGAGTCAAACTACTATATCACTAGCCTGTCAACACTAAGGTTGTGTGTACATGTAAGAATTCGCGCTTGGCAGGTGTGCCTGACTCCAATCTTAATTGACTAAGGTTGTCTATTTTCTACCGAAATTCAGTTGTTCTCTCTGGGCACACTGGCTTCCTCCACCAATAAAAACTGAACACCATGAAATAGCACAATAGTGCTGAAAGTGGCAATTAATACCAATCAATCAATCAATCAAAGTATTGTATTATATAGAACTGCTGTAAGGAATACCCCTGACTTCTTTTATGGTTAATATTCATTTTGTATTTTGGTATTCATACATACATGTACAATAATTAGAGTTGTCACAAAGAGTTGTCACTTAGATGAGTCCATGAGTCCTAGACTATAAGTGAACATTTGATTGGACTAACCATTTTCTTCATTGATTAGTTCCTTAATGCATACAGATTCTATGAGCTGAGTCTAAAAATCATATTATTACACAATAATTCTTTATATTTCAGACACAGGTGAAGGAGTTACAAAACCACCAGCTTTACTTGTTGGTCCTAAAAATACCACTGCCAAGACAGGTGATCGGGATACAAAGCTAGAATGTATTTATAATGCCAGGTTAGCTTTATATAGTATTTTCATTGTCTTGAAAAAATTATAAAGGTTATTTTTACAAGTGCAAAAATAATTAAACAGTACAGAACAACCCCTTATGTAATTGAGAATATGAGTGAATTGTTGACATCTTTTTTACTAAATGTCAGAAAATGTATCTTGTTATAAATTCTTACATCATTTAAATAACAAATTAAAGAACATACTAATTACAGAACAATATTTGATGGTTTTTTTAGGCCTTTATCAGGATTACAAACAAAATGGTACAAAAAGGATCTCAAAGAACAGAAATTGTTGCCAATTCTAAGTATATATTTAACACAGTGTATAAACGTGTATTGACAATCAAAGATCCAGATCTAAGTGATGCAGGCCAGTATGAATGTGAGGCAGTGTTTGTTAGTAATGGACAATCTGATAACAAGACATCAGCTGCTTACCTCACTGTTAATGGTATGTGGAATCACTTATTAACTTCCTTGTTTGTTTCCTTTTAAATTATATTTTTATAAGCATGCCAATCTGATACCAAGACATCAGATGCTTACCTCACTGTTAAAGGTATGTGGAATCACTAAATTATTTCCTTGTTTGTTGATTCTTTTAAATTATATTTCTATAAGCATACCAATCTGATACCAAGACATCAGCTGCTTACCTCACTGTTAATGGTATGTGGAATCACTAAATTACTTTCTTGTTTGTTGATCCTTTTAAATTATATTTCTATAACATACCAATCTGATACCAAGACATCAGATGCTTACCTCACTGTTAATGGTATGTGGAATCACTAAATTATTTCCTTGTTTGTTGATTCTTTTAAATTATATTTCTATAAGCATGCCAATCTGATACCAAGACATCAGATGCTTACCTAACCATTCATGATGATAAATTATGTGGACTCACTAATGTACTTCCAGAATCTTTTCTACTGAACATATTTTTGATGCCATTATAATATATTATTACTAACATTGCAAAATATTAAACTCATTAAATGTAAAAAGCTTCAATATGGACAGGATGCAGACATATTTGCTGATCTGCCAGAGTTCAGAATAATAATGAAATGCTACAGAAAAAATTTAGTCATAAATGGATGAGTATTTGGTCATTGGATTTGTAGAAAAGTTTGTACATATTGCTTTCCCAGTGTGTTCTGCTCCTATCTTAATTGACAAGATTGCTAGTTTTCCTGTAAATGCTCTAAAATGGAAGGAACTCAATGTTTCAAAGGATTTTAAAAAACCAATAAAGATAGCTTTTGTTTAATTTTTCAGAGGCTCCTTTGATTACATCACAGATACAGAGCCAGTATATTAGAGACTTTGGACAATCAATAAAAGTTGACTGCCAGGCAACAGGGAACCCATCTCCTACAATCACCTGGTACTACAATGCACAGCCAGTATCTTCTGTTGGTAACAACAGGTATGCAGCAAACTCATTGTGTAAAACAATATCAGTTTATAGTCAGGGAATGTTCAAATTGGCATTCATTCTGTAACTGATAAAATGAAAAAATGACCATTTAAATAATGAAATTATCTCTTTATACAGTTTGTGCATTTGAATTGCTTTTCTTAATTTACCTTCATCAGGAAAGCTTTAACATCAACATTTGAAAGCCAGGAATATGTAAATATGTGTTAGAAGCCATCAGACCGAAAGGGACCTTAGAAAGCTTAATTCATTTATGGTCAACTTTGCCTGAGAGAGTTGGAATCTTATTTTCTTATTTATATCTTAATAAATTATTTAAAAACTGTGAAAAGTGACAAATTGTGAATTATGCAAGAGCTAAGACAAACAAGTTATTTTTCATATTTTAGTCCCTGATTGTCAGTAGTGATGACACTTTTAACATATCAACAAACAAGACTCTTGTTCTGAGTAAAATTCTTTGAAACAAAATCTAGAGTGTAATGATTATTTGATAGTTTTTTTTATAGCATAATATAATATATGAACTGGGTCAGATAGAAATTGACCTTCTGCAAATGAATATCAATACATCTTATATCCTATTTCGGATTGAAAAAATCTCTCTGCAAAGTCTGTAACTGTTTGAAAATTGAGTTGTTAGAAGAATCCTTCAAACCAGATCAAAATTCATCTTTTATTTCGTATTGGAATGTTCCAGAATCAATCAAAGTCATATATATGTACATGTATATGTGCACTTGCATAAAGTCGATTTCTATCCGATGCAGATCATATGTAGATTAGTAATTGATACATAATTAGATACTTAATACTACGTTTTTTGCAGATTAAGTGTAACTCAGGATGGATCATTAATGATAAATAACTTAGATCTGGGTGATTCAGGAGTGTACCAGTGTTTTGCTTCTAATGCAGCTGGAGAAACTAAAATATCAGCGTGGATTAAAGTAGACAGTAAGTCTTATGATTTTGCAAGATTTAACATTTTAGTTTTTATGACCACCAAGTATGTTGTATTAGCATATAGATTTACTGCTGACTGTTTTTACATTATTGATGTCCGGAAAATTTAACTGCCTAGGTTTGTAAAGATTAACACAATGAGTCAATTATTTAACTTGCTAACTCACAAGGAAACAGGGACACCCTACTCAGAGACCACCAGTTAAGTAGAGAATTAGGGAATATCAATTTAAAGTGTGTTGTTTATCATGAATACACATTAATTCCAAGACCTCTCATACTCCAGACAAAAGTTCCACTGTATTACCACCAAGACAGTCCATTTTTCAGAAATCCATAACAATGCATAAATGATTTTTCAATACTACAATCCACCTACAAAATACAGCTTTGTTCAGTTACATTCTTTTCATCTTGAATTTGATTTAATTGTAGACCAGATTTGACAAATATCAATGTAAGGTTTCTTTTTAAAGTAAAAAAATATCTTGTGCGTGATTTCTCACAGCTTAGGTGAGTTATTAATGAACTTTTGAATTTAGAAATGAATGTTTCATTGTATTAACAGAATCACCACCAGCGTTCATCTCATTACCATTGAATCTGACACTAGTAGAAGGAGCAGATGCTAGATTTCCATGTGAAGTTTCTGGAGCACCTAAACCAGTTATTATATGGAAGAAAAGTGTGTACATTGTTGTAACATTCTTATTTAATTACATGGCTAACCATTTGAGAACAAAAAAATTAAGGCACATCATAATTTCATTTTAACTTGTTTGCTCATGTCATCATAAATCTTATATATCTTTTAATGTGTATCCTTATATCTACAATATAAACAAAAACTGGTACCCCATTAATATAACTTATCTACTAACAATATGTGATTCATTACATTATATTTAACAAAAACATGGAGCAATAAAACAGTTTTGAAAGCTCTTTTATCCTGCCTTTGAATATGATATTTGAGAGGGGGCATAATGTTATATTTTATGTTGGACGACTTGAACAGTAATGTCAGGTTTTGCATTGAATTTTCATGATCAATAAAGTTTCTTACTTACTATAAGTAACAGGCCATAGATTATTTGATAGAAAGATGAGTTGTAAACATGTCTGGTTTCTTTTTCTGATTTGGTTCAATGGGTCACTCTAAATTCTATGATTCTATAAGTTTTCAAATGGCTGTTGACATGAAATTGTACATCTGTTGTCTCTTATATGACATCTTGTTTGTCTGAAAATTATATTTTCCTTTTGTTCACAAATGTTGAGAATTTGATTTAAGTAGTGCACTGGTGGGATATTTACATTTATCCTGTTTTATTTGTTAAATGTATTGTTGTATTGATGTAAAACGACTTAAGCAATGAACAAGTTTATTTGATTTTCACATAGAAATGGACAATATAGAATCAGAAGTAACAACTGGTGGCAGGTATCAGATCAATCCAACTTCAGGAGAGTTACTGATCATTACAACAGAACCTGGTGATTCAGCAGTATTCTCATGTAATGCTTCAAATAGTCAAGGAAGCATTTATGCTGAAGCTTACCTCAGTGTTTATCGTAAGTTAATCTTTAAGACGGTCAAAAGGTGCTAAAGACTATATAGAACATAGAAAGTTAAGAGTTAGTTTAAACTTTTGTAAAATAATGACCCTTGTGTTTTCAGAAAATCTTAAAAAAGATGTTTTCTGGTATGTCAGTCATTATGTATTTTTATCATCTTTATATAGGAGTTTAATGGATGGCTGGATCAGTTTTTGACATCCAGTTACAAAATAGCATGCATATCAGGACTAGAACATGTTAATGTGGTATAGATATAAAGTCTGCTTTGTACAAGACCTATGAGCTGAGCAAGAATTTTTACTTGTTAGTTCATAAAGCAACATTCCAGACCTGTTATCATGACTGAGCTATGCAGTCTTTAGAGTTACTTCTAAATGCTGAAAGTTTTGCGGAAAAGCAGCAAATAATATTTTTCAAGTCTTTGGTTTGACCAGACAGGGGATCAAACCAACACTCTACCACAAGACCACAAAGTCATTTATATGAGCTTGAAATCAAAGTTATTGTATCTGTTGACATGAAGCAACCTTCATATATTTTTTACATTTCAGAAAGAACTCAGATAACACAACCACCACCAGCCATTACAGAAGTCCAGAAAGGATCTGTAGCCTCACTTCAGTGTGGAGTTTCACATGATGTTAATGTCAACATAACCTGGAAATGGTATCAGGGTCAAGTAGAACTCAATCCATCAGACAGAATAACTATAGAACAGGATGGCACATTAACAATCCTTAGTGTTTTTAGTGGAGACAGTGGAGCCTACAAATGTCAAGTTCTATCTGCGGGTGGTAATGATGAGAGGTCAACTAACCTAAAAGTTATAGGTTTGTATTATTTCAATATACATTCAGATAGGTAGCCTCAAATACCAAGGGCACTATCTTTACAGGGGCTCAACATGGGTTTTGGGGTACAGACTTGCAGCTGGGATTTCAAAAACACCCCTATTCACATATTACTTTGGAGAAATGGCAGCCCATTGATATATTTGACATATCAAAAAAGGGACCCTTTCCAGTGGCATGTCTGTGTATACCTTTATATAGGAAGAGACCCTCCCTCTGACTGTCTTAGTAATAGTTTTCTTTAAATTTATTGAAGTTCTTTAAAAATAGAGTTTTAAATAATTGAGGCACCTATGAACCCAAGCATAATTGATTTTCTAGCCAACTTTGATGCCATTATTTCCATGATTCTCTAACTAGCTTGATTGATTTATATGTAGGGAGGATCCAAGTTTCACATATTCATGACCGTTTATTATTGCGTCAATCTTTCTGTCTTGAAAGTCATGAGAAGTTAATTGTCTGCTTAAAATAATTTATAATATTCATTGTCCTATGCTTATAATACTTGCTTATTTTCACATGAACTACTAACTGCAGTTTGATTTCCTAGTTAATAATAAAGTTATAAATCAGTATAACAGTTGATATAAGTTCTGTTATATAGATACAATGGATAAGCGTGGATTCTTGAAAAAGAAACCATGAGCCGGAGGCGAATGGTTTGTTTTCATGAATCTCGATTATCCATTGTATCTATAACAAACTATTGTGTTAATTTCTTTTCAAAATTAAAGCCTTTTCTTAATTAGAAGGTATTGTAAGAGAGTTTAAATAACCATGTTATCGTGTCCAACGATGCATTGATAAATCTCAGATCACAATTAATTGGTTAACAAAATACAAATATAACACTTCTACCTTTAAAGATCTTTACATTATCAGGCATCTTAATATTATCTGTTTTACAAAATAAGACATATTCAATTTATTTCTAATAAAATTGAGAATGGAAATGGGAATGTGTCAAAGAGACAACAACCCGACCAAAGAGCATATATAAAGTATATATAATAAGTATGTTACCGAAATTTCTAGCACTCTAGGCACATCACGATTTTCTCGCATAGGAATTTGCGAACAAACATTTGTAAAATTATGTAGTAAAACAGATGAAATCATACTATATTTATACAACAAAAATTGACAAATAGAATGTAATAATTTTGTTTCAAACATGTGAAAAGCCAATAATCATTCAAAAATAAACGGTAAAACTCACTATTATTACAAAAATATCCACTATAACATGCAAAATTAGAAAAAACACAGAATTGGGACAACACAGATAATACAGGGATTGAACCTAAACCGACAAATCCCTATCTTTTAACTCGTTGATTTTAAGCATGCTAACCTCATGCTACCAACTTATACTATACAACTGCCCTTGTGTATATATAAAGGTACAACCCTATGTGTCTGATGTTCATTTATATATATATAATAGACATCTAAGTTGTAACCCATTGGTAGCCGAGAGGTTTCGTCGATGTGTTAATGTCAGTCATTCATAACAGATTTCAAGGAAGGTTCGATTCCCAGTGAAGGCATATACAAATTACAAAAAATAAAGGTAAGTTTTAAATTAATTCCATTAGTGAACAGAAATCAGTAAATTAGCCATTTCAAACTTAATGAAATTAGACACACAAAGGAAAAGGAAACAATTGAATATAATTTGGTGAGTCCATTTCAGCGGCAGATTTAGGAAGCGTTGATTCTAGAAAAGAATCCACGGTAAATGAATAGGCTGACGTCACCACAATGGTTTAAATTAGAGGAACTTGTGAAATAAGTGCAAATTTGAAACAAAAGTAATGTTTAATCACAATTTTATGGATAGTCAGCAGGTCATATCAAATACTCAGGTTTATGACCTTTTCGTATATTGTATCTTAGATGTTTTTCATTTTATTTCCAGAATTACCTTACAAGCCTGTCATAACATCTGTAGCTGTGCCTCCTACTGCTCTTAAAAGTGCCAACATATCATTTTCTCCAGGCCCTAATGGTAACACACCTTTAAAGAGGTTTATATTCCAGAAGAGAATGGTTACAAATTATCCTGGTAAAGGTGGGTAGAAAATTTATATGCTTAAATATAGTCAGTGGAGACTAGTTTCAAAAAATATATGCAGTGGTCTTTTATGTCCTATCATTTTACTCCTCAGGTAAAAATATGACAAAAAATTGAATTTTAATAGAAAATGTGTTTCTCTTAAGGATGTAACCTGTTATCTATATCTTGCATGAAGAGATATTTCTCGTATCAGACTGCCTACAAACAGTTTGATTGCCTAAACGTGTTAGAGAAGTTATTTGATAGATTTATTGATCTTTGTTTTTCTTGCATGTATTTGTGTGTTGAGTATAGTATTCTACTTTTAAAAGTGTTCATATTTTACAGGTGTAACCATGGGAGAAGATGAAGGCTGGGAGACATATCCACAAGATGTCGCTCCTAATGTCCGTTTCTTTGTCATGCCAAATCTACGACCAGCAAGATACTTTCAGTTTCGATTGAGTTCGGTTAACAAAGTAGGAGAAGGACCGCCAAGTGATGCTAAACCAAACACACCATTACTTATGCCAGAACAGCGTTAGTATTAACTAAATTATAATTAATCACAGATTGGATGGTATACCGAAATTACCTTGTCCGTCTGTCCATTCATTGTCGCAGCTTTCTTTACATATTACTCTGCTTCTGATGTAAGAAATGATTTGATATTTGATCTGTAACTTTATCATTTTAAGGTGTACCATGTAAGCAATTTTCAGATCTGCCAGATAGTCACTTCCTGTTTGAAGATACTTTCATTTACTTGCACACACGTCTTTTATCTGTTAATTCTCTTAAACAAGTGAATGGATTTCAGGAAGACTTTCAGAACATATAATTTTATAGTCTAGAATTTTTGTTTGTTCATGAATGATGTTTTGTCGAGCCTGCGACTTTTGTCGCAGAAAGGTCGATATAAGGATAGTGATCCGGCGGCGGCGGCTAACTTCTTAAAAGCCTTATATTTTCCAAGATGGAAGACCTTGATGATTCATACTTTGTATATAGATGCCTTATGTTATGAAGTTTCCATCTGTCATATGTGCATTGTTCTTGACCTCATTTTCATGGTTCAGTGACTACTTGAAAAAAAGTTAAGATTTTTTGTAATGTTAATTTCTCTCTTATTATGAGTAATAGGATAACTATATTTAATATGTGTGTACCTTGCAAGGTCCTCATGCCTGTCATACAGTTTTCATCTGACCTTGACCTCATTTCATGGATCAGTGAACAAGGTTAAGTATTCGTGGTCAAGTCTATATATCAGATACTATAAGCAATAGGTCTTCTATATTTGGTGTATGGAATGATTGTAAGGTGTACATGTCCAACTGGCAGTTGTCATTTGACCTTGACCTCATTTTCATGGTTCAGTGGTTAAAGTTAAGTTTTTGTGCTTTGGTCTTTTTATGCCCCCGCCGTAGCGGAGGGGGCATTAAGTTTTACCCTTGTCCGTCTGTACGTACATCCCAAAGTTGGTTTCCGTTCTCTAACTTTAGTTTGCTTCAACCAAATGTTATGAAACTTATACACAAAACTTATTACCACGAAACACAGATCAAGTTTGAATTTTGGTGGCGTCACTTTAACCGTTGTAGAGTTATGCTCCTTTACAAATGGAAAAATTGCTGAATTTTTGTTTCCGTTCTATAACTTAAGTTAGCCTGAACCAAATGTTATGGAACTTACACACAATGCTTATTACCACAAAACACAGATCTAGTTTGAATTTTGGTGGCATCACCTTAACTGTTCTAGAGTTATGCCCTTTACAAATGGAAAAATTGCTGAATTTTTCGTTTCCGTTCTTTAACTTCTGTTAGCCTCAACCAAATGTTATGAAACTTATACACAATGCATATTACCACAAAACACAGATCAAGTTTGAATTTTGGTGGCGTCACTTTAACCGTTCCAGAGTTATGCCCTTTACAAATGGAAAAATTGCTGAATTTTTTCGTTTATGTTCTTTAACTTAAGTTAGCCTCAACCAAACATTATGAAACTTATACACAATACTTATTACCACATAACTCAGATCAAGTACAAATTTGGGTAGCGTGACTTTAACTGTTCTTCAGTTATGTCCCTTTATATCTTTATATGATATGCAAGCGGGTCATCTGTGTCCAATGGACACATTCCCCATTCATTTTCTAATACTATATGCAATAGGTCAACTATATTTGGTGTATGGAAATATTTTACAATGTACATGTCAGTCTGGCAGGTTTTATTTCACCTTGACCTCATTTTCACGGTTCATTGCTCAGTGTTAAGTTTTGTGTTTTGGTCTGTTTTTATACGACGGCAAAAAATTTTATGCCATATATTAGTATGACGTTTGCGTCGTCGTCGTCCGAAGACACGTTGGTTTTCGCACTCTAACTTTAGTTTAAGTGAATGGATTTCTATGAAATTTTACCATAAGGTTCAATACCACAAAAGAAGGTTGGGATTGATTTTGGGGTTATGGTGGTACCAACAGTTAATGAATTAGGGGTAAAGGGGCCAAAATAAGCATTTTGTAACTTCCAGACATAACTTGTGTGTTAGTGTATGGATCTCTCATATTGTACCACAAGGTTCCATATCACAAAGGGAATGCTGGGATTGATTTTGGGGTAATTACCTCAAATTTTAGGAATTGGGGCAAAAAGGGGCAAAAACAAGCATTTTCTAGTTTCATGACAATAACTTGTGTGTAAGTGTATGGATCTTTCTGAAATTGTACTACAAGGTTCCATATCACAAAGGAAAGCTGGAATTGAGTTTGGGGTAATTGCCCAAAAGGTTTAGGAATAAGGGGCCAAAAGGGCCGAAAATAAGCATTTTCTTGTTTCCAGACAATAACTTGTGTTCAAGTGTATGGATCTCTCTGAAATTGTACTGCAAGGTACCATACCACAAAGGAAGGCTGGGATTGAGTTTGCAGGGCTGCTCTGGCTCCAAAAAGTTGGAGCCAGAAAATCGCCAGCTGCTATATTTTGTCGCCAGTTTTGAAAACTTGGAGCCAACTTTAGAGCCAGCTAGAGTCTATTACCAAAATTGAAACTATGTTCAATTTAAATTTCTTATGCACTCAGCCTGCACTGTACATCATTTAACATGTTACACTAAGGTAGTTATTGCATAGGGTTTATATACATGAAAAAAACAACATGTGTACTTTTAGTCAGTATTTCATATACATGTATAAGAATTAAAATATAGAAATAAAGATTAAAACAAAGCAACTGTTTTTTCCACAAAACAGCATATTGTATATTTTTATTTGAATGTTTATGTCTCCAAACAGTGACAAATGGGACTTATATAATGACTATTGTCCTTATAATTAGCTAATGGTCTGTATATGCTACAGAATAGAAAAAATGTTTTAAATTAGAAATAAAGAATAGAAAAAATTGGTAATTGAATGAAGAAAAGAGAATAATGGGTGTTTAGATTTACAGAATAGTGAAAATTGTATTAAAATAAAGAATACAGAAAATTATGACCAAAGCACCCTACCCATCCTGCTACCAAGACCCTCTTAACTTTGCCCATAACTCACAAGACCTCCTAAACATATAAATTCTTAAGTCAGAAGTATGTAGACATATCTTGAGTAGGTATCTCAATACTAGGAAAAATAAAATTGAGTTATCTTATCTTTATTCGGTGTGCTCCTTCTTGGAGGATTATACACAGTACGCAGTAGAAGTAAATACGATCAACAATGGCAGCGGTTTTGTTATTTTCGTATCAAATGTGAGGGCAGGCAAAGACAAATTACGTCTGAATTTGCTATTTTTACGGAAAACAAGTAAACGATGTTTTAACAAGTTAATTATGGTTATCGACTTTCTGTCAATTACGTTTTCTTCATGAAACTACGGTAAACATTGCAAATTGTGTTGTCGTATGAAAATTTCTTCAAATGAAAAGACAAATGTTGACTGACCGATTCTATTTGAATGAATTAATGTTGATGATCATTAATGACCCATCCGATAAATGGATTACCTGTAACAACAGATTATGATGTCTGTTGTAACCGTTGATTAGCTTGGGGTCGTAAACAAAGTCATAAACTTGTCGCCAGGTAAAATTTCGTACAATTTATTTTAAAACTTTCACCAATATTTAAATGAAGATTGATATTGTTACCGTTACAGTCAAGAAATGAAAATTTTGACATAGGAAAATGTTGGCGCCAGAAATATCGCCAGCAACCGTAATTTGTCGCCAGATGAATTAAAAATCGCAAATTGCGACATTGGCGACGCCCAGCGGTCCCTGGTTTGGGGTGATGAATCATAAGGGGTTCAAAAATTTAAGGGGATTTTTTTCATTTTTTCTTTAAAATTTTCCATTTTAAATTGGTTATTTCTGATTTATATATAAAAGCAAATAATAATGATATGGTTTGAATAGGTAAATTAAAAATTTTTAAGTTCTTAGACCACATTCATTCTGTGTCAGAAACCTATGCTGTGTCAAATATTTAATCACAATCCAAATTCAGTGCTGTATCAAGCTTGAATATTGTGTCCATACTTGCCCCAACTGTTCAGGGTTCGACCTCTGCGGTCATATCAAGCTGTGCCCAGCAGAGCATTTTATTCTTAAACTATAACCAATAGGTCAACTATATTTGTTGTATGGAATGATTGTAAGGTGTATATGTCTGTCTTGCAGATATCATCTGACCTAGACCTCATTTTCATGGTTCATTGGTCAATGTTTAGTTTTCCTGTTTAAGTCTATTTCTTAGAAACTATAAGCAATAGGTCAACTATATTTGGTGTATTGAATGATTGTAAGGTGTACATGTATTTCCAGTTTGGTTTATCTGACCTTGACCTCATTTTCTTGGATCATGTTAAGTTTATGTGATACTTTTAGTAAAGCTTTATATTTAGGACTATTAACATAAGATCAATGGTCAGTAAAGAAGGCGAGACATTTCAGCATGTGCACTCTTGTTTTCTATTATTCCTCAATACAGATGGTAGGTGCTATATGAATCCAGAGAAAGAATTTTTCATGAAATGCTCTTGATACACATTAAAATGTTGTTATTATAATAGCTATGGTAATACTGTTTTATTTAATTTTGTTAAAATCATATAAAAGTAAATCAAGTATTTTTTTTTTAATTTTAGCACCAGAAGCTGCACCAAGGGGATTTTACGGAAGCCCAAGATCAAATTCTTCTATAATGTTGAATTGGCAGGCCCCACCAGCAGAAACTTGGAATGGAGACTTAACAGGCTATAGAGTTAAATACAGATTAAAGGGATATACTAGCCCATTTTTAGAAAGGAATACTAATGCATGGCCAAGTACTTCTTTTGAACTGACCGGACTTATTGTATTTACCGAATATGAAATTAAGATAGCAGCATATAATAATGAGGGTGTAGGTGTGTACAGTGATAGTATAAATGTACGTACTAGAGAGGGTGTACCAGGAGTACCACCAACTGATGTAAACGTATCATCTGTTAATTCAACGGCCATTAAGATTGTTTGGCTGCCTCCTGATGCTTCAAAAATAAATGGTGTCAACTTGGGATATATAATTTTAGCCAAAGGTCCAGGAAATATAGAAGAGAGACTAACAGTTCCTCCTGATCCTACTGACCCTTATAATTATCAGCAGGCCTTCATGTACAATCTGAAGAAGTTCACAGACTACACATTAACCGTAACATGTTACACAGGTCAGGGACCAGGACCTGCTAGTACTCCCATACATATCAAGACAGAGGAAGATGGTTAGTATTTTATATAGCAAACCCTTTAAGGAATTCACTGTTTCAGAATATAATGCATTCTGGGTAATATTTTCAAAAGCATACACCAAAACGTTGTGATTGGTTAAAAACATCCTAAACAATAGAAATTCAACGAATATAGTAACTTTAATTTTATTTGGGGTACAAACTATGACATAAACCATAATCCTTTGGATTTTGAAACAGCTAATTCAGTCTTGTAAGACAAGTGCATGTTTTGCATAGGTTATATTATCAGTGAGAATTATATATCCTAAGTCAAGTGTTCCCTTTAGTCAGGCTTCAGACTTTAGCAGGGTTTGGTGTGGACATATCTTATTGTAGGTTATAAAAGTGCACGAATTTATTCTATTTTCCATATTTAGAATATATATACATAAGTTTGCATTTTACAGATTCCAGATTTTTTGTGTTAGACTCTTATTCTTTATTTGTTGAAATACAAATGCTTAGGAATTTCAAGCTACAATCCATTCATTTTAAGCTGATATTGAAGTTTGTTGAATCTGTTTTGATAAAAAATTTGTTTAATCTTTCAGTGCCTGATGAAGTAGTTCATCTGTCATTCACAGATATTTTTGATACTTCTGTCAAAGTTATATGGCAGCATCCTGTTGAAATCAATGGTATACTCACAGGTTTGTATTTTCTATTAAAAATTACTATAATATAATATGAAACCACAGTGATTTGCACCAAAGAGTGAAAAAATTTTAAAGAAAATATTTCAAACCTTATTCATCAATTTATTTTGCTTACTAAGCTGTACTTGGAAAGTTAAAATGCTGGTATTACCTAATTACCAATCATCAGGTATCCTACTTTCAAAATGTACTCTGTTAATTATACCCCTGCTTTAAAAAAGTGGGGTTTGTACTGTTTTACCTCTGTCTGTCCGTCCATCCATCAGTCCTTCCGTCCCATGAATATTTTTTGTCGCATCTTTCTCAGGAACTACATTACAAGGATTTCTGAAATTTGGTTTCAGGGTTTATATAAGTCAGCTATACCGTGTGATGCGTTTTCAGATTCATCACTTAACAACTTCCTGTTTACCAAACACTTGTATCATTTTACACGTGATAGCCAAGTTGAAAGTTTCGTCACATTTTTCTCAGGAACTACAATACAAGGATTTCTGAAATTTGGTTTCAGGGTTTATATAAGTCAGCTATACGGTGTGATGCATTTTCAGATTCATCACTCAACAACTTTCTGTTTACCAAACACTTACATATTTTTACACTATTAAAACTATCCACTTGTGGCGGGGTATCATCAGTGAGCAGTAGCTCGCAGTTTCACTTGTTTATTATTCCATCATTACTTGATTAACCATAATGTAAGATTTTTATGATTTAATGCCATTGTAGGAAATTTTGGATACAAACGATGTAATCAAAATCTAAAATATGAGGTCAGTTAAATGCAATACTTATCCCTTTGCATTTTCCTCAGTGATAAAGTTTTTGTTAATTTCGAAATTTCAGTGATTTGACTAATGTCAACAGTAATTCAAAAGTTAGATTCTCAAAAAAAATTAAATGCATTAATTTGATATTTTTTGTTTGTTTGATTAAGGTTATACATTATTATGGGAAAAGAAAAATCAGAATAAGACTCGTAAAGATATTAATCTGAGTAACACTACACTGACATACACTGTGAGAGATCTGGATCCTACAACTAAATATACCATCTATATCTACGGTAAAACAAGTAAAGGAGCTGGCAAGAATTCATCAGCTGACTTTGAATCTGGAGTGCCACCTGGTAAGTTATGTTAATATTTCATTTTTATTCCACATTGAAGTTACCATAATTTTGATAAAATATTTATGCCTTAATTTAAAAAATCACAATAATGAAAACTTCTGGTAAAATGGTATAAAATAATGTGATAAAAGATGAGGTGCATAGATCAAGTTTGAATTTTGGTGGTGTCTCTTTACCATTCTAGAGTTATGCCTGTTTACAAATGGAAAAATTGGTGAATTTTTCGTTTCTGTTCTCTAACTTAAGTTAGCCTCAACCAAATGTTATAAGACTTATACACAATACTTATTACCACAAAACTCAGATCAAGTACAAATTTGGGTAGCATCACTTTTACTGTTCTTCAGTTATGTCCCTTTATAACTTTATATGATATGCAAGCGGGGGCATCATCTGTGTCCCATGGACACATTCCCCATTTATTTTAAATAGGTTTAGATCCAAAGCTGCAATTTTCACAAAACATATCAAGTTCACGTCCTAGTCACACATAAACATGTGTAACATCATAAATGATTTTATTAAGATTGGCAGATATCCGAGTCCATTAAAAATATCAAAAATTCCTATATCTACATTAGAAGAAAACGAACTTTGCAAAAACGAGAACAAAACAAAACTACAGCTGCTTGCAATGATTGAGAAAAATATTGCTTCATTACCTTCAGAACAAAGGGAACAGTTTGAAATAGAAAAAAAGTCACATAAATGGCTATATTTCAGGTAATTCAAACACTCTTCGTTAATCTGAGCATGTAACAAATACTTTATATCACAGACTATAAATGTGGATACAAAAAATGAAAAACTATCCTGCAATGCATGAAAATGAGTTTCTTTAGTCATATTTTTTCATATTTTAATTTACTTACATATGTATATTGCTTTGTTTAATAGAGAGACCAGGAACACCATACAATCTAGGAATTTCAGACATTCAAGCGAGGTCTACACTGCTACAGTTTTTATTAGGATATGATGGGAAAACATCTATTACATTGTGGAGAATCCATGGACAGATTGATAACAATGATACATGGGTACCAGTTTATGAAATTTCTGATCCAGATGCTAGAACAATACTGGTTCCAAATCTGAGACCATTTACTATGTATAGACTTCGCATTGCAGCTGTAAACATTGTAGGACCTGGTAATTACAGTGTCCCTAGCCGACAGTTCCAGACTGCTCAGGCTCCTCCTAATGTACCTCCTGATAATGTTACTGTTCGTGCCATTAATTCTACTGCACTCAGGATAAGCTGGGCTGTAAGTACTGTTACTATTTGATTGCAACATATGATAGGGGTATTAATGTAGTATTGGCCTCTTTAATGTGATACAATTTACGGTCTAATACAGTTATATAATTACAAACATATAGTTGCTTTAAAAATCTTATGTTTGTGACACAAAGCACCGACAGATACATGAATCATTGTTGAATAGTTAACACGATGTACTTTTTGATTGTTAAATTGTATAAAATTTGTGTATACCTGTTTTATAATTATTTTGACAGCCTCTTTCCCAGTTGAACTGGAATGGTTATCCTCGTGGTTATAGAATGATTTACAAACGTAAAGATGAGGTAAATACCCATCAGGTAGTATTAGACACAGACAGTGAGAGTTATACATTGGCTAAGTTAGAGGAATGGATGGAGTATGAAGTAAAGATGAATGCTTATAATGATGTAGGGTCCAGTCCCTTTAGTCCCATCAGTACAGAGAGGACCAGAGATGCAAGTAAGTAATTTTATGTGCATTTCCTATAAATATATAAAGAACTTAATTATACATGGGTTACTGCTATTGTATAAGATTTTATATTGATTGAATATGCAAAATTATATAGATTATATAGATTGACCAATACAAAATGTGTGAATTTGCTTGCATGACAAATTATTTTGATACATTAAATTGTAATTTCGACAATACTATATTTGAAATTAACAATTACAGAACCCAGTCACGGTCCAGTTGAGGTAACAGCTGATGCAGTATCATCAACAGCAATAAATGTTACATGGGGAGATGTACCACTGGATGATAGAAATGGTATTATACTTGGTTATAGGGTGAGTAATCAATACATATTTGTTAATAATAAAACTAAACAAATATGTAAGCCCTCAAATAGAAAATTCAGTGAATTCACCATAGCTATACACATATTTGTAATAATTTTCAGAAATAAAAAATAACTGATGAATGCATTAAAGTTTGTTAGCCATGAGGATAGTACGTGCATGATGTAATTATATTTGAAATGAAATATTTGAATTTATGCAAATTACATATTTAGCAGTACAAAAATTGGTTATGTGATAGAAGTAATTTTTGATGGTTGAAATTCATATATGTATCTATGTAGTGTAGTATCCTTAAGATTATTCTCACAATCTGCAAGTTCTGTTAGAACAGATTACTATAGATTTATTATTTTTTGGTGGGATACCAATTTTCGTTGATTTCGTGGTTACAGCTAAATAACAAATTTATATGTTCAACAAATTACAAATTTTCTATAGGCTTGTATGCAGACTTTAGCAAAACCAGAATATCAAATATCTACGATAAGGTAAGTTTTCTTCAATCCGCGAAAATTGGTACCCTTGAAAATAAATGAATAGACAGTATACACATCTATCAGCTTTTTAAATTTTTGGTTAGGTTCTGTACAAGTCTTTAACAGAGAACATCAAAGACCAGTATGAAGATGTACCAGGCAATGAAACATATTATGTACTGCTAACTAATTTAAGAAAGTATGTGGAATACCAGGTACAAGTGTTAGCTTATACCAGAATGGGAGATGGTGTCCTCAGTGAGAATGTACTCACTGTACAGACACATGAAGATGGTAAGATCATGGATAATAATAAGTGTTTAAATCACATTTTATTTTTTGTACTTAATACAGGGTTTCCTCTGGGTCAATTTTCTTTTTCGCCACCTCTTTCGCCAAAACAATATATTTTTCGCCACTTTCAATTTTTTTTCTCCAACAAACAAAAACATATTTTTCGTTTAAAATTTCCTTCTCTAAGAAAAAAAATTATTTTTCTACATTACTACAAGTATATGAAAATAAGAAGATGTTGTATGATTGCCAATGGGACAACTCTTCATAAGAGACCAAATGACATAGAAGTTACCAAACTATAGGTCACGGTACAGCCTTCAACAATGAGCAAAACCCATACCACATAGTCAACTTTAAAAGGCCCCGAAATGACAAGTGTGAAACAATTCAAACGAGAAAACTAACTATGTCTTTTATAATTCTAAATATATATTTTTTAGGGATGGCAACGAGTACTCGAGTACTCGGGTACTCTATCGGAAGGACGAGTACTCGAGTACAGTGTTAGTACTCGGATACTCGTTTGCCTGTTATACATCTTAAAAATATTTCTCTTCACATTTCCACTCACTTTAGTTCCGTTGAAATATCCCATTCGTTATACTAAATAAAATCAATAACAAAATAAATATGTTTATCCTGAGGGTACTATTTGTTATAGTAGTACCAGCAATGTCCTTTCCTTCTGAGGGAATGTTTCATTTGCACTACTTGTAACAAAAAATAGAAAATCAAACAGTCTTTCGTCCGAAAATGTTGACCAGGTCATATTTCTAAACAAAAACAAAATCAAAGTGACCTGCGGTGAACCCTACGCAACTGATTAGAGACATTTTTAACGGTATTTGTTCACAGATCAACACTTTCATGGATTAATAATTAACTCATCACAAGCCGTAAAATTTACCTTTGTATGTTAATCAAGCAGGCCATAATCTTGCCGGCGAAATGACGATTTAAGTCGCCAAAGAATTTTGAAATTGCTAAATCTCGCCAGCTGACTTGACTTCATGGCGAAGTCAAATTGCTATGAAAATCGGTAAAAGGGAGACAACTTGTGAATTACAGGTCTCCCAGGTAAAAAAAAAAAGGCGACTAACAAGGAAAATCGAGATTTTTGAAACGACCCAGGATTAATACTGACGACGATCAAATTAAATAAATACAACGGCGACTTTGAACATCCTCGGATATAACATTCAAAACTATTCAAATAGAAAACTGACCGTCTGTTAAAGTTATCATTTACGATGATTTTATCTGAGGATGTTGCGTAATCACTCAGCTGATTTGTTTTATTTTTATTTATTACGAGTCGATCAAATTGTACTATTCCGTAGGTTAAGGGTGGGAATTAACGGTAGATTTATTATATTCATTGAATAAGAATTGAAATATAAAAGGTAGAAAGACAGCTGATGGATAATGTGATTATAAAGCGTCGACACTCGACCAGCTGTGATCAGCAGTGGATTTTTTTCACGACCATTTCCAGTTTGTTTCGTTGATAGGAAGATATCTTTAAAAATGATAGAAATTAACTCTTTATCGGTTAATTAATATGTGATTGACAGATATTTTCATTTATAGGCTTACAATCTTTAACGAGAATCTCATTTTACAACTACATGTAACCAAGGATTTGTATATACAAATCCTTGATGTAACATGATGTCCTGGACATTCAATAATGTTTTACAAAATAATGACAAGTGGTGATATAAATTAAATTCCCAGTCATATGAAATTCATCAGGTAAACTGGGAGTCATATTTTTCTGGACATTTAAAAATAAATTGAGGCAGATGCACATGAATTTAATGCATCATAATATTACTAGGCTACTCCCTGAGCATGTCCCAAGCAACAAATTTTATTTAAACTTAAATTCAAGTTGACAGTACAAATGGTATCAATGAATAAATAACTATATTGTCTAAACCTTTTTATTAAGAACTTTCTATATATACATTTTGTACAATAACATGAAAAAACTGCAAGTATATTTTTTATTGCATATAAAACAATTTCCTTAGTGATAAGCACGAGAACACTATGCAACCGAAACGGTAATGGAATCTCACTTCTCCAAGAAATTGACCACTTCTCCCTTCTCTCTCATGGAAGGAGAAGTCACTTCTCCCTCTCCAAAATCCTAGATTAGGCCCTGAATCAAGACTTCTATGTAAAGTGATTGGTATGAGATGTATATTTAAATTAATTCAATTACTCTGTATTTGAAACTTAACTATAATTGTTTAATTTACAATTTAAAGATAGGCGAAAGTACGAGAGCCCAAAAGTTGAAAATAAACTGACTTTGTCATGGCTAATAAAAAAGAAAATCAGACAAACAATAATGCAAAAAAAAACAAAACACAGAAAAAGTAAGACTGAGCGTTACGAAAAAGCACAAGTAATTTGTAGTCCAATATTGTTGTTGACAAATTAATGGACAGGTCGTATTATAAAAAATACCAACTCATCAGGAACAGATGATACATATATAGTCTACTTTGTCGGACTTTATATGCAAATATTTTTGATTTTATTGGAATTTGGTTCATGAACAAGTACACAAACAATAATTGATATCATGATAGGTTATTTGTAGAAACGGCGGCTGGTAATTCATTGTTTAATTGACACAAAAAACCAGAGGCGCAAGCTATGTTTGTAGTACATTTGTCTTATGTTTATGAAAGGTAATAACAAAAACACTGCATCCCACCTAAAATCTAAATTTTTCAATAGACGATTACGATTCATTCGAGTACTCGCGAGTACTCGAGTATCATGACCGAGTATCCGAGTATTAAATTTCAGATCTTTTGACATCCCTAATATTTTTAAAAGATACTGTAAAATTGCAATATAGAATAAGATCATGAAATCATCATGTTGACTTCTGCAAGGGAGCACGGATTCATCTATAATAGTTTATAAGATACTTCCGTCTAGTTGAAGGATAAAATCTGAGATTTTCTTACTTTTGAATATTTTTCTTAACAATAGATTTCTTTTCCGGACCATCATTAAAAAGTTTGGGCGTAAAATTATGCCTCAAACACGTGTGTTGCTAAAGCGATTGTAAATTACCAATTTCAAAAAATTACTACTCTCAAAGTTATAAGATAAAATTTAAAGTCAAAGATTTTTCTTACTTTTGAACATTTTGTCATAACAACAGATTTTTTCCAGACCATCGTTAAAAGAAAAGAGGAGGCGTAAAATGTGCGTCGCTAAAAGGATTGTAAAGTACCCACTTCAAAACAATTATTTCAATCAAAGTTGTAAAATATCCTTTAAGTGACATGAGAAGCCATTTAACCACACCATTTCACGAAACAATACAATCAACACATTTATTAATTATAATCCTTTGTTGCCGATGGCTGTAAAATGCAATCAAATGATTATTGTCGTAACAAGTTCAAGGTGAATTTCCCAGTATTGTCTGATCAGGGAAAAATCTGAGAAAGACGAAAAAAGTAAGCAAGATGGGCGCAGTCGAACAGATATATTTATTTTGCCAAATTCTTTCGCCAATAACAATTTTAATCGCCACAATTTTATTTTTTCAAAATGCGAAAATGGCCACCGCCAGCGGAAACCCTGCTTAATAGTTGTATTTGATACAGGAAGTAGAAAGCAAAATATCTATTCTTTTTATTGCAAAAACATACTCTCAAAAGCCTTGTGTAAATTTGAGGGCAGGAAAGATTTATGAAATATTTTTATTCACATTAGAGGTAGGGTATGGTAAGATTAAGAGACAAGGTTTAGGTAACATTGTAAGTAATACTATTGAGTTGTTTAAGAAAAGTAAAGAAAAGGCCCATGTGTCTCATACTTGTACATAAATGTTTGATGGAGAAAAAATGACCCATGTGTTCATTTTATGTAGGATTTTTTCCCACTATGGTGCATAGTACCTGGAAAACATAAACTAGAGCATGTATATTAAATGTGGCAGTTTTTTATGATTTTTTCCTAAAAGATGAAATAGCTTTTTTAAATAGGTTGCCTATAATAGGTTGTCATGATTATTTTACAGTACCTGGACCTCCAACTAAAATATGGTTTCCAGAAGTTACTTATTCCACTGCTAAAGTTGTATGGGAGCCTCCAACACAGCCTAATGGTATACTAACTGGTTACCTAGTATCCTACAAAGAGAGAGATGGCAGCCTGCAGGGTAACAGTTCAGACTTGCCTGTCACACAAAAGCAATATACAGTGGCAACATTACAGAGGGAACAGTATTATATCTTTAAAGTGATGGCAAGAACCAGATTAGGATGGGGAGAACCAAAAGAAGTTCTTGTTTATACCATTATCAACAGAAGTAAGTAAATATGTATGAAGAAATGAGATGATCAGATAGAAAACATATCAATATGAAATAAGGAGATGTGGTATGATTGTTAATATGACATCTATCCCCCTATAGTCAGCTATGAAAGGAAACTCTGACTTGATAAAATGTGAAACAATTCAAACGAAAAAAAAAACAAAGGCCTGATTAATGACAAAACAATAAAAGAAAAACAATTATGACAGACAGCAACCAAAGACAATCACTGAACTACTGGCTCCTGACTTGGAACTGGCACATATAGAATGAGGCAGGGTTAAACAAGTTTGTGAGCGCTCAACCCTCCCCTAGCCTGGGACAGTGGTGTAACAGCAAATCTTTTTCAGAAAATTATTATAATTTTTACATAATGTAGGATTTATATACAAGTAAACCATATTGAAATATATAAGATAATTGAGTGGCTAATGTATGAAATATTTAAATAGGCAGTATTACTTATTGTGAGTTTGTGATGTTAGTTCCAATAGGTATCAGAACCTTTATTTATTTTACCAAATGGAAAATGTGAAAAAAATTTATTGTAAGAATCATAAAATTTCCTGTTTGAATATTGTAACTTCCTGTCACGGCAGACTCCTGTCGTGGCAGACAAGTATGGAATTTATAGGTTGACACATTCTTATTCAAGTCTTATTTTTACCTCTTTAGTAAAAAGCGTCAGTAAACTACCTATCATTTTTCTGTTTTATTTCTGACTTCAGGAAAGCCAGATAAACCAATGAAACCTCAGATAACAGCTGAAGTACAGGCCAGGAATATTACAATTAGTTGGCAACCAGCCTATGATGGTTATGGTCCTATTAGAAACTATACCATACAGTATAAAAGTGAAGGAAATAGTTGGGTAGATTTCCAAGAGAGCATTCCTCCATCATCTTCAACCTTTACAGTTAAAGGGTAAAACTTCAACCTTTTTACTAAACTTGTCCATTTGCCAAAGTTACAATTAGAGGAAACTTAAAAATGTTCATCTTATGTAGAGATAGTTTCTACTATTCAACATTGTTCATCATTCCCAAGGTTGCTGGACATTGGGCAAAGGCCAGTAAAAATTGGTTTGGTCCATGATATGCATTACTGGACCAAATGACCAGTAATTTTGAATTTTTCAAATCATATGTGTAAATATCCTATAAAAAAGAGTCTAGTCTAGTTAAGAAGAATGGTTTACTGAACCAAATGTCCAGTTGATTTCTCAAAGCCATGGGAACCACTGCATTGTACCTTAAAAACACAAGCTATAATGTAATCCTACATTCCATCTTCTTTGATGGTGTCAGCATTTAGATTCAGTCTGTGGTTAAAAAATTTTTTAGACATCAATCACTCTGTCAAATGTTCATTAATGAAACTTGGACTGACAGACGCTTTTTCGTGATTAAGAAATATTTTATGAAGAAAAAATTTTGATTGTTTTTAATCTTTCTGTATTTTACTGATAAAAGGATTTTTTTTATGTAAATAGCTTCTCCTGTTTTTACATGTACGAATTGCTTTTTTCTTCATATAAGACTGTTTACTATTTACTTCAGATTACACCCAAACACTCGTTACAACTTTCGTGTAGCAGCTACCAACGATATAGGAACAAGTAATTTCAGTGATCCTTCAGATGAAGTGAGAACTCGACAAGACAGTAAGTTTAATCATTAAAGGAACCTGGGGTGTTATTAAAGCCATAATTTGTACTTACCTGCAATACAAGTTGATTCAGAAATCTACTAGCCCACACAACTTAAAATTATGACTAAAGCTGATTTGCACCTTAGTGAATCACTTATCATATATGGTGGAAATACTTTTGGGGTTTATTGAATGGTCAAGTGAGCTTTTCTCATGACTTGAGGTCCATCTTCTTTACCAGTCGTCTGTTTACTTTTACAAATATCTTTATCTCCAAAACTACTCAACCATTCATTGTGGTATTGAGTTTTAAAATGTGTCCAATGATCCAGCCTGCTAACTAACATGACATAAAAAAAATATAGGGTAAGAAGCAAGTGTTGTCTATTATCTTGAAAGCTGCTGTAGATAGAGAAAATCTGACAGTGGCTAAACTGTTCAGAATGTTAAGTTGTACCTACGGTCCATTCACACCAAAACTGTCAAACAACTTTTAAGAGAGTTATTGCCACATGTGAAGCAGGATCTGCTTACCCTTCAGTAGCACCTGAGATCACCCCCAGTTTTTGGTGGGGTTTGTGTTGCTCAATCTTTGGTTTTCTACGTTGTGTTTTGTGTACTGTTGTTTGTCTGTTTGTCTTTTTCGTATTTAGCCTTGGCGTCAGTTTATTTTCGACTTATGAGTTTGAATGTCCCTATGGTATCCTTCGCCTCTCTTTTAAATGACAAATTTTACAATTTTTTTTCATTTTTGCGGATTATCTTGAAAATCATAATAATTAAAGAATACTTTAAATGTCAAAACTAATCAGATAGACAAGATCTTCAAATGAGTCAACATGGCAGAAATTGTCAGACAACTACTTATAGGATTTATTGCCGCTCAATTTTTTTTTTTACATTTTTGCCTTTTATCTTGAAAACTAGTAAAAATAGAAAGAACCTTGATCTGGTCATGACCTATATTCTAGTCTACTATATTGTAGAGGGGGCATTATTAAAGATGCACATAGATCTAGGTGAAGGTCTAGTTTAATGGTAGGCAAAAGATGTGAGATCAATTCATAATAAACTCATCATAGATACCAGGCTAAACCAAAGACACATGAAATATAAGGTACTTTCCATCAAGCAACTTGTATTCAAGCAAGTTACGGCCAAATCAGGATCTCAAAATTCAATTAGAATTCCAGTATCTTCATACAATTTTTTTAGTAATATCTCTAAGAAAAAAATAATTTGTATAGTTTAGTATCTTTGCTTAGATGTAAAGTTATTTTCTTTTAAATTTTCAGAACCTGAAGGAGCTCCACTAAATTTACAGGTCAAACCTCTCACTACCGATTCAATTCATATTACATGGGAGGTAAGTCAAGCTAGAAAGTTGAAATGAAACTAAAATTTGCTTTTTTGAAATTTAAAAACATACTTTTATGCAGAAACAAACTCACAACTGATATTTTTTCAAAATAAACTGCCAATGATGCAGATGTTTAAGTAGGTGAGGGAGTGTGAAGCTAAATATGGTCTTCAAGAAAAATGTCAAAGTCAATTTTTAATATTGCAAAAGTTCAATATATAATTATATTATCAGACATAGCGATTATTTGTTTATTATATAGATATTTAAGTAAATGTAGATAGTGATAATATTTAAAATTTGTGTATAGTGCATGATGCTGGCATGAATAATGCATATTTGAAAGCTAGGAACATGAAACTTTAGAAAACGAAATGTGAGGCTGCTGTTATTTATAGTTGCATGAATATTGAAATATTAATAACTTTTGATAGCTTAGGTATGTTGAATATGTGAAGTTTATCAATGAACTTGTTTGCCTAATTTTGCATGTAGGCTCCACCTAAGTCACTTTGGAATAGTGACAAACTAAACTACACAATGAGTTTTAGAGAATATTTCCCAGAAGGACCATGGATTTATCAGGCAGATACATATTTGTACTCCAGTGTTGTCACTGGTCTTCATCCTAAGACATATGAGTTCAGAGTACGAGCTGTCAATCACCTAGGATGGGGCTCATGGAGTACTAGCACCGTGGAAGACATTGAGCTTGGTACTAATCATTGGTGTACCTAAACATTTGGTGTTGTAGCTTATGAAATACACATCATAAGAGAGAAATAAAGCAGTTGGTTTAATATTTAAAGAAAATAAGCTCAAAATATATGTGAATTTTTATTTTCGTTATTGTATTTCACGTAAAAATAAAATTAAAAACCACACATTTTTCTCTCTCATGAAAAACAAGTATTTTCGCGTCTTTTCTGCATGACTTTTTCGGTATTGAGACCTTGTGCACTGTGCATGTTTATGAAATGATAGTTTAAAAGCTGTAGGTTATGCTACCTCTTCTAAAAACTTATGCTTACATGTAAAGATGGAAAATATGAATGTTTTAAATAATTTGATCAAGAGAGTAACTATAAATTGAAATTTAAAATTAAAATTTCTTTTTAATTTTACATGAATAATTGACAACAAATTTCTTTTTTTAAAATGAATGGTCATTTGTTTTTTCCATCTTAAAAGAGTAAGAGCATTTTGTCAACATGGATTTCCAACAGATGCTCCTACTCCATTTATTTCAAATCTTATTTCTCTTAGCTTTTTTATGTTTTTAGTACTTTGTTTTATGTTGTGGTAATAATTTTGTTGTTGTATAGCATCCTGATCCTGCAACTTGGAATGGTGCTATTGTTGGTTACCTAATACAGTATCGTAAAGCAGATATGGCAAGTTACAACGAGATATCAGTACAATATCCAAAAAAGGAACTCATACTTGATGATCTTGTCAAATATGTCAATTATGAAGTGAAGATTATTGCTTTTAATTCAGTTGGCAATGGGCCACCAAGTACTATTTCATCTGTATATGTTGGAGAAGCAGGTATGATAATAATAACAACACCCTGTCTGATTGGCATTAGGGTCAAGGTACTACCATTTTAATTGGTTATTTGGTATAGCAGTGTTTAAAGTTTGGAATAGGGGCCAAATTTATATAAAATAACTTTGTTGGCCTTCTCTTTTCATGGAAATTTCAACCCTTGAGACATAAGCTTTTATTTGATATCTTCATTTAAATAAGATAATTATTCATGGAATACTGTACAAAGCTAGAGAATTTCCATGGATTAAACTTTGAATTTGACTGTCAATTGTTTGCATAGCATAAAGACATCCTTGATTATCAATAGTACAATTTAATTAAAAGTGAGTTAATATCATCTCAGGAGTTACTTATCAAACTGTTATGATCACAAAAAGTTATATCCTCGAGTTATAAAGCACATCTCATAAATATCCAACCATTGCCCCCTTTTCCACAAAGGTAATATTAGTACAAGTATGAACTGGAAGTGTTAACCAAATGCCCAGGACATGAACTTGATAACATGGCTCCCCCAGTCTTGTCCACAGAGTACAATAAAATCTGTTTAAGGGGGTATTGATTACCATATTAAAAGATAGGTAGATAAGTCATATATAACTATCATTGGAAAAGGGTCCATTAAGTTCTGATATTGTATGTGTCCTAGAAGTTAAATGTATTATAATGGGAAGGGTTTAGTAAATGCAGACATGGGCTCTGAGTTGAACTATTAAAAATTGAACAGATAGATTGACAGCTGTGGTCGAGGTAGTTTTTGATGAAGTTGAAATCCAATCAACTTGAAACTTAGAATACATGTTTTAAATTTCTTTATCCTTTCTTTTAATGCACTGGTATGTCATTTGCATGAGGTTTATTATTTTATTCTTTTTAAATGTGTTTATTTTTATATTTAATTCTTTGTAGATTAACAGTTACGTTGATCTGTATTTATTAATATGTAAAACAGTGAAGAATGAATAACCAAATTTTACAAGCATGTCGTGAAAAGTTAATTATGAATGTACTAACTTCGAAACTTAAAAGTCTTTACCATTTGCTATTAAATTTGTTGTTCTTTATATTTTAATATTCTGTACTGTTATAATTTATCTCAGTTTTGCTAATTGAACATGTGTCGCAGAGTTCTCGAAATCTTTTTTTTCCTCTGATGCACCTTGAAGAAAACTTGCTAGTCCTCACTATTATTTCTATTGCACAATACCAAAATTGTGTTGGTCCTTTGCAAAATTTTGGTGCTCAAAGCCTTTTTAACCACCACTTTTCGAGAACTCCGGCGTCGACAAGAAATGTTTGTTTCTACTATGAAGACAGATATACATTGTAAATGGTTAACATAGTTTTATCTGATTTCTATAGCTCCATCAGCTGCTCCTGTCAGTATTACTACAGAGGCAATGAATTCAACACAAATCAAAGTTAAATGGGAACCACCACCTACAGAAACACACAATGGAGAACTTTCTGGATATAAGGTATTAAAAGTATAAATACAGATGGATATAGGGGAAAAATAGAATAAGATATTGGAAAATATAATAAATCAGTACGATGATGGTTTCACAATTTGGATAGCAAAGCTTTTTTTTTAAAGCCACCTGGCTATTTTCTGTTTCTTTAGCCTTCTTAATGCCTTCTTTGTAGGGTAATCAGGAGGTCCCCAATGAAATGATACATGTTTGGTACATTTGGAGAAGTGATAATGTCAATGGGAGACAGTTTATCAAGTTCGAAAGACCATTGATAGTCTTAATTGCTTTTCCCCTAGTCAACTTTAATGACATCATGCTTTCTCTTGTTACTCAATTGATGAGAAAACCCCATATCTCTCCAAAAACGTAAGATGGGAAATAGTCATACAGAAAGACCAAAGAAAATTTGGGTAACTAGAACTAATTTGAAATGTTTAACTTTTGAAGGTGTTCTACTGGTTGGCATCTGCAGACCCAAATTCAGCATTGTCTGTGATAGTGAGAGAAAAGGAGGCATTCTTAAAGCATCTGTCAATCTACACAATGTATCTTATAACAGTCCAGGCTTACAACTTGGCAGGAGAGGGGCCTAAAAGTTCTCCTCATTCTAGTAGAACTAAACAAGAAAGTATGTATTGGGTTGTATTGTAGAAAGTATGTGTTTTTTTTATAGTTAAGTCAATAACATATGCATTTTTTTTTGATAATCAGATATGCAGTTGTGCTCAGTTATTCTGACTTATTGAAAGATGTGAGATGAGACATCCATGTTCAATCCTAACTGAAAATGTATCTACAAAATGTTGATTTAGCTTCCAGTTACAATAAAACAGTGAGATTATAAAAGAAAATTTTTATTTTCATATTTTATGTATGAAACTTTCATTACAGTTAAATGGATGGCCGTACCAGTTAATTTAAAATTCTCTGTTTTATCTTACAGAACCTGGAGTGCCTGGTGAAATAGTAATAGTTAATGCTACCATGACAACAGTCAATGTAACATGGGGTCGGCCTAAAGAGCCTAATGGTATTATAACAGCATATGAATTAGCTTACAAACAACAGCAATCAGGGGACGGTTAGTATCTGATAATAAATTAAAATAACTTTTTTCAACTGAAAGCAAACAAATGGTCAAGATTCTATGAATTATTGATGAATTATTTGCACATCTTAAGTGGAAAATTGAGATATATTTATAAATATATAACATGCATAAAAAATTTTCTGAACATCCCGTGGGTGTGTTTTACAACTTAGACTGGCTATTAAGCCATGAACATCACGCTATAGTATACATCTACCACAAACAAAAATATGAGAGCATATGAAATATTTCCAAATTATCAAATAGAGTTATTTAGAATGACACTTAGAATATTTCAGATAATTAGAAATAAGCAATATTATTCTAAAAATACTTAAAATCACTAGATATAAACAATATTCCAAGAATTTATCATGAAGCCCATTACAGTTTACATTTAGCAGAATTATTACATTCCTTTTTAGAGAGTCGTCTTACTCAGTTGACAATACCAGGAACCAGAGAGCATGTTGTTATAGATAAACTGGAAGAGGGAAAGGTCTATGATTTTACTGTCAAAGCTGTTACATCTATAGGTGCTGGACCTGAAACAACTAAATCTATAACTATGGGACCACAGCCAGGTTGGAATTTTTTTAACATTTTTTTAAAGTCAATTGATCTTTCAAATTTAATAAAAAAGTTGAATATGCTTGAATGTCTAAGTTTTACTATAAAACACATCTACAAAGACTTTTTAAAAAGAAAATCCTTTATTTTAACAAAATCTTTAGACATGTATTGCTATTGAATTATTGTCTCCTGTACTCTAATTTCTTAGGTTTTCTGTATGCAGTAACCTTAATCTTTACACCTTTCATTAGAAATTTAGCAACCACACAGCACAAGTGGAAGGAATAAACCTTGATATAGAAAAGGTAAACCAATGTGGAAAGAAAATAGTATTTATCCACTTTGAAAAGAAAAATTTGATACACAAAATTATTTTAGAACTGTTATGTCAATGTTTAGTTAACAAATGGGAATGCATGGAAAATTTAAAAAAAAAACAAATAAATATTGCTATATCAAATTTCACGTGCTCCATGATTCTGTGTTGATTGTTTATCAATGTCACAATCGTTAAACGTAGTCACCAAAACCAGAAGTTAATTTGCAGTAAAAAGGCAATTTTTTTTTTAATGAACAATCGCCAAATGGAATATATTTTCAGGTTCTCCTGGTAGACCAGACCAACCCACTGCTGTAATTGAAGGAAGAAATGTAGTACTGCAATGGAAAAATGGTTCAGAAGGGATTGCACCTATAACAGCTTATTACATCCAAGCTGTAAGCAGAAGTAAGTAGTTTTTGTCACAGTTACTGTTAAACTTAAGCATTTCAGTGTTTTTAGATGAAGAGTAAACTTTAAAAGCCTCAATTTCTATTTTTTGTAAATATGCTTGTTGCTGCATGAAATTCTAATTAAAAATTTGTTCCAAACATTATATTGTTATTCAAGGTACTTTTAAACTACTGCACCTGGAAAATGCACCCACCGATATTTAATTAATTTGATTGCCTCCCATCCCCCCATCCGATTGGAATAGCCTTAAATATTATTCCTGTCTACAACTATATTTATATTAATAGAAATCAATTCAAAGATATTATTCATTTTAAGTATAGGTACCTTGACAGATATTATTTATTTATTATAGGTACCTTGACATGGAGAATAGTACATGTCCAGTATTCTAGCAGCACTAAAGTCAGTTTACCATGGCCTAATATGTGTAATGATGGTGGCTGTCAATTTAATGTGATGGCATTCAATTATAAAGGAACAGGTCTTGCAAGTAAACCTACACAATGGCTAGGTATGTTACTTTGATATACCAGTTTTTGCTAATATCTCTATTAGAGAACAGAAATTTGTACTTGTGATATTGTGTTTTGTTTTCTTTTATGGAAAAACAATCGATAGATTAGTTATACACACCTCTTTTCTTAACTTATTGATATTCTAATTACTGTTTGCTTTACTTGTTCATTCATTTATTCATTCATTCATTCTTTCATTCAGTTATTGTTTCATTCGTTCATTGTGTCAAATGACATCATCCAGATGTAACATACATCTGTGTCACGCTTTGTTAATCTGCAACTCCTTGAAAATGACTTGACTTAATTCAACCAGGACATAAATTGTAAGTTTATTCTGTTTAGTTATGTCTGTCCTCATTTATTTCATTGTGGATATTACTGATACATGTAAAGTGATAAAAAGCAACATCTATTTTGCCTTGCATTTTTATGAATACCAAATTAAAACCCTCAATCATTTAACTCAAGTTAATTTATTGATATGATAATATAATGGGGTGGGGGGATCGGCAGGCACTGTTGTTAAATTTTAATGGGTGATGGTTATTTTAGACAGATAGCCTTAAAAATTATATGAAATAATCAATAACAGTCTTATGCCTGGGTTAAATAAAAAGTGCCTTCTTAATTACTTATGGGGTTGATCACCTATAGTGTGATAATAAATTGAAGTGAACAATTTTTTTCCTCTGTGTTTGTGTTTTCTTGAATTTTTGGAAATTACCATTAATCATGAAATTCAGTAAAAGTTTATTTTCAACATTATAAATGTTAACTTTTCAGGAGTTATGAGTCTTTAAACATTGCAAATTCATAGAACTCAAGCTTTATTACTGATAATTTCAGTTTGCTTGAGTCAAACAATTTCTGCTTGCTTTTAAAGCCCAACCACCCATTACATTGAATTTCATTTCATTTATAATTCTTACTAATTCTAAAGAAAATGCAACCACCAACAAATTATTAATTTGAGTCCCTTCCATATCCCCCATGCGTTTAAATATGGAACAGACAGCCAGTTTTATATTGCTACAGTATTGAAGGGAGTAAATTATTCATTTGTTTGACCTTAAATTTCTCATTACAGAACAAATAGCAGTAGCTAAATCTTTCCATAATCAGTGGTGGTTTCTTGTCATAATGGCATTAGCAGGGGCTGTGATTATGTTGATGGTTGTGTCTCTATTGTGCCTAGTTCACAGGAGAACCAAAAACGGTAAGTGGAGTCTTTTTTATAACCTATACATAGATAAGTTTAGTGGCTAAAAATATGGGGAAAAAAGTAACATTATATTTGATATTTGGCCCACCTTTTGATAGACATCCAGAATTGTTTGATAATAATCAATGGAAAAATTATGATGAAACAGATTTGAACCACATTTTGGTAAATATCCAGAATTTTGAAGATTACCCGTAGCAATGTGAAAACATGAAACATTTTCGAACCACACTTTTTTGTTTTGCCGAGACTGAGTCAAAAAGCGAGACTTAGGCATGCTGTTTCCTTCAGCTGTGGCGTCAACAATGGTAGGTCAATGATATTTGTTATGCAGTTGTATTAGCATTGGCACATTTCATTTCCATGGATATATTTAGGCCCCACCCCCTCATTCATGGTCTATTGACTTTGAAACTTTTGCTTACTTAACATGTATTAGTTTGTGATTAGGTCAGTTTAAGGAGAACCACTAATGGTAGATCAATGATATTTGGTATGCAGTTGTATTAGCATTGGCACATCTCATTTCCATTGAGATTTTTTGGCCCTACCCCCTTAATCATGGTCTATTGACTTTAAAACTTTTGCCTACTTAATTTGTATTAGTTTGTAATAAGGTCATTTAAGGGGAACCATTAGCAGTAGGTTAATGATTTTTGGTATGCAGATGTATAAGCAAGGATCCGGAAATTTTTCCAGACAATTTCGGTCATTTTGAGATGTTTGAAAAGTTGGTGCCCTTTTCAAATTGTCGATATCAACTTGACTTTTCATAGCATCAACGAACATGACGAACTTGTATTGCTGTTTCATTGCATTTACTAAGTAAATGTCTTAACATTACCATGAAGGACATTTTAGGAAGGCAACAGTCTAAAATTGAAATGATTTTAATGACTCAAAATGGTTAATTTCTCAGACATTGCTTACGTTTCTTTCGATTTGACAAAAGTTAAAACCGGAAGTTTGTGATATTTTAAAGTACGAATAATTCGGATTCATTTCCGGATTTGTTTTGTTTATCAAATTGACAGGAAATCACCGCTTTTTATGGCTTTTTATTTTATTACCTTTAAAAGTGTTTGAATATAACAGATAATAGTTGCACTCGTTTAATTTAGCATGAAATCAATTTGCATTTTACCATTAAATATTAAATTTGCTGAAGACAATTTCACGCATCGTATTACATAGTAAATAAAGCACATGTGTTACTCATGAAAAATACTTTTTCACGTAAATTTAGATTTAATTTTAAATCAGAATTGATGACTGTCTTTGATGAAAAGTAAATAAATAATGAATACACTTGTCAGGGAACTTTAATGTTTTAAAGATATTATTCTGAGCTTGTGCATCACTGTCAGGTGTGAATTAAAACCACAGGTAAAAAGTGATTAGCGATCATTAGCCAATGTTTCCCGGAGGCATTGATATAGATATTAGGAGGGCCCTCAGGATTATCAAACTACTGGAGTGGCAGTTTTATTACAGGAAAGGGATTATAAACAAAAACAAGTGATCACAACTTACACAAGACACTGCAAAATGGCGATTAAGAAATCCGATTTCAAACATTGAGTCAATGAAATGACCGAAATTACTTCTTTAAAAAAAATAAAATTTGTCCTAAATCCCAATTACTCGTTTAGGACAAATAGTTTCATCTTAGGACATGACTGGCATATATGACCGTTTCCAGACCCTTGTGTATAAGCATAGGCACATCTCATTTCCATGGATATTATTTGGCTGTGCCCCCTCAGTCATGGTCAGACTTTGAATGTTTTGCATAGTTTGCATGTTAAAGTTTGTGATCAGAACAGTTTAAGAGGAACCACTAATGTTATGTCAATGATAGTATTAGCACTTGCAAGTCTTCATTTCCATGAAGATTATTTGGTCCCGCCCCCTATCATGGTTCATTAACTTTAAATATTTTGAAAATTTATATGTTTAAATATTGCCATTTACATTCAGTATTTGCAAATTACAAAAAGACCAGACATATCTCTGTGTCAGCAGTTTATGTTGACTCCAGAACTGATTTCAAACATTTATAGCCCACATTTTTCGTATCCATCCAAAATTGTTGACCATTGGTTGGTTGTTTCCCTTTTTTAACCAAGGGAAAACACTTGAGTAACAGTTGCCATAAAATTCTTCATATGTAAAAAAAAGGTGCAAGTAGTGAACACTCTAATTTTTATATGGAATTGATTATACAGATATTTTTATAGATAAAAAACCTGCCAATGTAGGTATGTCAAACCCAATGGAGACTATGGAGCCTGAGGAAGGAGGCTTCTCTACACTGGACAGAAATGCCAGACAATCACAGAGAAATATAGCTACTATTAGAAATGGCTTTCCAAGGACAGGCACACTACCAAGGTTTGTTATACTTGTTTATAGGGATGTCAACCTGTACTCATTAACAATAGTATCCCTGGGAACATACTAGTATTAACTGGGAAACAATGATTCTTGATTAATTAAGGTTTTCATTAGTTAAATTTTAGTTTTATGAAAATTGCATTAAATGTTAAGATTATGAGACTTTAGCGGGTCTCATTTTATAATAACAATTCATTAAAGCAAGAAAAGTATATTTTTATTGTAAAAAGTACAGCTTCCTTTAACAATCGTGTCTTCAGATCAAATAAATTTAAAAAATAGGAAAGCAGTCATATTAACTTTTGTAACTTTTTATGCCCCCGCTGTAGCGGAGGGGGCATTAAGTTTTACCCTTGTCCATCTGTACTTCCATACGTACATCCGTACATCCCAAAATTGGTTTCCGTTCTCTAACTTAAGTTTGCCTCAACAAAATGTTATGAAACATACACAATGCTTATTACCACAAAACACAGATCAAGTTTGAATTTTGGTGGTGTCACTTTTACCGTTCTAGAGTTATGCCCCTTTACAAATGAAAAAAAAATGCAGAATTTTTCGTTTCCGTTCTCTAACTTAAGTTTGCCTCAACCAAATTGTCACTTATACACAATGCTAATTACCACAAAACACAGATCAAGTTTGAATTTTGGTGGCTAGAGTTATGCCCATTTACAAATGGAAAAATTGCTTAATTTTTCGTTTTTGTTCTCTAACTTTAGTTTGCCTCAATGAAACTTATACACAATGCTTATTATCAGAAAACTCAGATCAAGTACATTTTTGGGTAGTGTCACTTTTACTGTTCTTGAGTTATGTACCTTTATAACGTTATATGCAAGCGGGGGCATCATCTGTGTCCCATGGACCCCATTTATTTTTTTAATGTGATGCCAATTTAATGATTTACTTGACAATCTTTGGTGTAATCAGAAAAGCAAAAAACAGTCATTGTTCTTCAAACAATGATTAAAAGTTTTATCCTTTGTTCTTTGATGCAATGAACTCATAAAAAAGAATTATTTGTAGTTTACATATATTAGTTTTTCCCACTGGAAAAGTTTGCAATACATGTGCTTATTAATCATTCTTTTATATGCGTTTGATTTTCTAGCTAGTACTCCATTATTGTTCAGTTATGTTTTGAAATTAGCATCTTTACTGATAACATACTTGCTAGGAAATATAAACAATATCTTGATACAGAAAAATTGTTTCAAAGATATTTTGAATGTGTGATATGTTATTATATGTATTTCTTTACACTCTGGTCTGAGGAGGTCCTCGGTGGATGAGTGTTCTAAGTAGTCTAACTACTGTATCACTAGCCTGTCAACACTGATGTCGTGAGTTCAAATCAAGCACGTGGTAGGTGCTCTCGGTCTTAATTGACTAGGATTGTCTGTTTTCCTACCGATTGTTAGCGTTCTCTCCACCAATAAAAACTGAATTAGCCAATAGTGCTGAAAGTGGCATAAAACACCAATCAGTCAGTCAATAATGTCTGAGGTCTAATTCCCAAATCTTAATATTGTTGAGGTTGACTTATGCCCCAGTCTTAATATTATTATGTTTTACACAAGTATATTTCTTCTGTACAGACAACCACCAAGACCAAGTCCAGCTAGTGTGACCTACTCCGAGAGTGATATAGGAGCTACACCACAGAAATCACCATTACCAGATGATGATGATGGCAGTAGTGACACAACACAGAAACCTTCAGATCTAGAAGATAGTTCAGAGGTAAGAAACATCACACAATTATTTAAAATACTGAGGTTAAGTCAGCTAGTAGCTTTTATATATTGTAAAGAAAAGAAAGACTGAATTTGCTTTAGAGACAAATGTAGGTCTTCATTGAAGGAAGTAAAATAAAAATGGAATTAATGTTATTTCAAAACAATAGTAGGAATTGAAAATATTGAACAAGAGTGAAAATTTCATTTGTATTTTTTTTTATTTTTAAATAGTTTTTTGATGGTTGAAACTATTTAGACTGTATCTGAGGTAGTTGTATAAAAGAGCTGGTTTGTCTGAGAAAGGATCAATGGTTGAAGTTTAATCTGTACCTTTGGTAAATGGAAAATTTATTAAACAAGGAATACTGAGTGTTTAGTTCATTACATTTTTATATTGTGTTTACATTTTGTATGTATATATTATTTATATATATTTTTTATGTTTACAGGGAAGTGAAGATGAGAGTGATTTGGATGACAAGCCATTACCACCACCACCTCCTCCACTCCCACAGGAATCTCCCCGCGCCCTCCATTTCCTAGAAATGCCTATGTTAATGACTATTCCGATGAATATCCTAGACTCCATCACCATGATCACCATGATCACCCGCCACAAACTCCACACAGAAATCAGAGTCACTATAATGCTTATAATTACACAGACAGTGAGGCCAGTAGTAGCCATTATGGCCTCAGCTTAAACTCAGGACAGATAGTGATAAACAATTCAGCAGGATCCAGAGCACCTTTACCAGGCTTTTCATCATTTGTGTGATGAAGGCATGTTACAGTATTGTGTAATCAACGATGTTAGTTAATCATGACACGAAAATTTGAAGAGACAATCGATAAACAAATTGATGTCTGTTTCTGTGATCAGTCAAGAGTTACCTCCCATCGTGGCCAAAATATGTTTATGCCGATTTATAAAGTGCTTAATCATAGATGTACTATAATCATACTATATCATCTGCTCTTCTGTCCATCCCTTTAGAGCCTCCATGAACAGAAGTGGGAGAAATCCAAAATGGTCATTTTACTGATTATGTTTAAACACATATGTATTTCAGACTGTATAGAACAGTTAGACAGAAGGTTCAGTCCTGGTGCAATAAGTATTTATAATAAGCATTGTATATTAAATCATTTCATCAATGATATTTAATTGACTGTTTAAAACAGGTCTAATTAATGACAAATGTTTTTAAGAAATACAAATGATATATACATATATTGTCTACATTAAAATGTTTTTTTTTTGTAAAAGTGATATAAGCTTGCAGTGTAAACTATTTATTTTGCATTTAATGATTTTTTTGTTTGATAAGTAAATGTTTGGGAGATGAAAGAATTCCCCCCCAAAAATAATGAAAAAATGAAATTAATTAAAACCTAAGAATAATTAACCAGTCAGTATTGATGTACTGTTATGTACATGAAATAGTAACCAGATTTAAAACACTATAACTGTGCCTGTAATTTCTTATAGGATCACGGCAAATCCATGTGTTTTAATAAGAATATGTTTTGTGATAATATATGTTTGTTGTTGATATATGCAGATAGAATATTAAACACTATTTATGTACATAAATACTATGTTATTTTTCACGTAACATTAACAATTGTAAATTTTCAGATGTATATAACAATATTTCTAAATATCTTTCATAGAGATATATGTACATTTTGGTGAGGTTCCAAAATCTAACAAATTTTAACAATACTCTGGTTAATTTGACAATGATATGTAATTCAAATGTTGAATGAGCTGATCATAACAATTTCATTTATTCATCTGATCTGATGAACAAAATGAATGATATAATATAATTAAAACTTATTCTGTTGTATAGAATTATTTTTTTAATGATGCATTCCGCAAACACAAAAGCATTAGATAAGTAAATTTGTTTTTGCAAAGGATAATTTAAGTTTTATTGGCTTAAACTTATCATCCTAAAGGTCTTAAAACCGAGAATTATGTTGTGTTATATACCTTACAAAGAGAGTATTTACATTTTATATGTTTTATTTAAATCTTATTTATTGTATTTTCACACGATATTTACATCATATCAAGTAACAAATTTCCAATATCGAAAATGAATTTGATAAATAGATTTTATTTAAATTATACATATCAACAATTAATTTTAAGTATGTGAAATGTAGTTTTCATGAATCTTTAAGAAAAGAAACCAATCTACTTTTCATGGAGTTATTTATAAATTAAACATGGACTGAAGTTTTCCTTAAGAACTGTGTTGATATTGGTTTTAATGTGGTTGTGATTATGTTAAATAATATATATTTTCTATGCAAATCACGTCAGCATTGTTTTATAATTGTTTCTATGTACAAATATTTAGGCATCCATTCCATATCAGAAATAACATTCTGGATTTGTGATAAATATTAAATATATAGATACATTTTATTTAAGGTTGAAAAGACTTTATTTTACTATAAATACCATAATAATTTTATTAGTTATTTTGTACTGATAATATTTTAAAAGCATAATCAAAACCATTTGTTCAGGGAAATTATTCACCAAGCTTTTATCTCATTGGTATTTCACAAGATTAATTTGAACTTTTAAAATTTTTTTTCTTGTGTGCTTTCTCAAAATTTTAATTGAATGCACAATTTATTATAAATGCAATTCAGATATTTCTACTATTGATTTATGAAAAATTACTATGAGAAAGAAAAGATTTTATGATCAAATCTTAGTTTCAGTTATTATATTTAAAAAACCTGCAAAATCAATACTAGTAAATGCAAAGGACATACTTCAATAGAGCTAAAATTGGCCAAGATGATCTTTTTAACATAACTTAAATAAAGATTATTATGAATCATGAAATGATCGATTTTGAGCCTTTAACTTATGTTTAACTTGAAAAGAAAGGTATTTAATGATGCCCTCACACTAAAAAGTAAAATATTTCTTTTCATTAAGAAATAAAATTTCTATTATTTTTGCAGAAAATGCTAAAATTTTCATCTTCCTACACTTACCAAAATGTTGTACTTTAATGTCTTATGGTCCCAATACAAAGACTGCAAAGAAAATATTAGAAAGTCTGGCATTTTACAAGTCATCTGAAATTTGTAGTAGTAGGATCATTTAGGCAAGAAATCATTCAAGCTTGGATTTTGAAGATGTAACAACAATTAGAATTGTATTTCTATATATTCGACCAGTTAGGACCAAATAGTTTACATTTATTTTAAATATATACAGGTTGTGTTTCCACCAACCAATTGGTGCTACAGGTTGTGTGGTTAATGTAATTATATGTGTTTATTGTGTATCATAGTGCAAACTTTTTTGTGGTTAATGTAATTATATGTGTTTATTGTGTATCATAGTGCAAACATTTTTGTTTTATAGTTTTATATATAGTTCTGTACATATCTGTTATACAATTATATTTTAGTTATTTTTAGTATAAACTAATCATTTTTCAATGCAATATGATGATGTAGCATGTTTAATGGCCATACAGAATTTATTATTTTCATCCTCACCATCAGCACTTGATACTTCACTATTTACAGCTCCATTTAATTTATTTAATCTTGATAAAATTCATAGAAAACTAAACCAAAGGTTCTTTGTGATCCAAAGAAAGTACAATGGATTCATTTATTTTCATTGATATCAGTTTTTGGTGGGTGGAGAAAAATTTATTATGAGAGTACTTAATTTTCATGATTTCAGAATGTGTGCGTATCAAAGTAACTTAAAAAACAGGTTTTAGTTAAATGTTTCCCCATACCCACGAAATCAATGAAAATTTATATCTCATCAATATTATCAAGTGACATATTTAGGGATAAATATTTTTAATCTTTTACATTTCTATGTTAAATTGTACTTTTAAATAAACTAATTTAAACATATAATTTAAAACAGTAAAAGCAGGCAAGGCACACAGTTTCCTGTATTTATAGATACAGAAGATTATTATTTGAGAAACCATTTTGAATATGCCTTTTCAAGTGTTAATTTGATAAGGCTTAATGTCAATAACTTGTGTAAGTTCAATATTGCCAGATTTATTAATGGGTGGAAATGAAGAACACATGCTAAACAAAAAACCTTTGTCAAGTTACATAGCATTAAAGGTATATTGTCAGTTTAAAAGGTAAAAACATATGATATAGTTATATTTGCTAATTTGAAAAGTATTTTGTATGACTATTAATGGAAAATAAATGAATTTTTTCCAAATGCACTTGTAAATATCATGAACTTATTAACCATAATTAATTTAGAATCACAATTATTCATTTATTAACAATCTAGTCTTAAATGTGACTCTAAAAAGTTTTAAAAGAGTTTTACTTATTTTTATGCTCATAGATTCGTACTTAGCCAATATCTCATTATTTACATTGCAAGAAAAACAGTAAAAGTTTGCTGAAAAATAAAGTATTGGTAAATTATTTTGTGACGCTATTTATTACTTAATATAATTTGGGGATGTTTAGACCATATCATTAACTAACACTTCTATTTTTAAATATGTAAACAAAGTAGTAAATTCTTCTGACACAATCATGTTTCAATATAATTTCTAGAAAAATAATTAGCAAATGAATAATTACTGTAAATCTTGCAAAGTTTTGAATTTTGTTGATATATTTTGTCTCATTTCAATGGTTTTTATGTGTGATGGATGTGAGTGTTATTTTACCATAAATCATGTAATTCTAAAACTAAAAATTCAAAGGCTCAAATCAAGTAGAATGAAAATAAGTATATTGACATGCACTTGAAAATTTAACATTTACACTGAAATACTATAGATAAGTACAATAACATATACCAGCATGTGATTATTAATAAATAAGTGTAGTAAATTATGCAAAATTGTATCCTTTTTTAGAAATAAAAACGAGAAATGAACACATTTTATTAAACCAACAGTTTATTTACTTTAATGTCTCATTGGCCAGTTTTTTTACTGGTAACGTTCCTGATAATACTTACAGAGTTGTGAGGGCATTTCTTATTCAATGTTTTTTTTCTAGACCTAACAAATTAATTCATGTAGAAGCATATTTTTCCTATGAAATTCGAATGGTCTTAGAATTTTTTTTCGAAATACTTATAGAATGACAGAAACTGAAAATTAAGATATTAGGATTAATCGATTCGAAACATATTTTTAGTTTTTGTTATGCCATAAACCTTTAGGTTGACAGAAATCAAATGCAAATTACTTTTAATTGCATGTTGATTTCTGTTTACATTTCTATTTACCATAATAAAAAAAAAATACAATAAGACAGTGCATTCTAAATTAAGATAAAAAGAACTTAAGGATATGAATTTTTTTTAACTAAAAACAAGTTAGAATTAATGAATGGAAATAGAATTTTAAACTATTATGAATATTTTGCTTAGTTGTGACTATTCAAGGTAATGAAATATGCATTTCAAATTTTTGTCAATTTTGATACCATTTCTATGGTATGTTTACTATAGTAAAATCTGAATTGTCAACAATTGAATATATTTAATTACTGCTTAACCGATGCATTAAATCCTGGTTTAATTTTATTTAACTTTTTTTTAACAATTATCATGTGATACTAGTTGATGATCTGTTACCAAATGGTATGTTTAATGATGAATGGTTTTCCATTTTGAATAAATTCCTTACGACATAGATGAGACTTTTCATTTATTGCATACAACAATGTTCAGTTTACTGTTTTTATTAGGGCAAAAAATGTGACAGGATGATGATCACATTAATTTGAAATTCACATCAGGTACAGCGATTACATTGAAGTCAATTGTCTAAATATCACATTGATAAATGCACACATTTTAGAACTTCTGAATTTACAGTAAATTATATTCATGAACTCAAGTAGCCATGGCGGAGTAAATGTTGGATTAAAAAGATTTTTTGGAAAGATCGGAACTATTGTTTCAATTCTTTCCAAAACACTGGCCTCACAAACAGGAAGTAGTTAGATTAGGTATTAAATCTATACTGAGATATAATTCCCAATAGTTTCCTGTCTGTGTACATATGCACATATGAACTATGAAAAATTTGATAAAATCTTTAGAGCAGATCATTCAAGTATGTATGTCTTTAAGTTTTGTCAATATACTGGCTATTTTGGTCATTTTCATTAAGAAATGATACAATACCAACAATGATTGACAAATGCCATAATAAACAAACAAAGACCACTTTAGCCCTAATTTTAATGTCGAAACCTCCTAAATGCCAATCACATTGACCAAATTACTTATTAATATCAGTCTTGCATGATTAAGCAGACACTTTATTACATAACCTAAAATACAATTCTTGACCTCAATAGTGAATACACAAATGTATAATGTTTGATATATAGAAATGATAAAATTAACCTATAACTTCTGATCTACACTACATGAAATGATTCTGTAAATTATGTCTGAAAGATTAAAGATAAAGTATTAACAATATCTATTTCAAATGAAAATTATAATATTAAATCTGTATATTTAAAGCTATAATTACTTGATAAATCAGTGTCATATAATTGTTTTCAAAATTAATAAGCAACCATTTGAGGAGGGAAAAAGGTGTACTTATGTTTCAAAATACAAAATGCCCAAAAAGGTTAGTTTTGGGAGACAAATTTCTTAGTTTCAAGTCTTTCTATTGGTCCCCTGTCCAATGGATAAACTTTATTAGAAGAATCTTTATTTGATAATTTCTGCTATTTCTAAAGATGCAAAAGAAACATGGAACTTTTTTTTTTTCGGAAAAAAAAACAGTATATGGGCAAACTTTATTTGTTTATATACTTAATCCTTTTAACTTCTTATTCTGCTCTATAGATGATGACATGATGATTGAAATAGAGGATACCACAGGTACAGTAAGGACTACTTTATATCTTGATTTACATCAAGAAATGTCAGTGATAGTATGTTGAGAACTAATTTAGGGATGATTTCAATAAATTTTTATACGACCGCAAAAAAATTTTGTGGTCGTATATTTGTATGACGTTGGCGTCGTCGTCGTCGTCCGAAGACGCATTGGTTTTCGCACTCTAACTTTAGTTTAAGTGAATGGATCTCTATGAAATTTTACCATAAGGTTCAATATCACAAAAGGAAGGTTGGGATTGATTTTGGGGGTTATGGTACCAACAGTTAAGGAATTAGGGGCCAAAAATAAGCATTTTTGTAACTTCCAGACATAACTTGTGTGTTAGTGTATGGATCTCTGACTTTGTACCACAAGGTTCCATATCACAAAGGGAATGCTGGGATTGATTTTTGGGGGTAATTGCCTCAAAATGTTAGGAATTAGGGGCCAAAAAAGGGCCAAAAAACAAGCATTTTTCTAGTTTCATGACAATAACCAATAACTTGTGTGTTAGTGTATGGATCTTTCTGAAATTGTACTACAAGGTTCCATATCACAAAGGGAAAGCTGGAATTGAGTTTGGGGGTAATTGCCTGAAACGTTTAGCAACTAGGGGCCAAAAAGGGGCCAAAAATAAGCATTTTTCTTGTTTCCAGACAATAACTTGTGTTCAAGTGTATGGATCTCTCTGAAATTGTACTGCAAGGTACCATACCTCAAAGGGAAGGCTGGGATTGAGTTTGGGGGTGATGAAATGAATCATAAGGGGTTCAAAAATTTGGGGGATTTTTTTTTCCTTTTTTCCTTTTTATTCTTTAAAATTTTCCATTTTAAGTTGGTTATTTCTGATTTATATTTAAAAGCAAATAATAATGATATGGCAGGAGATACACACCAAACAGGATGTAAATTATTATATAAGTATTGTACAATAGCAAGAAATTTTCAATTGCACAGTATTGCACAATAGCAAGAAATCTTCAATTGCACAGTATTGCGCAATAGCAAGAAATATCCAATAGCACAATATTGCAATAGCAAAAATTGTCAATTGTACAGTATTGCGCAATAGCAAGAAATATTCAATTGCACAGTATTGCGCAATTGCAAGAAATATTCAATTGCACAGTATTGTGCAAAAGAAGATACTTTGTATAAATTGCTTATTTCTTGACCAATTTCAATGGGGTTTTGTTCTTGAACTCTTGGGGTTCTTTAATATGCTGAATCTAACCGTGTATTAAGTTTTTGGATTCTGGGCCCCATTTTAAATTGGTCCACATTGAGGTCCAAAGGGTCCAAAATTAAACTTTGTTTGATTTCATCAAAATTGAATTATTGGGGTTCTTTGATATGCCGAATCTAACCGTGTATTTAGATTCTTAATTTTTGGTCCCATTTTCAAATTGGTCTACATTAAGGTCCAAAGGGTCCAAAATTAAACTTAGTTTGATTTTAACAAAATTGAATTCTTAGGGTTCTTTGATATGCTGATTCTAAACATGTATTTAGATTTTTGATTATGGGCCCAGTTTTCAAGTTGGTCCAAATCGGGTCCAAAATTAAACTTTGTTTGATTTCAACAAAATTGAATATATGGGGTTCTTTGATATGCTGAATCTAACCATGTATTTAGATTTTTGTTTTTGGGCCCGTTATCAACTTTGTCCACATTGAGGTCAAAAGGGTCCAAAATTAAACTTTGTTTGATTTCATCAAAATTGAATTATTGGGGTTCTTTGATATGCTGAATCTAACCGTGTATTTAGATTCCTAATTTTGGGTCCCGTTTTCAAATTGGTCTACATTAAGGTCCAAAGGGTCCAAAATTAAACTTAGTTTGATTTTAACAAAATTGAATTCTTAGGGTTCTTTGATATGCTGAATCTAAACATGTATTTAGATTTTTGATTATGGGCCCAGTTTTCAAGTTGGTCCAAATCAGGGTCCAAAATTAAACTTTGTTTGATTTCAACAAAATTGAATATATGGGGTTCTTTGGTATGCTGAATCTAACCATGTATTTAGATTTTTAATTTTGGGCCCTGTTATCAACTTTGTCCACATTGAGGTCAAAAGGGTCCAAAATTAAACTTTGTTTGATTTCATCAAAATTGAACTCTTGGGGTTCTTTGATATGCTGAATCTAACCATGTATTTAGATTTTGGATATTTGACCATAATAGGTGAATGTCCAATTTAAAATTTTAAGTTCTTAGACCACATTCATTCTGTGTCAGAAACCTATGCTGTGTCAAATATTTAATCACAATCCAAATTCAGAGCTGTATCAAGCTTGAATGTTGTGTCCATACTTGCCCCAACTATTCAGGGTTTTGACCTCTGCGGTCGTATCAAGCTGCGCCCTGCGGAGCATTTTATTTTCACATAATTAACTTTCCAGCAACACCTTGAGTATTATATCTCAATGTTGTAAGGATTTTACTGGGCTTGTGTTTCCTATTATAATTTCTTTGAAGAGGGTCACTGCTTACAAGGAAGATATTTTACCAAGGGTTCTGAATAGTTTAGGTGAAGTCATCACTTCTGAAGTTTTGCAGATCCTTTCATGATTTCTTCGATATATTGTATGTTATGAAATATCTGTGTTATAATCGAAACCTGTCCTTTCCTGATTTACAATAAATTGAGTGCAATTTATCAACAGATTTTTACTAGCCATGAGCAAAACAAATCATGCTCTTCCTTATCACCTGAGTTAACACAAAAGTTTTTAATAGTAGTCTTCATGTTGTGTTTGCTTTTGTTTTCTGAATTGTTATTTGTTGTCAGCAAATGTGCTGTTTTTTTGGGTTGTTGACCAAGTAATGTTTTATCAGTTTTCCAGAACTTTTTTATATTTTCAATTCAAACTTTCACGTCATTTTTAAAGGATAGAGAATTCAAATGTAATGAGAGTTTATGAAATTGGTAATGTCTTAAGATAAAACCAGAGACAGTTGCCAATCTGTATGGTATGAAGCCTTTTCACTGACTAAACCTCACGAACTTTAATATGAGTAACACTAAGGATGGGAACCAGACAAAGAAAAAAGTGGGGAACTAGGCATTGCTAAGAGTTCGACATGTTGAAAGTCTATGCATTTACCATATATGTAGCTCCATAAGGGGCCCCCTCTAAATCCGCCTCTAGAAACTCCCGGTCACTCTGGATCACATGAGTATCCCCAGGGTCACTCTGAATCACACGAGTATCCCCAGGGTCACTCTGGATCACATGAGTATCCGCAGGGTTACTCTGGATCACATGGGTATCCCCAGGGTCACTCTGGATCACATGAGTATCCGAAGGGTCACTCTGGATCACATGAGTATCCCAATTTATTTGTTTGATAAGCGTTACTTAATCTTTAATATTTCTGAGAAATGTTTTGTTTATTAGTCTTGTCTCTTTACCACACTATTTACAACACAGCTTAAGATATGGATATCAACAATTGATTAAAACAACTATAAAGGTAAGATTCCAGTTCCTGAAAAAAATGTAAAACGGATATTTCATACTTTTGTCTCGCCTGAAATGAATGCCGCACGGGCGGCAATGTCTCTGTAAACTTTTTGTATACATCACCATATTGCAGAGGATGGAAGACATTGATACTTGATGTCTTATAAACAGATGCCTTGTGTTTTGGAGTTTTGTCTGGCATATTTCCGTTCTCATTGTCCTCATTTTCAAGGTTCAGTGGTTGCCTAAAACACCTTTTTTTATCACTCGAATTTCTGGCATATCATGAATAATAGGATAACTATATGTGGTAGCACAATGAGGATGTTATATTTGATGTATGCCTTTTGTGCTTCTTCGTTACAATTGTATGTTTTTATAGTGATTAAGATGATAACACAATGTTGACTGCTGTAACCCTATTTTTGACATTTTTACCTATTGTGGATGTTTGTTTTGTTCACACATCGTTGTCAATATAATAAAATTTGATGCGACTGTCATAGTGAGAGGTTTGGCTAGCTATAAAACCAGGTTCAATCCACCATTTTCTACATAAGAAAATGCCTGTACAAAGTCAGGAATATGACAGTTGTTATCCATTCGTTTGATGTGTTTGAACTTTTGATTTTGCCATTTGATTGAGGATTTTCCATTTTGAATTTTCCTCGGAGTTCAGTATTTTTGTGATTTTACTTTTTGGTATATAGGATCTTAGCAAGGTCTACATGTCCGTCAGACAGGTTCACCTGACCTTGATCCCATTTTATGGATTAAAGACCACGACTAAGTTTTCCTGGTCAAATCCGTATCAAAGATACTACTGGCAATACTAGTAGATCAACTATATAAGGGATATGGAATGATTGAAAGATGTAAATGTCCGTTTGTTAGGGTTCAAGTGACCTTAATTTCATGTTCATGGTCCATCGGTCAACGTTCTGATTTCGTGGTTGGATCAGTTTCTCAAATAATATACTAGTATATATTTGGTGTAATGAATTACTGTAAGGTGTGCATGTCCGTCTGGCAGGGTCCATCCTACCTTCACCTCATGTACATAGTTATTTGGTCAGCGTTAAGGTTAATGATTATATCCATTTCTCAGATACTATAAGTAATAGGTCAACTATATATGGTGTATGGAATGATAGTGAGGTGAACATGATTGTCTTGCCTTGCCCCCATTTTCATAGAATTTGATGTTATTAATAAGTTTATCTGTTAATGTCAATGCCAATGTTAAGTAAAATCTTGATCATAAAGACTTTCAACATCATTAAGACAGGCAAGATATTTCAGCGTGTGCACTCTAGTTATAATACTATATATAAAGTAAAAAGTTGGATATTTTCTTCCAATCTGTCTTATTTGCTTTTCATTGACATTTTAAAAGTTATGATTATAATATTACTGTCAAAATTAATCATTGTACTTTTTTTAACTCACCTAGCACAAAGAGTAGTATAGAGTGATCATTTATATCCCCTTAAATTCTTGTGGCGTTGTGGCTGAACCATTTTTGGGCAGACCACGCCCCCACCCCCCTTTTTCCCCCTTCCCGACCCATTTACCCTTTAAGGCAATTTGGAATATCCAATTCAAAATTCAAATTCAAAATTCAAAACATCAAAATTTTAAAATGTAAAATTTTTTAAATTTTAACATTTAAAAATTCTAAAATATTAAAAATTCACAAATTCAAAAAAAAAAAAAATAAATTTTTAACAAAAATTTAAAATTTAAATTTTCAAAATTCACAAATTCACAAAAACATTCAAATATTCTAAAATCGAAAAAAAATATGCAGAAATTGAAAAATAATAAAAAAAAAATCACTGCATAAAACTTTAACGTCTATAAGAGTGCGTGAAGCATAATTTGTAACTAAAACGATGGACAAATTTTACCTTTACGTATCGAGCGAGGATTCTCTTTCGCTTTTTGAAAGTAACAACGGTGGCGCATATAGGGTTCAACTCCACAAAAGCTACACATTGCACGGAGAATGGGAATGTGCACTTCTAGAGTTATCGTTCGTTCCGAAATTTCCGACACCAACGAGACGGGTCTTCTTTTGCTCGGACTTTGTGATCGACACGTACGCCCGGGAAATGTCTCTGTCGATACTTCAATCGGCAGGGGTTTTGAACGAAGATATCGCGGACATCGTATATGAAAAAGCAATTTACCTCAAAGTCACCAGAAACCAATTGTACCAAATCAAATTCTCCTTGAGGGACGATAATCTTAAGGTATGTCGCCCGAAGGATGACCACCTGTTTTGTTTGCTGCATTTTCGCAGCAACAGAATTTCCCCCTGTATCTATTCAACAGACCTACACACATGTAATTCAAAAAGGCAGTCAATATATGTTCGAATATTTTGACCTGTATATTTTTTTTTATCAAACATAAGATCAAACATCATTTCAATCTTAATTATGTAATTATGAATAACAAAACACCATTTTCGCTCGCTGACAGAAAAAAAAAAAAAACAAAGGCTAGGAAAAGAATTGTGCATGTCTCTTTAACCAATGTTATTTCATTCTCTGATCTTAAAGTTGATTGGTTAACGCCCAGCAGCTGACACACCTGACATATTTTTACCTGATCTATGAGAATATGTGTCTGAATCTAATACGATGGCTTTTATGTTGTTTACACAAACGAAATAAATGAAGAAAAAAAGATGATATGAGCAACATTTTTATTAAGACCAATATTACATCAAAGCTGATCGATTGCGTACCAAATTATTAAAATGAAAATAACGCAATGAGTTTTCTATCGTTGGCATCCAGGTCATCCAGGAACATATAGATATACTGTTCCCAGAGTCATCCGATGAAAAGTCATTCAATACATCTTCCATCCTGATACTCTGACATCTCATTTTTACGTAATAGGCGCAGTATAGTCCACATGTTTGCGAAAAGTCGGGTTGAATTGGACATCGAGAAAAACGGTACTGGGGTCCGTTAACGATGAGAACGTTTCTAAAATAGTGCTGGTATGTCTGGTGCCTTTCCTAGGGAGTCAAAAAACTCCGGCGGTCCCGATATAGGAAAATGAAAGGCCACCCAATGAGTTCCTTCCTGGTGACAGTTGTCCGTGTTGACCACGAAAGGTTTAGGTCTGTCACTCACATAGGCTGGTAAGTCTTCAGCACAACAAACGGTGGCCGACGTTCCCCTCAAAATTCCCTCTAGTGCCTCTCCAGACATTGGTAGGAGAATCGATTTCGTTTGACAATTATGGTTCTCTAAACCCCGATAGTGTGCAAAGACCAGTCCGCAATCTCGACAAGCTATTAGATCCTCTCTGTCATCCATTATATCTGACGCTGTACTTTCAGTATCGGAACTATCGTCGCCGTCCATTTCTTCAGAGGTGTCGACTCCATTGTCCGTCTGCAATAGATCGGTTCGCATTCTTGACGATTCTGAACTATCGTGGCCCTTCATTTCTTCGGAGATGACAACTTCATTGCCCGTTTGCAAGACATCAGTTCTCAGTCTTGACGATTCTGTCGTTCCGGGTTTCAGATCAACCAGAAGGAATCCGTAGGGTCTGCTCGTCGCCTCTTCAAATTTCCGAAGAAAGAAGTACGACTTAGACGGATACATCTGTCGTCCTAGGGTCATGACGGGTTGCCGATCTATGGGATTGTTAAAGAGCACGAGGTAATGACAGTTTCGTCTCTGGGTAGGGTCCTTTCCAAAGTACAAGTTTTGATTTAAAACCACTACCGACAAATTTCTGTGATGACTGCCTTCCGTAAATAGATCGTTGATTCTTGAATATTTAGCCGACGTGGACATCAGATCATCCAAAATGATCATATTCTTCTTGTTAGGATCGAAAAAGTCGTCACTCTCTAAATCAACTGGAATACCGCGGAAAAAATCCACTCGTGGAAGCACTGTTTTCTGTATTTCTCCATAGAGTGGCTGCCATCTCTTGTACAACCACACGATTCTTTCTGGGCACGGATGGCACATCTTCCTTACTCGTTGTAGCATGTTTTTCATAAAATACGTCTTTCCGCACGAAGTCGGTCCAGATACAATCATAGTAAACGGGTGACTAAAAACAAAATCTGGGTGATGAGAAAATTCTTGTTCCTCTTTCAGGGGAAGGAACTGCCGCTGCTGCTGCTGCTGCTTTTGCTTTTGTTGCTGCTGCTGCTGCTGCTGCTTCTGTTGTTGCTGCTGTTGATGTTGCTGCTGGTGTTGCTGCTGCTGCTTCTGTTGTTGCTGCTGCTGATGTTGCTGCTTCTGTTGTTGTTGTTGCTGCTGCTGCTGCTGCTGTTGTTGCTGTTGCTGCTGTTGCTGCTGTTGCTGCTGGTGTTGCTGCTGATGCTGTTGCTGCTGGTGTTGCTGCTGCTTCTGCTGCTGTTAGTGGTGTTGCTGTTGCTGCTGCTGGGCATGTTTGTTTTTCATATGTCTTCGAAGATCATATGGCCACGCATACACGCTTCGACATAAGTTGCACTGAAACATCTTCACCTTTTCTGCATGTGTATACAATCTCCTCTTATAGGTTTCTTGCGAAAATGCAGCAAGCAAAACAGGTGGTCATCCTTCGGGCGACATACCTTGAGATTATCGTCCCTCAAGGAGAATTCGATTTGGTACAATTGGTTTCTGGTGACTTTGAGGTAAATTGGTTTTTCATATACGATGTCCGCGATATCTTCGTTCAAAACCCCTGTCGATTGAAGTATCGGCAGAGACATTCCCCGGGCGTACGTGTCGATCACAAAGTCCGAGCAAAAGAAGACCCGTCTCGTTGGTGTCGGAAATTTCGGAACGAACGATAACTCTAGCAGTGCACATTCCCATTCTCCGTGCAATGTGTAGCTTCTGTGGAGTTGAACCCTAAATGCGCCACCGTTGTTACTTTCAAAAAGCGAAAGAGAATCCTCGCTCGATACGGAAAGGTAAAATTTGTCCATCGTTTTAGTTACAAATTATGCTTCACGCACTCTTATAGACGTTATTTAAAGTTTTATGCAGTGATTTTTTTATTTTCAATTTCTGCATATTTTTTTTCGATTTTAGAATATTTGAATGTTTTGTGAATTTTTGAAAATTTAAATTTTTTAAATTAAAAAAAAATGATTTTTGAATTTTTGAATTTTCAAACTTTTAGAATTTTTAGAATTTCAAAATTTCAAAATTTTTGAATTTTTGAATTTGAATTTTTTAAATTGAATATTCCAAATTGCCTTAAAGGGTAAATGGGTCGGGAAGGGGGAAAAAGGGGGTGGGGCGGGGTCTGCCCAAAAATGGTTCAGCCACAACGCCACAAGAATTTAAGGGATATAAATGATCACTCTATACTACTACAAAGGGCCAATTGAGCTTTCTCAGCACAAGAGACATAATTTCAAGGCAAGAAAAGATCTACAAATAAGTCAATGTTGCGGAAATCGTTAGTTAACTTCTCATCATTGTCTCAGAACATGTAATCAGAACTTAGAGGTGTTGACATCTTGTAGGAAAGTGAGAGTCGACTCTGAGGAGTTATCGCTCTTAAATGACGATTTTTACCATTTGTTTGTGTTATTGCCTATTATTTTGAAACTTTAACAGATAGAGATAAACTTTAGCAAAAATAATCCACAAGGCAAGATCTACCAATAAGTTGATATTGATGAAATCGTTGGTTAACCCTTTTTTAGGAGCTAGTGCCCTTCAACTCAGTCTTTTAGTGCTTACATGTATTATTGCGAATCTTAAGGCAACCCCATAATGCAAGATTATTTAATCGGATTTCTGAACCTGCTATAGGAGAACATTTTGAGCTTCAACAATATCATTACTTACTTTGCTTGCCAAGTGTGTTGGGAAGTTTGCTCAAGTATTACAATTAGAATTGACATATACAGTCACAAAGATGGAGTATTGAGTAAAACTAATCATGAGATTTGATTGTACAAATCATATGAACAATATCTTAATTTTACTTGCAATACACGAGTTAACTTCCTAACAAACTGCAAGCAAACCAACATTTTTTTTAAGTTATGTTATTGTAGAAAAGACTCTTACCATGGTAAATGAGCTTTTATCATTATATAGCATCTTTTTATTAATGTTATTGAAAATCTCTTAAAATGCTGAATTAATAACAATACATAATACAAAAAATACAAAAAATACATGACGCAATGCAATTAAAGGGACAGCATTATCAAGGAAAGGAAAGGGAAAAAAAGACTGTTATAAGATAGCCGTTATAAATATCAAATTACGACCATGCATGCACAAAAACCACTGACTAAAATGCGCTTATCATAGTTTTAATAATAGGCCCGAGAACACAGTTATTTCGTAGTGGATTTCTTTTAGACAAAAAACGCAAATTAAAAAATCCCACCTGCTCTATCCAAATATTTATTTACAGTGTAGTGTACTGCTTTTGGGACAAATTATGTCAAAATTATAGAAAAGTATATCGGCTCTAACTCAAAATATGGACGGACAATTTTAAGTTAAGGGGTCTGTAATTCAGTTGACAGCTTCAAACATACTAATTTTTGACCTTTTCAGACTGGACCAAATCACTACTTTACCTAAAAATTCATGCCCAAAATTCTTTTTACATGTAATTTCATCCCCCTAATTACTATTTTATGCATAAAATATAAAGAAATACATTTGGAAGGTGTATGAAAAAAATTTGCAAGTTATACACTATCCACACTAGGGACTCTATTTGTTTAACTTATACCAAGCATCACATTCTTAGCGAAAATGGATACGAAAACCACATAAATTTTACTCTATGTACTCTTATTGAAATATATGTACAGTACAAATAATAGGGAACATTAGTAAAACACAGTGAACATTTTAACGATTGACATGCCGTGCTGTAATTCGTGAAGTTCACATATTACCAATCTGATCGAGATAAGATAACTTTGAAGTGCTAAAACAAAAACATAATGTATTCAAAGCTTTTGACATTTACGTAGTTTAAAACGGGTTATTAATAAAGTTAACTATTTGATTTTGGTAAAAAATATATATACCTGTAACGTAAACCGATGAACTTGAACCAGATTTTAATTTAGCTATCCAGAATAAAGTACACCCTATATTTGTTTTATTCAATATTGCAATGCCAATGAAACATGTTCGTTTTGGATCTACCAGTAGCGCCTATGTATATTTTTATTGGTAAGTATATTTTGTCGCCTCAGAGTCCCTAATACTGAAGGGAGTCGGGCATGATATAAAAATAATTTTTCTTGCAATTCAAGTAAAAAAGTTAACAATTAATCTTTAATTCAAACGTTTTAATCTTTGATGCATATCCTTAAACTCCAAAATTTCTTTTACGGAATATTGACATACGCTTGTGCAAAATATAGCTAGTAGAATTATACATTGAAGTTGATATGTTAGGAATTTGTTCGCATAGCAACTTTAAATAGATTTTACACAAAACTTCTATACAGTCTGCTGCTGTCTTTGTTTCTTATATTAAAATAAAGATAAAAAAATTATATAATTACATATCATTATTTGTAATCATCATTTCTTTTTACCGGCACGTTTTCTTGCGAAAATATAAACATTGCGTCTTTGCGGAGAACGACTTTACTGAAGAGTTCCATTTGTTGGCAATATTTTAGTCTGGTCAGTTTCCCGGCAATAACCCCATCTTGCACCATCGTAAAATTGCAATCAAATTAAAACAACAGGCAAAACAGATTTACTCTGTATCAAGCCAGTATTTTAAATTTGTAAGTTTATATATCTTAATAATCTGACAAAAGGAAATAAAATTCCCGGATGGTTTTCAAATTTCATTATATTTCAGTTTGTTAAAAAAAGTTTTTTTCCCTATATATTAGAAAAACTATGTTAAAATACTTGAACAAAATAGAACAAAATTAAGGTACACCTAATCAATGACAAATGATGTCACTTGCTTCTTATTGATGCAAACATAGATATAAGATAAGTATCTAATCTGTATACATATATTTCAATAACAAACATGTTTTGGTCCAATGTTGTGACTTTTGATACTGTTTTAGCTCCATAAACACAGCAACTCGGTCTAGATTCTCTAAATATCTAAAAACCATTAAGACCGTTTGAAACAAACGATTTATTTAAAAAAAGATTATCTTATCAATTAAAAGACAGATTTTACGACAGTGAGACATAAAGTCAACGACAAACTTAATATAAAAAAAAAAATTTTGGGTTCTTTTGAAAACATCTCACGGCAAAAGTTGATCGTAAGTTATACTGAAATTTTCATGATTTTACTCATAAGTTTTTTTTTAAATGAGTCGCTGAAGGTCAGCTTACAGTCTTCAACAGTATGCAGGTGTCTTTACAATATATCAAGCTCTACATCGTTCAGAGTCGAAATGACATAGTATCAAAACCTACCATTAACACCAAATTCTCCCAATAATAAAAATGAAAACAAAACGATAATAAATTACACCTTATCAAGGTGTATTAGCAAATTAACTTCTTCTTCTCAGATACCGTTATGCTAAAATTATCAGATGGTAACTTTCTCTCTCGCACGTTTCTTCTTTTCCTTTTCCCTTTTTCTTTTTTCTGTCCCTCTCATTCTACCATACAACTTTAAAAAATCTTCCAATTTATAAAATCCTCTCTATGATTTACCAAAGGTAATGGCGATTCATTAGAGCAGTCTTTCAATCTTTTCTTATGTTCACAGTATTACAGCTTCACATATCTTGTATTAGATTTGTTCATTATTATGTATATTTCTTATCATTTAATAAAATTATTAGTGATTAAAGATCAAACTTCAGTTTTGGTAAATTCCGGACATATGTAACATTGAAGAAAATTCGATGCACTTGCATATAGGACCCATTTAAATCGTACCTTACACATTCTGAATACTAGTAATAAAAAAAAATCAACACAGTTTACATCATACTTTGTAGATCTTTCGAGTGGATCTTTATCGTGAAATTTTATTTGAGAAGCTTGATAAGTCATATTTTTCTGGGTCAGTGATACCCTACAGCTTTTACATTAGCTTATTGTCTTATTTTTTCATTTTTATTTTAAAGATCTCATGTAACTCCATTTGATTTTTTTTTTTGCAATATAAGATATGTTTTGTTCTTATCGTTTCTGAAGCCTCGACTTCAATATATCTATTGGCTGCTCGTTAGAATGCTATTTTTGGAAGACGTATCATTATTTGGTCTATCACAATCAACACTTTGTACAATGTAGTTTTATCAGTAATCGTTTCATTTGTTACCTTCGCTTGGATAATCCGGTAATTAACAAGATACCATCTTTTTAAATTTGAATCGTCTTTAAAATCTGTATTTTATTTGCTAAATATTGCATAGATTCTAAAGAATTAAAAACATTTTATTGCTGATTGCATTATCTAATTTTGATATACTATTGTCCCCGTATATCTTTTGTTCATATGCGTTAAACAGTCGACTAAACCTAAGCTAGTTTTCTGCTGTCTATTACACTTGTGCAAAGCGTTAGAAACAAGCGGATTCCAGTTTAGACTAAACCTTGACCGTTATAACCGAAATAAATCTTTATTGTCCGATTAAAAACACAGTCAATACTAGTACTCTGTAGCGTACTGACTCCACTAAAACATTTTCGTCAATTGATTAATTGATTGATTTGTGTCATCGTCCAGCATATATTTCACGTATATTTAGGTCGAGAACACATTAAACAATAAATCAACTTGGAAGCCTCTGAAAATTTAGAGGCGACAGTAGTCAAATAGTGAGTCGACAGAACTTAAGGGTACGTGAGCAATCTAAAGTTGCGCTAGAAATAGAGGGTCTGTTGGTAGGGATAAAATTGTGCCGTGCAAATATATCAAATGCGGATCACTGAAAATTATTTATAGGAGTCTTCTACACGAGTGAGTACGACTCTCTACATGACACGTAACATCGAATTAACGTTCTCAACAAACTTTTAACATGACCAATACCGTGTCTAGGCCTGCTTCGCTGCATGCAATTGTTTGAGGTTACATGTATACTGAAGCAAAACTGAAGGTTCCCTAAAATCTTTTAAACCAAGAAAACGTTGATGAAAATCTTCCTTGTACAATGAGTGTTGTAGAATTTCAAACTACCGGCAAACAGGACGTGGCTGCACGACAGATACAAAAATTGCTAACACGCTTCAACTCAACATTATCAAGCTGCAGATCAAATATGAAATATGAAATCATTCCCTCCTAAAGAAATCGAAGAAAAGTTCGAGGAACCTATTTTCCTGGTACAATGAGTATTGTAAATTTTAAACTGTCGGCAAACAGGAAGTTACTTTAATGTGGATGTAAAAATTGCTTACACGCTACACCTCAACATTATCAAGTTGCAGAACAAAAAAAAAAAAACAAAAACATAAAATCATTCCCTTTCATAGAAGACAAGAAAACTTTAACGAAAGCTTTCTACCCAATGTCTTTCGGAAGAATAAAACAAACGGACGGTCGGAGTCAAGCGGTTACTAGAGCTGCTTTCGCTTTTAGCGACGCAGAAAAAATAGAGGTTTGGACTATCTATCGTGTGTGAATTTGATGACGACACAGTAAAAAATATACAACAAAGTTATTCATAACATGCAAAAGATGTTAGAAGATAATGTGACATTGGTCATAAATTCAGAAATGACCATTGTTTCTATTAACTTCGGAACGTATTAAAATCAATGCCCAGTTTATATTGATGAAACGAGAAGGAAGTATTTTTAGACACTGCTAGTTAGTTAAAAAACATCGTAATTGGTTATTGAATTAATGAATACGATGAAAGAAAATGAGTAAGAATTACTTTTTCTGGATACATTTGGTGAAACCGTCTGATACGAAAGTAAAAAATATACACAGTGTGAAATCAGAGACTTGTTATAATTTTCAACCCATCACAATTAAAATATTTATATCATATCACCAGCCCAGTAGTGACATTAATTATCATTGATATGGTCATAATTATAAATTAACTGTATACAAAACTTTGAAATTTTCGAAATGCTAAGGATTTTCTACTTTAGGAATAGATTGTCTTAGCTGCTTTCGGCAAAATCTTTCAGAATCTTGGGTCCTAAATGCTCTTTAATTCGTACTTTATTTGGCATATTCAACTTTTTATTCGAGCGTCACTGATGAGTCTTTTGAAACCGAATGCGCGTCTAGCGTACAAAATTTCAATCCTGGTATCTATGATGAGTTTATTTAGCAATATTTTCACGTTACAATACAATACAATACTATTTTGTTTTATAAAACCAAATTAAGATCCCATTGAAGGACTCGCTGACAAGACATCAATTGGAGACCATACACTACACGCACTAGATACTATAGAAGAAATAGCTTTTAATTTTCATCAACAAAATAACAGTTGTGATAAATAAAACTGTGGTTATCCTGCATTTAACTTGGTCCCAGATACCTGTACACCAAAAACCATTCATATTATATGTAACAGTTCCACGAGTATGTAAAAACTCATAAAAGATAGCAGGATTTTTGTTACGCCAGACGCGTGTTTCGTTTACATAAGACACATCAGTGATCCTCGACATTGAAACAGTTGGGAGGCCAATCAAATATGAAGTTGTAGAGCTTTAATCAAAGAGCTGAAAGCTCTGAGGAAAAATGACGCCACTGTCTCTAATATTGTGATATTTTTTATGCAAGTCTTGATTTTCACATATCGTAATTATTTTAACATTGCAATATGTCTCGTAAGCATATAATTGATATTCGTATATGTGTGTGTGTGAAGTGAAGATGACAACTGGCTGTTTTTTTAGTACAAATGAATAGGTCAAGACTACCTGAATGATCTACAGTATTCAATGACTACTGGTTGTTTTTTTTGTATAAATAAATAGGTCAAGACTCCCGGAATGATCTACAATATCCAATGACTACTGGCTGTTCTTGTGTACTAATAAATAGGTCAAGACTATTTGAATGATCTACAATATCCAATGACTACTGGCTGTTCTTTTGTACATATAAATAAAGACTACCTGAATGATATAAAGTATTCTAAGTTATGTGATTTTTTCTTGCAATTACATTTTCTAAATCAAGAATACAGACTACTAGTATCCTTTTCAAACCAATGATTATGAAGAGCCTGTTGTAAGCAAGCTCTTATACCCAACATACTCATTAAATAAGTTACTAGTGACCTAGTTATTTCTGTTACTTGAAGCAAATTATATTTCTGTAGATTTAGACAATAGTATAATATTGTTTTACTAGTTTTATTTCACCTTGAAGATTAGACAAATAGGGATACTCCTTTGATTTTTTTATTTCATGTCAGTCAGGTCGCTTTATATGAAACTTGAAACCACTTCTCTGCCATATTGTTATTTTATAACAACTCTGCCCTTGACCATGTTGACCCATGTAATTGATATTCATTCTTTAACCATATCTGTCTCCATTTAAGTTAATGACATTGAACCATCATGGTATTAAACACAATTTCAATAGTGATAATGCTGTTCTCGTGGGTCACCATATATTCAACTTGGGTAGCATTCCACTTATTGAAATTTGTGTCAGATTAGAACAATGATATACACATGTAGACCTTCAGGATTGGATCTTATAATTTAATATGGAGCCATAGTATGGGACCCCTACACGGTAACAAAAATAAACAAGCTTGAAAGGATACGTCAAGCAGCAAAATGTATCACCAGAGATTACAAGTCAAGAGAGGACGGACGGGATACGTCTCCAAAATGCTTACCAAACTGGAACTACAACAAGATCTCCAGACAAGACGAACAAGCGTTGAAGCCAGAAGTTAATATTTATGTAAAAAGTAGTTGGCGCCTGATTCCCGCTATTGAACCATACTGTCATTCTATAACATTATTACGTAAGTATTTCTGTATTGGCCTTGTTATTGGTCCGAGGCTTGGTGTATTGGCCTGAGGCGAAGCCGAATACCAATACAGCTGGCCGAAGATCAATAACAAGGCCAATACAGAAATACACGTAATAGTATCTTTATTAATTAACTACAGTGTTACAATATTTTTTTTATTTCATTTCACAAGAGATAAACATTTTTACCTTGAAGTGGAACTATCCAAATCTCAGTTTCTTTTTATAAGATGCAATATCTAATGATCTGGTGCCGTTTTCATGTATCTTCAGCCTTTTCTCATCTGATGAATTTTTCTACCCTTTTCAGTCACTATAAAGTGTTACAACTTACATTAAGACACAACACATAAATAGTAATTGGAAAGGTACTGCCATTGCATGTGTAATGCAAATATAGTTTTAAAAAAATAATGTAAGAGTTGAAATTGATACAACTATCCATAAGCCAAATGACCAAAGAACGAAGATTTGCACAATTACAGAATGCATATGCCTGGTTTGGGTTTAAAAAAAAAAGACCGTTTACAAAACATGAGAAGCGAAAGTAAACAGTAAATATCGATTTGTACCATCGACATCGTGAAATTATGAGGTCGTCATGAAATGAACTTTGTAATAATTCACTCGTTCCCCAAACCTGAAATAATTCCATCGTCTGCTTTCAAAATGCTTTTTAAATGAATGAGACCGTCTTTAGCCTAAAATATATGCCATAATGAACGTTTCAGCTTGTTTATGGTGAGTAAATAAAAACTGTCTTTCAAACAAATGTTTACTTGCAGTTTGAGTTTATCGTGACTTACGATCTAAAAACTAGAGACGTTCCGAAATCCTGTTTCGGCCGGATCAGATATTGGCCGAGTTGACACCTTATATTGCATAGGCAGTTTTCATCATATTAAGTACAATAACAGTGTAGTTAATTAATAATGATACAGTTACAGACTCTGCTGCTGTAACTTTGTAAACAAAGATTCATACGCACCGTGTGGGAACAACCGCATTACTAATTTCCGATTATTAAAATCTTCGTAAATCTTGATAAAGACCAGTATCCATCCAATGGATATCAAAATGATTCAGATTATTTCTTTTTTTAATGATTGTAAAGTTGAAATGGCATGAAAGGCTGACATTATTTAGGAGAACTATTTTGTACAGCGATTGCTGATCATTGAGTGTAAAAGTCACACCATAACAAAACGGATCTATTTATATATACCGATTGTTTACGATTGTAAGACATGTGCATAAAAGTGAAAGCTCGAATAAATATGAAAAATATAACAAAGGGATAGCTCCAAATACCATTTAATAACAAAAACATATGGACAGGTCAAGATATTTTTTTGGTAAATAAAATAAAGTATGTAAACTGGTCCTGTCCGACTACAACACTTTGTTCGAGTGTAGCGTTATACAAGCAGATTCCAGTTAGTATGTAAAATAGTAAATATGAAACCGAGTGCGGAAGGCGGAGAAATATAATCGACTTCCGTAAGTTCTGGTCAATGGTATCGGAAACATGCCGCTGATAGCGTCATTTTCCAAAAACCGAAAATTCGAAAGAGTTTTGTAGAAGGCTAAGGTAATCTATACCTAGGGGTAGACACACCTTAGTGTTTCGAATAAAATCACATTTTGTATGCAGTAAATTTACAGAAAATTAAAATATCAACGATATTTCATGTCAAGACAAAAGTACTGTCTACCATAATTGTGATACCCTCGGGGACGAAACGTCCAGCATCAGTGGCATTGACCCAGTAGTTGTAAAAACTCATCAAAGACACCAGGCTTATAAATTAACCCCATACCTTAAAAAGAACATGCATCCAGATTTGTGGTAGAGCAAGACTAGACTATAGGTGTATGAACACATTTTCTTTTTTTCCTAACACAGTGTATTTCATGTAAAAATAAGGAGATGTGGTATAATTGCCAATGAAAAAACTATCCCCTAGAGTTCATAATGCTTCTTTTTTGAAAGTTTCTGCAAACGTTTCCAGGTTTGCTTGCGACATGTTCTCACCAGATGCGGTCCATTAGTACTTTCCATGCAAAATGTCCCCCCTTTGCACCATATCTCATGGTCGTACTCGTCAGAAAGGAGGCATTCACAGTACATACATACATATATTACAAACATAACATGGAGCAGAATAAAAACAAAGCAAGCATAAGATGAAAGGGGAAAACATTTTGATTTACGTTCTCAGTTCAATTGGCCGTTTTATAATGGACTCATTTATTTCTATTGAACCACAATACTAGAAGGTTATAGTGAAATGTAAAGAAAACAAAAAATAAATTAAATTGATAAGGATTAAAGAGGTAGTACCAATTTCCCCTGAAATTATTTCACAACATGGCCATTCAAAAATGCTTTCAATATTTATTTCAATTTATGGCATCATAGCTTCATGTGTTTACTTTAAAAGGGCATTAGCTACAATCTGGATAAAATGATTTTTTTTATTTCATTTTTTCATTTATAAAATCGGAATTGTGAAATACTACTTCCCTATTAAATGTCAGATTGGTTCAATTTTGTCAAAGTAAGCTCAAAACCATCGCCGATGTATTATTGGCTTGCAAGTCAATAATTCAACCTTATTTGAATCCGTATTTATGCGACCTTCAATTTGAACTTAGCTGGAGATGGGATAAGCATGTGCTAAACATGGATTAGTTATTTAAAAGAAAACAATGTCAACATCGAAAAGAGAAGTAAGAAAGCCAACGGGAAAAACCATTTCTTTGACTGATTCGGTCAACACAGAATCATTCTTATACAGGTTAAAACAATGATTTACATATTTTTTTTAATCTATGACATGAAATCAAACAGACCTAGAAAATTCATCTTTATACGATTGCACGTGCTTGTCTGTCTATTTCTATTTCTATTTATGTTAATATCGGTTCAATGGACTATCGGCAGTTTTCGGAGGTCATCTCGATGGTAAATAAGAGAGCGTCAAGTCTAAAATACACATGAGAAACTGAGACATTATAATGAGTCATTGGCTTGTTAATTACTCTGGGACTTTTTGTAATTTGGATAAACGTTTTAGTACGTAAAAAGTAAAATAATGAAATTGTAGTAAAATCGATGATCACCAATTTGACAGCTAATGCCATTTTAGTTTCCAACACTATCAGTGGTTCTTTTTTAAGCGATCACCAAATTATAAACGCACGAAGATCGCCTATAATTTAGATATATTCTGACTTTTGAGTATTTTTCCTTAATATGTTTAAGAAGGTTACATTTAAGCAAAACCAAAATTATGTTGAAAATAAAATTACATTGTGTCTTTCGGATAAAAAATGTATTTATTTTGGGTTAGCGAAGTCCTTCAATGCAAAAGTTCACAAAAGCATGTAAAATTTGCATATTTTTTAACAAAATGCCTTCTACAGCAACAACATTTTTCACTAATTTTACATATAACACGTTGAATAACATAGACATATGTTAAATTAGTGAAAAATGTTTAAATTTTATGAATTAGCCTCGTTGCTATTCAATTTCCCAAAGGATTTCAAATTAGCACAACCTCAATTTTGATCAACGTAGTTATATATTTTTTAAATTCTTTTTGAATAGAATAGAATAGAATAGAATAGAATAGAATAGAATAGAATAGAATAGAATAGAATAGAATATTTATTGAATCCAATTAAAGGGCCCGTTTCGAGCATATACATATGTATAAAGTATTAATCATACAGTAATTTTAAGATATATTACATTAAATAACTATACTCCATACCAGACAGTGTTTGAAAATAAATAAAATAGAATATTAACCTCTCTTATACATACAAAAAAATATGTGCTATTGTCATTCACTTAATTACATTAGTTTAATAAATAACGTTAATCATAAAGGACCTAAAAGAATTGTATTTTGTTCAAATCCTGGATTAGTTGTGAAAAAAACCAGACGTTTTAACTGTAGCCGCAGAAAAAGTTTTAAAAAATGAAGGGACATTTGGTGTTGTTCCTGCCCAAAACTTCTTTTTAATTAAAAGATAAACTTGACTATCATGAATAATCTATTTTTGCAATATTGGAGTGAATCGATTCTCTTAATTTGCTGGTCACCTTATAATTTATTCCACCCTTTAATTTGTTCTACAAGTTTGTATTTCAAGAAAATTATATAAAAACCTATTCTTTAACAAAAAATATTTCCACAAAAAATAATTTATCAAATTATATGCTCATGTCAAATATTCCGAGAAATTTTTTAATAGTTATAAATAAGGGGATTTTTCTTTTTCAGTACACGTCGATGCAAATGTCTTGATTTATTTCAACACTTTCATCATAATCTTATCTTTTGGTACCAGCGTATCAGAAAAGTAGCTTATCTGTTAATTTAACGATTGTATCCTATTTCCTATTGTGATTCCTATTGTGATACATTGAGTGTGATTTGCATGACGGGTGTTGCAAACATAGCAGGAGACGCCTACCTGTCTATGCATCCGGTCTAGATCTTGTCGGAGATTCCCTCAGGTTTTTTTTACCTTGAGTGTTTTGTTCTGTATGGATTTATGAGATTTATACATCGATAAACTACTGTTTTCTCTATATCCTACCTATCAATATACTAGGTGGTCTCTACGACCATACCGTATTGATTACAATATCTTAATAAGCTATTTATAAATTGATTTATATTGCTTATTACTTATATTCTCTACTCTATAAAAATATATATCCAAAGTAAACGAATGGACCAATTTATATGCATACCATAATACTGAAATATGTTTGACAGACTGAAGATATAATACAATCTCAGTAGAAAAAATTATGAACACTGACATCTGAAATATACCCACCCGTCTACCCACCAGACAACTTGGTACATACAGAGCACATGCAATGAATTAAGCTCATTAATGAAGACAATCATTTATTTCTGTTACATGACCTTTACCACTGGTGTTAAACTGATAACCGTAACTGCAGTTAGGTGATCACAACATGGTGGAGCCCAAAACAGGTAAAATCGTTTTTTTGTAATTTCTCCGTGTACACGCATTGTTTTAAAGAATTACTCAGCCGCTAGGTTGAAATGTACGGTATTGCTGTATGTGTGTGTTCTTAATATCATATGTGACCTTGTTACCGAAATAATAGCCATTAAAAATTTACAGAAGATCATCGTAACTCCAAGAATTTTGTTTGTTATGATAGTGGTAACTTGATTATTAGATAGTCGTAACTTGTACATGATCATAGTAACTTGTCAGTGATGATCCTAACTTTCTTTATTTGCTGATGGGCGACTAAATAAATCGTGTTTGAATGCTTGATAACTAGTAAATAATTTACTAATTTACTTCTTGCTTTGTAGATATAGTCATTATATTTTACAAGTCATAATTTACGGTAAATGTTCATCATGAACAAGGAGAGGCAAACATTTTCCATGTTCACACATTATTAATGGAAACTATTGTTTAAATTACGTTCGTTTTCAAGTAAAGATATGCTTTAGGTCACGGTATCTTATTTTCCTGTGAATCTCGTTCCCTTTTCAAACACTTTTTTTCTTAATCTGAATGTTGAATTAGTTTCTTTGGCGTGTGTGTGTGCGGCAATACTACGTCTGCACTAGACATAAAAGAACACATAGCGCATATAACCTACGAAAAAATGAAGTTACTAAGAGTGTTAAATGAAGATATTGTGGCAGAATCGTTTTTTATATTCAAAATTACGTGTAGGATGGCTTGTTTCTCTTTTCAATTTATTTTCGTCGTTTTTATTTGCTTACACGTTCGTATCCAGGGTAAACTAATTGAGTTAGAGAATGTGTGTATTTCGGGGTTTTCAATTTAAGATTACGATAAAGTTAAATAGTTTAAGTTGCTTACGATAGAATTCCATTTGTAAAGAAGCCGTTAATATTCATCTTACATTTTTGATAAGAACTTTTACATTATTTTACAATGCAATATTTTGATAGACTTATTTGAGTTCTCTGTTTTATGTGTACTTTGTTGACTTTGGTACTTCATATTGTTAATGCAATTTACATGTGTTGATATTTTGAGAGACCTTATTAAATTATAAAAAAATACTTATTTCGATCTCTTCAGCCCTGGAGACTCGGGGCCCAGTGGTTTGAACCTTTATACGAGGTTAACAGACGGTTTTTACAATTTAAAGTCGGAAATATCAAGTAGATTTGTGTTTCGGAAATTAATTATTTCCGAGCCATAAGATCAATTACGCTTTATTTAATATAATTGTCCGATTGCAGGTATTCAATTTACAGTTAACTTATAGAGATATTGAAGTATTGAAAAAGGAGCTCATCAGTACAATGTAGAAAATACGTGTAGCTTTAGATGCTGAGTTAACATTACGGACTTTACCAAATAAAATACACAGATAATTCAAAAAGTATATTTGATACATAAAAAATATACTAAGGTCGAACCGTCTCCTGTTACAACTATAATTTAGTACAGTTTTAACATTAGGATGCATTATATTCTTGATATCGTTGACATGTGGTTGTCCCGAATAGTATACCAATATTTGTATAAATGATCATGAAAAATTGCAAACTTACCTTATGTTGAAAACATATTTCGATCACGAATGTTGTTTACGTGTTTGTTGTTATCTTTACACAACATTTTTTAATCGAATATTCCATTAGCAGAGGTTTCTGACAAAATCAGTTACTATGATCATAGACATATTTTATACAGTTACGATTATCTTTCAAGTTATTTGTCCACAAGTTACGACTATCTTCTTTTGGAGTTACGATGATCTTCCGTAAATTTTCAATGTCTATTATTTCGGTAACAAGGTCACATATGATATTAAGAACACACACATACAACAATACCGTACATATCAACCTAGCGGCTGAGTAATTCTTTAAAACATTGCGTGTACACGAAGAAATTACAAAAAGACGATTTTACCTGTTTTGGGCTCCGCCATGTTGGGATCACCGTAACTGCAGTTACGGTTATCAGTTTAACACCAGTGCTTTACTATACTTCATATATTGTTAACTAAAATTATACTGCAACTATTTATTTACTTAATTGTTCTATGCCCACCCTTCAAAAATAAATTACTTGATAAGTATAGTTTTTTTGTAGGTCTTATGATCAGTTCCACAACAGCAGAGACAACTATACCAGCAGATCCGTTTCCAGCTGGTGAGTGACGATGCTTTTATTTCATTTGATCGAACTCCGTGAAAGTTATGTTGTCTTAAGCGAATTTTTTTCTCATTTAAATCAATCAATACTGCAAAAAGAAAGATCAAGTCTTACTTATTCATGATCACGCTTTAAAACAACATCCAAACAACATTACGATCTAGCTTATGTTTTATAAAGACATATGATATACACAATACGCTACATTAAGCTATATAACACATCTGTGAAAATTTACGGTAAAATTTTACTGCAACAGATGTACGTGTTTGTTAATGCTCGATATTTGAAAATAAAAAAAATGGTACAAACGTAGAAGACAAAAACAAAAAAAAAAAAAACAAAAAAGAACAAAGCGTTAAGCATAACAAGGACAATTTCAGAGCTTCACATCAGGAATACATATTCCTTAATCTTATTTATTTTCTAAATTTTGTAACAGCAAATTTAATAAAACAGTTTCCGTATTTCAATGCCCCTACTGAACTACTGGCCACTGGTCAGGTGATACTCTTGGGGACCAACAGTCCACCGAAATAGAAAATAACATACATCTCGCTTGATAAGGACATCTGACAAACAAAGTAACCAGCATCATGCTTATTAAGATACATAACATACAAACTAACATAAATCATCTTTATAACGACGCCTGGCAAACAAAATAATCTACAGACGTTTTAGATTCATGACACAAAATCTTTATATGTACATGATAAAAACTCATCAAATGAACAACACATTTGTTGCTGATCTTCATCTAAATGTTACTGTGAGGGTTTCAACATGTACAAAAGCTCACACCTCATTGCAAGTTCAAAATGACCCACATGGGAATACTTTAACATCGAGGACGTTTGACACACTAATGTAACTCTATGGGGAAAATTTTCACACTGGAAAAGAGAGGCGAAAGATACCAAAGGGACATTCAAACTCATAAGTCGAAAAGAAACTGACAACGCCATGGCTAAAAAAGAAAAAGACCAACAGACAAACAATAGTACATAAAACACAACATAGAAAATTAAAGACTGAGCAACACGAACCCCACCAATATAATGAGCGTAAGTCAAGTAGGAATCGGCAATTGTTAGTGTTTGGAAAATCAATCCTGAAACAACCACGACTACACCGTGTGGAGTATACCAGAAGGTAAGTTAGCACAATCATTTGTTATAAAAAGCATAAGTCAGTCAAGTCTAAATCGGCAAGTGTTTGTAAAATGCCAGTTATTATTTGAGAGAGAGAGAGAGCGCGTTTGACAATCGTAGTATTGTTTATAATTGATCAGTTTGATCAATTTTGGAACGGAATCTTTATTTTACATCTTAAAAAAGCTCAGCATTAATGTTTCTTACAAACATCTCCAAAAGCGAAGCTTCAAACGTGACATTGTATTTAAGCGGAACGGACTAATTAATGTTTAAGCACATTGTATTCATAACATTTGTTTTCAATGTAGATCCTATAATCAACTCTGAAACAACCACAACTACACCATTGGAGACTGTACCAGAAGGTAAGTTAAATTATCATCGGTTTTAAAAGCGTTAATCCAAATGCCAGTATTTGTGATTTGTCAGTTTTGAAAGAAAAAGTTTGACAATCAAAGAAAATCAGAGTCGAATCACGATCATATCATAATGATATGATGGTACACCTACCGGTTGAAAACCTATTTATCCGTAGTTTTTGGCTCTTTACTCAAACATCATTGTAAAAGAAATAAGATAAAAGTATAAACAAATCACATTTCCTGTTCAATTATGGTTATGTGACGAAAAATCAAAGAAAATGGTTAAAAGTTGGCAAACTTATTGATTTTAGTAAAAATGAATAGCTGTGGTGGATTTGCCAGATACTCAACAAGTCTAAATAGACAACTATTTGATGTTCCGCATACGAAAAGTAGTATTACTCAACTCTCTTTGTTCCGTTAGGTACCGTTAAGTACCATTTTCTAAGAAAAAGGAAAACAACACGTTATTAATGTCATGCGTCCGAAGCGCTTTTCTGGATTTACCTTCATTCGGAACGCTCAAAGCCGAATATTTGAAAGCCGAGGATGTAAAATAACCGAAACAGTTGAAGAGCTAAGAAAAATTTATATTTTGCGGAACGGACTTATTAATGTTAGTGTTGTAGCAAATTGTATTCATAACATTTGTTTTCAATGAAGATCCTATAATCAATTCTGAAATAACCATAACTACACCAGTGGAGACTGTACCAGTAGGTAAGTACACATTATCATTTGTTATGAAAAGCGTGACTCAAGTCCAATTCGGCAAGTGTTTGTAAAATGCAAGTTATTATTTAAGAGAGAAAGAGAGCGTTTGGCAATCGTAGCATTGTTTATAAGTGATCAGTTTGATCAAATCTCTTTGTTCCGTTAGGTCCCGTTAAGTACAATTTCTTCAGAAAAATTGGTGTTTTTTAAACGGAATCTTTATTTTACAACGAGTAAATATTAATCTTAATAAAACGCCAAGCATAAATGTTTCTTGCAAATAACACCAAAAGCGAAGGTTCAAACGTGACATTGTACATAAGTGATAAGTTTTATCAAATTCTTGGATGCGTAAGGTTCCGTTAAGAACAGTTTCCTGACGATTGATATTTTGTGGAACGGACTAATTAATGTCTAAGTTGTAGCACATTATCCATAACGTTTGTTTTCAATGTAGATCCTATAATCAACTCTGAAACAACCACAACTACACCATTGGAGACTGTACCAGAAGGTTAGTTGAATTACCGGTATCATATGTTTCTAAAAGTATTAATCCAAATTGCCAGTATTGGTGAAATGTCAGTTTGTTTTTGAAAGAAAGAAAGAGAGTTTGACAATCAAAGAAAAATCAGAGTCCGCAATATCACATAGATATTTATATTGTTTCATATCATTATGTGACACCTACCCGTTGAAAACCTATCTATCCGTAGTTTTTAGTACTTTTACTCAAACATCTTTGTAAAAAGAAATAAGATAAAAAGTATAAAGAAATCACATTTCCTGTTCAATTATGGTTATTTGACGCCCAGTCAAATTCAAAGAAAATAAACCATGTATTTTTTTCAATAAGTTTTGTTATATATCATGGGCAATATTCCATATTTCTTCTACAAAAGAAATAATGTAAAAAATGAATAGCTGTGGTGGATTTGCCAGATACTCAACAAGTCTAAATAGATAACTCAATCTATGTGTAAGGATCACAACATACAATCATTAAACAATGAAGACTGTAACTCCAAAAGTGTATATAAGTGATAAGTTGGAACAAATATCTGTGTTCCGTTAGTGAAAAAAAAAAAAAAATGAAAACGTTACAACACTATATAAACCTCATGCATCTGAAGCGCTTTTCTGGATTTACCTTCATCAGGAACGCTCTCAAAGGTCAGTTGAAGTACTTTTTCATAAGATTGATTTGAATTTGTCGTACCGCAATAATTAATGTTAAACTTGTTGCCCATTGTATTTGTAACCTTTTTTACCTTGAAGATCCTAAAATCAATCCTGAAACAACCACTACTACCCCGGTAGAGACTGTACCAGTTGGTAAGTAACCATTATCACTTGTTATGAATAAAGTAGGTCAAATCCACTTAGGCAGTACTTGTAAAATGCCCGTTAGTATGAGAAAGAGAGAGAGAGAGAGAGAGAGAGTTTGCCAATCGTAATTATGTTATATAAGTCATCAGTTTGATAACATCTCTTTGTTCCGTTTGGTCATGTTAAGTACCATTTCCTCAGAACAATTGGTATTCTTTGGAACGGAATCTTCGTGTTACAAGGAGTAAATATAAATCTTTAAAAAAAAAACGCTTAGGATATTTTTTCTTACAAATAACTCCAAAAGCGAAGCTTCAAACGTGACATTGTATATAAGTGATAAGTTTTATCAAATCTCTTGGATGTCTAAGGTCCCGTTAAGAACAATTTACCATATGTAGGTACAGATACTGATTGAAAACCTAGTATCTGTAGTTTTGGCACTTTTAATCAAATAAAATTGTAGAAAGAAATAAGATCAAAAGTTGAAAATGACATTTTTATAATTTTTATAATGGTTATTTGACGTCCATTCAAATTCAAAGAAAATGGTTTACGTTTTTTTTTTTAAAGTTTTGTTCTATATCATGCGCAATATTCTATATTTCATCTACACAAGAAATAATGTAAAAACAAAAATAGCTATGGTGTGATTGCCAGATACTCAACAAGTCTAAATGGCCAACATAATGTAAGCATAAAGATCACAACATAAAACGCCATAACAATAAAGACTTAACACTCGGTTTAATGTTCTACAAACGCATTCGAATCACGATCGATTAACGAATAACAAAAGAGTGAAGAATGACGATTAAGTTTTTAGAAGGAGTGAATATGTATATGTAAATGAATGATCATCCCTTTCTTCATGATTAAGTACGAGCGTTCGCGAGTACTTATCATGAAGAAAGGGATGATCATTCTCTTACAAACTTAGAATATTGTAAAGTGCTCAAGGCTCAAATGATCTCTTGATTGGTTTTATTCAAGAATTTGTTTCATTGTAAGTGCAATGTTAATAATTTTATAATTAGTGATGTCAAGACTTCCTTTTAGTTTGGGAAATTCTAATAAATTGTGTTTTAGACATTAGTTGACACAACGGTACAATGAAATGGTAGAACTTGTATAAGTTTTGTAATTGTGAGTATGAGTGTAAATTAAGTAATACTTTAAATTGAGGAATTATCTTTTTGTTTATTTGCAGTTCAATTTAATAAATTCAAAATCAGAGTTACAACTAAATTGCATTCCACAACCAATTTTATTCCAGCTTTTTACATCAAATACTACTTCATTAACTAAAATTAAACTATTAAAGGAAAATTTTTTTAAAGAAATTCAAAAGTTACATTTGTAATTCGATCTCATGCATTTACCGGTATATTGGTATATAATAACTACGGATACAGTAATCTGAATTTTAGTAAGCGTATTAGCTAAAGATTTAGGTTAGATCTAATTTTAGATTTTTTTTTCTTTTTCTTTTTTCACATTGCTTTGATATTGCTTATTTTTTTTTTGTAATTTTGAAGTTCTAAATATTCACATAACATAAACGACACCAATTATACTGCACAAGTAAACTTTAAACTTATTTTTGTTTTTGTTTTAGTTTTTTTTAAATTCAACTTTCAATTAATAATCCTGTCAATTTGATAAATGTGCTTCGGGTAGATGTGACTCATTTATATGAATTCTTTGTTTTGAACTGTAAATAGGCCTAAGCAATAGAATAATCCCTTACTAAGAACATGTTTACATTCATTCTTCACAATTAAGAATCACCACATTCTACACTTTGATTGGTCGAGAGCACTTTGCTACATTCTAAAAATCCGTAGAACGCTAACCCTGTTTCTTACAAATGACTACACAACTCCAAAAGTGTATATAAATGATAAGTTTGAGCAAATCTCTGTGTTCCGTTAGGAAAAAAAATGAAACGTTACAACACTATATAAACCTCATGCGTCCGAAGCGCTTTTCTGGATTTACCTTCATCAGGAAAGCTCTCAGTTGAAGTACTATTTCATAACATTGTTTTGAATTTGTCGTACCGCAATAATTAATGTTAAACTTATTGCGCATTGTATTCGTATCCTTTTTTCCTTGAAGATCCTATAATCAATCCTGAAACAACCACTGCTACCCCGGTTGAGACTGTACCCGTTGGTAAGTAAATATTATCATTTGCTGTAAAAAGGGTAGGTCAAATCCACTTAGGCAGTACCTGTAAAATGCCAGTTAGTATGAGAGAGAGAGAGAGAGAGAGAGAGAGAGAGAGAGAGAGAGAGAGAGAGAGAGAGAGAGAGAGCGTTTGACAATTAAAGAAAAATTAGAGTTGGCATGATATGAAAACTGGTTCATCATATTTTGGTACACATACTGATTGAAAACCTGTAGTTTTTGGTTCTTTAATTCAAATATTACTGAAAGACCATTTGATCAATGATGATAAATCGTACTTTCTTGTTTATTTGACCTGTTGACACTAATTGTAATGTTTTTTTATTATTTAATGTTTACTTTTTCAGGGTTATATCTGGTCTATATACCAGCTTTGTTTTTGTGTTTGGTATTGCTATAAATTTTCACTTCTTCGTACTATAAACATCAAAATTATTTATTTTGTAAAATTATTCCTTTCTCCATTTGAACTGTACACGTATACCTAACAACAAAATTATTTTCATTTACCTGTGTTTAAAGTAATTGCAAATGGCTGATATTTTTGTTCAAGCATATTGTTTTTCTTAAATTGGTTAACATTTCTCAGCGGTATAACATGTAACTTTAATTATTCTTCCCTTAGTTTATTTATTTTGTATTTCCATTGTATCATAGATCAAATTTATTTGTTCAGTGTATGTTCACTGGTGTTAATATGTCTTTTGATTGAGTTAAGCCATTTCAATTGATATTTTATAGTGTGTCTTTCTTTGTTGTGATGTTACACTACTGTTTCATATAATGGTGAAGGTTTGGTACCATTAAAACGTTTAAACCCGCTGCAATTGTTTGCACCTGTCCTAAGTCAGGAATCTTATGTTCAGTAGTTGTCGTTTGTTGATGTGGTTCATAAGTGTTTCTCGTTTCTCGTTTTTTATATAGATTAGACCGTTGGTTTTCCCGTTTGAATGGTTTTACACTAGTATTTTTGGGGTCCTTTATAGCTTGCTGTTCGGTGTGAACCAAGGCTCCGTGTTGAAGACCGTACTTTGACCTATAATGGTTTACTTTTATAAATTTTGACTTGGATGGAGAGTTGTCTCATTGGCACTCATACCACATCTTCTTATATCAAGATACACAAAAAAGATCATGGAAATAATCGAATTCATTTGGCCATACATATTTTTTATATGTACTAGATACTACAACCAATTCTGAAACCACCATAGCAACCACAGTGGAGACTGTACCAGAACGTAAATAAACATTACCAGTTGTTATAAAAAGTGTTCGATACATCATACACAAAAAAGGCTAACAAAAATAATAATACATTTGGACATACAACAGACCTGGTGCACGTTAATTTTTTTTAGTTTTCGATGCAAATTATTTTTAATATTGGCAAACAATCGTTTAGTAGACAATCAAAGAATTCGATTTGTAATGGTGCTTATTTAACTTATTTCCATGTGAAAAAAACCTATGAGAACATTGTAAAATATGAAACATGTAGAACATAAAATTCAAATGGAGTATTAAATTTGATAAATATGTCAAAACATTTTTGATCCCCATTAAGCTCTGTTAAAAATAGGTTTTAGCATGCATTATTCAGGATACATATACAGAAAACAAAGTCAAATAATTGATTAAATAGCGGTAAAATGGGATAAAACGGCCCATTTCACTTCTACAGACGCAAAAAGGTGGGAACAAAAAAAAAAGCTCAATGGCTCAATGGTATATTATCCTTTGTCGCATAGAACCATTCTTGCCAAATACAATATTTATTTAGACACCGGTTGTTTTATTAATTTTTTTTCTTATTCATTCGTTTTTAAACGACAATTATAACCCTGTGTGGCCATTTTTCTGGCTTCCTGAAGTAGCTTACTTATTATTTCCTAGCTTTCTCAATTATGTGCCGTCTTCTCTTCGATTGAATTTTGTTCAATGTAGTGGTCATCCTGTTGGTAGTTGCACTGTGCATTTTTTTTAAACTGTGTCTTTTATTTTTCTGTCACATTTTCTATACCAAAATCTGTTCCGGTTGAATCCGTCGTTGGTGATGTTAGGGTCTGTTGTATGGCCATATGTATTGTTATCTCTGTTAGCCTTTTTGTGTATGATGTATCTAACACTTTTTAAAACAGATGATAATGTTACTTACCTACTGGTACAGTCTCCACTGTTGAAGCTGTGGTTATTTCAGAAATGACTGTAGTATCTAGTACATGAAAAAATTGTTATGAATACTATCTTCAACAAATTAAACATTAATCATTCCGTTCCGCAAAATATTAAATGAGCTTAGGAATTTACGCTCTTGTTTGTCTTTTGGTCGTTTTCTGCCGTGGCATTGTCAGTTTGTTTTCGATTTATGTGTTTGAATATCCCTTTAGTAACTTTCGCCTCTCGTTTACTCTCTCTCCCCCGTTGGTCTGGAGATTTCAATACTTCATTTACCTCACAAATGCTATCGATTTCAAAGACATTTCATGAAAACGGTTAGAACTGTTGTTTCTGATTCGTTTGTTCTTTGCAACAATACAACAGTTGTGGCTACTCAAGATAGTAGTCATCCTGTTGAGCGGTGCCCTGTGCGTTTTTTTTTTCGATATGTGTGTTTTACCTTTGTTACATATTATTTACACGTAAAACTCGTTTAACATCACCATATATTGTTCCTTGTTTGTGTTGGTTTTTGTTTGTCTTTGTTTGTACGATTATCTTTTTGGCTGAGTCCGGCGTTTGTGATTGTTTAGTAAAAGATGTTTTAGCCAAGATCAATCTCAAGCTATACCTTTTGTTCCCCTGCACATTTCAATGAAGTTAATGAAGGTTGTCTTATGAAAGATAAATCTCCAGCAATGCATGATGCTTACTTTTCACACGTCATCGAAGTAAACGAAGGTTGTCCTTCTAAAAATCAGTTTCCAGCTATGCAAGATATTTATCCTGCACACTTTATCAACGAAGTTTTTTTCAATGATCAGTTTCCAGCAATGCCCGATGTTTATCCCGCACACGACAACAACATTGATTAAAGCTGTATCATCAAGTATTAGTTTTAGCACTGTCTAGTATTTACCCAACGAAGTTAAAGAAGCCTGTATTACCAAAGATTAGTTTCAGTAGTCCCTGATGTTTAATCCACATACGTCAACGAAATTAATAAAGACTTAATGCCGAAGATCAGTCTCCAGCAATGCCTTATGTTTGCTCTGCATATGTTAACGAATTCAGTCTTGATGATAAAGACTAAATAGTATCAAGTCAGGAATATAACAGCTGTTTTTCATTCGTTCCATTAGTTGATATAGTCGAGCGTTTGATTTTGTCATGTTTTGTGGACTTACCCTTTTCAATTTACCTTGGAGTACGGTATTTTTGTAAATTCTGTTTATTATCAACAATCAGTCTCCAGCAATGCCTTATGTTCACTATGCACAATTCAAAGAAGTGAGAAGAAGCCATAAAAAGAAAGGCAAAGGGGCAAACAAAATCATTAGTCCGATAAAAACAGACAGCACCATCTTTGTAAACCTGTATCAGAAATTAATGAGAAATCTGATAATCCGTTTTTCAACCCTGCAAATGATTGTTTACCTTCTTTGATGATAAACGAACTCATATCCCTAATTCTTTAATCCAAACAGTCATATACTTTAGCTTTATTTTTTAACTTTCCAGGCTATCTTATATTCATTGTTTTTTTTTAATAAATTAATACCAATTCATGTTTCTAGCAGACTCTACAATAGCTTCGGCAACAACAGTTCCTCCTGAGGGTAAGTATTCTATAGATCTAATTTTCAAGATTAGCCTTAATGTTTTCTTAATTAAAATAAATCAAGTATAAACGACAAGAATTGTCCTTTATTATATAGATATTTCAGGTTCAGACGGGACATTTTAAATAAATTTACTACAAAATTTCAGATTTTTAAGAACTTTATCTATGTAAAACTGATAGATTATTACGTCACGGATTTCGTTATTACAAAAAGCTTAAAACCTTTACTAAATTCTTTCATATATGCAAATATTAACAAAGGTTTGGTAATTTTGCTCTTCTCAAATCTTATTTAAAAAGATGTCAACATTCTCTTTTTTTTACCGTGATGTTGTTTAAACAGCTCTTACATTAAAATTTGACCAAAAATAATCTGACTGTTTCTTTGAATAAACACATTCTAAAAGGGTATGGATGTAAAAAGATATTTGAATAGTTTCTTCATCTGTACTAACATTAATATTATCTTTAATAGGAATTAAAACATATGGTCCTACATACTTTATTTTGGCACTGCACATGTTTTGCTTTCCTCAAACCGCTTATCATGTTTATGGCGCCGTTTTACAAAATCTGTTGGAAATGTAATTTAAGGTCAGCAGAACATGGTTTATTTACTATTTGAAATTGGACTTTAATCATTTTCTTTTGTACCCGCGAGTTCGCCTAGATTGGTTCTTTGACCATTTTAGGTCAAATACAAAAACTTCGACATGTTTATATATAATGACGTCATGGTGATATCACGTTTCTGCACTAAAAGTGTTCAGATATATTAACCTGTTCATTTATTGATGAATTAAACATCATTTTGAAAAGCTTGAAGAAGTTTACTATTTTTGCAATTTCAAGGACCAACTAATGGCGGCCCTTATCACATCTCCTCCTTTAAGAACATAAAATGTATATGTTTGTAGAAGGATTTACACAGTCATTCAGACAGAAACGGTTTCTATATCTGTATAAATAAAGCCCACATTTATCTGAATGATTCTAGTTTTAAAACATTCTTACAGTATTATTATAAAGATACATCTGTTTCCATTAATAGATGGAGAATGGGGTGATTGGAGTACTTGGACAACTTGCAATGCTTATTGTGGAACAGGAAAACAATACAGATCAAGGGCATGTGATAATCCAGAACCATCCAATGGAGGTCAAGATTGTGCTGGTAGTTCAGAGGAATCTGCAGATTGCGAAAATGGCAAATGTAAGTGGAAAAGTAACACTTAATTGTCTTGTAACACTCAAGGTGTCAGACCACCAATTCAAAATCCCTATCTATTCAACCAACTTTTGCAATTTTCACAGCTTTCTACATATTTTACCTTAAGTTTAACTTCAGAGAAACTAGGTATATCCTGAATTGTACATGTATCACCTTTCTGCATGCTAATTTCCAACCTATGTTTAAAGTCTTGTAGCGAAATATTTCGTTCAAAGGTCAAGTACTACTACAAATAACCCCTGGTTTTCTTAAATAAGTATATACTATGGAGTGCATTAATCCTCAATTTTTAATGCAAACTCATGAACGAGTAAATTTTGGCTCAAAATAGTCTACATATATTCCTCTTTCACTAAAACTTTCATTTCTGCAAATTTGTTTGTTAGTTTAAGCAAACAATGACATCAAAAGCACTATTTTTGTCAGGGAAGTGTTACGTTTACATACCTTTTAAATTGAAGCGGATGAATTAGATAAGTTTGTAATATGTAAGGAAAATTTCAGCAAAATTTCTAATTTAGAACTTCTAATTAATTTCGACATTATCTTATTATTACAAACTTACATATATCAGAACCTTCTTTTTATTAGCTCACCAGGTCCACAAGGCCAAGTGAGCTTTTCTCATCACTTGGCGTCCGTCGTCCGTCGTCCGTTAACTTTTGCAAAATCTTTTCCTCTGAAACCACTGGACCAAATTTAAACAAACTTGGCCACAACCATTATTAGGGTATTTAGTATAATAAATGTGTCCGATGACCCTGATTGCCAACGAAAATGGCCGATATGGCTAAAACTTGAACAAAAAGTGGTAAAATGCAAGTTTTAACTTTCATTTTGAAAAGCGTTATAAATAGGGATCATCTGACAAGCAGAATGTTGAGCTCTACCAATTGTCCAGTTAAGTCAAAACTGTTAGAGGACTTCTTACAGGCGTTATTGCCCTTAAATGATAAATTTTACCATTTTTTAAAATGTTTGCCTATTATCTTGAATACTATAATAGATACAGAGAAAATTTAATTGTAAAAATGATCAGCAAGACAAGATTTAAAAATTAGTCTGCACGGTCGAAATCGTCAGTCGACTCCTTATTTGAGTTATTGCCCTCTGATGACTATTTTTACCAATTCTTTTCGTTTTTGACTTATATCTTAAAAATATAATAGATAGATAGAAACTTAAATAAGCAATACACGATATTCTATTAAGACAAATGGAGGAAATAGTTCGACGACTCCTTATTGGAGTTATTGCCCTTTAATGGCAATTTTTTACCATTTTTTTTGCGATTTGCCTCGTATGATAAAAATTTATTAAAGATAACGAGAAACTTTAAATAACAAATATGATCAGCAAGAAAGATCTACAAAAAGTCAAATTTAAAAGATAGTTAGTAGACTGTCATTCTTTTTAGGAGTGATAGCCCTTAAATGACGATTTTGTTTACCCTCTTTTGTGTTTTGAGCAAAAATTAGAGAAGATAGAGAGAAACTAAACAGACAAAAAGATCAGCAATACAAGATCAACAAACAAAAACAAAAAATTGTCATGAATTCTATTCTTGTCTGCAATGTTGGAGAGTGTCCTTTGTTGAATATGCACATAAACCTAGGTGAGCGACACAAGTTCTTTAGATATGACATTGAGAAGTTATTGAACTTTATTCTTTGAAAAAGCGACGGGCGTATCATGCGCTCATGGCGCAACTGTTTATTAATATCGTGTTTGAATATATTTTTGGATTGAAAATACATGTACATGTGAATGTTTACCAGCATTTTTTGCTCACCAGATCCATAGTAGGCCAGGTGAGCTATTGCCGTCATATTGCATCAGTTCGTCGTCATCCACCATCATCGTCGTAAACTATTTCACTTCTCCTCTGAAATGAACAGTCTTATCTAGACCAACATTTGTCAAAAATGGTGTCTACTTAAGTACTTTTAAATGATGCGATTGCGGCAGCCGAGTAAAACACATGGCAAATTTAGTTAAAATAGAACATACTAATAAAATGCAAGTAATCGTCATATATCTTGAAAACCGTACAGAAAAGTGTGTGTAAAATGCTGCGACTGTCAAGTTCTACCTAGTACCTACCATTCATTTAGACCAAAATAGTTAGATGACTTATACGAGTTTTGGCCCATTAATGATGATTCCTAAATCAAAATTTTTATCCATTTTTGCCAATTATTTTAAACACTATAAAAGATGGATAGAATCTGTAAACAGCTTGAATGCTCAGCAGTAGGAGATCTACAAATAAATATATATGATTGACACCGTTATTTTGCTTCTTCTATGAACTATTCCCCTAAAGCACATTTTTTAATATTTTTTTGCGTGTATGCTTTTTATCTTGAAAATTGTAATCGGTAGACAAAACTGTCAAAAAAGCTACAACTGAGTTGTTATGGTTGAAATGGTCGATCGACTCCTTATAAGAAGTTATTGTCCTTAAATAACGATTTTACCGATTTGATTTGCATTTTTTGCTTTTAACTTGAAAAATATGATAGAAAGACTAGATCAAAAACTTTTAGGAATAAAACAAATCTTTGATATAAAAATAAGGAGATGTGATATAATTGCCAATGAGACAACTATCCACCAAAGACAAAGAAACGAAGATGTAAACATCTTTAGTGCACTTTACGGCCCCCAACAAAAGCAAAATCAATATGGCATGTATAGTAAGCTATTAGAAGACACCCGCGACATCGCAGGTCCGTGACTGAATTAAAATATATTATGTATAAGCCTTATTTTTAGCCTGGATTTTTAGTATTGGTATTGAAATCTGATAAAGTCATGCTGTTTGTAAGATGCATCGTTTTCTCTGCTTTCAAAATATTTCTGTTTGAACGCGTCAATCTGGAACTTATTAATTATTGGTAATATCAATTATTTGGAAAACAAAAGGGCCTGGAATGGTGTATTTTTTAATCAACATCATTGTACTTTATTAGTTATATATAAAGTTGAATTCTTTTATTCGCCGTTTTTACGTCATGACGGCTAACAAATTGGAAACTGTACCCGGAACGTACAGATTCGGTAATAGGTAACAGATGACATATACTATTGGTATCGGTATCGGGTTCGAACCGGAACTTGTTAATTATTGGTAATATTAATTATGTGGAAAACAAAAGTGCTTGGAATGGTGTAATTTTTAGTCAACACCATTGTCCTATATTAGTTATATAATAAAGCTGAATTCTTTGATTCCTCGTTTTTACCCCATGCCGGCTAACAAATTGGACCTCGTTATTTTAGTATTATAGATATAGACCCGGGCATGACAAAATGTGTAACAATAAAGAATAAACAACAACGCCGTGATTTATGATCATTTATGATTGAAAAAAGAGAAAAAATAATTAATGCATGCAGCAACAAACGGCATCCCCTGAATTACAGTTTCCTATCTTGAGACAAGCACATAAAGAATGTGGTGGGATCAAATATGTTTCTGAGCGCTCATATCTCCCCTAACTTGTAACAGTGGCGTAACAGCACAACATAAGGCAGCAACCATTTGATTTCCTGTGGGGTGTGGGGGGCTATGGATTTTTTTTCCGGACAAACTTTTTTTTCGCCTATGGCGAAAAACAATCTATTTTTTTGGCGACAAGTTGAAAACAATTTTTTTCTTTCAATTTTAGCATTACATATAGTGGCAGCTGAGGGTGAAACAAACAAATTTTTTTCTCAGGGTCAAAATCAAATTATTTTTTCTCCAAAAACTGGAAACAAACTTTTTTTTCCAAAAAAATCCATAGCCCCCCCCAAAAAAAAAAAAATCAAATGGTTGCTGCCTAAGAACAAACGATTTTTACCCATGTCTGCTTGTTGGCTTATCTTTTATAAACTATAATAGATAGGCATACAGAATAACAAGCAAAAATGATCAGCAATAGAAGATCTATAATTAAGTCTGTATGATTTAAATTGTTTATAGGAATTATTTCCCCAAAATCACCATAACCGAAATTATAAATTGGCGCCTCATAAAAGTAATCGCACTTTAATGAAGATCTTTTCGATTTTTCCGTCATTTTGGACTATTATCTTGAAAACTTGAAGACTAGGACAGAAACTTTTAAAAAGCAAATAAGGACCAGCAAGATAGCAATAACTTATAGAACTTTAAATTGAGAGAAATATTAAATGGACCACTTAAAAGACTTGTGAGTTTAGATGACTATTTTTTACGCGGTTATGCGTTTTTCGTTGTTATCTTGAGAACAATACATCCTTTGGGTAATAAAAGTCAGTAAACTATAAAATAACGTAATGCCCTTTAAAAAATTACAATTATTTTTTCCCATATTAAAATATTTTCCCAATATTTTAAAAACTATTAACGGTACACATAAACTGTACACAACAAAATTATGAGTTATTAGATGTACACAAAACAAATTATATGACATATATCTTCAATGGACTCTTTATTGGAGTTATTGCCCATTTGTTGCGTTTTGGTTATCATCTTTAAAATCAAAATCGGGAGGAGCAACGATGACGAGTATGACAAGAACCCCCGAAAGGCCAACAGGACGGAAATGTTATATGACTGCTAATAGGAGTATTTGCCCATTTATTAAAAACATTATCACTTGGTACGTTTGTTCGTAAAGTGAATTTCAAGTAAAAAAGATAAAAGCAGTCTAGATGCATTCTCTAAATTTAACCTTGCGCCTGGTAGACAGTGTCAGCTGCTACACTTTCTCGTTTCTTAATCTACAAGGTTAAACTTGCTAGCACGAACAAACTGTTTACCCATGAATCAAGTTTTGTGATGAAAAGAATGTGAGCGAGACTCACATTTTTCAAATGTGTTCATAAAAGTCTGACGAGTTCAATGAATATTTTTCATTCCTATTTGTATTTACGTTTTAATCTCTTTAAACTTTTTGTTTAGGTTGTGCGCCAAGAGTATTTGACATGGTTTTAATGGTCGATTTGTCACTCAATCCTATGAGTCAAATCACGACCTTCGTAAAAAGTGTAGTTAACGTGACTACAATTGCGCCTTCCCGAACAAGGATATCGATGGCAACTTTGAGTTCTTCTGTAAAACTGGAGTTTGATTTTGTAACTTTCACATCATATGCAGACGTATCTGACGGAATAAGTTTATCATATACGTATGGAAAACCAAATCTTAAAGATGCCTTAGATTATGCCAGGGGTACAATGTTCACAACAGAGAATGGGGATCGATCTGATGTTAGCGATGTTTTAATCATGGTTATTTCTGATAGCGTTGATGCCGAAGAAGTAGATATTGCTGCTCAAAGTCTAAAGGATAATGGAGTTTATCTGATAGTAGCCGAAGAGGAACCATCCTCTACATCCGTAGTGGAACCTGTGTCAGATCTATATGCTTCTTTCACAAAATCATGGTCATCTTATAAGTTAACTTCAGCGCTAAATACTATTGAAAATGGATTTCCTTGTAATTATTGTAAGTTTTTTTATACTGTAGTAAAGCGTGTTTGAGTTGAAAATGCAAGCCTTTGTATTAAAAATTGGACCATTCTCAGATCCAGAATTTTAGTAGTACGAATGACAAACAAAACTCTTGTTTTGATCGGTGATTAATTTGCTTTTTAGGGTTAAACAAGTACAAACCAAAAATTTAATCACTGATAGTCGTCTTGCGTTATTGTCACATTAAATCTTATCTCCGATTTCTTAACAAACTAATAACTACTTAATACCACTTTTCTGTTATCATCAAAGTTATGTACAAGGGTGTGCCACGCATAGTTGTGCATTTGTTCAATTTTGTTCAAATTTGATATCTGTCATAACTTCCTCATATGCATAAAGGAACAAGTCCGTGAGCAGAGTACACACAAATTCTAACTTCATCATATGCATAAAGGAACAAGTCCGTGAACATAGTACACAAAAAAATACTAATCTTCCTCATATGAATAAAGGAAAAAGTCCGTTAACAGAATACACACATATAATAATCTTCCTCATATGCATAAAGAAACAAGTCCGTGAACAGAGTACACACATTTACTAATCTTCCTCTTATGCATAAATGAATAAGTCCGTGAATAGAGTTCACACACATATTGGTCAGTGTTGAAAACGAAAATGCAAACTACGGTCTGTCGTATATTTGTACTACTGACTCAGTACCAGTCTATGGAAAGTGCGAATTGCGAAAACCGTTTCTTATGTGGAGTCGCGATATTTTCTTATATGAAATTATAAATATGCAGACACTCCATGAGGAAATAAATGTGGATAGTGTCCACATGTGGACACAGATGATGCCCCGTTTGCATATCTTATAGTTATAAAGGGACATAACTGAAGAACGGTAAAAGAGACGCTACCCAAATTTGAACTTGATCTGAGTTTTCTGGTAATAAGCATTGTGTGTAAGTCTCATAACATTTGGTTGAGGCTAACTTAAGTAGAGAACAGAAACTAAAAATTCAGCAATTTTTCTATTTGTAAACACGCATAACTCTAGAACGGTTGTGTATAAGTTTTATAAAACATTTGGTTGAGCCAAACTAAAGTTAGAAACGGAAACGAAAAATTCAGCAATTTTTATGTTTATAAAGGGACATACCTCAAGAATGGTAAAAGTGTCGCCACCAAATTTCGTACTTAATCTGTATTATGTAGTGATAAGCATTGTGTATAAGTTTCATAGCATTTGGTTGAGGCAAACTAAAGTTAGGAAACAAATTAAACTGAATTTTGTGTTAATAATCATTATATATACATTTCATAACATTTAGCTGTCCGTATGTATCAAAATTATGGGAAGACCTTAACTCCTGGATATTTGAGAAGACCGAAATAGAACTAACTTTAATTATGATTTGGTTTTATTTGGTAATCTTACAAAAACAGAAGAAAATGACATAAGAAACTTAATAATTCTGTTAACAAAATTCTACATTCATAGAAGCAAATTATCAATGGAACAAACCAATATGATAGCACTAAAAAATTATTTAAAAGAAAACTTATTAATAGAAAAAAAATATATTTTATAAAAATAAAATACTCATTAGGGCAGAGAACTGCTAGAACCCCTGGACTCCTTTATTGTCATAAAAAAAAAAAAAAAAATGCTTTTACAAGTCTCAACTAATTTTGAAACAAGCTATTGGCTTAGGGATATTGGTTTGCAGAAAAACCTGATTCAACCTCCACTTTAGATTACTAAAAAGAAATTGAATTCCCTCCCTTTGTATATAGCATTTGAAAAAGTGTAGGAATCAATACACAGCTAGTACTGTATTAAATTCTATCAAATTACTTCTTCATGCAGAAGATGCTATATTCACTATAATAATTTATCAGTGGAAGGTAAAATTAAACATTGCATTGTATAAAGCATTGATTGTAGTTGATTCAACTATAATCATGGACAAAGAAAGATAACTCTAATTTAAACAAATTCTTGATTGGGTATTTTTAGAAAAAAAAAATTAAAAATTTAGCAATTGTTCCATTTGTAAAGGGCATAACTCTAGAACAGTAAAAGTGACGGCACCAAAATTCAAACTTGATCTGTATATTGTGGTAATAAGCATTGTGTATAAGTTAGGCAAACTTTAGTTAGAGAACGGAAACGAAAAATTTAGCAATTTTTCCATTTGTAAAGGGGCATAACTCTACAACGGTAAAAGTGACGCCACCAAAATTCAAACTTGATCTGTATTTAGTGGTAATAAGTATTGTGTATAAGTTTCATAACATCTGGTTGAGGCAAACTAAAGTTAGAGAACGGAAACCAACTTTGGGACGTACGGACGGACGTACAGACGGACAAGGGTAAAACTTAATGCCCCCTCCGCTACGGCGGGGGCATAAAAACATGTTTTTTTGCAATAAAAAAATGTTTGAAATTAAAATATATAAAAACGTTCAGTCCGGAATTAATTCACGACAAACAGAATAGTTTTATTTATTACCATTTACCAATAGAGTGTGAAATCAATTATTACCAGCCTTTCAATGTCGTTTTAAAGGAAAAAAAGTCAATTTGCCCAGTAAAAGGAGCAACAAGTTAAAAACAATATATGGACATATAAACTGTAAACCTATCATTTAAATATAAACGAAAATTAAGTCTTGAAATATGCTCAATATCAAAGTAATAGCACAAGTTAATGTCCTTCTAAAAATTGTATTGCTACGTTTTTCTTTTGTAAATGAATAAATGGGTGCTATTTATTCTATTGTAGATGCGACATTTTTTTAATGTAGTTGCGGTATGTTTTTATTGTAACTATACGTTTCATGTTATATGAGGTAGCAGATTTTAGTCCACTGCTTAACGGCAAAAATGACCATTGAGACATCTTTCAAAATTCTTAATTGCTCTTCAAACATATTGTATTAGATAAAAGTTATATGGCAGATGTTTTTTACTTGTTCCGTTGATTGATAGCGTTTGATTTTGTCAATTTTTCAGACTTCCCCTTTTTGAATTTGCCTTGGATTTCGGTATTTTTGTTATACTTTTTTATATGTGAAGAATAAAATTAAGTCATGTTGTATAGACCGACCGAAGTTTTCGTTAAAATTGGTGGCATCGACATAACATCTCTAAAATTTCAATATAAACATGCCAAAAAAAAATTCATTTCCGATATCCTTAGAACCGCTTAAGTCCCCCAGAAGCTCTGGGATCTGCGTGTAAGATCCAGGGACAAATATTTGAAGCATGATCAATTCACGGAGATAGGCCTTTATAGAATGAAGAAAATTACTAAACATCAAGTAACATATATTTTTTAGAATATTATTAATTTCGACACGATAAAAACAGGTATCCAACCAAAATAACAGTAGGAAAATTTATAGTCAGTTCTATTACATTTTGTTTTATTCTTTCATGAAGTGGAGGAAATTAAACGACTAAAATTCCAGTGACAATTTTTTGGAATATTTATATTGTCACGATAAAAACAACTATCCACAAATTTATCAATATCGCCTCTTCGTTTATAGACCACGTTATTCCTTTTTGTAGCTCTCCTTGAGCATTCATTTGTTTCAAGTACAATGTATAGGGAACCATTTTTAATTTAGGGTTAAGTTTACAAGTTTGGCTAGTGTTAAGAGTAAACCTCCTCACTGCCCCCTTTTTTCTCGATTTGTTTGTGTATGCATTTTGTTTACATTTATTGGGACATTTTATGGTCATTGATTTCATAGTTTACAAGCCAAGGAGGCGGAGCTAGACAGTGAAATAACAACTTTTGAGGTGAAAGTTAGAGCACTGGTCTAAGCTGCTCCCATTCTTCGCTTTTCTTATGACAAGCGACATACGGCGGGACTGGAGAGTGCAATAACTAAAAAATCATTCAGTTAACGCACTCCTCTAAAAATAACAGAAGTTAACTCACTCGAAGATCAAAGGAAAAATTACAATTCATGTTACAAAAGAGAATATCGCTTCTCCAAAAAAGAAACGGTTTTCTCGATTCGCACTTTTCATAGACTGAGTACTCTCTAAATGTTTTCATTGGGTAAATTGAATGAATTTCACAAATTTTTCTTCTTTTCGAACGTTTTTTTTATAATTTTTTATATATTAAAGATAGGATAGCCGAACGTGTTTTAAATGACAAATATCAACCATTATTTTGAGTTGATTTATGTGGAAAGCCAACGGGGTCAAAATTCTTAATTCGTATATTATCAATTTTGTAACTTGTAAGTGTAATTTCAAAATTCTTAATTCGTAAATTGTCAATTTGTACATTGTTACTTGTATCCTTGTAATTTAAAAAATCTTAAATCGTAAATTGTCAATTTGTAACTTGTAACTGTGTAATTTCAAAATTCGTTATTGGTAAATTGTCAATTTGTATATTGATGTTTTGTAACTTGAAACATGTCGACTCGTTAAATGTCGATTCGTTACAGTAAATGTCATCGTTGTATTATGCTAACGATCATTATGACGACAGATGGCGCTCGGTTTCTTCTTCGGTGTATAGGCCTCCTGTAAGTAGGAACACCTCCATATGGAGTATATATATCCAAGTAATTTAAATCAATTATGTACAACACATACATATAAAAGAAAACAAATAGATAAATAAATTGTTTGATTTATATGGCATATATAAAGGGACTAGTACTCTGTTTTATATAGAGGTGACCTCGAATAAACATGTATGTCTACTGTACTGTTTACCACACCTGGGAGGGGGTGCGTCACTTCCTTTATGAAGATATATACAGGTGTGTCGCCAGAATTGGCTCCCTTTTCAACTTCGCAAATATATGACTGTCACTTGGCAGGAAATTTCCTCTTAATATTTGACCGAGTCAAAATTAGACTAAGGCCACACCAAATTAAATTCTAGTTCTTCAGATTTTTTCTTAGAAAAAGGGTAGCGAGCGAGCAAAATTTTTTATTTGTTTTTTTTTTCAAAATTTTTACTAGCGAGCGCTATTAATTTTAATATCTAAAAAAAAATAAAATCGATGAAAAGCATTTTATGCAAGCGAGCGATCAGAAATTTACACTGTTTGGTGTTTCATGTTTTTATATATCTCATATCCTAGTTCTTATATTACCTTACTTTGAATATCAATTTGTTCTGTGACACCCTGAATTATTTTCACAATATTTCCAGTACAAATATGGTTAACTACATGTAGTAGCAAACCTACAACTTTGTGTAGTCTGCTCAAATAAAGATCCTGCCTGAACATGAAAAAGTGCAACAACTTTGAACAGGCAGACATCCATGTTTGATGTAAGTTATAATTGATGTGCTATAAAAATAAGGAAATGTGGTATGATAGCCAAAGAGACTATCCAACAAGGTTCAAATAAAGTGGATGTATGCAATTATAGGCAACGTACAGCCTTCATCAATGAGAAAACCCATACCGTACAGTTGGCTATAAAAGGCCCCGACATGAAAAATATGAAACAATTCAATTGAAAAAAACTAACAACCTAATTTATAACCAAACAGTTTACGATAAACAAATATGACAGACATGAACCAACGACAACCAGTGAACTACAGGCTCCTGAGTCCTGACTTGGGACAGGCACATATAGTCTATTAGAATGTTGTTTAAATAAAGGTATGCAAAGCATATATGCATATATAAAACTTGTATATACAACAGTATATATTTGTGTATACAACAGGCTGAAAATTTAAAAAGGACTGTCCTTCTAAAACCACACCAATTTATACTACTTAGTATTCAAATGCATCAAGAAGGTTTTGTAAATTGTAAAGTTGGATTGATGAGTTATATTCAATTACCGCAAACACTTCCATGTCAAATTCCATGCCTTCATTTCGGTGCCTTTTCATTGCATATACTATCATTTCCGGGATTACCTTTTATTCTTATGCATGTTATATAATTGTAAAGATTGGGTGGCCTTTCAATTCGGTGGCGAATGAGCTTTGTGGTCTTCAACGGCACGGAGCACTTCAAACAAATCGATCAAAGAATTGTCCAAATCACATTCCAAACACATGGCAGTAAGGTTTTTCCTGCGTAAACACTGTAACTACAAATATTCCACTCATATCTTACGTTTTGAAAATAAATCATATTATTTTTGGCCATAAGGCCACAGACCACAATTAAATTCTCTATTAGTTCTTTATAACGTTTTGTTTCATTAAAAAAAATGCACCGATTCTTTTTGTCAAATATTTTGTGTGTGTAAAGTACAGTACTAGTCCAAACATATATCAAACATTCAGAAATATCGCTCCCCAGCATCTTACAAATTTAGCCAATACACATCCATACCCCTATGGACAAGTCAAGAGATGTTCCGAAAACTGTAAATATCACCTTTTTGCACCTGGCCTAATCACTCTTTCCATATCAAAATCAGTTAAAATACAACATCCAAAAGTTTATTTCACCTCTCTTCTTTCATTTCCATCCAAAAAAATCTAAGAAATGAGTGAGGAAGGGAAAGAAAAAAAATTAAGAAAAAATACACTCTAATTAAAAGGAACTATATTCGTGATCATTAATTGTGGTCTTTGGCCAAAATAACGTTGTGAATGTTAGATCTAGATCGTTTTTGTTGTGAATTTCCGTGTCTGTACGGCGTTACTTTCAAACGCACAACTGATTAAAATTTTGTTACATAAATTTAGAGACGGACGCGTGTGGCTCCGTACTGGATGCGGGTTTAAAAAAAGTACTTTTTTCTCGTCGACCTTTCACAACACGCGGGGGATCCGACGAACGAGGTATTAATTTGGCGTGGCCTAAATACATGAAATATATATAAGACTGAGCCGGAAAATTCAGACTAATATTGTTCTAGGCCGCAAATTTTGGACTAAATGTTTGATGGGAGAAACGGGTTGACACTCTTTATTCCTTAATAGTATAATCTCAATTTTAAAATTTTGGAAAAGAATTTAATTATCTAATGACTTTTTTAACACAAGAAGCAAATGGATGGAAAATCTTTATTTATTTGGCTCTTGAGTAATGAAGATAAAAATGTTTATATCATGTTTGTACTTTGGAAAACAAATTGAATGAAGTATTATTTTAAATGAGTCACTTAGTTAATGTATACTATATATTCAAACTGCATTGAATATGCAATATTTTGTTATAAAGTCTAAAGCAACCAGAAAACTTAACGAGGACCTAAAATGGACTACCCATATTTCCAACGTAGCCAAGAAGGCAAACTCAACACTAGGATTCTTGATAAGGAATTTGAGATATTGCCCACCAAAATGCAAGAAAATCGCATATATTTCACTTGTCAGGTCAATAATGGAGTATGGAGCAATAGTATGGGAGCCCTACACATCTTCGAACTTCAACAAGCTTGAAAAAATACAGCGACAAGCTGCGAGATTTATAACAGGAGACTACAAATCTAGAGAATATGGTTGCGTCTCAAACACGCTCGCCAAACTGGAACTACAAGACAAACAGACAAGACGCTCGAGCCAGAAGCTAATATTTCTGTACGAGGGTGTTGTTGGGCTGGTTCATGCTATAGAACCAGACAAATATTTATGTCATCGTTGTATTATGCTAACGATCATTATGACGACAGATGGCGCTGTATTATGCTAACGTATTATGTAAACATTTAGATAGTACAAGGTTTTAATAAAAAAAAAGCTCGTCCAGAAAGAACAATTACTGCCAAGGGTATTTGACAATTATCAGTCAATAAATATTGTGGAGAAACAAGTCAAGCATTACACAAAGTGTTTTGAGATTCCAACGGGCAAATTACCACAAAATTCAAACTCATTTTTCGTAAAAACAGTAATCGAGTGGAACCACCTTGAAGACACTGTAGTGCGCACACCGAGCGTTGATAGCACCAGAAACTGCTCACGTGCACCGTCAATAAATCGACGGCGCTCTCTCCCATAGTATTAAAGCCAGTATTTGTATCCCCAACGTATTCCTACAGATACAGATACAGATCTAGAATTATCACTGGATCGACGAGACATGACATATACTAGGAGTATAACAGTGTGATGTCCTGGTGGTGTCCCCTCTGGATATTTTGTCAATGACAATGATCGTAAAACTATGAAACAGTTTCTTTTTTATTACACACCTATACCCACTTTTAACCAAAGTGACACCCTACCCCTATGACTGGAAATTTCGATTCGATTATTTTTCTAGGAGTTATTCCCTATAAATTAGAATTTTGGCCAAAATATACTTTGTCATCGCAACTCCTCTGAAACCACACAACATAATTTCATGAAATTTTGTAGATAATAAGGACATACTATGTAGATGTGCATATCGACTGGAAAAAAATATTCATTTTTTTTTCTAGTAGTTATGCCCCTTTAAATTAGGATTTTGACCAAAATATACTTTGTCATCGCAACTCCTCTGAAACCACACAACAGAATTTCATGAAACTTTGTAGATAATAAGGACATACTATGTAGATGTGCATATCGACACGAAATTATGATTAATTTTTTTTCTAGGAGTTATGCCCCTATAACTTAGAATTTTGACCTAAATATATTATGTCATTGCAACTCCCCTGAAACCACACAATAGAATTTCATGAAACTTTGTAGATAATAAGGACATACTATGTAGATGTGCATATCGACAGGAAATTATGATTCAATTTTTTTCTAGTAGTAATGCCCCTTTAACTTAGAATTTTGGCCAAAATATACTTTGTCATCGCAACGCCTCTAAAACCACAAAACAGAATTTCATGAAACTTTGTAGATAATAAGGACATCCTATGTAGATGTGCATATCGACAGGAAATTATGATTCAATTTTTTTCTAGCAGTTATGCCCCTTTAACTAAGAATTTTGGCCAACATATACTTTGTCATCGCAACTCCTCTGAAACCACAGATCAGAATTTCATGGAACTTTGTAGATAATAAGGACATACTATGTAGATGTGCATATCGACAGGAAAATATGATTCAATTTTTTTTTCTAGGAGTTATGCCCCTATTAATAGAAACCGTTTATTTCCTGGTTTTCCAGTAATGATGTAGCCTTTTATAGCCGTCTATATGGTGTGGGTTTTTCTCATTGTTGAAGGCCGTACGTTGCCTATAATTGCTTACATCGACTTCATTTAAACTTTGATGGGTATTTGTCTCATTGGCAATCATACGGATTATTACCACATCTCCTTATATCTATTTATCCGAATAATTCAGTCGTTATATTCCGCTGATCTACGACGACTTCATTAACCTCGCAAGTAGGAGAGATCAATTACGTGGAGGGACTGCATTATTCGGATTGTATTTCTAAATACTGAGTTTCCGTTCTCGAACGAAACGCCACCTTTCGCTTTCAGAAAACAAAAACAAAAAACCGGGTTCCTGTATACATGCCATATAAAAATTAAAAAAAAATATTTTTCTATTTGTTTTCTTTTAGATGTTTGTGCTGTACATAATTGATTTAAAGTACTAAGGTATATACTCCATATGGAGGTGCTCCTACTTACAGGAGGCTTATACACAGAAAAAGAAACCGAGCGCCGTCTGTCGTCATAATGATCGTAAGCATAATACAACGATGACATTAAACGAATCGACATGTTTCAAGTTACAAAACTTGAATAATCAAATTGACAATTTAAGAATAAAGAATTTTGAAATTGCACATTTACAAGTTACAAATTGACAATTTACGAATTAAGAATTTTGAAATTATACAAAGATACAAGTTACAAATTGACAATTTATACGAACTAAGAATTTTGAAATTTCACAGTTACAAGTTAAAAATTGACAAATTACGAGTTAAGAATTTAGAAATTTCACAGTCACATGTTACAAATTGACAATTTACGAATTAAGAATTTTGATCCTGTTGGCTTTCCATAGATTTATATAGTGCAACATTACAACACATTCGTTTGAAAATACTTCTTTATCATTGAATTTGAAGAAACTCGCTCACGATGAAATTGGAACGAAAAAACACCGAAAAATACATAAATATGAAAAAACCTTCATCTTAACAAGCATGCAAAATACAGTTAAGCAAATCAAGTACGCACTATAACATATAGTGCGTACACAGTATGAATGATTTTTGTCGAGCCTTCGACTTTTGTCGAAAAAGCGAGACATAGCGATTCTACATTCCGTCGTCGGCGTCGTCGTCGTCGTCGTTGTTGTCGTCGTCGGCGGCGTCCACAAATATTCACTCTGTGGTTAAAGTTTTTCAAATTTTAATAACTTTCTTAAACTATCCTGGATTTCTACCAAACTTGGACAGAAGCTTGTTTATGATCATAAGATAATATTCAAAAGTAAATTTTGTAAAAAATTCCATTTTTTCTGTATATTACTTATAAATGGACTTAGTTTTTCTGCCAGGAAACATTACATTCACTCTCTGGTTAAAGTTTTTGAAATTTTAATAACTTTCTCAAACTATCCTGAATTTCTACCAAACTTGGAAAGAAGCTTGTTTATGATCATAAGATAGTATCCAGAAGTAAATATTGTAAAAAAAAAATTACATTTTTTCCGTATTTTACTTATAAATGGACTTAGTTTTTCTGTCAGTTAACATTACATTCACTCTGTGGTTAAAGTTTTTAAGATTTTAACAACTTTCTTAAACTATCCTGGATTTGTACCAAACTTGGACAGAAGCTTGTTTATGATTAAAAGCTAGTATCTAGAAGGAAATTTTGTTAAAATTTTGTTCCATTTTTTCCGTATTTTACTTATAAATGGACTTAGTTTTTCTTCCAGTTAACATTACATACAGTCTGCAGTTTAAGTTTTTAAAACATTTATTAGATTCATACACTATCCTGGAATTTTACCAAACTTGGACAGAAGCTACTTACAATCAAAAGATAGTATAGAGAGGAATATTTTTATTAATTTTTTTCCTCATTTTTGTTGAGCCTGCGATTAACAGCAAAAGTAGGCGAGACACTGGGTTCCGCGGAACCCTTACGAATTTTTTTAACAATACAACATTCATAGCCGAAGAAGAAGGATTATTTTTCTTATCCATTCTTTTTCCAACAAGGAATCATTCTGTTAGTCAGAGCCTGAGTTTGTCTTTTGTCAACAAGCAGTAATTCTCATGCGGAAATGCGAAAAAAAATTGTTAAGTACGATGTGAACTAAAGAAAATATCCGAGCAATACTGAACTAATAAACATACATGTTTTTCAGTTTGTGCAACATCTTTCTTTGCCTTAGATTCCCCTTCAACCCTGTCAACAGGAAATGACTCAAGTTCGGGTAAGAATTTATTTCACCTGATTGTGCATAACATTTTTTTTAAACTTACTTTCTGAAATTAAAAAAAAAAAAAAACAACCACCTGAGATTAATTTATATATAGCACACACACATGATTACAAATTGCACACTTAGATTTAAAAAGTTTTAAAATACAAACTGAAAATTAGAAATTACACACTGATAATCAAAAGCACGCACGTAAAAAATAAAAATTTACACCGAGATTTGAAGGCACATTTTATGTATATATATATATATATAATTATCATTCTTAGCGCGCTGTCATATGTACCTGAGGTTACCTATGCTAGGAAATTGTGAAAGACAAATAAGACTATAGGTGAAACACATCATATGAAAACGTATTGACCACATGTAATGAAATGAAAGGCAATTGACACATCATAAAATTGTACAAGCATATGATATGATGACAATTTTACATCATCTATTTTTTTGGTTCATTGGAAAACATATAACGCATAGCGCATATAATATGAAGCAGAGAGCACATAATATAAAGCAGAGTGCACATAATATAAAGCAGAGTGCATTATAAGTTACATAATGTGCTTGTGACTTAATACGCTATAGAAGCTCGAACCCCATATGGAATTTACTGACCCCATATATATCGTATTAGGTCACTAGCACACTGTGTAACGAATTTATCTTACCGACTATCTTAACATGTGGCATTTAGACTAGTGGCCTATCAAAGTGATCAAGTCTTCAATATCAAGAACCTTCTTCCATTGGTCTATACAGAAACAAATGCCATCAATAACAACATGTTAGCTTTTAATGTGTTTTCTGCATTTATTTCAATCGTTCATCATCAATTTCTTCGTCTGTTGAAACCTTTCAGAATTTTCCTCAACACTGTGTTGTTTTTACAAAGGGAAGTAACACCACTACTAACCGTGTATTGAAATAAACCACGCCTACTATAAACCCTATATTAAATATACAAGTCTCCACGCGGTCACCGTTGCTAATTTAACCAATCATATTCCTAGAAATGTATAGGAGGTAAGATAAATGACATATGCATATTAATGATATAAAGCAGAACGCACATAATATAAATCAGAGTGCTCATAATAAAAAGACATCTGTGCATCATATTGCGATATTTTTTAAACTATACTTGTAAGAGCTCTTTCCGGTTGCCTTTTCACACCAAAAAGACTGCTGTAAGTTATTGACGAGTGTTTTGTTCACGACAGCAATACTATCTATGTCAATAATGTATACAACGTTAAAAAGAAGAAATGGTTCTTCTTTCAGAAGAAGGTAGTATTGGGTCTAATCATATTTTATAAAACCTAAAATGTGAAGATAAAAAATAGATTTTAAATAATATAGGATCATAAGAGAACGGGCACATTCATAACGATTTTCTAAATAGGGGAAGTCCTACCTGTATGGCGCGGAATCAGGGTCAAAATACTTATTTACGTATAAACATAATTATTTCTGTATCTACGGAATTCGATTAACGTATATACGTAAATCGAATTCCGTATATACGTAAATCGAATTCCATATATACGTTAATCGAATTCTGTATATACAGAAATATTTACGTATGTGCGTAAATCGAATTCCGTGTATACAGAAATAATTATGTATATACGTAAATAAGCCTAGGTGGTCGTGTGGTCTAGCGCGTCGGATACAGTGCAGGCGATTTGGTGTCACGATATCTCAGTAGCATGAGTTCGAATCCCGGCGAGGGAAGAACAAAAAAAAATTGCGAAAGCAAATTTACAGATCTAACATTGTTGGGCTGATGTTTAGACGAGTTGTATATACAGAATGTACACAGCCATGTATCGCCATCACTGCTGGTGATCCGATGGATAAATCTGTTGTAGTGTTGTGACTGGTTCAGACGTACTCGTAAATAATTATGTATATACAGAAGTAATTATGTACATACGAAATTCGATTTACGCATATACAGAATTCGATTTACGTATATACGGAATTCGATTTACGTATATACGTAATTATTTCTGTATATACAGAATTTTATTAACGTATATACGTAAATCGAATTCCGTATATACAAAAATAATATCTTTCTGTGTATACATAAATATTTCTGTATATACGTAAATATTTCTGTATATACGTAATTCGATTTCTGTGTATACAGAATTATTTCTGTATATACGTAATTCTATTTACGTATATACGTAATTATTTCTGTATATACGTAATTCGATTTACGAATATACGTAATTTTTTTGTATATACGTAAATCGAATTATGTATATACGTAAATCAGTATTTTGACCCTGATTCCGCGCCATATACCTGAATCATTTCGGGACTGATGATATATATCATAGCAATACGAGAATCAATAAAAGTTTTACAATAGAAGCACATGAATAGTAAAAAATGCAAATACATTTACATACTTATTATACCGAAAAACATTCATCAGATCTGTGCATCTGCATTACTGATAGCCAGTAATGAGGTGTGGATCCTCGGTTTATAATTGTTTTATGATGCAGGTTATTTATATATAATGACGGACAGTCCATTCAAAGCTACTTGTTGTGGTGCAACATCAGCATGGGAATTTTTTGCCGTTAATTATGGCACTGTGGAAATGATGATTTTCAGACAAACATCTCTGAATGACTATTACTTAGTTGGATCAACGACTGTAATAGTACCTGGTAATTATAAGAATTGCAGAAAACAGTTTAATTTTCATTCATGCATTCATTTGTTGTAATTGGGCGAACAAAAAACATGAAATACATGTGTATGAAAGGAGATGTGGGTTAAGGAGAGAGCAACCAAAGGGCACATTGAACCAACAAGACATACAGGGGTTCAGCATATGATGGTGTTCAAAAATAGACAAGTCGCCAGGCAACATATCAAGTTTTGAATAGCCCCAGTTTAGAATAAATGTGAATCATATAAATACTATTAAAGATTTCTATCTATTAAAGATTTCTATCTATTAAAGATTTCTATCTATTAAAGATTTCTATCTATCAAAGATTTCTATCTATCAAAGATTTCTATCTATCAAAGATTTCTATCTATTAAAGATTTCTATCTATCAAAGATTTCTATCTAAAGATTTCTATCTATCAAAGATTTCTATCTATTAAAGATTTCTATCTATTAAAGATTTCTATCTATTAAAGATTTCTATCTATCAAAGATTTCTATCTATCAAAGATTTCTATCTATCAAAGATTTCTATCTATCAAAGATTTCTATCTATTAAAGATTTCTATCTATTAAAGATTTCTATCTATTAAAGATTTCTATCTATCAAAGATTTCTATCTATTAAAGATTTCTATCTATCAAAGATTTCTATCTATTAAAGATTTCTATCTATTAAAGATTTCTATCTAAAGATTTCTATCTATCAAAGATTTCTATCTATCAAAGATTTCTATCTATTAAAGATTTCTATCTATCAAAGATTTCTATCTATTAAAGATTTCTATCTATCAAAGATTTCTATCTATTAAAGATTTCTATCTATTAAAGATTTCTATCTATTAAAGATTTCTATCTATCAAAGATTTCTTAAAGATTTCTATCTATCAAAGATTTCTATCTATTAAAGATTTCTATCTATTAAAGATTTCTATCTATTAAAGATTTCTATCTATTAAAGATTTCTATCTATTAAAGATTTCTATCTATTAAAGATTTCTATCTATTAAAGATTTCTATCTATCAAAGATTTCTATCTATCAAAGATTTCTATCTATTAAAGATTTCTATCTATTAAAGATTTCTATCTATCAAAGATTTCTATCTATTAAAGATTTCTATCTATCAAAGATTTCTATCTATCAAAGATTTCTATCTATTAAAGATTTCTATCTATCAAAGATTTCTATCTATCAAAGATTTCTATCTATCAAAGATTTCTATCTATCAAAGATTTCTATCTATTAAAGATTTCTATCTATTAAAGATTTCTATCTATTAAAGATTTCTATCTATCAAAGATTTCTATCTATTAAAGATTTCTATCTATCAAAGATTTCTATCTATTAAAGATTTCTATCTATTAAAGATTTCTATCTATCAAAGATTTCTATCTATTAAAGATTTCTATCTATTAAAGATTTCTATCTATTAAAGATTTCTATCTATTAAAGATTTCTATCTATTAAAGATTTCTATCTATTAAAGATTTCTATCTATCAAAGATTTCTATCTATTAAAGATTTCTATCTATTAAAGATTTCTATCTATTAAAGATTTCTATCTATCAAAGATTTCTATCTATTAAAGATTTCTATCTATCAAAGATTTCTATCTATCAAAGATTTCTATCTATCAAAGATTTCTATCTATCAAAGATTTCTATCTATCAAAGATTTCTATCTATCAAAGATTTCTATCTATTAAAGATTTCTATCTATCAAAGATTTCTATCTATCAAAGATTTCTATCTATTAAAGATTTCTATCTATTAAAGATTTCTATCTATTAAAGATTTCTATCTATTAAAGATTTCTATCTATTAAAGATTTCTATCTATTAAAGATTTCTATCTATTAAAGATTTCTATCTATCAAAGATTTCTATCTATTAAAGATTTCTATCTATTAAAGATTTCTATCTATTAAAGATTTCTATCTATTAAAGATTTCTATCTATCAAAGATTTCTATCTATTAAAGATTTCTATCTATCAAAGATTTCTATCTATCAAAGATTTCTATCTATTAAAGATTTCTATCTATTAAAGATTTCTATCTATTAAAGATTTCTATCTATCAAAGATTTCTATCTATTAAAGATTTCTATCTATTAAAGATTTCTATCTATTAAAGATTTCTATCTATTAAAGATTTCTATCTATTAAAGATTTCTATCTATTAAAGATTTCTATCTATCAAAGATTTCTATCTATTAAAGATTTCTATCTATTAAAGATTTCTATCTATTAAAGATTTCTATCTATTAAAGATTTCTATCTATCAAAGATTTCTATCTATTAAAGATTTCTATCTATCAAAGATTTCTATCTATCAAAGATTTCTATCTATTAAAGATTTCTATCTATTAAAGATTTCTATCTATTAAAGATTTCTATCTATCAAAGATTTCTATCTATTAAAGATTTCTATCTATTAAAGATTTCTATCTATTAAAGATTCGTTTAAGGAAAAAGGATTATAACTACACTTTTAATATCTCAAGCCTTAAATATGATTTTTTTTTTAAATACAAGTATCCTACAAAATATTCAGATATTATTATGTTTAAAATAATTATGCTAAGAGACAATGCTGGAAGAAAGAACTCATATTAAGAAGTTTGTTTTACTGTGAGATATAACTTCCCTGAATGTGACAAGTAAATCGTCAACTCTGAACTTTTATTTGCAGATATGGTATAACACATAAAGAGTTTCAAGTCATAGATGTTTTTGCTTTAAAATCAGTACATGAACTAACATTCAACATAAGCTCTATAGAGCTTTTAACCGACACAAGACCCAAGAACAAGACTGATATTCATAATCATTACACAACACATATATACACATATATATACACACGAAATGGGGTCAGACCTATAATCCGACAGTCCTGTAGTCCGACAGTCCTATAATCCGACAGCCTGATAGTCCGACAGTCCTATAATCCGACAACTCGATAGTCCGACGCGCGGTCACTTGTCTCTGAAATATATGCCTATATAGACATGGAACGTTTGTAAATTGATAAATTTTTTAACACAGAAAATTATCAAATCAGTCAGTATGACGTCTTGTACAGTGCCGCACTGATCCCATACGAACCGGATGAACTTTAGCACCCTACACGTTCGCACCAAAAAGTCCGTTCGCACCCTACACGTTTGGTTTTGTTTCTTCATGAAACAATGAAAAAAATAAATATTTATAGCAATACACTTACCAAAACTCGATTTTTTTTTAATGTTTTAATTGACATTCTGAAAACGTTTTTTGTGTTGAGTAAATCTTAAATCATGTTTTGGTTAGAGAATTGCTATTATTATATATTTTTTCCATTGGAAGTACAACGATTTATATTGCCAAGCAAAAGCAGTGATAAGGTATTATTTTGATGACAGAAAAATTTATTAAGATTTCATTTCAAATCATGAAATATGAAACATCTTCTGAAAGTGTTATTGCATCTTGAAATTTTGAGATAATGACACTATTCCTGTTTTATCAAAACTTATTGCTCTTTTAAGGACAAGAGAAAAGATAAAAAAAAATATTTATTGCTTCTATGTAATTCAATCCGATGTAGCCGTTTCATATCTTCGGGGCGAACGCCCCTCATATATGAGAAGAATACCTCTAATACATGCGACATATCACATTCAACCACATTATACGTTATACATGCACGTGCATGCGCATGTACAAAATGTATGTAAACAGACATTCTCGTTATCAACATCGACATGATGAATATATTAAGGTACCATTTGATTTTTATGGAGGTTGGGGCTAGGATGAAAAATTTTGTCCTGTATTTTTTTCTAGTTGTAATATCTGTTTTGCCTCTTTTATTAGTTTATCCTGACTTTTTTTTACATAAATTGTCATTCTGCCTTTTTTTATTGCCAAGTTGCTTATCCTGACTTTTTTTTTAACTCAAAACTCCTTTCCTGACTTTTTTTTAAAAATTTTATCCTACCCCACCCCCACCCCATCGAATGTTCAATGCAAAAAAAAAAAATAATAATAAAACTTTCATACTAAATGTAATATTTCATGGAGGTCAAAAATAATCTAAATATAACTTTTGACTTCATATTGAAATAATGAGATGGGTATGATTGCAAGACGACTATTCACCAGAGACCAATTGAAGCGGAAGTAAGTAGCTATAGATCATTGTGCGACCTTCAACAAAGAACAAATTAGCTCATACCACAAAGAAAATTTAACAGGTTCTGAAACATATATCGACATGTTTATTGAAGCCGGCATCATGCGTTTTTCATATGTTTGAATGATTGTTCTCTATGATAATTGAAAGATATTGTTGAGTTGATGGATTGTTGTAATGCCTCGTCAATGGTAGTAGAGAGCATAATGTTTTTCGGGCTTTGCATTCGTTTGTCCTTCCATCGGACCCACTTCATGTTGTTTAAGTTGTGATTTAAGGTCAAGGGAACAGTAAATTGGCTATGTCACATATTTTGCTAAAATTTTGCATACAACCATGACTCGATAAATTATAATTGAAAATCGAAAAAAAAAATGCATTTATCTCTTTTATTATCTGCAATTTTACTGATTAAATTCTTTCAAAATAGGTGAACATGTGTATAAAAAGCACATACAATCGGCGAAAAACTTCTTAAATTTGTCTTAAAATCATCAAATCTCTAATTTCTACTACATAGAGTTTTCTTTAAAAAACTATATATGTTGTTGATACATAAGTTTCCGTTTTAATGATATGATCTACCGTGAAAACGAAGTCGGTGACACTATCATTATTTTAAATCATTAAAAGGAAATTTCTGTATCAACAACATGGTTTTTATAGAATAATCTATGTAGTAGAAATTAGAGATTTGATGATCTGAAGACAAATTTAAGATTTTTTTTCGCCGAATTTATGTGCTAAATCTATACAAATGTTCACCTATTTTGAAAGAATTCAATCAGTAAATTTCAGATGATAAAAGAGATAAATGCATTATTTTTTCGATTTTCAGTTATAATTCAACGAGTCAAAGTTGTATGCGAAATTTTAGCAAAATCTGTACCATAACCGTGACCATAACCCATGTACTGTTCCTTGACCTTAAGGTGGGATTAAGTTTCAGTTTAAGGTAGTTTACCATGAATTTGTGGTCACCGCAGCTAAGAAACGTAGTTCATATGTTCATTATCATGTGACATTTGTAAAATACATTCCATATCAAGGTTTTGGGCAAGATTTCGCTGTTCACTGACCATGCAAATGTGATAGCGAGCGCATGGTGTCTTTCAGACATATATTTTTTATTCTATTTTACGTTTTTACTATATAAATTGCTATTCCAATAATCGAGATGATATATATATATATACAAGGATTGAATAATCACAAACTAGTTTTATCCAAAAGCATATGTCATGTGACTAACAATAATATCTCAAGTTGTTTAATCTGATGAATGAGATTATCACCCGTCCTATTGCTAGTGTCAAAATATTGAAGTGTCAAGTTTGAAGAAAACGTATTGAAATTAAAAACAAGCAACTACGTATGTTCTTTTCTCTAAAACTAAAGCTTTCTGACTATTCTTGTATTAACCAACGTTGCTAGATAATTATTTGATACTATAAAATACAAAACATATATTACTAAAGTTTACTTTAATTTGTTTTAAAACAACAGAAATAAATGAGTTTTACTGATATCAACTTTATACTGAAATATTTCAATATAATCGCGTCTCACCTGTCTCAACGCGCAAATAGTGGCAAATAGAGTTAAACATGTATTAAGAAACTCTCTATTTCAGAGGAATATGTCAACACAACGATTTCTTTCTCTTTGACGTCTTCAGAAAGAATAGCAATTGTTGAAGGTGACATGTTGGCGTGGTACGTTGTCAATAAACGTTAAGTTTTATGTGACTCTTTTCTAAGTTGCTGATAGAGACAATGGAAATTGGACTCTTTAAAATACATCTACGCTTATTCCATTTTAAATGATAATCATTGTTTCACTACTTCAGAAGTTCATATGCGATTCTGATTACAAATAAGAAGATGTGGTATGAGTGCCAATGAGACAACTCTCCATCCACGTCACAATGTGTAAAAACAATTATAGGTCAAAATACGGCTTTCAACACGGAGCATTGGTTCAAACCGAACAGCAAGCTATAAAGGGCCCAAAATTCACTAGTGTAAAACAATTCAAACAGGAAAACCAACGATCTAATCTATATAAAAAACAAGAAACGAGAAACACTTATGAGCTACACCAACAAACGTTGTTTTTTCTCTATCTACCCATGTTAGTTTGTTTGTAACTTGACTAATTATATCGTACACTATATTCAAATTTAGTAATAAAAATTCTCTTTACTATTAGATTAAAATCTTATTATGTTTTACCTTTACTTGATAGGTATACAACAGGATCTAATATGATTGGTCATGCTGATTGTACTATTACAAGTAGATCGGATTGTCCACAAAACAACAAAAGACTGTACCAGCCAGATGCTAAATTTAACGCAGGAGATTCAATTGACTTTTCATCGGCAGAAATAATAGCCAACAAGGGTTTCTCAATAAAAGTAGCAACAACAAATAGTGAGTAATCTCGAAATTTATGTTCAAATGAAAATTATGACAATTAATTTTTACTGGGAATAAAACTAACATTTTGACTACATTATTTTTGAAATTGTCATTTGAACTGAAAAATCAGTGAAGACACTGAGATTTAACTGTTAAAAAAGATTTAAATGTTACCATCCTTTGTAACTGTAAATGCTTGGGATGTCTAGAATCCATGCAGTTTTTGCTGGGGTTCGTGTTGCTCAGTCTTTAGTTTTCTATGTTGTGTTTTGTGTACTGTTGATTGTCTGTTGGTCTTTTTCTTTTTTAGCCCTAGCATTGTCAGTTTATTTTCGACTTATGAGTTTGAATGTCCCTTCGGTGTATTTCGCCTCTATTTTTGAACTGTTCAAAGATAAAAAGCAGAACAACTTTATAAGTTGCTCACAGAATTTAATAACCATACTGCTTTCCTTTCATTTCTCCTTTTCAGCTATAAATTTCATTCTATATAATTCAAATTTCAAGTTATGTCACAGAGAACAAAAAGCAAACATCACCTGAATATAAATCAAGCTGTCATATGTCCAACTATTGTAATCCAATACCAAAGAGCTAAATTTAAAAATAAAAATTCCCATGATTCTTAGTATCGAGCATTCTTGGTATAATTTTTTACGCCCTTCTAACAGTTTTACGCCTCTAGAAAAAAAAATTCCTTGCTTATTTCAATTAACGCCAGGTTTAACATTTTATCTACCCATGTAAGTGCTACAAACTTACATTTCCTGCTATATTACACACGGATCTTGACACGTAGCTACAAGTAACACCCGGTTTACGCCAGATTCCTAGGCGTAATACGCCTTATAATTTCATACGGGTACATAAAAACTTGAAAACCAAAAAAAGCTTTTAGTTAAAATAGGATTCCAGCATTAAACCTGATAAATACAAATCAATTTTGCTACAGAGAATTCAAGAGATTAAAAAAGTGAAGGCCATCGATATTTTAAGCTGAGCACAATAAATCATATTTGGTGTCATTAACACATTTTCCTGTAAATTATTTATTATGTTGTAGATACAGAACTTACTTTGATAACCATCCAAAACGAAACTGAAATAGAAGAGAGTACACCAATTGGAACTAAAGTATTATACTTTAGAGTTGAAGATACTGATTTAAACGATAATATCACCTTTACCCTATCTGGAGACAGTGAACTATTTATAATGAGTGAAATTCAATTTGAAAAGGGTAAAGATTTTACTACAGCGCTACAAATTAACATGGTTATATCTTCAGAACTTAAATTTCAGTTTATAGAATATGAGTTCTTACCTAATGGCAATGCAATATATTTTTTATTATGATGATCTGAAGGTGTAGCGTCTCTATTTTTATGCCCCACCTACGATAGTAGTAGGGGCATTATGTTTTCTGGTCTGTGCGTCCGTTCGTTAGTCCGTCCGCCCGTCTGTCCCGCTTCAGGTTAAAGTTTTTGGTCAAGGTAGTTTTTGATGAAGTTGAAGTCCAATCAACTTGAAACTTAGTACACATGTTCCCTATGATTTGATCTTTCTAATTGTAATGCCAAATTAGAGTTTTGACCCCAATTTCACGGTTCACTGAACATAGAAAATGATAGTGCGAGTGGAGCATCCGTGTACTGTGGACACATTCTTGTTTTGTGTTAAAATACTATGTGCATTCATTATTGGAAGATAGTAAATAAACTCATCATAGATATTTGATATTAACTCTAGTATAATGCTTATCATACTCTTAATCCAGTTATTATATACACTGTAACTGTATTACATATTTTTCACTGTTTATTGCAGTAACATTAAACCTCAATTCTACAGTGCCTAGGAATGGTGGTCCTTATATAATCACAGTGACAGGGACAGATTCTTGTCAGCATACTGCTTCAGCAACCGTCACGATTTCTACCTATAACGCTGTAAGTTTGTTAATATGGGTATATTATTGTATCCAATTCATTGTCATTTGCATAGGCATATGTAAACTCACTGTACCTGTATATTTGCATAAATATCACGACTGATTTTAGAAATTCGCAAAAGATATAATAAGCAAAATTGCATATTCTGATAGCTGAAATCTGTGATTTTTTTTTAGTACAATTGAGAATACAACGATGAAATAGTATTGAGAGAAAACTGTATCTTTCTAGCTCTAAGTATAGAAACACCTAACATATATTGATAAAACACAGACATTTACATTTGAAAAATTCAATGAACATTAAATTGATAACAGAAGTAAACAATCTTTTTAATCTATGTTACGTTGTTTATTATGTAAAACGCAAGATGTAATAATCGTCAGAAAAAGAACTTTGTAACATTCTTTGAAATTATATCACATAATATTCATATCCATGAAGCTGCTTTATTCTCTATATAATTACATCAAAATGTTTGACGGCTTTAGTTGCTTTAACATTGATTGAAATGTTAGAAAAGGATCTAACATTCAATCACAGTGTGCCTTGTCAAACGATTATGTGCCGTTCCAAACTCAAATTTATAAACAAGAACATTAAAAAAACTAGATAATAACACATAAAAGTCATGTCTATCTGTCAATGAAATGTTTTATAAACGAAAAATAAAGTATGAGACCAAACCTCCCGCCAATGAAGATAAACTCTAACATACAATTCAGTTTATGACCGACGTTCAAAGCAATACATTCTATATTACATCTCTACAAAAATCAAACACTTTGATTATTTCACCCTAGTGACAAAACATAACCAAATTATCATAAATTAATGTTGATAGGTGTTTTTCACAAATAATTCTCAACAAACTGATCACTTTTAATCCCAAAATAACTAAAATAAAGTATGCTGGTGGTTATGTCATCTATATTTTCAATTTATGTGAATTCAATTATAGTTTTTTTTTTATCATGATTGCAAATTCACATATTAAGAGTTGTGTCTAGAGATGTTAAACTTTTCCAACGTAGACGTATTTTGCTGCTATTTATTTGTTTGCTTCATATTTGTTTGAACTTCCGTTCGAATCACTTATGAGTCTAATGTACATGAAATGAGCGTCTGGCTTTCAAAATGTTATGCCTGGTAAATTTGATGAATTTTTACAACCATTGGGTTTCATCGAACTACTACTGGGATGGTGATACACTCTAGGACAAAACGTCCAGCAACAGTGGAAGCTATGAAATATCATTGATACGTTTATTTTCTGTAAATTTACAGAAATAATTTGGTTTTCAATGCTCTTCAGCTTCGTATTTGATTTGTTCTTCCATTTGTTTTATTCGAGCGCCACTGATGAGTCTTTATGTAGATAAATCGCGCGTCTGGTCTACCAGATTATAAGCATGGTATCTTTGGTGAGATTTCACATCTACTGGGTAGATGCCACGTCTGGTGAACGTTTCATCTATTAGGATATAACCAGCCCAGAAATTGGCAATTTGCTGTTGATATGAAATCGTTTGTATAAAAATAAGAAGATGTGGTATGATTGCCAATGAGACAACTCTCCACAAGAGATCAAATGACACAGAAATTAACAACTATAGGTCACCGTACGACCTTCAACAATGAGTAAATCCCATACCGCATAGTCAGCTACAAAATATGTTTATTTTCTATAAATTTACTGTTTATAAAATGTAAAAAATAATCGAAACACAAAGGTTTCTCTACCCCAAGGCATAGATAACAATTGTCTTATTAGGCGCAAATTGCCGGAAATTTTGGTTTTAAATGTTCCTTAACTTGATATTTGAATTGGCCTTTCATTTGTTCTGATTCAAGCGCCACTAAGAGTTTTATGTAGACGAAATGCGAACCTAACTTACCAAATTGAATTATAAGCGTATTATCCTCGATGAGTTTTTACATTAGCACTTATTAACATTTTTTCCTTAACACGTCATTTGATTTCTTTATTTGTTTTCTATTTAGTGTTTTGAGGATTTGTTTGTCTTTTCGTCGTTTTTTCTTTTTTTTTTGTCATGACGTTTTCTCTTCGACTTATGGGAACATTCAAAATAAGTTTTGAATGTCCCCATGGTGTCTTCTGCCTTCTTTAAATAGCTGTAAATTGAAAGATTTTTGCCAATTAACTTTTCTAAACAGTCTGCGTGATATTATAAAATAAGCTATGTTGAAATATTTGAATAATGCCACTCTACAATATCTAAGTTTTCATACACATTTTATAGTGGTTATGGACGTTGCTTTGCATATCTTAAATGTTCACAGTCTTTTCTGTATTTATCATTTAAAAAAAAAAAATAAATATGACATTCTTCAACATATAGTTAGAATTAAATTTAAATTATAATGATGATTTTTTTTTTTTATTATAGCCACCTATTATTAACAATTTGCCATCTATTCTCGAGATCAGCGAGTCAACGACAACTTCAATACTTCTTTACACACTCAATGTAACAGATGCCACAAATGATGAAATATGTTGTACATTAGCATACACATTGCCTGTCAGTTATAATTTTAAGTTTATTGAGGAAGATGGAGGTATGTGAAATTAAAAAAAAAATCTTTTAAGGTCCAACTATAGCATTGGAAAGCCTTGAGCTGAAATATTTGGTATATATTTTAACAGAAATAAATAAAAAGAGAATTAAATCAATTTGCATGTATATTCATTAGTATGACGACAACTATTTCCTTAGTTTTATAAGATCATTGAAAAAAGAGTAATAGTTTTTTATGGGAGATAAGTCACCTGTTTCAAATTTACTATAGACTTATATTTAAATAAACTGTTCTCGCCTCTGTGTAATTTTGAGGACGAAAATGTTGAAATTTAGATAGAAAATATTTATTAGGTAAACTATGTAAAAGCTTCAAACTCAATGAGCCCGGCATGACCAAGGGGGGGTCATGCTTTCTATGTTAACGTGGTATAACGTTAAAAGAAATGCAATGATAAATTCTTCTACATTCAAGTCCGTGCACTCCACAGAGAGTCAAACTGCAAACAATCATATCATTACCACATCTCAGCTTTAGGCCTCCTATGAACATTTGAATGTCCCTTCTTAGTATTGGCTACCTAAACTATCCGAAAAAATGTGTTTCATCTCGGCCTCAAGTAAGTGTTCTGCATTATACAATGCGTGTTCTTTTAACTTGTTTTCTTTTTACAATTAAAAAATATCATTATTTAATTTTGTTATAAAGGATATTAAAAAATGAAAGCATTATTTATTTTTGGAGTGTAAAAAAACTTCTTTGTTGTTTTAGATAACTTACGTGCTTTTGGTGGCCCTTAATGACTTTTCTACTATACACTGCACTTCTTTATTAAATTAAATGTAAAATCAAGGGGAAGTGGCATGATTCCCAATGGGACAACTATCCACAAGATAATAAGGAACGATGATGTAAACAACTATTGGTCACTGTACGGCCTTCAACAATGAGCAAAACCCATACCGTATACTAGTAGTAAGCTATAAAAGGACTTGACATGACAAAATGAAATAAAACAATTCAAAAGAAAAACCAATGGCCCGATATATGCTAAAAAAAAACAAAAACAAAAACGGAATAACTAGGGCAGGCAGCAACAAACGCCAGCAATGAATTACAGGCATATGGCTTCATAAATGGTACTTTAAAAATATGGTTGCAAGTTTATTTACAACACATATAAAACATTCTTCTGTAAAGAAGAAAGTATATATGCTGGAAATAATATCTGGAACTGTTGGGACATTAAAGCTGTAAATTTTCTCCTTGACAACATTTATTTACGTTTCGGCAACAAAGTTTTTCGACAGGTTGTAGTTATTGCCATAGTCACTAATTTCACCTCTTTTATAGCAGATTGTTCTTGTATTGTTATGAATCACAGTTTATTGCCAAAATCAGTAAATATCCTTCGGAATTCCATTTAGTTGAAAAATGTAATAACTCTTACCTTAATGATATTTTTGCTTTGAATACCGGTAATGAAGAATTCTCTAATTATGCTGTGAAAAATTACATAAGAGAACTGACTTTAAATAAATCTATGTTAAACAGCAATATTTGTCTTTGTCTAGATTGGAATATTATAGTTACGGAACACTGTATACAAAAATTTACTACAAAAGAGACAACTTTTCGTTTCCTATTGTTAAGTTTCCTTTTTTGGACGGTTATGTTCCTTTGCCACCTTCTTGTATATGGTTTGTATATTTCCCAACTCGTTCGCCATGCCCGTGTCTATAGTGACGTTTTTGGTTACAATGAACGTAATTTATGTATAACTGGAATTTTATTTAGTCAGTGATTTCGTTACCACAAGTTACTAAATGCCTTTACTAGAAGATTTTTTTTATAGATACAAAGGTTATGTTGGAAATTTGGCTGTAATGTAGCTGCATCATTCTTATTACACACGAGATATCACATCATAACTTTTACGATGGTGTTGTTTATAGAGACCTACATATTGAAATGATTTTAGTCTCGGAAAACGGGATTTATTTATTAGTAGTAATTGGTTTTAAACTAGCTTTGAGTTAGTGTGAGTACGCTTAGATCAGAATTTTTCTTTTTATTAGTTGTTTTGTGCTGAGTGATAAGTTAAGCTGTTTCCACTTGATTTTTACAGTTTGTTCTTATGTTGTGCGGCTACACCACCGTTTTTCTCTTAGTGAAAGACTCCTTCCTTCAACAGTAAAGTTCTTTGGTCAATTGGACAAACCTATATTTCCAGCATTATTTGATTGACCATCATCATTCACTCCATTGTAACCCAACGCTACACAGCAAAAAGGTAGAAAAGTCTACCAAATATAAATTTATTGAATGAAATAAATGTTTGATCTGCAAATTGATAATTCCCTCAGGTCAACAAGGTATAAATGATAATAGTAAAACTTATAAGGATAAGAATACTTTGGCTTATATATAAATCAATCATGTTCTCTGCTTTTTCTTGTAAATAAGCCCTGCAAGATTTTGATTAAAGAAAAACACTTTTTATGAAATTTCATCTTATTTATATGTAAAAGAGAGGTGAAAGATACCAAAGGGACATTCAAACTCATAAATCGAAAAAAAACAACTGAAAACGCCATGGTTAAAAAAGAAAAAGACAAACAGACAAACAACAGTACACAAAACACAACATAGAAAACAAAAGACTAAGCAACACGAACCCAACCAAAAAATTGGGGGTGATCTCAGGTGCTCCGGAAGGGTAAGCAGATCCTGCCCCACATGTAAACTATATACCAAGAAAACCAAAATGGAAATTTACAAAGCACATCATCGAAAGCAAAGTTGTGCAAGATACCCATTGTGTTTTTCAGTATATTCAATATGGACTGTTGAAGAGCCGGCATTTGCATACAACGATATAGACTCATATCGAATCTTCATATGCTGTCAGGATGCCCTTGGGTCTAGTACAAGTTACTTAATATTGAGACTGACAGAGGATGTGGAATCTAAACCATATATCCCTCCAGGTACTTATGTCACATATATATATATAAGACCATAGAAATATTTAGCATAAACATTTGAGCCTGAATCAATGAATTTTCAATCGATGTAGCAATCGTCTCCTAATGTATATGCATCACCCGTAGTGCGATTTGAAAGTCAAAACAATAGAAAATATCATGGCCAAGAAAGTAATATAACAGGCAATAATCTCTGATGGACGAATCAGAAATAATTACGACGAATATATAACATGACGGGCAATAATCTCAAAAGGAGAAATTATAAAGTATTTCGACAAAAAAACAGCACAACAGCCATATTTTTCTGATATACAAGTCAGAAAGTATCACTTCCAGAAAATAACAAAACTGACTAATTTGTTTTTGTTTGTAGTTATTGGCATGAATCAGGCTGTTGGTTTTCTCTGATGAATTATTTCTCATTTTGTCATGCAAGTTCCTTTTGTAACGTTTTATGCTATGTGGGATTTGCTCTTTGCTGAATGCCATACAGTGCCCGACGGTCGTAAACATATCTTGTTGTCTCTAGTGGATAGTTGTCTCATTGGCTAGCATACCACATCTCCTTATTTTTAAAAATAATCTCTATTGGAATAATTAGTAGTATCACCACCAAAAAAAAATAAGAAAACAGGCAACAATCTATGCTGAACGATTCATAAATCATTACAAAAAGAAAATAATAAAAAAGGAATGATCTCTGATAGACGTTTGAAACATGCGCGTAAATAAGCTGATAAATGTTAGACATGGATACATTTTACTGTTCAATCAACTTGTGATATTCAGTAACACTATGTTCACGGGTGTCATTCGGTATATCGAGAAAAAAGATCGTGAAAGAATACCTAACGGTGGTCAAGTATTGCGATTGGATCGTGAAAGCTCTGGTATAGGATCGCGAAGTAAATCTTATCGAGAAGACATATGCAAGGTCAATTACTAATCTAATTTAATAAATTATACGGACAAATTTACAAAAAAAATAAAACTGTCTGTCAAAATGGTTCGTTACATTATGATCAGTATCTAAGAAAAATCAAGGTTTAAAAAGTAAACCGTTTTTACAAAACTACAAAAGGCAGATTGCTCAACGACATTTCAATGACATTACAAATGTAAACAAACAAGATTTTTTTCATAATTGGAATGACTACACAACTTTTCTTTGAAAAATTTCATTCCATTTTAATGATTCCAATAGTTCTTAAAATTATTTTGTGTTAGCGTAATCAGAAATTTTGCAAAAAATGAAATATTTACAAAAACTTGATTTTTTGGATCATGAAAGATTGCGTACCGGTTTTTGAAGATCGTGAAAAGGATCGTGAAAGATCTGATACTACGTAAATGTTCAAATCATTATTTAATTATATGATAATTTACATTTTTAATTGGTATAGCAAATATTGAATTTGCATGACTCATTCTGGTTCTCTTTTGTTGGTGAATTGGACTATAATCGTTCAAAGCCATTGGATCCTTTTATCTTATAATAATGCACCGACTAGGTGCTTTCTATCAATATCAGTCTATTTGTCCGTCCTTCATAGGTTTTGATTTCTTATAGAAATTTAAGATTGAGAATAGAACCTAATCGGCTAAATTGAAGTTCAAGCTGGGCATCATACACAATCGATCGAAAAAGGAGTTGAACACGTAGTTCCCGTGTTTAAACACGCGAGACCTAGCCTCTAGGAATACGCGAAAAAGGAATTGAGAGACTAGTGGCCATGTTTAAGCACTTGAGACCTAGCCTCTAGGAACATGTGAAAAAGGAATTGAGAGCGTAGTTTCCATGTTTAAACACTTGGGACCTAGCCTTTAGGAACACGTGAAAAAGGAATTGAGAGCATAGTTCCCATGTTTAAACACGTGAGACCTAGCCTCTAGGAACACGTGAAAAAGGAATTGAGAGCGTAGTTCCCGTGTTTAAACACGTGAGACCTAGCCTCTACGAACACCTGAGAAAGGAATTGAACACGTAGTTCCTGTGTTTAAACACGCGAGACCTAGCCTCTAGGAATACGCGAAAAACGAATTGAGAGCCTAGTGACCATGTTTAAGCACTTGAGACCTAGCCTCTAGGAACATGTGAAAAGGAATTGAGAGCGTAGTTTCTCGTGACACCTAGCCTCTAGGAACACGTGAAAAGGAATTGAGAGCGTAGTTCCCGTGTTTAAACACGTGAGACCTAGCCTCTACGAACACCTGAGAAAGGAATTGAACACGTAGTTCCCGTGTTTAAACACGCGAGACCTAGCCTCTAGGAATACGCGAAAAAGGAATTGAGAGCCTAGTGGCCGTGTTTAAACACTTGAGACCTAGTCTCTAGGAATACGCGAAATAGGAAGTGAGAGCCTAGTTCCCGTGTTCAAACACTTGGGACCTAGGCTCTAGGAACCGCGAAAACGGGTCTGTGCAACATGTTTATTTATATTCAAATTATGATATTTGTAGGAACATGCAAGGATTTAAACACGCTTACAAAGAGTATCCTTGCATTTTCCTTTATATTTATTAAAATGTTCTCTTTTTTTATAGGGCTTGTGGAATTTGTGTCTTATTTACTTATTGATCTTATTGTGTGTGCATTGTATTTAATTTTGTATTTAAAGGAAATCGGACCTGACCTGCATGGATCTTTTGTTTTAAATCTACGTGCACATTTTAATTCTTTTCGAAAAGGGGAAAACCCCTATTTTATTTTAGGAAGCACGCGCTGCACCGGATGATGTGATTGTGACGTCACCAAGCAGATATACACAAATAGACTGTTTTTTAAATTTCTTTGCAGAGGAGACGTCAAGACCACACCGGTGTATAAAGATTGTGCTAACAGATTTAATTTTCTTTCATTTACAGGTCATTGATGTTGGATCACAACTATTGTACATCAGATTCCTGACTTAGGACAGGTGCAAACATTTGCAGCAGGATTAAACGTTTTAATGGTACCAAACCTTCTCCCTTTTCTGAAACAATAGTATAACATCACAACATAGAAAACACACGATAAAACATCAATTGGAAGGCTTAACTCAATCAAAACGTAAATTAACACACTATGAACGAATAAATTCGATCTGTGATACCTGAAAGTAAATACATAGTTAATAAAATATTAGGGACAAACATTCAAGGCCAAAAGCAAACAAACAAGTCCAAATAAAGCCATGGCAAAACACTACCGCGAAATATTAAACCCTTAGAAAATAATCACTTTTGAAAAACCGGTTTTCATAATATATACAGGTAAATGAAAATAACTTTGTCGTTTTAGGTATACTTTTCTGTCTATATAAAATCTTCCAATAATTAGGAATACCAAGAAAGGTCTGTCATATAAATACCTAATTTAACACTAGATACATAAGGGTAAATATAAAGTATTAAAATAGTATCAACAGGTCGAATTAAATGCATGCTTTTTCGTACACATATTTACGGGAGCACAGAATTGTATTTTAATGCATGTTTAGAATTTCACTAATATTTACGAACTTTGGAGAGATTTCAACGTCATTGATTTTAATTTCTCAATCCAGATCAGAACGTCAAGCGGACTGCACGTGATTTATAGATATTTTCTTGATCCATTTTACAGGTAAACTATTGTCCAATCGCTGACCACTAGTCTTCATTCATTACATGCACACAAAAATAATGCTGGTGTTATAGTACTTTAACAAAACTTTTATCGATTCATTTCAGAAAATACATGAATAGGAGCAGATTTTCTTTTGCAGGAATGGATTTCTATTTAAGAAAGAAGTTTGTACATAAGAAGGATTAGAAATGGGATTCCTCAAACAAAAAAACGATAAAAAAGGGGGAGGGGGTGATGGACCTTGGTTGATCAATACATCAATACAGATAAATTGCATGAATGCATCATGATAGCTGCAAAGTTTGAAGCTATAATTAGTTAAATTGTTAATTTTTTCCATTTCAGTGGCATGGAACCCCCCAAAAAATGACGCGTCCCATTTCGACAAAAACTCTCCAGTTACTAGTATATCATGTCGCAACTAACAATTTGGTTAATTTTTTTTTTGACGATAACTTGAACTCTTTCTGAGTAGAAGCAGTATGAGTTGAATGTCAAAATTTAGAACATGACCTTGACCTTTGACCTTGACCCTATTTTCTATTTTTTGGACCAAGGACCTCAAATCAAAAGACCCTATGTCTCTATCACTTATGGTTTACCAAGTACAATTACATTTTACTTATTTTAAATACAGAATGGGAAATAACTCTCATATGGAGTTTCCGGACCGCTTCAGTCAAATTATTTTTAAGATCCTGGGGATATAACGAGCAAATTTGTGAAATAATTTTGTCGTAATCTTGAACGGTTGCGAATGAGATTTGTACACAAGAAAAACAGTGTTTGGGGAGATAACTCTTACATTAAAAAGTGTTCGGTTAAACAGGGTCAGTTTCAAAGTCGCAATAACTTCGATATCATATGCAAAAAATCTTGCGAAACGAAAAAGCACCGTCAGAAAAAAAGTGGCGGAAGAAGAAAAAAAAAAAATAATAATAAAAATAATAATAATAATAATAATCAGAAGAAAACCAATAGGTCTTTCCACAGAAAAGTGGAAAGATCTGATAATAATAATAATAATAATAATAATAATCAGAAGAAAACCAGTAGGTCTTTCCACAGAAAAGTGGAAAGACCTAATAATAATCAGAACAAATACAATAGGTCTTTCCACAGAAAAGTGGAAAGACCTCATTAATTATTATAAGTTAAAAGCACAAATGTCTTATCAATTTTGTTCAGGTGTATCAAAGTTAAAAGCGCAAATTTCCATAGTGTTTAAAGCGCAAATGTCCTTTACCCAAATGTTGCAAAACACTTGTCCTACCTCCATGACAAATATGTTGTTGTCCCCGCAGATAAAGCCCCAAACAACATCGTTTTTGTGTGTAAATATCATTACATAAACTGCTTGATAAATGAATTAGGTATTGACAATTCACTTGGAAACTCAACATATACCCTCACGACACTTACCAAAGAGGAAATCCTGGATAATCATGGGTCTGTTCTATGTTCCTTTGGAATTTCAACCAAAGATGAAGAACTGGATCTTCCATCACTGTATTGGATACCTAAACTACATAAGTGTCCTTACAAACAAAGGTATATTGCTGGGCCATCCAAGTGCTCCACGAAACCTCTCTCTAAATTATTAACATCTATTTTATCAGCAATCAAAGCCGGGCTCCAAAGTTATTGTGAAACTGCCTGTTCTAGAGGTGGCGTGAATCAGATGTGGATACTAAAAAATTCCAAAGATCTTTTAGAGTACATACAATCTAAGGCTCTCTCATCTTGCAATAGTATTAAAACATTTGACTTTTCTACACTTTACACAAGTATTCCCCATTCCAAACTAAAAGACAAATTGAAAGAGTTGGTATTACTTTGTTTCATTAGAAAGAATGGCGAACGTAGATACAAGTATCTTGTCTTGGGGAGGGATAAATCCTACTTTGTAAAGAATCACTCTGATTCAGACAAAAAATTCTCTGAAACTGACATTTTCAAGATGCTTGATTTCTTGATTGATAACATATTTGTTACGTTTGGAGGACATGTTTTTCAACAGACTGTCGGAATTCCAATGGGAACCAATTGTGCCCCTCTTCTTGCCGACTTGTTTCTTTATTATTATGAGGCTGACTTCATACAGGAACTTCTTAGGAAGAAAGATAAGAAGTTAGCAATATCTTTTAACTTTACGTTCCGCTATATAGATGATGTTCTCTCACTAAATAATACAAAATTTGGTGACTATGTTGAACGAATCTATCCCATCGAACTAGAGATAAAGGATACTACAGATACAGTTAAGTCTGCCTCATATCTTGACTTACATCTAGAAATTGACAATGAGGGTCGGTTGAAAACAAAACTTTACGACAAAAGAGATGATTTCAGCTTCCAAATTGTGAACTTTCTATTTCTATGTAGCAACATTCCAGCAGCGCCTGCATACGGAGTATATATCTCCCAATTGATACGATATTCCCGGGCTTGTATTTCCTATCATGATTTCCTTGATAGAGGATTGCTGCTCACAAGGAAGCTATTAAACCAAGAGTTCCAAATGGTGAAGTTGAAATCATCCCTTCGTAAATTTTACGGACGCCATCACGAGTTGGTTGACCGTTATGGAATAACCGTTTCACAGATGATATCGGATATGTTCCTTATGTCGTAATTACAATACCCTTCCCTTTTCACGAATGTGACCTACCGAATTAGACTATTTACCGGATTTGTAATAACATAAGCAACACGACGGGTGCCACATGTGGAGCAGGATCTGCTTACCCTTCCGGAGCACCTGAGATCACCGTGTTGCTTGGTCTTTAGTTTTCTATGTTGTGTCATCTGTACTATTATTTGTCTGTTTGTCATTTTAGTTTTGGCCATGGCGTTGTCAGTTTGTTTTCGATCTATGAGTTTGACTGTCCCTCTGGTATCTTTCGTCCCTCTTTAGTGTTACAGGTAAAAAAGTGCAAAAACGTCCAGCGTCCGCCTGGTGACGCCTTGTCTTTCACGATCAAAATAATGCGTTATCCGATCTTTCACGATCAACTTTGATGATTGATTTGATTGATTTTGGTGTTTTAACGCCACTTTTAAGCACCGCTTTTGGGCTATTTCGTGGCGGCCAGTTTTATTGGTGGAGGAAGCCGGGTGCCCGGAGAAACCACCGACCTTCGATAGGAAAACTGACAATCTTAGTCAATTAAGATTGAGTCGAGTGCACCCGCACGAGCGGGGTTCGAACTCACAACCTCAGTGTTGACTGGCTAGTGATTACAGTAGTAACTACTTAAACCACTCGGCCACCGAGGCCCCTCAACTTTGATGAAAAATCAACAAAATTCAATGTTTTCAAAAACAAAATGAACGGTTTCAAGGGAATTTTATTTTTATTTTACTGTACTATCTAACACACCAAAGATTCAGTTTCAAATATATCATTATATATTGGAATGTGACCATTTTATGTACAAAACATGTTTTTTTTTAATGAATCTCATAGACTTGTGTTGCGCCTTTTGTGTTTTCTCATAAAGTACTGCACATTTTCTTTATCTTATTTCACAGTATTATTGAGAAAGTTGAATCATTTTGACAGACATACTTTTTTTTCAGATTTGTTCCGCGTTTTGAAAATACAGCAGATTTTTTCACAGATTTTGAAGTAGAATTACAATTTATTACATTCACGATCCCATTGCAATGCTTGACCACCGTTAGGTATTCTTTCACGATCATTTTTCTCGATATACCGAATGACAGCCGTGAAGTTATAAACATAAGAAGTTTTTGGCTGTATAGTTAATATTTATTTCCTGAATCACATTACCGTGACCACGACATGCTCTGGTATATCGTTACAACTATAATTGGTGTAAAGCATATGCAGATAGTATGCTACTAATGAGAAGTTGATACTAGAAAAACGTAAATTACTGAGTTGCTGATATTTCCAAATTTTTGATGCGTCTATCAGTGTTCACTTTCAAATATACACATTGTCTCTAGAGTATCAATCTTCACGTATCAATGGATATAAGAGATGTAAGCACTTACATAAAGATTATCAATATATCTCTAAAAAAATGATGATGTTGTTCTATTGGTTTTTCTTGTTTTTTTTCCTCAATAGGCCTGTCTTTAAACGTGCTTTATATAAGTATAAGCCCAGGTCGAACTGAGGGGCAAACAATTTGTACCATTTGGAATACAGAGAATCGGTTGGAATATCCAAACTTCACTCACACAAAAAAGAATGTTATCGATTTAAATGTTCAACATTTATAAGACGCGACATCCGTATGGTTTTTAAATGAATATATACTTGGCCTGGGAGAAGAAACTGGTGTTTGGGTTAAACAATCTTATAGCGAGAAGGTAATGGAAAGTTTATAAATCTATTGTCAAAGGTAGGTTTCGTTAGAATTCTTTTAAATTGTTTATTCTTCAAGTGACAAATAAATTGTTTCATTTATTGTAAAGTTATCGAAATGATGTTAATCATTAATCGTGAAGTAAGGACATTACAGTTTAAAAAAATATAAGCCATTGTTGAAATTATTCATTTAATGTTTTTGTTCTTATATAGATTGGTTCTACAGAGCAATTATTATTTCTATGCTGCCTATATCATTTATGACAATTCTTTCCGTTGCCACGCTTATCATTACCATGTTTTTCCTAGACGGCGATATAATATTGCCAGAAAGGACTGATACGGCAGTATTAATCAGTAGAGAACCAACACTAGTATCAGATGACGAAGATGCTACTATTATATCTGAAATAGATAATACTGAAATTAAGCCTGTGAGTAAGAGTATAGAGTTTAAGGACTTGCATCGGAATGAAGTTGTACAAATACCTGTATGGACAGGGACATTTCGTAAAGCTCCTGATGAAACTGTTCATAATGCATGGCGTGAAATACCAAATCGTTCCTCTAACATTGATATTGAAGAGCAATCTAATTTGCCATTTGTATCACGAACAAAAGGAGATGCTTTTGGAGTACAATTGAAATTATTTCACTTCGGTAAAAAACCGATGAACTCGCTGTCAGCAGAGGAAAAAGCAGCTCAAATGTTTCAGAAAAAGAATGCACTTAAAGAAAAGTGGAAAGAAATAATTGCAAAAGCAGAATCAGATAAAAGAAAGAAAGAAATGAAAAAAAAGACAGAAAACCATGATTTGACACCACCATTGGATAAACAAAATTCGCCCATACAGAGTAGAAGCAATTCAATGAATATCGTTGAGGAAAAAGGAAAATCTCCAAATAGAAGCAGTTCAAAAAATACCAGTGAAGGAAATAGTATAAAATCTCCATTTGAGAAAAAAGCCTCCTTCATAGTCATCAATGAAAGCAATAATGACAGTTTTGCTGAGAAAAAGGACGAATCAAATGAAACACAGAGTCCTGATTTAAACATTGACACCCAGTCGTCCGATAGTGCTGCTGACAATACAACCACAATAGACGATGAACATTCTAGCGTTGCTAATATGGATTCGTTAAAAGATGAAAGTGAAAATCTCAGTGTATTCAATGAAATCGTTGAAACAGGTACTGCAGCTATCATAACTGATATGAATAAGTGATTTTTATAGGACATGTCATGTGTTTTGCTGAAAGTTGATCTAATCTAACTTTCCATTACATTCTAGGTATATGATGATAGAATTTGTTTTCGCTTGCATGAAATTGGGATTTTTACATAATTTTTAAATTGCTCTGCTGTTGATGATGGTGCACTTTTTGCTTCACTTTTATTAGTTATGAAGAGCAACAATTTTTTATATTGTAAAAACGTATACAAGCAATTTTTAGTCATATTTAACAGCATCCCCAATTTCTCTTATTTCGCTTATAGTTTTATCAAAAGCGCAAAGAGGATTGATAATGATGTAAAATACATAAACAAATATTTTTACCTTCTTTGGATGTATAAAGTAAAATAGGCGCCGTTTTACTATTTATTCCTTATTTTCTGATATCAAAAAATGATTTTCTGATATCAAAAAATCTATTTTTTGATATCAAGAAATCGATTTCTTGATATCAAAAAAATAAATAAAATTGAGAATGGAAATGGGGAATGTGTCAAAGAGACAACAACCCGACCAAACAGCAGAAAACAGCCGAAGGCCACCAATGGGTCTTCAACACAGCTAGAAAATCCCGCACCCGGAGGCGGGCTTCAGCAGGCCCCTTAACAAAATGTGTACTAGTTCAATGAAAATGGACGTCACACCAAACTCCAAAACATATAAATGAACTAAAATTAAAAAAACATACAAGACTAACAAAGGCCAGAAGCTTCTGACTTGGGACAGGCGCAAAAATGCGGCGGGGTTAAACATGTTTTGTGAGATCTCAACCCTCCCACTATACCTCTAGCCAATGTAGAATAAACAAACACACAGCAATACGCACAGTAAAACTCAGTTTAAAAGAAGTCCGAGTCCGATGTCAGAATAGGTAACAAAAGAAACTAAGCAAAATGACAATGATACATAAAATAACAAGGGACTACTAGGAGTTACTGACGTGCCAGCTCCAGACCTCAATTTAACTGAATAAAAGATTATGTCTTCATCATATGAAAATCAAGCAAAATCCCTCCCGTTAGGAGTTTAGTATCATACCATCATAAAATATACGAGAAGAACATAACCCGTATCATGCCAACAACTGGTTTTAGAATTAATGTGTTTATTTCCAATACAAAGACCCTATGAGTGAATCAATATTGATACCAAAATATGACAACAGTATCGTAACTATATCCCTTCTGAATAAGTCTGTTTAAAGGTTTGGTTAGCTTTTGAGGTGAATGTCGACATTTTTGTGCTTTGTATAGAATATTACCATATTAGCTTGGATGTGAAATACCAGAACGTATAAGTAAACTCGTCATAGATACCAGGATTGAAATTTTGTATTTGCGCCACACGCGCGTTTCGTCTACAAAAGAGTTAAAAAGGCCAAATAAAGTACGAAGTTGAAGAGCATTGAGGACCAAAATTTCCTAAAAGTTTTGCCAAATACAGCTAAGGTAATCTATTCCTGAGGTAGAAAAGCCTTAGTATTTCAAAAATGTAAAGTTTTGTAAACAGTTAATTTATAATTATGACCATATCAATGATAATTCATGTCAACACAGAAGTGCTGACTACTGGGCTAGATGGCCGCATGTTGATTTATATTTACGAATGATGTCCTTGTACCGATGATAAAATTTAGTAAATGTTTTGACTAGTTTGTAATATCGAAAACCGTAATTTTTGATATCAAAAAATAATTTTCTGATATCAGAAATTCGAATTTTTGATATCAGAAAATATTCTGTATATTTTGATATCAAGAAATCGATTTTCTGATATCAAGAAATGATTTTGTGATATCAAAAATTCGAATTCTCGAAAATCTTTTTTTTGATATCAGAAAATAAGAAATAAATGAATGATGGCTCCTTGTGTGTCAATAAAAGAATCCAAGCTCACCCATGAGCCCAAACATCAGGATATATATGCAAAAAATGTTTCCGGTAGACCAATTGTTTTATAATGTGGAGTAACGTTGCACGATATTGGTCATTATATTGATGACATAAGGTCCCTTGTTACAAAAACAAAATACTTATATCAAGGACACTACAAGTTGTGTAATGATTTAGACTTCAAAGTCTCCAGAAAACTGCAATTTAATAACATTTGAAGCAAAATCTTCATTTTGACGAAACTGAACGAGTACTGAATTACCTCATTCCAACTTATTGCGAAATTTGAGTCTCATCCACTAAAAGACAATATATATTGACGCTTTTAGGAATTCTAAAATATAACATTTTTACTTTTGCGCTTACACTTAGAATCCCAATCGACGTAATAGTCCTAAGAATTTACTAAATACTGAAAAATGTTTTACAAAGCTTGACACATCGAAACAAAATACTGATGTGTTCAAGATTTTGATACGATGGCTTGGTGATATATTCAGGTTCAACTGACGTAATACACGATCATTTTGCCTGATATGTCTAATACAATACATACCCACCTAAATTTTACATACCAACTTTCTTGACAGTCGTTTTAATACAAAGACAAACGCTTCAAAAATTAAGGTATTTTAGATATAAAAACGTACGTCAAACCTACTGAAACTTTTCAATACTTCACAGAAAAAGCTCATATAAAATAAATGTAATTAAAGGATTTATGCAAGGCGCGGTCCATAAGATTTACTAACAGTCTTCTAAAAACGTCTCTTAAAAAGACGAAATAGACGAAGTATTTGAAAATAAAAGACATGCATTTTGTATTAGCTGTTATTGGCTTTGAACTAGCTGTTAGTACCTGCGAGTACCCTTAGATCTGTATTTTGAGTCTTTTTGTTGTTGTTACGGATGTATAAATATACCTGTTGCGTCCAGTTTGTGTTTTTGTTAGCTGTTTTTTTCTTTGTATCGATCGGATGATTAAAGCCCCTTTCAACTGATTAATATAGTTTGTTCTTATGTTGTGATATAACACCAGCGTCCCAGGTAAGGGGGAGGGTTGAGCGCTCAAGCATGTTTAACCCCGCTAAATTCTTTATGCTCCTCTCCCAAGTCAGGAGTTTGTAGTTCAGTGGTTGTCGTTGGTTTAAATAAATAAGAAGATGTGGTATGAGTGCCAATGAGACAACTCTCCATCCAAGTCACAATGTGTAAAAAGTAAACAATTATAGGTCAAAGTACGGCCTTCAACACGGAGCCTTGCTCACATCGAACAGCAAGCTATAAAGGGCTCCAAAATGACTTGTGTAAAACAATTCAAACATGAAAACAACGGTCTAATCTGTAAAAAAAAAACGAGAAACGAGAAACACTTATGAACCACATCAACAAACGACAACTTCTGCAGAACAGGCTCCTGACTTAGGACAGGTGCATACAAATGCAGCGGGTTTAAACGTTTTAACAGGCACCAACCTTTACCCTAGCATGAAACAGTAGTGTAACATTACAACATAAAAAGACACAGTATAAAATATCAATTGAAATGGCTTAACTCGATCAAAATGACAAATAAACAAAAACAAGTAAACATACACTGAACGAATAAATTTGATCTATGACACAATATAAATACAATATTAATAAAAAAAAATGTAGAACAATGTCAAAAAGACAACTCTAACCTAGGACAAAATGGCGTTAAATAAAATACCGTACACAGGTAAATTTAAATGTCATGTCTGTCATATTTGTTTTTCGTAAATTGTTTTGTTATAAATTAGGCAGTTAGTTTTCTCAATTGAATTGTTTCATATTTTTCATGTCGGGGCCTTTTATAGCCGACTATACGGTATGGGGTTTTCTCATTGTTGAAGGCCGTACGGTTGCCTATAATTGCTTACATCCACTTCATTTGAACTATGGTGGATGGTTGTCTCATTGGCATACATACCGCATCTCCTTATTTTTATACTCAACAGAACTAACTAACTTACTAAATCTGCAACATAAACAACGGGGAAAAAAAACAAGCTAAAAACAAGATTACCAAACCACGGTGGCTTAATTTCACAAATCCTGGCTGCAAAAATCTGTTTCAGAGGAAACCAATACTTGCTTTAAAAGAAACGGGAACTTACAAGAATTATTGACTATAAACCTTAAAATAATTGAAATGTGAAACACAAAAACACAAAACTTCTTATGACTGATGAAGCCGAACTCTTGACATATTCTTTCCTTAAACACGACCGAAACACCAGACCTATATATATATATGTGTTAGGGTTCATGGATGAGCTCGGATGTTTTTATCGACACACAGGGAGCCATCATTCATCTTTTTCCTATTTTTTGATATCAAAAAATGATTTTTTGATATCAGGAATTCGAATTTTTTGATATCAAAAAATCATTTTTTGATACCAGAAAATGTATTTTTTTATATAAAAAAAATCGTCAGTATTATATGATATCAGAAAATCTATTTTTGATATCATAAAATGAATTTCTTGATATAAAATCGAATTTCTGATATCAAGAAATAATATCGATAATTTTCTGATATCAAAAAATGGAATTTTGATATCAGAAAATTGAATTCTGATATCAAGAAATGTTTTTTTATATCAAAAATGGAATTTTGATTTCAAAAATTGAATTCCTGATATCAAGAAGTATTTTTTATATTAAAAATATTTTCTGATATCAAAAATCTATTTTTGATATCAGGAATTAAATTTTTGATATCAGAAAATAAGGAATACTTAGTAATACGGCGCCTCATAGATATCTGCATGCATGAAGAAATAATTGATATGTATATTAACTGTATAAGTAGTGTAGGATTTGATGAGTTGTATTTGACGTCAATGAGACATCAACCAATCGACATTTACAACCCAAAAACATCTAGAGATCAACGTACGGTTTTACTAAAAGACATGTGTCTATATGATATGTAACGAAATTTATGAAAAATAAAAAAATGACGTAAAACTGTAATCATCACAGTCACAATAGGTCTTCTAACAGTATAATTGAAAAATACTTCTATCGTATATTTGATTTTAAAACGTATTAATGGAAATACAATTAGATCTAACCAAGCAAAAAAACTATGATTAATGTGTTTAAAATATCATTTGATTAGCATTGTACATAATGATACACAATTAGTTTAATAAAAGGGGTATTGTCTCTGAAATCGTGTTATCATTTTGGTTCTTGTGTCCGAATTACACAACTTAAACCTCATAATACTTATGTTTTTAAAAGAGGAGTATATTCTTAAGAGAATAATTGATCTGTTAAACAGATGGATGTAGTATCGTAAAAATTATCTTTAACAAATTAAATGGCAAGACCTATTTGGGATCAGAGGTGGCTAGTATATGGGACTGGCATTTTAATCTGATTCAAATAGAAAAATGTTATTTATCTTAGTTGTCTCATATACTTATACTAGCAACAGGATTAACATACGGTTATTAACACATTAACAGGAAAATTTTGTGTCGAAATTGTCTTAAAACGACACTTAAAGGTAAGATATAAAAAAAAACAAAGCCTTTGTTTCCTAATATTTCAAATGTATAGAAATGTACATGATTTTTAACAGACATATATAAGAAAAAATTGCAATAATAATTCTACAATACTTTATTGAGCACTCTACAATATTCGTTTATAATGGATCGACAAGATTCAAATGATGTGTAATAACTGCAGATTGAATGTAATATATTTCAAACTGAACTATTTTAATTTTTGGAATTTTTTAAGTCTTAAATGATAAAAAATAACATTTTATTTAGTAATCAATATGCACTGAAACGAAAGTGAAGGATTCAAGCAGTAGAAAATGGCATTTCATTTCTTCAATTGGACAACAAATACTAAGTATTATTGATAGCTTGACTTAGTACAGCCACTAAACTTAGTGGAGTTGAACCCGTTATACGTAATCACATACCCTTTGATTGTTTTGTGTTCTCTGTTGTTTTTATGTTAAATTGTGGGAAAAAAGGGAAAGCTATTTCATAAATGTTGACCAGTATTATGTGGAGGACATATCATAGCTGCTGTTGATCGTTAGTTGAGGGAAAAGGAAGAATGGTTAATTTGACCTTCAATACAGACAATAAAAAAATGGCGATTTTTTTTCAAATATTGATTCTCAAGATCTTAATTTTTCCTTAAAATAAAAAAAAAAAAAAAAAAAAATCACTGTAACAAATGCCACAAACATAGGGTAATTTTCTGCTCTAGAGCTCGGTGCAATAGCCATGTTGATAGCTTGTTTTCCATGGTTTATAAAAAAAATAAATGTATATAAAAAAGTGACGACTTTGTAGGAAAAGGTTGTATAAAGGCTGACGAAATATGAATGAAAAATCATATGTGGCCAGGAAATCATGAGTAATATATGGTTTCCGAGCTCTTTACGAGGAATAAGCATATCTGATTTTTCTGAGTGTTTTATTACTTTAATATTGATATTAGACTTTTTATCCATTTAACGATTTTGTTACATTATTGGCTTTGTCTAAAGATAAGCGTACAATAATTGGTGTTTGGTGTGTATATTAAGCGCATGTTATGAAAATAATATCATACCCATGTGTCTTCCGCGTTTAAAATCAACATATATCACCTCAACAAGAAATGCATTTGTATAAAAATGCATATCGTGCATGGAAAAGCTTCAATTTCTTTCTTTTTAATTAATTGCCCCAGGGTAGACGCACTTGTCGATGAATGTAAAGTATTCGAGGATATCACAAGCATAATCGTAGCAACTAATTTGGCATTCGATTGTGTTATTTACCTGTATTGATACACACGTAACTTGGAAAAAGCAAAACAAAAGAGGAAATAAGATGAGTTATCCTTCTAATGCACATGTTTACCTTAACTGCTTTTGGTGTCCTTTTATGAATCGTCCATTTTTATACATCGAAATGTCATTATCATCTGCATATTGGAAATATATATCCTAGATTACACGGTATTCGTGGTTTTGAATTTCTTGAATGATGGAGGGTTGCTGCTTTCAAGAAGGCTATCTAACCTACGGTTCTTAATGGTAAAGTTAAATTGATATTTTCAAAACTGCAAAAGCTTGTAGGTTCTAAATATTGACGACTTTTAGTGTAAACAAAACATCCTTACACGTCTATGCTAGTTCCATATTCATATATAATCCGGCTGCCTATGTTACCTTTCCTGTAAATGTGTTAATTTTATGTCCTACATGGCGTGAGACTTAATCCATATATGAGATACAAAACTATAAAATGGATTTAGTCTAGAATTATGTCCACCAATAGGCTTAAAGTACAAAAATAGAAGAGAGATACTCTTTTCAAATAGGTTAAGACTGCGAGGTCGTTTCAAATAGGTTAAGACTGCATCAAAGGAGGAATGTTGTTAAATATATTCATTATTATACCCTGACAAAAGCTTTTCGCACTGGAAAATACAAGCTAACATAGATTTCTTTTTGGGGGTGGGGGTGGGGGTGGGGGGAGGTCAAATAGTATTACAAAAATAGCGAACTCCTAGGCTTTTCATAAAGGGGAAGTCCATAAAAACTGACAAAATCAAACGTTAGACTTTATCAAGCAACGGAACGATTTGAAAACAAATGTCATATTCATGACTTCGTACAAGTTTTTTCCGAAGAAAGTGGTGGATAAATCACATTACATAAACTGCTTGATAAAGGAATTAGGTATTAACATTTATTTGAACCTCAATATATACTCCCCATTGTTCTAAGTTCCATTGGAATTTTCAATTAAGATGAAGATCTAGATCTTCCTTTACGCTGCTGGATACCCAAATTACATAAATGTCTTTATACACAACGATATATTGTTGGGTTTGCCATCTGCTTCACGAAATTACTTTCATATTCTTAATATCTAGTTGATCAGCAATCAAAGCCAAGCTTTAGTGTTACTGTGAACCTACCTTTTCAATGGGCGTTGTAAATCCAATGTGGACAAAATTCAAAAGATCTGTTTTAATACAAAATTGTAATTCTCTCTCCACCTGCAATATTATTAATTCATTTTTTACTTTGGTACTGCCATGAAAATACGGATATTGTGTTTTGAAAATTTGCTGTAACAAAATTTGTGAAATTTACTTAAATTAATGAATATATCGCCCTCATGCAAAACTCTGATTTCTTGCCCGGCTCAGGCTTACTTTTTGTCCTAATTGGGTTCATGAGCTCTTCTAAGATTCTAATTAGATGTGGATGTTCAAATGTTTAGGACTCGAGCATCACTTTAGGTGTAATACCACCAAATCATAGTACGTAACATCCGGTTGCAAACGAAAAAGGGTGAAAAAGAGGTGAAAATTTGATTGGTTAACTTCCAGTGATGGTTATTTTCTTTTATGCAATGAAATTTATGTGAAATTTTGTCTATAGTACTGGATAGGATAAAACTTTACTTATGCCAAGTATTTCTTTATTTGAAACAAAGATAAATTCTGCACAATTTTTTGAAAAGTGCAAATTTGACATGGACTAATAGGGGAAAATCAATGGTGGTATTACACCTGAAGAGACATATATTCGTCGAAATGCGCATCTGGTTCAGTAAAATTGGTACCGTTAATGTTATTTGACTTCCTTTTATTTACTATAGTATTTCTCATTCTAAACTAATTATAGATTGCACGAAGTAGGCAAGCAATGTTTCATTAAAAATATGGTCAACTTAGAAACATATATGTTGTACTAGGAAGGGATAAATTATAAGGTGAAAGAAGAAAAACACTGGTTTAAAAATCTCTAAATGATAACATAACCAAGATGCTTAATTTTTATTGAAACATATCTGTTACGTTTTAAGGAAGTATTTGTCAGAGACAATCGATATTCCTAAGGGAATTTACTGTGATCCTCTTCTTTCCAATTTGTTCCTTTTATTCATATGAGGCAGAATTCTAACCGTTTATATTATTGTTATTATTTTCCACCTACTAGAATACTGTAAACTGATTTATGTTCTACACGATATTGTCTGGGTCTTTGTATACGGTATCATACTTGTCCTTTGCAGTATTTGGGTTTAAAGGTCTGATTCGTTAAGATTTCTTTTCAACACCCTCACAGCTTTTATATATTCGGAAATAGTGTATTTGTAAAGAGTACCTACACTTCTCTGTAACATTTTGACCATTGTCTGTCATAATCGTCCACAAAATTCATGTGGATGATAAAACTACGTTAAAAATTATATAGATCTTAGCTCATAGTATTTACGCCCGTGGATTTACACATTTCGTCGAGAAGTGTTATTGATAGTTGGCCATCGCAAGTTGTTACGTCTTCATCCGGATTATATGTGAATGTTGAACTTACAGAAGTGCAATGCAGTTCTGGTGTCTAATGTTAAGATCCTACAACACGTTGTTTGTTGATTTTTCTAGGTTGCAATTGGTATACCTGAAAGATATTTACAACAGTTGCAGCTTTCGAGGGGTGCTCCGAATAACTGGTGAATCTACTAATACATACATACATACATACGATGACCTATGCCACTGCTGGTGGTACCTTAATGCATTAAACCTCGTATTTTATTTGTCCTTTTTAACTTTTCTGTTTTTGAGCGTCACTGATTATTTTTTTGTAGACAAAACTCGCATCTGACGTGAAATTTTGTTATCCTAATCTATATGATGATATGAGTCCGAAATAGTAAGGATTTTCTATCCAGGTGTAAATTACTTTAGCTGTATTTTGCAAAACCTTTCAGAATTTTGGCGGATCCTTAATGCTCTTTTATATTTTATATTTGGCCTGTTTAACTTATTTGATTCGAGCGTCACTGATGAGTCCTATAGAAGAAACGCGCGTCTGGCATACAAAATTTTAATACTGGTATCTATGATGAGTTATTTTACTTATCAGACTATAAATTAATCTTCAAACTGTATTACATAAAATGACGGTGCTGAATATCCAGACAGGTGTTCCAAACATAACAAACTATTTTTTTTTCTCAGGTGTCCCACACATAGCAAGGGTATAAAGTTAAGAACGTTTTAACAAAGACACCAGTTCAGCCATAAAGGCCTTATTTATATTTATTATATGACTATACATTTTCTGTTTTCTCATTGGCTAAAAGCATAGGAAATCCTTTTTGATAAAACATTATATTCACCGTGGCAAAAATCACGAGAGGTTAATATAAGATTTGGAAAAGCGTCCGTGTACCTAAATTTAGATTTTTTAAGTCAACGTCAATGACGTAGGTTTATGACGTCAAGTAAATTCCAGGTTTTTTTTTATTTCTTTTTCTTTTGTTTTCAATGTATTTTTTCTCTTCTTCTTGTTTTTGGTGTATTTGTTTTTAGTAAAACTTTATCGAAAATTTCGACTTATGAAAATTAGCAACTGCAAAAGCACATGATAATATATTTAGTATAAAAACAGGGAGCAGTTTTAACAATATGTTTAGCAATAACTAGAAAATGAAAGAAAGGATAAAAAGTCATATAATAAAACAATATATATATACTGTTATAAGAGGAATAATTATAAGAGGATAATAATAATTATAAATTCGAATATTCCTATTGTTCTTTCATTACTCCATCGACGAGTATCGAACTATGCTATATTTCTGATTCTGACAACAAATAAGGAACAGCAACGCGATTGTTTTTGATCAGTTTTGTTTTGTTTTGTTTTATTTTTGTTTTGTTTGTTATTTTTCTTGTTTGTTTAAGTTTTTAATGTGTTATTTGCAAGAAAACATTTTACCATTTTTACGACAGAACATCAAAAATGGAATAGAAATTAATAGACAGTCGGATAGTATACGAAAAAAAAAACGCTTGTCCGGATAATATTATTAGCAAAGCCATAGGTACATCCTGAGCAATGATAAATTTAAAAAACTACGGGTTCGTCGAACAAGAAAACTTTCCTATGTGGCACTAAAATTTGTTTTGAATCATTTGTTCAACTGGTATCAATCAATATTTTCATACTGACTTTAAAACATTTCAGAAAAGATAATATTTACTCCTCCAGACTTATTGTAATAAAATAAACAAATCAAAAGCTGCAAAAAGAGGGAGGAGGAGAATTTCAAAACATTCCGTAGAATTTACTACATGCGAAAATATTATTTCAAAGCCGAAAAATGAATAAGATGCATGATAGAGATGTTATAAAAGCGCGTATACGCTGAATTGGAAAAGCTTCTCCCTTTCTTCTCTAAACGTATTTGGAGAAATGTAAAACAACAAAAATACCGAACTCCAAGGAAAATTCAAAACGGAAATTCCTTAATAAAAATTGCAAAATCAAAAGCTCAAACACATCAAACGAATGGAAAACAACTGTCATATTCCGGACTCGGTACAGGCTTTTCCTTATGTAGAAAATGGTGGATTAAACCTGGTTTTATAGCTAGCTAAACCTCTCAATTGTATGACAGTCGCATAGAATTCCATTATATTGACAACAATGTGTGAGCAAAACAGACAAACATAATAAGTAAAACGTCAAAAATTGGAGTACAGCAGTCAATATTGTAATATAATGTTAATCACTATAAAAACAAATAGTTGTTTCAACAAAGAAACACAAAATGGCATATAGTCAAAGTACATAAGCAAAAATGAACTCAAAATTGACCCTAGCACAATGGCGGGATGTTTCGATCCACGTCATAAGTAAGTAATCAAAAATGGATAAACATGAAAGGTTAAAAGTATACAAGGACAAAAAAGGGAAACTTTAACACGTAATTAAGATGATTAATAACGTTAGTAACTAGAATCTATACTTCAAGACCATCATGTATTACTTGTGAAGTTGATACGAAATATTTATCAACAAGGTCTTGGTATCTTCAAATGAACTTTATTAGAAACAGGACCAGACGTTCTTTGACATAACCTTGGCTCATCAACTTTCTGCCCAGACACTGGTTACGTTTTATAAAGTCTGAGTAGCAGCTGCAAGCTCTTGCATACCGAATGAGTTAGAAAATGAATATCCCATATGCAGGTAAACTTGGTATATTGCTGCTAAGGTGGGGAAAATTTATAATTTCAAAATTAAAATCGTCTCGCTGGTCATAGATTCTTGTATTGAAATGACCACTTATGTCAAATTCGAGGTTTAAGTCTAAAAATGAGGCGAAGGAAGCCGTATCTGTTGTTTCTTTAATTTCTTGTTCTGGAGGATGTATTAATGTAACCCAATCAGAAGTTTGGATTTTTAATGGAAAGAATATCATCAATATTTCTGAATATGAAATTAAACGATGGGGCATCTTTGATTTTCTTATTTTTGACAACTGTCTGAAGGATGTTCCATTGTATTTGAGGTAGAATTTTTCAGCAAGTTGTCGGCATTCCTATGGGAACGAACTGTGTGCTTCTCCTTGCCGACTCATATAAAGATAAGAAGAGGTCGGTAAGGAGAGGTGCACAGCTCGTTCCCATAGGAATGCCAACAACTTGCTGAAAAAGACTACCTCTAAATTCAACAAATATGTTGTCAATGAAAAACCCCTGCATACTGATCACTTGTTCCTCTGTGTAGCATGTTTTCCTTTTTCTTCACTATTATGGTATCCCAAATAAATAAATTTGAAGCGTATGCTGCAAATTTTGTTTTGAAAAGCATTGTGGATTATTTCTTTTAGACGATTTTTCAATTTTAGATGGGGAATGGTGGTATACTGGGTTAAAAAATCAAACTTTTGATAGAATTAATTTCAGAGAAAGATCGTATTTCAAGTTACCAAAAAGTTCTTAGAATCCACATATGGTTAATACCACTACGTGCGTAAACAATTTTACAGTATTTCTGAAAACCCTCTTTAACTGCGGCCAATCTAATGGACAATTCCTTTTGTACGGAATTTTGTGAAGCTTAGATATCCAATACAAACAAGGTAAGTCCTCCGATTTGCTGTTCAATGTAATGTTCATTGAAGCCATGAAGAACCTATGATTCGCCAAAATCTCATTCTTGTCAATTGAAATGTTTTTGTATGTGGCATTACCTGAGTGCTCATTTATTCACAGAATGTGTCTTTGTCTCTCCTAAAATCCAAAGTATTAACTGCCGATTAATATATTCTTTATAATTCTTTATTTCAGTAAAAACACTATCAGGAGTGAGCACAGACAGTTGGCTTCCGAAGAAATAATCTGAAAGTGTGAGCATGGTCGCAATTTCTGTTTTATTGCTGGCCAGTTTTAGACTAGGTAAAATTTTAGATGTAAGATATTTTCTCAGACAGAAAAAAATAATTTGTATAAGCCTGCAATCTTTAACATTTGCAGAATACAAAGAATTACACGAAAATGAAAGCTTCAGCCGGTCAACAATTAGGGGTGCAAACATGAATATATAATGGTCACGCAACATCGACTTCAACAAACTACAAACACTTCTCGTAACTAATTACAATAGCAAAGGTACACAAATCTTAAATTACAGGCCAAACAGCACAAAGATACATTTACTAACTAGATTCCTGACTTTCAGCAGCCACATGCAAACATGGTATTGTGTTGTCAAATGAGTTTTGATAATAAATCTTTTAATTGTTACCTGAGAAAAAAGGAAATACTTGTTTTGTAGGGGTGAACTTTCATTGAGAATGAGCTGTGATATGTTTATATCAAGTAAATACCGATGCGTCAAGGAAAAATGATGGTAACAGTTAATCCTGTTAACAATAAAATCATGCAATTTATGAATTTTTGGGAACACTGTCATTTGCACCTAGGATTTTGGGGTCACTAGGGCAAAAAATAAAGGGCACATCATCTATGGAGACACTAAAATTTTGGCAAATATTTTGTCTTCGGAAGTTAACTTTGAACCATAACTATTTTCTTAACTTTGTTTGTTAATGTCCCATACAGTGAGGAACGCTTCTTATAATTTTGGGATCAATATGTCAAAGGTGAAGGTCGCAGCAGCTCTTTGTAGACTTAAATTTTAGGAAAAGGTTGGTTCTGGATATTTTCATTTAAACCATTTGTTCAACATTTACCAATCTTGATCCCCCATAAAATGAGGGAGACATCTATTAATTTTGAAGTCACCTGTTTAAAGGTCAAGGTCACAGCAGCAACTCAAAACGGGACAAACTTTCAGTTCGGCGTATATTATTTAAATCATATGTCCAACATTCAACAAAGTTAGCCTGGTTATTTCTCTAGGAAAAAACAAAACCCCTTTAGATGTTTGGGACGGTAGGATTTCCATCATTTAACATAGATGTTTAGCAGACTTTATAGTCTTAATAACAAAAAGAATTTAAATTAAACAGACAATTAATTGAAAGCGTATCAAAAATTCTAGAATGCAGATCGACTTTGACAAAGATTTTGCACAGAGATGTTTTTATTTAGTGGGTAAGACAACTGTAATTTCCGTTTGTCTCTTCAACTGAAAGTAGAGTCTGGGGTGAATGGACACTTTGGACATGTTCTGTTCCATGTGGATCTGGAACTCAATATAGATCAAGATTATGTGATAGTACATCTCTATCAGAAAGTGCATGTGTTGGGGACTCTGATGAATCATCTTACTGTGATACTGGAGTTGACTGTGAGTAAATAAACTCATCATAGATACCAAACTAAATAAAATACGTAATGTATATTATTGTTCTCAAAACTTTCAGAACGGCCAATGAAAGATCTACTACAATATAGATATAAGTAGATGTGGTATGACTGGCATTGAGACAACTATCCACCTGATATTTCAGATAAAGAGGATGTAAACAACTATATGTCATTGTACGGCCTTCAAAAATGAGTAAAACCCATACCCCATATATTGTAAGCTAAAACGGCTCAAACTTTACAAAATAAGAAATAATTCAAACGAGAAAACCAACGTACTGATTACAAAATAATTAACGAAAAACAAATATGACAGACAGCAACCAACGACAACCACTTAAATACAGGCTCTAAACTTGGGAAAGGTACTTGAAAAATGTGATGGGGTTATTTGATGTTTATGAGAGCTCAGCCCTCCCCTAACCTAGGACAGTTGTGAAACAGAACAACATAACAACAAACTGTAATAATCAGTTGAGTTTCGCGTTACACAATAGATTGGTACGAAGCACAAAACAAATACTAACATACAAACAAAGACACAAAGTACAGATCTAAGAGAACTCGTCTTTACTGTTTAAAGCAAGTTCAGAGCCAATTACTACTTATAAATAAAGGATCAATGAATTTGCATGTTTGTTTCTCTGTGTGTTCAATTCCTAGTTTAAGTTAAACTTTAGGTATACTCGTTCAAATTTTTTTTATGGTATTGTGTTTTATTTGTAGTCACCTTTTTTGTTTGCTTTAAGACAATTTTAGTTTATATGTTACGAGTTTTTCTTTCTTTAATAATTTTTTCTGTCTCACTATCCTGATTAAGAATACTAATAAGGAAATAAGTAGATATAAGAAGATGTGGTATGAGTGCCAATGAGACAACTCTCCATCCAAGTCACAATTTGTAAAAAGTAAACCATTATAGGTCAAAATACGGCCTTCAACAAGGAGCCTTGGCTCACACCGAACAGCAAGCTATAAAGGGCCCCGAATTGACTAGTGTAAAACAATTCAAACAGGAAAACCAACGGTCTAATCAATATAAAAATCGAGAAACGAGAAACACTTATGAACCACATCAACAAACGACAACCACTGAACAACAGGTTATTGTGATAAGGTTCAGTTTATTTTCATATGCTCATACTCTAATATATGTCATTGTGTCTATTTTTCACCGCTAATTTTGAATAGGCCTAACTTCTTGAATCTTTTAAGCGAAGTAGTGGTCTTGCTAGTTATATAGTTATCGAATAAAATCAAGGAATGATGAATTTGTTTTGTGTAAAACCTCAGTGAAATTTGTAGATGCTTCTTTTTTAATAAATCCAAATGCATCTAATAAAACGTAATTAAAACATAGAGTATTTTTCTCAAAGACAAATTGATTGAAAATAACAGAAATTAAAGTTTTCAATGATGTTCCCTGTTTTTGAATATTTTTCTATCTATAAAAAAGAAGATGTGGTATGATTGCCAATGAGACAACTCTCCACAAGAGACCTAATGACACAGAAATTAACAACTATATGTCACCGTAAGGCCTTCAACAATGAGCAAAGTAATAGTCTGTCAATATCCAAGTTTCAACGTCGTACCTTAAAAAATTTTCTTTCAAAAATTTGCGATTTTGTGATTAGTGAAAACTGATTTAAGTTTTTGTGATAAGTGAATATTGATTTAAGTTTTTGAGAAAAGTGAATACTGATTTGCGATTTTGTCGTCTGTACTTAGTTTATGAAGTCTTTACTTTTGTCGCAGTACAATTACATGAAATAAGATTTTGTATTCTATTTATGATATATAAACTAAAAGGTATAACATATATGTATGATGAAATATGTTCATATATGGAAATTGAATTACACGGTTGTCAAACTTGTGATTGTTACAGGTTGTGCACCCAAAGTGTTTGATATAGCTTTTCTCATCGATGTGACGTATTATCCATCAAAATTAGAAGATATAATTACTTTCTTCAAAAGAATAACAAACACGTTGATTGTGGCTTCTTATCAAACCAGAATATCAGTTGCCACTATGAGTTCACAGGTCACATTGCTTTTTGACTTTCAAACAGCCACATCAAACACGGAAGTAGATTCTGAATTAGACACCATATCATCAACATATTATGGGACAATAAACACAGAAGAAGCATTTAATTTTGCAAGAGGAACAATGTTTACAGAAGAAAATGGAGCACGGTCAGATGTAAGTGACATATTGATCATGCTGAAAGACGGTACATATTCTGATTCGAACTCAGGTGTAGAAGAAGCAGCTCAGAAACTTAGGGATAGTGGGGTATATGTAATGATTGCTGAAGAAGATACTGTAAGGCTTAAAGATGTCGCTGATCAACATTCAAGTTTTAGTTCGCCAACAACAAAGAAGCTTAACGACACGCTGAATCTTTTCACAAGCGGTTTCCCATGCAATTACTGTCAGTTTAATTTTTGCTACAGTCTTTTTTAATTGTTTTTATGATACCAAAAAGAGGCAATGATATTTCATATTGTGCTTGTTATTCATATGATGAAGACATAATCTTTTAATCAGTTTAATTGAGGTCTGGAGCTGGCATGTCAGTAACTGCTAGTAGTCCTTTGTTAATTTATGTATCATTGTCATTTTGTTTCAGTTAGTTTCTTTTGTTACCTATTCTTACATCGGAATCGGACTTCTTTTGAACTGATTTTACTGTGCGTATTGCTGTGAGTTTGTTTTTTTCTACGTAGCCTAGAGGTATAGGGGGAGGGTTGAGATCTCAAAAAACATGTTTAACCCCGCCGCATTTTTGCGCCTGTCCCAAGTCAGGAGCCTCTGGCCTTTGTTAGTCTTGTATGATTTTTATTTTTAGTTTCTTTTATATATTTCGGAGTTTAGAATGACGTCCATTATCACTGAACTAGTACATATTTTTGCTTAGGGGCCAGCTGAAGCACGCCTCCGGGTGCGGGATTTTCTCGCTGTATTGAAGACCAATTGGTGGCCTTCGGCTGTTTTCTGCTCTTTGGTCGGGTTGTTGTCTCTTTGATACATTCCCCATTTCTATTCTCAATTTTAATGATACAAAAATACAAAATTAAAAATGATCAATTCATGAATGAGGAAATTCATAATGAGCCGGCGGGAGCGAAGGGTATCTATTTAGAATATTGTAATATCATATTTTAAGGTGCATACATTAAATCCACCAACGTATTTCATGCTTTAAGTCGATGATTTGCATTTTCTCATAATTAAATAGCCATATTTGATGTGTGCTTTATTGTTTATCTTTGTTGAAATAGTTATTTGGTTTTATAGTTATTAAGATTATAACACAATGTTGACTGTTGTACCCCCAATTTTTGACTTTTATTTATTATAGAAATAAGAAAATGAGGTATGAGTGCCAATGAAACAACTCTCCATCCAAGTCACAATGTGTAACAATTAAACCATTATAGGTCAAAGTACGGCCTTCAACACGGAGCCTTGGCTCACAACGAACAGCAAGCTATAAAGGGCTCCAAAATGACTTGTGCAAAACAAATTCAAACAGGAAAACAACGGTCTAATCTGTAAAAAAAACCCCAAGAAACGAGAAACACTTATGAACCACATCAACAAACGACAACCACTGAACAACAGGTTCCTGAACAAATGCAGCGGGTTTAAACGTTTTAACAGGCGCTAACCTTCACTCTAACCTGAAACAGTAGTATAACATTACAACATAGAAAGACACACTATGAAATATCAATTGAAATGGCTTAACTCGATCAAAAAGAAATATTAACAAAAACAAGTAGACATACACTGAACGAATAAATTTGATCTATGACACAATATAAAAACAATATGTAAATATGTATGTTTGTTTTGCTCACACATTGTTGTCAAAGTAATGGAATTATATGCGACTGTCATACAAGTGAGAGGTTTAGCTAGCTATAAAACCAGGTTCACTCCACTATTTTCCACAAAAAGAAACGCCTGTACCAAGTCAGGAATATGACAGTTGTTATCAATTCGTTTGATGTGTTTGAGCTTTTGATTTTGCCATTTGATTTATGACTTTCCGCTTTGAACTTTCTTTGGAGTTCGTTTTTTGTTGTTGTTATTTTTACTTTTTTCTATATATGTGGAAAATTGAGATTCTTTCGTTTTTAATTTATAAAAGTCAGAAAAACTATACATACTAGGGAAAATGTCAATTGTTTTACTATGACTTTGTGACTTGACTAACGGTGTTGCTGTTTACCTTTACCTGTTGTTCAACCAGATTGTAAAATTGACAATACAATTGGGTCATTTAGATTGACCAGTTGGTATTATTAGAGTTGATGAATAGATGATCACTCATGCATTTAGAGTTTACCTGGATGCTGTCCTATCATTTCACCTGTTCAATTGTTACTGTTGTAGTATAACTGAGATAGGTTTTTCAAAAGTTATCCATGTGGCAGTAAGGCTTCAATTTTTATCTTTGTTAAATAAAATAATATGCATTCAGTATATATGGTATGAATAAATCTAGAGTATGACCACAAGATGCAACATTATTTCATGTTCTAATATTTGCTAAAAACTGCTGATTTAATAACAAAAAACACTTACTCATGTTTTTATAAGAGAATCCTAAAATAATTCAAGGAAATAAACATTGTAATTACAGTCTTTTTATCATTAAAATTAATGTATTCCTTGAAGTAATTGGTCATACAATTGCCAAAGAAACACAACAGTTAGAAGGAAAAAGAGAGATTTTTATTTTACTGTCATTTCAAATTTTAGGAGGAGCAAGCCAGAACAAGAATGTATATATGCTTTTTTCTTTCACGGAATTTAATTGCATGTCGTATAATGCACTACATTTCCTCTTGATGTTTTCATAACCAAATACTATGAGTGCCTGGATTTCTTGTATATTGTTGAAAAGACCTCTTTTATCTCTTTGGCTTTTTCTAATGGGAGATAACTCAAAATAATTTCTTTTTGCTCTTGTGGAAATTACTTTATAATTTCCACAATTTCCAGGATTAATATACACCAGAACAATTGTGTGCATTCCTTCATTTAGACATTTGTTTAATACTTATTGACTTGTTCCTTGTACAATTTGTTTATGCATATGAAATATCAAAATCATATTTGAATGAACAATTTTATTTATTTATTGACACTGATATAATGATATTTGACATCTCATCCAGTATTTCAGTTTCTTTATTTGAAATGATTTTAAAATACTTTCCTAATTTTATTAACTTTTTGGAATATTTTCCCACATTTTTCACTATAGCACTAGATTCACAGTAATCTGTTTAATTTCCCATGATATATTTCCCAAATAAACAGGTGCAGAATCTCTACATTAGATCCAGAATTTTTCAATTTTTGATTGTTTCCATTATCATATTCAAAATAATTATCCTCACTTTGCAAATATTTTGGAATATTTTATTCATATTTTTCAATATATCACTTGATTTCACTATATCCACAGTATTCAGTTTTTATTTCATTTCCCAAGATATATGCCCCAAATAAACAATATTTGATTCAGAATTTTATAATGATTATTTCAAATTTCACATTCACGTTATGCTCACGTCAGGAACATTTTGGAATATTTTACTTTTCACTTTATCACTAGATTAAACTATATCCACTATATTAGTTTAACATTTTATTTCATTTCCATGATATGTATCCCATTAAAACAGGTGAATCACTCTTATAATATATCCTGAAATTTATTATGAATGTTTTCAAAATCACATTGAGAGCCACAGAAACATGTTGGTTGAACTTATTTTTCCTACTTGCACTTGCATTCCAGTTTTGAATTTTTTTAACCTTTTAGATAACTAAATCCAGTTTTATTAAAATTAAATTTCCTTGAGTGAACACAGTATTTTATGCACAAAAGTCCTGTTACGATAGATTTCAAAGAAAAACACTGCAAGGTATACTCCGAAATTATTTGGAATCTAACATGTACATCATCATGTGAAAGCCACGTAAAACATTTTGAATGAATTATTTCCTCCTTGATACCTTCATGACAATCCATTCTTGGAAAAAACAAGTCACATTTTAAGAAGGAAAATTCCTAATAATAATCCAAAATGAAAATCTTGAAGGGACATATGAAGAAATGCACAACATATCCATCTGAAAATTGAAACTGAAAACACCTGAATAGCCATTTCTTGTTTCACTGACAACTGGACAATACTATGTATAAGGGTTAAAAATTTAAATTCATTCATTATGTAAAACAGATTTAATTTTCATACATATAAACATGCAGTAAATAAAATCTTTTACTGATTTAGATTGTTTGGTAAAATTTAGATAAATTATCAATATTGGGGATTCAAAACAATGAAAACCAAATATGTATCTCCCCTGTCAATATTTTAATAGAATAATCATAGTTGAAGAAAAACTCCAGAAAAAAAGCCTGCTGTAAGGTTGGGTTAGGTGAACAAAAAACTGTACAGGTAGCATCAAGGTAGACTCAACTTAAAACAACTAACTGGTCAATTTAAAAGTCCCCATTGTATTGTCAATTTTACAATCTGGTTGAACAATAGGTAAAGGCAAACAGCAACACCTATAGTCAAGTCACAGTAATTCTAGAAGATTTTGCAAAGATGGTCCTTATCTGAAATTGCAATTATGCATCCATTTAAACCACCAGGTGTGTTCATTGGGATCTTTTGCCGCTGCTTTTACCGCAATAATCTGTTAAAACGAAACCCATGTGCAACCAATCAAAATTTATGCAGGTTTATTTAACATGTTTAAAGAGATATGTTCAAAGAGATAATTTGCATTTACACCCAAAGTTCTGGAATATCCGTTTCACAGATGATGGCGGATACGTTCCAAATGTCGTAACTACAATCCCGTCCCCTTTCCCCCGATTGTGACCTACCGAACTAGACTTTCCTGGTTTGTACTTACATGAGTAACACGACAGACTGTATATCTAAATAAATTATGTACAGTAAATATGTGCTAATATATTCAGGCCAAGTCAACTTACATTTATTCGTGTACCACTAGTTCTCTAAATGTTCGTTTCCCCCTCAAAACGGTGATATGCTTCGTCTTTACATACAGTGAGAGGAACTCTTTGGCTTATTGTTCAAGGCTTAGGGAATATGAGACAAAAAGCATATCCTTTGTTTTTTCTAAAATACAAGAAAATCGAAACAACGACTATCGCCCTCTTCAAAGCAAATCATGAATTTTATCTTATTTTCCTAGATATCTTTAATTAATAGCAATTGCCATATGTTACCTGGACAATTGCTAGTTTGTCGCTTACCTGATAAATGACGCTCATATGTCCTTTATCTGTTTATCAATAATACTAAGCGGAACAAAAAATAACGTCCCGTATTCATCTTTCAGTTTGTGCAGCTTCTTTCTTTGCCTATGACGACCCTGCTAATCTGGGAAGCAACACTGATTCTAGCGCAGGTAACTAAAAGCTCGTAGGTAAACAGTTACAATTAGTATACTGAAAAAAATCTTATTAATAAATGAAGGAATTGTTTTCACACTTTCTCTGTTTAGAATCGTCCATTGGGTTTGTTCATTTTAAGTCTTTGTGGTGAATTAACTCAAGAAAATGAATTTGACGAGAAAATGTTGGCATACCTATCAACTAAAAAAAATCCAGAGTCTAACAAAAACATCATTCGTTACATGCTTAGTACGTGCCGTTATCATATTTCTTTTTTTTATTCAACAACATTATTACACACGCTGTTAACAAGTACTCCACTGCAACAGCTATCTCAGTGAACGTCCCCGTTTTATTAGTACCAGAAGATCACGGTTTCTTCATGTTATCATATTTCACAGTAATTAGAAATTACGCTTCAAACATCCTTTTTTAAGTTCAGGAGAACTTTGATAATTAAAAATCGAATTTTTCATGTGTTAGGCAAGTCAAATACTTAACTTGCTTATTTTGTTACAACGACATTAGAGTATAAATATAAATTCTAAAATGTTGGAGAATAGTCAACCAGTTGAAGGTGGCCGCTTACCGGCAGAGGAAGTCTCGAATTTTATCAAACGAGAAATGTTCTCTATTGTATGCATGCCCTTATATTTTACTGTTGGGGATTTTTGCTTGTGAGAGAGCTGTCTACATATGTCTCTGGTGGAGAGTTGTCTCATTGGCAATTATACCACATCTTCTTATTTTTAAAATCAATTGAATATACAATCACACTGAAATCTTGAAGTATTTTACGCTCAAATAAAAAATTAGATGCCATTCCAATATTAAAAAAAAAATATTTACGTTATAAATCAGAACATCTTCATAAACCTTATTATATATTCATAGATAAAATGACCTTCATGATAAAAGAAATTTTCAGTTAGGTTTCCGCGTATATCATAGGTTTGTTCCTTTGTAATCATTGTTTTGATGTACCTACACAGAAATAATATGTTTCGAATTTGTATTACCTTTCTTTATAAATATAGGATATCTCTGCCTTATGACAGACAGTCCATTCCAAGTTACTTGTTGTGGTGCGACGTCTTCGTGGGAATTTTTTGCAAAGGACTTTGGAATAGTAGAGATGATGATTTTCCGGAAATCGTCTGAAACTAATTATCGGCTGATTGGATCTACAAGAATTATAGTTCCAGGTTGTATAATTAAGCGTCAATAAAAATAGGGGGTTCATTAATATTGGTTTAATTTTGAATTTTCTTAAAATGTCTTTTAATCAGAAAAACAATAAAAAAATGTATATATTTAAGAAGATATGTTATTTGTTTGCCTATAAGACAAATGTCCACAAGACTACATGACAACCGCAGATCACCGTGCTACATCAAAGGGCAATATCCGTACTATATAGTAAACTATAACAGGTCCAGTGAAGTCAAAATGTGAACCAATCTAAAGGATACGAAACGGCCGCATTTATACTAAAACAAATAAACGAAAAACAAATATTGCATACATGCTATCAATATATTACAAGATCTTGGTTTTTGACCATAAGTTATAGAATGAGACAAGAGAAACATATTTGTAAGCAACTAACCGTCACAATAACCTCGGAAATTGGTGTAACAATATAACAATCGAACAAGTTGTAAAATTTAGTCGAAATGGTCTAGACTAATCACGTCTGTACTAGGCACAAAAAATACTAACAAAATGACGAAACATACATCATTACCGGTCTGAAATACTTACAGTTGCTAAAAGCCTAAAGCCCAAAGACCAATTTCAACTAATACTTTTTCATATATATTTTAGATGACTTAAAATTAGTTCACCTCAAGATGATGCCTTCCATGTAAAGACAAAATGCATGTCTATTAACTAAACGATTTATTTTTTTATCAGTGTGGTTATTTCTGATAAGCATGGGAAAAAGGCGATATCTTACAGTTGCACTAAGGTTTAACTCAACTTTTAGTATATAACTGTAGAGTACCAATAAAATGAAAACAAGCTGTAATTGTAAGTAATTGTAAGCTGAATAGCCTCAAGTCATAATATCCACCCAAAAACAAAGAATGAGAAAACAAGAGACAACAAGTGCAGTCCAAAAAGTAATTTGTTTTGGTACCAATTGACTAACATTATATTCTTGTAATATATTTTCCAGACGAACACGTTAGTAACGTTTTCCTTGATAGCGACAGAAAGGATAGCAATAGTTGCAGGAGATGTTATAGGATGGTAAATATACATTACATAGATACAAAAATAGAAATCAGCTCTGGAATCGGATGCATTTGATAGAAACAGGTTTAAAGTAATAAAGATAATTTCAATTTGCCTGCACCAAGTCAGGAATATGACAGCTGTTTTCCATTCGTTTGATGTGTTTGAATTTGATTTTGCCGTTTAAAAATGGACGTCCCACTTAACGCCAAAACATATAAATGAACCAATATTACAAGACCAGCAAAGGCCAGAGGTTCCTGACTTAGAACAGGCGCAAAAATGAGGCGAGGTTAAACATGTTTTGTGAGATCTCAACCCTCCACCTTTATCTCTGGCCAATGTGGAATAAACAAGCACACAGCAATACGCACAGTAAAATTCGGTTCAAAAGAAATAAGAGTCTGATGTTAGAATAGGTAACAGAAGAAACTAAGCAAAAGGACAATAATCGACATAAATTAACAAAGGACTACTAGCAGTTACTGGCATGCCAGCTCCAGACCTAAATTAAACTGACTGAAAGATTATGACTTCATCATATGAAAATCAAGCACAATCTTTTCCGTTAAGGGTTTAGTATCATACCATCATAAAATGTTCGAGTAGAACATAATTGTATCATGTCAACAACTGGTTTCAAAATAAATGTGTTTATTTCTGATGCAAAGACCCTATGAGTGAATCAATATAAAGTCCAAAAATGCCATCTTTAATGACCTGACAACAGTATCGTAACTTTAAAGGTTTGGTTAGCTTTTGAGGTGAATGACGACAATTTTGTGTTTTGTATAATAAATTATCATAAAAGGTGGGATGTGAAATACCTGAACGTATAAGATGTCTTCACGTTGATTTATATTTACGAATGCTGTCCTTGTACCGATGATAAACTTCAGTAAATGTTTTGACGAGTTTGTGATATCGAAAACCCTGGTTTAATAATGTTTCAGTAATACAGAGATTTCTTTCGTTAAAATCAAATACGTTGTTACATACACGAGCGAATCGAACAAGTTGAAATATATAAACACCATAGGATTGTGCCAAGGGAACGTCACCATCTGAAATGGATAATTAACAATAGGAAATGAAAAATCATATCGTTAATCTTGGTTAATCTTTCAATTAAAAATATAGATATCAAGATCCAGGAAAGGGCAGTGTTAATTGTTAGTATCAGCTTTATTTAAAGTCAGTTCAGCAGGATAAATCTGTTTAGTGTACATACTGAAGTCGTCATTATTGAGAGCCAACATACATACTTAGATTGTTTTGTTGCTATCTCATTGACGCATTTCTTGATCTGCTTTAAAGCATATGCCAGTTTTAAAATAATTGAAAGAGAATTACAAGTGACGAGTTAGTCATCCAAGAACTGTCATTTATATAATACTCGACATTTTGGCAAATGCTAGGTCTAACATAATTTTTGTTGGGATGCATATCTCACCCATATCATCTGTCTATAAAACAATGTGTGTTCACGGTAAAGTCTAATGTTTTCCAGAAGAAAAACAAGCATCAAAATGCTCTCAAAAGCCAATTTGATGAAAAATGGTATATTATACTTTTGAGTGCATACACACTGTTTGAAGCAAACAGTAAAATATCTCTGTTTGAATGTTTATATGGGAGATTGAAATGCTGATTTTAGATTGGATCTGACTAAGTTAAAATAAAGACTTTTGGCTTTGTTCTTTTACTTCAGGTTTTTCTTTAAGTATTTTTCTGTTAAGAATAAACGCTTTAACGTAGATGCCTTAAGAATGCATACTCTTTTTAACTACGTACCGATTAACTTAGCAGAACTTCATCATATGTACATTCCTTTATTAATTTTGCAATCTCACCGGTTTCCAAAGATTACTTTTTTCTAGGTACTCCAGTGGGTCTAACATCATAAGCTATGAGGATTGTGATACACTCACACGATCAGATTGTCCACAACAAAGTAAAAAAATACACATGCCAGATGCTTCATTCACTGCTGATGATGACATAGACTTCTCTGCAGCGGAAACTGTACCAAACAGGGGATATTCAGTCAAGTTATCAACAGCAAACAGTAAATTTCATTAATAAATTTCCGTGAGCAAAAAGTGTTAAACATTTCGCTTATTTTTAATAGTTTTAGTTTCGATCACCACTGCTTTGAACCACATTGTCTAAGTGTGCATATTGTGCATCACATTACCATTGACATCTCGTAAGTCAGTTTAAAAAGCCATTGATTATTTGAATGCTGTTTTTCGGCCAAGTCTTCAAAACAACTCATCATAGATACAAGGATTAACATTTTGTACGCCAGACGCGCGTTTCGTCTACAATAGACTCAACATTGAAACTCGAATAAAAAAAAGTTAAAAACACCAAAAAAGTACGGAGTCAAAGATCATTGAGGAACCAAAATTCCGAAAATCATACACTCTCGAATAAAAGAAAGCGGAAGAGACCAATTCAAAGAATAGTCAAACTCATAAGTCGAAAATGAACCAATTCTTGGCAAAACACTAAACAATATACAATATTTTCACGCCATATTTTATTCAATCCTACAAATCAAGAGGAAACATTGCTTCACATAATTCAGAATTTACGACCGAAAATCAGTTTAATCTGAAGTATCAATTTTAAATTATAGTGAATAAGATATTTATCTATCTCTGGTGAGAGCACTAGATACCAAAGGAATGTACATTACTCGCATGGCATATATGGATGAAATCCAGTATCTGAGAAAAGAAAAGATGAAAAGAAACAAAAAAGTCAAAAATCATAAGTAGAACAAAGACATTATCATTGCCAAAATAAAAAAGACCAACTGACATACAAGAAGAACACAAAAAAATCTGAAGTTTGATCAACACGACTCGTATTAAAAACCACGCTGAACTTTGGTCACCTAGTGAAAATTGACGTTTAATCGTCAATGACGTTTCAGGACACACCTTACAATGAGGGGCCTGATGGGTTATTTTCGTTCTTCGTGATCGGCGCATTTTCGCTATCATGATCCGTTTTCTACAGATTTATACTCTTTTATATTTTCGTGATCCGTGATCATGGAAATTTATTTTCTGCGAATCGTGATTGACAAAGAATCAACTCGTGAATCGATGAGACCCCCATCAGGCACCTCTACAATTGACAGTTTACAATCATTCAAAAAATGCTCTTGAAATCTGTGTTTAGTGTTGATTTATTTATTCAGACACAGAGTTAGTTCTTAGTCCAATACAAAATGAAACAGAACTTGAAGAGAATACACCAGTTGGATATAAAGTTTTATATTTTGATGTAACAGACACCGATGTTAACGATAACATAACTTGGACTTTAACAGGTCAACATGAATTGTTTACAATGAGTGAAATAAAAAGTGAAAAAGGTACACATTTATATGTTTTAAACATATTGATAAACATAGAGTAAAGTAGAAAGCAAATGACAGTCGCAAAATATTCACATACCTGTTGATTCTTGTCCTTAATGCTTATTGATATTGATCGCTATGGTTACACAGGTTTTGTCAAGATTCGAGCCCAAAAATTTTAAAAATCCCATAATGTTAATTATAATATTTAATGGTTTCACACACAACTTTCAAACAAGTGGGAGGTTTAACTAGCAATAAAACCGGTTTTAATCCATCATTTTCTTCGGGAAATGCCTGTACCAAGTCAGGAACATGTCAGTTTTATGGACTTCCCCTATTGAATTTGATTCAAAGTTTGTTTTACTTTTTCATATAACTCGTTGTGATAGATGATAGTACATTATTTGAACCACAAACAAACATATCGAAAAATCCGCTATTAACCAAGCCATCGTTAAATAGACATGAACATCACTCGACAAACTTTAGAGTATGAATATTTCTGTCATAGGTGGGTCTTAGAACACTATTTTTACGTCTTTGACTTATACTGTTTTTGGTTGAATCCGCAAATGTGCTAATTTTATTGTTCTTGATAATTGTACACTCCTTCAGTGAACTTTTTGGGATATTCTAAAAATTCAATCCAAGTTTTATTGTGGAAAAGAGATATGATTACACGGACTACTACCGTCATACAGTTAAACCAATGTTTCTATGAGAAGGAGTTTGTTCCTTTGGCTGCACGGGCTATACTAATTCACAGCAACGTTCCTTTCCAAATTAAATCTTATGCTCCTTGTTCGGAAAATTTTAATGTTGATAACGCTTGCTACTTACTTATTTAAGGGATCCGTAATCGAATATTCCTGGGCAAACATTTTACAGATACTATATATACATTTGTATACAACTAGCAATATTTCGGCCATTCCTCCCAAATGATCTACTTTTATGAAGAAATAAAGAGACAAAAGATACTGAGGGGATATTCAAAACTTATAAATTGAAGAAAAAAAAAAAAAAACAGACATCTTGGTAAAAAACGAAAAACGATGAGAGACGAAAAATCCACAAAATACTACATAGAAAACTAAAGACTTTAAAACGCGAACCGCACCAAAAACCGGGGTGAACTCAATTGCTCATGAAGTGTATGCATTTCCTGCTTGACATGTGACACTGTCGTGTTGCTCATGGAATTTTATTGTTACGACATAGAGAACATATTCGCAATAATCTGTGACACATATATTCCATAACGGTCGACTTACTCAAGATGGAGTCTCAATAATTTTCGAAGGGATGACTATAACTTTACCTCTTGGTTCAATAGCTTCCTTGTAATCAGCAACTTCTATCAAGAAAATCATGATATGAAACATAAGTTCTGGAATATCGTATCAACTGGAAGATATACATATACTCAGGCGCTGCTGTTACATAGAAATGAAAATTTCACAAATTGGAAGCTGAAGTAATCCCTTTTGGCCAAATATTTTGTTCTCAACGTACCTTCATTGTCAATTTTTATAAGTCATGATATGAGGTAGACTTAACTGTATCTTTGGTATCCTTTATTTCAAGTTCGATAAATAAAGGCAACAGTAGTATACCACTGTTCGAAACTCATAAATCGATAGAGATAAAAACAAATCCGGGTTACAAACTAAAACTGAGGGAAACGCATCAAATATAAGAGGAGAACAACGACACAACAAAACACAACATTAAAATGTAACACACAGAGACGAACTATAATATAACAATGGCCATTTTCCTGACTTGGTACAGGACATTTTAAGAAAAGGGATAGATGCATTGAACATAGTAACTAATAACATTAACGGTACTAATTTTATTTCACAAGATGAGTATTTCGACAACTAAAGTCTCTTCAGTGAAGCCTGTTTTTGTCCATTGCCTGACATAATTTTCGACTGATTCCATAATTATTCTATGAAATCGACAATTAATCAATCTTTATTCCTAATAACAATTTGTTTTTACTACTGCGATATTTGACAGGAAATTGACATTGGCCGAAAATGGTATTTGTATACTAGTATAACTGTTATATAACGGCTCATTCCCCTACCCTCATTTGTGTACCATAATTAATCACTTGATACAGTACCCTAATTCTTGAAATCTGTAATCATCACGTTAAATATAAAACATTATCCACAGAGACCAAAACGAACGATCTCTACTCTCCATTTAAGTTCTACACAACACTTTGTAATGTTAATGGATTTGCGAGATTTTATCTAGAGATTTTTAACTACTATTGCCTCTTTTTCATGTACTAAGTGACCTTTGTACACTTAAACAGATGTATTGATTTAACTTGCATTATGCTCCTTCCAATTTCGACCGTTATGGAATATTTTTGTCACAGATGACGACACATATGTTCCAATGGTCGTAACCCCAATCCCGTACTCTTTTCCTCAAATTTGACCAACCGAATTAGACTTATCATCGGGTTTGTATGATTGATTGTTGACTGCCTAACGTCCAGAGGGAAACATTTCAGGCATGTTCAGGGTTTGTACTTATATGAGCATCACGACAGGTGCCACATGTGGAACAGAATTTTCTAACCCTTCCGAAGCCCTGAGACTCCCCCGGTTTTGTAGACTGATGTTTGTCTTTCGGTCGTTTTTCGTATTTAGTTTTGCAATGGCATTGTCAGTTTGTTTTCCGACTTATGAGTTTGCCTCTCTTTTCCTTGACATTAAATCTCTAACAAAAATAGTGATAAAGAGTTTATACATATCTTTAACAAATTCACATGAAAACATTATTTTTATTGCAGTTACTTTGAACTTGCAGACGAAACTACCGAGCGGTGGTGGTCTGACTTATGTAATCACTGTGACAGGAACTGATTCATGCCAACATACGGCATCGGCAACTGTTACTGTAGCCTCCTATAACGCGGTAAGGAAGATTTTAGTTTACATTGAATATCAGATAATTTCCCATTTTAAAGAGATCACACCAAGGTTGATATCCAGTTGAAATTAAACAAAACAAATGAAACTATTTATTAGAGAAGGTAAAAATGGCCAAGTTGGTATATTTGAATTGTTTACATCTGTTCTGTGGGCTTTAAAAGTTTAATTCAGGTCCATAATGAAAGATTTTTCGCATCTTATATATGTGTTTATACTTAAATTATAGTATGGAGTATCGAGATATTTGTAAACTTTCAAATTAAAGCCAAATTTTCGCAAAACAGTCGATTATAGGAGGTGCAAATACATGTGGATCTTTTTTGTGCAGAAGTATAAATTCCGCCGAACAAAATTCCACAGAAAGATAAAAGATTGGTCGTTTTAAAGCATTAAGAGTGAAATACATTTCTGAGTCACAAAATAAAAGAAGCTTCGTGTTACTACAAATGTTAAAATTTGAGGTGTATTTCTTACTAGTATTCTATTTTATTTTCGTTCACTTATTTTTCAATTAAAATTTAGGCATATTAATTATTTTATTCATGAGCCGTACTAGTAAACACGGAAAAGTCATCCCTACATAGGCTTCCATTTTCAAAATTGAAAAAATAGGTGGCGTAATGAGGAGATGAATTTGACGAAGTAGAATCATGACTGTTAACACATATCTAATTGTAGCCACCTATTATTAACAACTTGCCATCTATCCACGAGATCAGCGAGTCAACAAAATCTTCAATATTTCTATACACAATCAATGTAACAGATGCAACATACGATCCATTATGCTGTACCTTATCATACACACTACCTAACAGTTATAACTTTCAGTTTAAAGAAGAAAATGGCGGTATGTAAAAATATAGAAAAGTATCTCATTTACGGATAATGTAAGATGAAGTATATATGTCTGTGATAATATATTAAACAACAAAATGTAATGACCATCAATTAATATTATGCATAACAATAATATTAGAATTCCTGTATGAAAACCGTCTAGAACAGTCGTGGTCTTATTTCTGTTTATGTACAACACCTAGTCAGATAATTAAAACAATCTTATGTCATTCCAATTAGGAACCATTGTGACCGTGTGTAACAAAACTCCTATTAAAAAATGATAATATAGTTATATTTTTATAAACATATGTGTTTAAGTCAATAGTAGTAAACAAGTACAGACGTTCCTAATTGGATAGTAAAATAAAAACTTATCAAGAATCTTAGACAATAAAGGCAAAGCAATAGGTGAAAAATCCAAACTTAGTGATTAAAGCTACCAAATGAGCCTGATATGACCTTAGTCATTTAACAGTGTTACAGAAGTGCGAAATCTTTATCACAAATAGTGACCAATAATGGGCTGCTGGCAGGTGTCTTGGTTTGTTTAGTTTTCCAGTCAACAATGTCATAACCGATCATATTTATGCATATGCATACTTCTTTTGTCCAATACTTTAGCTAATGTACGTCTGAAAGAGGAATTGTTGGGAAAAGTTCTCTTTTTAACCTTTGTTTCGGTGGGTGTCATAGATTATCAAGAAACCCATTATATAAAATGGATTTTTGTTATCGTATCGAGACAGTCATAATGATATTAACCTAAACAAATGGGCTCTTTTGATAGAATGGTATTTAATATTAGAAAAGGTACATACATAGTTTATCATCAAACTTGAAGAGGAAGAAGATATCATGGTGGCAATCTAAAACCAGATGTCGAATTAGAATAGACAACACCTTTGCCAAAAAGATAACTTCAAAAAGACAAATATCAATCAGTAAAACAATAAATGCAAAAATTTGATAGAACAGAATTGAACGTAGTACAGTTTGGCGATCATGCAAAACAGAAGGTAAAGATAATAAGCTTTCAAATAGTTTAAGATATAAAACCATTGCTAGGGCGCATTTAAGTCCGTAATAAAGTGCCCTTTAGCAAAATGTCACTCGACTAGTTTACATCAAAATATTGACAGCGACAACTGGACAACTGGATAGAGTTGTTGTTATCTACTGCATACTGAACTAATATTTGTGTTTGAAGCAAGTGTTAAGTATTTTTAAGATAGAAAAAAGCAATTTACCTACACGAAAGAAAACAGAAAAAAAAACTTTTTAAAACACTATTTTGAAGTCAATTATACAGGTGTAAAATCTACTTTATATATATTGTAAAATCTACTTTAATTTTGTGTTTCCAGTATATTCAATATGGACTGTTGATGAACCAGCATTTGCATACAATGACATAGACTCATACAGAATATTCATATGCTGTCAGGATGATTATGGGTCTACTACCAGTTACTTAATATTGAGGCTAACAGAAGATAAAGCAGAAACTCCCTATATCCCTCCAGGTACTAATTTCATGTATATATTTATTTATGGAAGTATCAAATTAAAATTGTGGGAAATAGAGAAAACAAAAACATTTATTAGGATGTATAGGTTCAGAACGACACTGAATGTATGAAAATACATGTATTATTATAACTTAATTTATCTTGGATGTATCAAATTAAATGTATTTCTTATTCTTATACAGAATGGTTCTACAGAGCAATCATTGTTTCCATGATGCCGATATCATTTATGACAATACTTGCCATTACCACGCTTGTTATTACCATGTTTTTCCTAGACGGTGATATAATATTACCAGAAAGTACTGAAACGGCAGTATTAATGAGTAGAGAACCAACACTGGTATCAGATGACGATGATGCTACTGTTCTATCTGAAATAGATAATACTGAAATTAAGCCTGTGGGAAAGAGTATAGAATTTAAGGACTTGTATAAGAATGAAGTCGTACAAATACCTGTATGGACAGGGAAATATCGTAAAGCTCCTCAGGAAACTGCTCATAACGCATGGCGTGAAATATCAAATCGTTCCTCTAACATTGATATTGAAGAACAATCTAATTTGCCTACTGGACCACAAACGAAAGGAGATGCTTTTGGAGTAGAATTGAATTTATTTCACTTTGGTAAAAAGCCGGTAAATACACTTTCTTCAGAGGAAAAAGCAGGTAAAATATTACAGAAAAAGAATACCCTTAAAGAAAAATGGAAAGAAATAGTTGTAAAAGCTCAATCGGGTCCTAAAAATAAGGCAAAGGAAATGAAGACGGAAAATCTAGATGTTGCAAATCCAAACGCTGCAAAGAGTTCAAAATTAATCAGCATGGTTACCTCGAAGCATTTACACGAGGAAAACGGGAAATCTACAGACCCTTTTACTGTAAGCAATGAAATCGATTCTGTTATGATTACAGTGGAAGAGGACAAACAAAATACAAAAGAAGACGAAAACTCTGTTGTAGGCCACGACTTCCATATGGATTTGGAAAATGCGGCTCGTAGCACCAGCTCATTTCAACAGACAAATTCCGGAGATGAAGATACGCCAGAAGACAAAGAAGATAATCTTAGTGTATTCGGCGAAATTGTGAACACAGGTACTGCAGCTATTGGAACTAATATAAATTTTTGATGTTCATCAGATTCTGGACAGCCGATTTCAAAATCATGTTCAGATAAGATTTTCTTCGTACATGCATGAACTCATTATGATTTTTCCATATAGTTAATCTTCCCTAGTTTGTTCATTTTATTTTGATAGCACATGTTTTTGGTATTACTACATTTATACACAATTAAGCAACTAAACTGTAATCCGAGACTTGTTAAACTTACGGAATGTCATTTTATTGACAAATGATTATGAGTTGCTAATTGCTAATTAAATCATTAAATTTGAAGAAATCATGGAAATTCTTCATTATTGATCGAATTGGTTAACGTATGGTTCTAAGGATCTGAATAACTTCAGGCAATGATGTACTATTATAACTTAGTAATTGGTTGTAATATAGGAACTGCGTTGATTAACATTGACTTATAAAATTTGACTGTAACATAAGATGGAGTATTTGTATAAGTATTGTGTTTAAAATTTTGACCAGTCAATAAAAACTATATTTTCTACATAAGAAAATGCCTGTACCAAGTCAGGAATATGACAGTTGTTATCCATTCGTTTGATGTGTTTGAGCTTTTGATTTTGCCATTTGATTAGGGACTTTCCTTTGAATTTTCCTCGGAGTTCAGTATTTTGTGATTTTACATTTTAGTTCGATGACTCTTTTTTCATTTTATACGATTAAGATGTAAAAAATTTGTCATTACCGAATTTGTATATTTCAATGTCTTTTTTGCTTATTTTGGGATTGTTTTCGTTTTTTTTATCTTATAAGTGATATTTGTAAATGGACTCAAATTTACCGATTTTAGAATAAAGTAATCTATCAGTTGATAGATGCAAGGTGTTCGCATAGTAGATTCATCGAATGCTCTTGAGCGATCGCAGTACCAAATAAAACGAACTGATCGCATATTATACTTTCATCGACCGAAAAACAAACCAAACAAACACAAAATGTCATCATCCTAGATAGAGAGCAATGGACACCAATAGATGTATCGATCGTTTCTTTATTCAAGATAGGTAAATAAAAACAATAATGTATCGTCGACTTTCAAGAGACCCTATTTTTTATATATAGATAGCAACGTCTCAAAGAACATTCTGTAATGGAAAGAAGATACCAAGCGAGAAAATTTTATATTCTATTTTAAGAAATTTACATGTGACGTCACTTTTTGTGACGATGATAAATTCGTGTAACGCACAGTTCTATTGTGGTGTACTGTACGTTGAAGGTCTTCGTTGTTATTCTGTGGTTTACATGGTGTAGTGTACTATTATATTATTTATTTATGTATTCTCTGTCCTTAGTAATCTTTCGTTTATTTGTACTGTATTCCTGTCACGTAATGTTGTCATTTTAGCGGGTTTTTTAACATTGCCATATAAGCGGGAGGTTTGGCTAGCCATAAAACCAGGTTCAACCCACCATTTTTTCTTAAAATATCCTGTACCAAGTCAGGAATATGGCAGTTGTTATCAAATAGTCCGTTTCTATGTATGTTGGCGTTTGTTTTTGAAGCAGTTCAGTGTTTCTGTTATTCCGTTGTTTTTCTCTTATAGTTGATGTGTTTCCTTCGGTTTTGGTTTGTGGCCCTGATTTGTTTTCGCTTAATCGATTTATGACTATTGAACAGCGGTATACTATTGTTACCGTTATTGATTTCACCAACAGCTAATTTTCTATACTGCAAATTTTGGTACAGAAAAAAGAACTTCAAGACAAAACGCACTGGAATCTTTTTTTTTCGAAAAAAATAAATAATTAAAAATGCAGGACTCTGTTTGATAATCGTATAGAATATTTCAAGTCGGGAAATATGAATTTTCTTGAGTGGACAGATCTTCATAACTCCTTCAGACAAGGGAAATAAATGTATAATACAGCATGCATGAACTCCAATCATTTCCTGCTATGAATTATTATTGATCACCAGCCACATGATCACACAGTTATATCAAGTAGTAAGCGATTAAAGCAAGGAACATGACAAAACCGATAACAATGGCTGATTCAAGTAATACAGAGTTAAACATATCACTAGTTAGCTCAAAAGTGACCTGCACACACTAGCGATCAAACAATAAATAGCAACAAACATGTGAAGACATAATTTCAGTTATTCTTTTGCTGGCGTCGTTTTTGAATAAAGTATATCTCTGTTAGTGAATTCGCCATGATGAGAAAAAGCAGAAGCAAGATTTATCACCGGAGATATGACATTGCAATAAGCTGGAGCAGTAAAGGGGATATGTGTGTTTCGTGTCAAAACCAAATTGTTTTTAAAGAATATTTCCCATCAGCTAATCTTTAAAGCAAGTAAGACATTTCAGTGGTTCATTCTTTTATTAGGCCTGACAACTATATTTTCAATAAACACACAGAAAAGTTGGTTTTTAACTGTAACACCCATGGACTTTGAACAGATAACAACCGAACAATCTTAATTATAAAATGTGTGCCCAATCAGAGTGTCCTGTTGTTGACAATAAAAATCTCAACAGTATAGCTTTACCATTTCAAGCAATGTGTAAATATCCTTACAAATTTGATTCTTTACTGGTTTTCGTGATCTTATTATTTCATATGATATTTTTTCCAAATGTTTTGGCTTTAAGAATTTTCTTAGAATTGTTTTGTGCAAACTCAATTAGTAAAAACGAAGCTACAGGAGAACACTTTTCTTATGAGGAGTCGTCTTACATTTTCGGTCATTTAGATTTAATAGTAGACATAAGTAATACAATCCGGCGGAGGCATAGACTATTTATAAGATGAGTAATGTTACAAAGTATCCGACTGTCATATATCCTTTGTCCTTGACCTGATTTTCATGGTTCATTGACTACTTTAAAAAATTAGTTTTTTGTTATGTAAGTCAGACAGGGTTCACCTGACTTTGAGCTTTTTTTTCTAAATCAGTTTTCAAGGTTAAGTGTTTGTGGTCAAGTCCGTATCTCAGATACTATAAGCGCTAGGTCAACTATATTTGGTGTATGGAATTACTAGTATTGTAATGTGTCCTTCTGACCTGACCCTGACCTCATTTTCATGGTTCATTGGTCACTGTTCAGTTATCATAGTTCTTTAAGCATTATATCAAATATATAGTATAAGAAATGATTGTATAGTGTACATGTCTGTCTGAAATTGACCTCATTTTCATGGTTCCGGTCAGATTATGTTTTCATGATGAAGCCCATTTTTCGGATACTTTAAGCAGAAGGTTAATTATATGTGATTGATGGAATGATTGCATGGACATTGGTGTACATGTTTGTCTTGCTGAATACAACTGACTTTCCTCATGTTCATGGTTCATTGGTCTAAGTTTAGTTTTCTTAGTGAGATTTGTTTTTCTGATACTATAAGCAATAGGTTAACTAACGCGCGTCTGGTGTACACAATTTTAATCCTGGTATCTTTGATGAGTTTATTTACAACCACTGGGTCGATGCCTCTGCTGGTGGAGTTTACTCCCTGAGGGTATCATCAGCCAAGTAGTCAGCACTTCTGTGTTGACATCAATTATCATCGATATAATCATAAACTGTGAATATTTCGAAATACTAAGTATTTTCTAGCCCAGGAATAGATTATCTTAGATGTACTAGTACTTGGCAAAAGCTTTCGGAATTGTGTGTACTTTATTTAGCCTTTTGAACTTTTGATTCGGTCGTCACTGATTAGTCTTTTGTATGCAAAACGCGCGTCTGACGTACAAAATTCTAATCCTGGTATCTATGATGTGTTTACTTATAAACTGTATTTAATGTATGGAATGATTGTAAGGCGTACATGTACTTCATTTACATTGATCATTTATATCAGTAATTTTATGTAATACTTGTTGTATTAATTTTTTCTCTAAGACTTTCAAGATAAATTCAAACATGATCAGTAAAACAGGCGAGACATTTCAGACTATGCATTATCGTTAAGGTAATAGATAACACTTGCATTTTACCAGTTCTGTCTTAAGCCATGTTTGTTGGCATGCGTAATCATCGGACACTTTTCTCGAAGTAAATACTCTATGGATGATTCTGCCAAAGTTTTGATCCAATTGACAAAGTAGTGTCAGAGAAGATTTTTGTTAAAGTTGAAGGATGACAGGCGACACAAGTGTATGCAATAGTTCACACTGACCTTTGGTCCAGGTGATCTAAAAATGAGTAGTATCTCAATTCAAGGGCAACAACTCCCTGAGAGGGTTTGTCTGACAGTCTTTTACAAAATGGACAGTAGATACATCTTTCTGAACATATTTTTCCTGTCAGGTTTTCTATCTTTTAAACATTTTTTTAGATAATAGACAATATAGTTTTTGTTTTTTATCCCCGTTTTATTTCTATTGCCATGTTGGTTGGCAGAAAGGATCATCATACATATTTCTTTAGCTAGATGCTTGAAGGATGATTGTGGCAAAGTGTTGTTCCAATTGACTGATTAGTTTTAGGTAAAAAGGTTTTTGTATTAGTAAAAGGATGACAGAAGCCAAGTAATGGCAATATCTCACAATGACCATTTGCATCAAATGAGCTTATAAAATTTGTCAATATGATAGCATGCCCCTTGGATTATGACATGTTCATGTCCAATGAACCTGGAACCTTGGTTAAAACCCTAATTTTATATATAATTTTAAAAGTTTTTTGAAAATTGATACAAAGTTTTAAGTTGATATGAACAAAAACTATAACATAATATGGGAAGGCAGATGAATTGACAGACTAACAGACAGACTTGGCTAATGGATGACTAGCAGTAAATACTCACAACAGTAGACATAATGCAGGGCATAGAAATTTTATTTCACTATCGCACAGTACATTTTTTAATATCTGTTTACATATGTAAAATTAATTGAGTGCTTTGTGAGTAAAAGTTACATTGCAAAGTAGTCAATATGGCCAATATATCTTCTGATTTTTAAGTTTTTTAGTTTGAAAAAAAGTATAACAAAAATACTGAACTGGAAGGAAGGTAAACGCAAAAATGGGAAGTCCATAAAACTGACAATATAAAACATTATCAACCAACGAAAGAAAAACAACTGTCATATACCTGATTTGGTTCATGGATTTTCCTAAGAAAATGGTGGGTTAAACATGGTTTTATAGCTAGCTAAACCTAGTTGTTTATAGTTGCTATATTGACAAAATTGGGTGAGCAACCCTAACAGACATAATATGGTTAATATGACAATAATTGGGATCAAGCAGCCAAACCTGTGTAAACACTACATCATAACTGACTCAATATTTTCAAACAAACACAAATAAATCTAACAAAGATGCCAACAAAAAAGTTATAGTTGATAGAAAATTTGACAAAGACGCAATGAATTTATACCTCAAAACTGAGTACTCCGCTATTGCTTGGATTGATTATTGTTGGCTAAATATCATGTGGCAAATATTTCATGCATATTCAGGTTTTTGGTATATATACATAAATTTAGGGGCTTTTGGCCCAAATTAGTTCTTCTGATAGAAAAACAAACAATCATATTTTGTGATTTTTTAAATGTTTTATTCATTCTAAATTAGTTCATAACAATTGATGTGTTTCAGAATATCAGTTTAATATAACATATTTTATACAAAATCAAATCTGGGTAAAATATAAAACATTTCCATAGGCAAACTTTCTAAAATTAAAATCATTTCTAAAAATATAAGCATATAACTCAATGGGATTTACTTTGTACAAAATTAATAAAAATATTAATCAGATATAACAAGCACGTACCAACACATTCATACATTTATTATTTTGAATTATATAACAATGGAATAGTATATAGTACTTTATATAATTCAAACAGTAATAATTATGCTTGGTATTACATGTATCTGGTCGCTGAATTTTAATATTTCAATGTCAATTTATCAATTCATGTTAAATTTAAATGACCTTATCAAAATTTAAAACATTATATAATAATGATGTAGTGTAAAATATATTTTATAAAAAAGTAAAAAAGGGCATGCATTTAAGAAATTGTAGTTCCAAGGAAATTTTAAACCATCACAGAACCATAATGGTTTAATTAAATGTGAACAATTTTTTATGGTTATTACTGAGGATGTTTACATAAAAGGTTTGGTGTTGAGTGAACAATCAGTATTCAGATTAAAACTGGAGGCTAATAAAAGCCTAACTAGGTCACCTTGCAAATGAACCTTATTTTAGCGAGATTTACACAATTGGTTGGTTTTAAAAATGTGGCATTGAAATATGTTATCATTTGATGACAATATGAGGAAAAATAGTAATGAAATTCTGTCTTCACAATAGATGGCCCAATAATAAACATACTTATTTGGATCATCTGTTACAGTTGACCATTTTCAACAATAATTATACCATCCACACAATCTTTTCTGACATACCAAAAACAAAAAATCAACAATAAATTCTATCAAAACATAAAAAAACATTTCAATTCTAACATAACAAATGAAAATAAACTTGTATAAATTGATCAACATTTTATGGCTTATAGTATGTATCACAATAGTTTAATAAAAAGTCTCTTGTCCTACTTTGTGCACTGTGGAATAAATCAGAACTTTGGTCACAAATAAGTAATGAAGTCTAAACATCTCTTTAATAATAGCTTAAAAATAAATGACAGAACAGAATTTTTCATAACTTTCGACAACAAATTGAAATTTTGGATTTTTCAAATGCTTTTCCCTAATTAATGTTGTCAGGTTGGTCAGTAAATTGTATCTAGGCTTAAAAGGTAATTTATGATAATGTGATATTACTGCTTGAATTAATTAATAAACAGACCTCACATACAGAGTGGTCTTCCTTGTTTACAGAATTTAAAAAAATAAGAGGCTCTCAAGAGCCTGAATCACTCACCTGTAATTTTTTGCTTAAATCTTTCATCAATGATTATTTTTGCTTTTCAATATATATTAATGAATGGCTTAAAACTTCCATTGAAATGCTCTTTGTATCTGTCATATTTTCTTCAAAATCAAAGAAATGCATTTTACCCTATGTTTCATTTTAGCCATAGTGGCTATGTTTCTTGACGTACAAGAAAATAAAATACAAAATTTATACTAGATACTCTGAAACTCATTCAGTCCAAGTTTGGCTGAAATTGATTCAGCAGTTTCAAAGGAGATGATTTAAAGTAAGCAAACTAAATGAACAAATTGTGAAAATTGATTTTAAAGGACAATAACTCCTTAAGGGTCAATTGACAATTTTGATCATATGACCTTATTTGTAGACCTTACCTTGCTGAATATTTTTGCTGTTCACAGTTTACCTTTATCATTAATAATATTCAAGATAATAACCAAAAATGCAAAATTTCCTTAAAATTACCAATTTAGTGGCAGCAACCCAACAATGGGATATCAGATTCAACTGAAAATTTCAGGGCTGATAGAACTTCACCTAATGAACACTTTAACCCCACTTCAGATTTGCTCTAAATGCTTTGGTTTTGAGATATAAGCCAAAACTGCATTTTACCCTATGTTCTATTTTTAGCCATGGCGGCCATGTTATTTGACCAAACAGTAAATAAAACACAAACTTTATTCTAGATACCCTTAGCATCATGCAGCTTAAGTTTGGTTGGAATTGATTCAGTAGTTTCAGAGGAGATGTTTGAATTAGTTTACACCAGCAAATGACGACGGACGATGACAGACGACGACGGACGCCAAGTGATGGCAAAAGCTCACAGTTCCTTCGGAAAGGTGAGCTAAAAATTCTACGAGCATTATAAGCTGCAAGAATTTGATGATAAGAGAAATAGTTTGTGAATAAGAAATATTATATCACTGAATTAGCTTGTATCAGAAGTATTGTAAGAATCTGGTATAATAAAAAACCTTTGTAATCTCACAATCTTAAATGTGACCTATGTGAGCTTGATAAAATTTTGTTATCTTGAAAAAACATTTAGTGACCAACTACATGTTCTGTGCCTGTGCTACAAGAAGGTGTCGGTTTTCATGTGAGTAACATATACAATAATAAAATACTTGAATATCTATATAAGAGGTAAATGAGCATAAAAATTAAAATATAAATGGTTTCATCTTTAAACTTGTGACACTACTGTACAGTCTAAACAGTAAATTTACATACAAGTGCAAAAATCAATAAGATTTCCTTGAAACAATTGAGATATTAACAATCTAGAAATCCTTAAGAATTTCATAACATTAACCCATATGCAAAAATTTCTGTTATCATATGTATGAATTATTTTTAAGATTTTGAAGAAATTTTGGACAAGAAAAAAATGTTATAGGTTATTTTGATTTTTTTCTTGTAAAAAAAAACACACACAGTTGTCAAATATGGCACATACTTCATATTTTAGGAAAAAAATCTTTTTTTTTTTTTACCAAAAAATATCAAATTTCAAGAGCACTAATTCATATCAATTTTAAATAGATATTGAGCAGGATTTCTGCATTGTCATTACGTGGAAAATCATTTTAATTAAGAACTGCAATTGCATAAAATTCATATGGGAATTCCCAACTTCCCCAAAAATACATATGTAGGGCCCTTCAATGTGTACTATTTCTGATAATCAATGACATTTTCAAAAATAATAATGTGGACTTGTTTACAACAGTCAAAACATCCTTATAAAAATAATGTCCTGTTATGATATCAGAAATTTTATTTAAAAAAAGATAGTTTAATTTGTAAAGTCATAAGTAGGATAGAAGTGAGCACTTTTCATGTAATACTTGTCACTGAACGGTTATTTATACATTAATATTATTTAATGACAGAAATAAGATGGTTTATGTTATTTTATATACATATACTTTGACGAGGCATACTAAAGACTTGTCATTATAAAGTTTCTTTGGTAATTTTCATCTCAGTCATTTACATGTATATTAAAATATTGAATATTCATTTTCACAATTTCCAAAAGACCGTAAGAGCATTTTGGCCTTTTTAATAGCAAATATATCATTTACTTAAAGTTTGGTAGCTCTATTGGCCTTATATACGATTTTCAGAATTTAAAAAAAAAAACCTCACCCTTATGTTCAATTTTATGTACAAAAAGCCATGTCAGTTGGTCAGCAAGGATATCTAGTATAATTTTACGCTCATTTGAGCCAAAAGATCAGGATAACTTTTCTCATTACTTTGCATCAGATTTCCTTGCATTATAAAATCTTTTTCTGGCAAAATGAAAACAAAGGTGACAGAAATATTTTGTGTTGGTACCCACAATTACTTGAAGACTTTAATGAAAACTTCAGCCTAACATTAGGGTCATCTGTAATTTTCATATGGTTTGAAAGATCCTTACACTGAAATAATGGTTTTTTAATGATATGAAATACAAGTTGGTTACAGCTAAATAGATCTAGATTTTGGGTTTTAAAATTTGTTAAAATGCATAGCAAAATCAGAGAAGGGATATATAGAAATATTTGAATATGTAATCTTCTCATGGGAATTATATACTTCAGATTTGATTAAGTAGTGAGGTCTATTGTGCCAACAAGGAGCTACATAAACACATACAAATTTGTTTCCAACTTTCTACCTCAACTACCTAGCAACATGATAAAACTCAACTGACAATGTCAATTTCCCTAAAGAGTTGGGGATCTGAAAAGGACTGTAAAATTGTGCTTTTAAGCTTTACCGGTAAACATGGATAGAGAAAAATCCTTGATGGAAATTTGTAAGACCAAATTATTTTTTATTTTATATTACCCACAATTCCATTAATTTGTTCATGCATTTCGTTGACATATACTGAATGACCTGAATTATCAGCCAGTATCATATTCAATTTGCTATCGTCTTGACACTATGATCAAATAAAACTAAAAATAATTTTAACTATTTTTTCATCTATATTGCCTTACCTGAAAAAAAGTCTCTGAAAAACCTCGAACTAAAATGGTAAATAAACACCTCTTTGTTTTTAATATATACCCAGATATTGAAACATAACAGGTTTTTATAATAATCTAAACTATGCTAAAATTATCTGAAAAAATCTGGACTAGTATTTTGCTATTCACTTTCTGTCTGACTAGAGAGAATAAAGCAATTGAAATTAAAAACTCCACAGTTAATTGTTTTCTATTCTAAAGAACTATAAAATTATTGTGACCCTTCCCATGGTGCAACACTGTTTGTCTTTGGTACATTTAAACTTTTAGTTTGTGTAACCTCTGTTTTCCGTTTATCTACATTAACTCCATAGTGTTTAGGGACTTCCAGATTGCTCTTCCGACGATTGCTTCCACTTCCACTATTTACACTCATTCTAGTTGGTTCCTCTGATCGTCGCCGTACAGATCCTGGTGAAAGACCGCTAAAAATGATGATAAATAAACTATTATATATTACTAAATTTAACTTATAATTGATGAAGAGGTTTCCAATAAAGCAATAACAGCGAAACTAATTGAAAGAATAAAAAGTATAAAAGTACTACTTGTAACCTCTCCTCTATTCTTTTCATAAAGTATTTAAATGTCAAACATTGCTTTTTTCTCATTTTCCATACTACTGAAATCATTAAAAACTCATTTATGAGTATGTAATAAGCTTTCATTATAACTGCTAACTTAGATCTATATAAATCATCCTGCATATTAATGAAATGTTTGTTAAGCAAACAAAACACCCATCAATAAACCTACATAAACATGATGTGAATCTAAAAATCTAAAAATAAAACCCCCCAAAATATACTGAGATAAAAAAATATATATAAATGCTTTGGACTATTATTATATAATCAATAATCATGGCTTCATTTAATTTTATTCTTTCTTTTAAATAAAGTATATGCAATGATAAGCAAATCTTGGTTTAAAGTGATATAAAAGTGAATACAGATACTGTAAATTCAGAAATTATTGCGAGGTTTTTATTATTACGAAAAATGCGACAAAGTTGTAAACGCAATAATTTAAACTCGCATTTTAAAACATTTTATATGAATTAAACAGGATTTTTCCCAAAATCGTAAAAATTAAAATTGCATTTAAGTCTAAAATGACAAAATCGCAATAATAAATGCATAATAATTTCTGAATTTACAGTATTAGGATATAAATAACAGATCAACATAACAATCAAATATAAAATTATATAATTATATATTTAAGATTAAGTATATATTATTAGTATGCCTATATACAAAAATGTACCTTAAATATAAGCAAAATATTGTATTCAATACACAATCATAATCTCTCCACCAAAAATTATTCTGATAAGAAAATGAAACAGGAGTTAAACAAAGCAGATTTAATTGAAACCTCTCTACAAATGAAATGAATGCCTAGCACTAATATGAAGTTAATACTCTATTGCTTGTCGTAAAGTGTTATTACTGTTAATTTTACTGTATCTCAACATTAATGAAAAGTAAATGTTCTCCTTGCTTAAATAATTCACAAACAAGAATGTATACGCTGGAATGCCTTGCCTGCTTAGCCAAATATGACTGCATTTTATATCAAAGATTAAGGTCTTTACAGAACTTTACATATAAATAATCCATTAAAATCATGTTGAGGTCAGAATCCTGTCAGATAGGCATGTACCTCAACATGTACACCTTACAATCATTCTATCGACATAACATATTAAAATAAGATAAGTTCAACTATTACTTATAGTATCTGAGAAACAGAGGTAATCACAAAAACTACATATTGACCAAAGAACCATGAAAATGATGTCAAGGTCAGATGAACCCTGCTATACAGACATCTACAACTTACAATCATCATTTCTATTCAATATAGTTGACCTACTTCTGCAGTGTCTGAGAAACAGACCTAATCCAGAAAACTTAAACACTGACCAATGCATAATAAAATTGACTGACATTAATGAGAATAAGTTCAGATGTACACTGCCAGACATACATGTACACTTTCAATCATTTAAAAAACCAAAAATAGTTGACCTACTGCTTATAGTATCTGACATTGGAATTTATCACAAAAAATCAATACTGATCACTGAACCATGAAAAATAAGGCATGGTCAGATGAACCCTATTGGACAGACAGACATATAGGGTTATACAAATAGCTATTGTCCCTGCAGGATTTGCATCCCAATGTCTTACCTTCTATGTCACTCACCACAGGTGAGACGAAAATGAACTGAATTAAGGATCGTTAACAAATCCTACACTCAGTTTTAAGGACGTCTTAAATACCAATAATGTTAATAGTATAACAGATGGCTTAACAGTTACCAGGAAACCTTTCTTACACTGAATAAAGAGTTCTTGTTGTAAGATATGAACAGATGCAAGAAGACATTCAAATCATTTACATCTAAAGTTTACTTTCATGTTATATCTAACTTTTCCCATCATGTTGATTGTTAATTCAAGGGACTAAAGACTCTGATGATATTAAATATTTGTTCCAATATAATATTCTGTGTTCATGCTTCTACTGTAATTTCTCTATACATCATAACATAGAATTATATATGATGCAGAGTCATGCAACAAAGGGAAGCAGCAGTTACAAATTTTACCTTGTTTCCAAGTGAACAATTTGTGGTTTCGGTTTGTCCTTTTCTCTGAAATTTTTCAAAGATGAAAATTTTATATTTTGTAGTGAAAATACTGTGATGTCCCAGATGTGAGAACTCCTCCTATGTTTTTTTTCATAAACATTAAAATCTCCACTTTTACAGATATCTGAATTATATTGATGGATATATATATGGATATAAATATAGATATATTGAAGATATGTTTAACAAAAAATTTAGAACAATATCAAGCAGAGCTTATTTATCAGTAAATGAAAATTTTAACAAGAGTAAAAACACTGATATGTTTGGCCACCTTTACTGATCATGATTTAATTTATGGTGAAAGTCTTTAAGATCAAGATTTTACTAAAGGTATCACATAGACTAAACATTATCATTGATCCATGAAAATGAGATGAATGTCAGATGATCCCTGCAAAACTACATTGTACATGTTCACTGTACAATCATTCCATACATAAAGTATATTAGTCATATAGCTTATAATATTGAGAAATTGACCTAAATACGAAAAACAAAATATTGACCAATTTATCATCAAAATGAGGTCAAGGTCAGATGAACCCAGTCAGATGGAAATATACATCTTACCATCAATCCATTCACCAAATATAGTTGATCTATAGCCTAAAGTATCAGAGAAACAAACCTATCCACAAAAGGCATTCACTAATGAACTATAAAAATGATGAGGTAAAGGTCAGATGAACCCTACCAGATGGACATGTTCACCATACAATCATTCCATATATAAAATACTGACGACCTATTGCTTATAATATCTGAGGATAGAACCTAATCATAAAACTTTACATTGATCACTTATGAATGAAATAAGGTCATGGTCAGATGAACCCTGTCTGATAGATATGCATACCTTACAATGATTCTATATACCAAATGTAGTTGTCCTATTGTTCAAAATAAGTGAGAAAATCAGGTAATATAAAGATGAAATTGAGGTCATTGACAAATTACATATTCTGTAAGGAAACTTCAGGACATAAGGTACCCCCTGTATCAATATACAAGATTTGAAGTATCCAGATCTTCTACCTTCTGAAATGTAAAACTATATACATTAGTTTATACTGCCAGATTAGCATCCCTATGAATTACATTGCAGGCAAAACAAAAATTAATAAATGACCTGATACAATGTACTAATCATACATCTTCCATGCAGTAAATACTAATTGCTGATGCTTCCATCCTTTTTCACCTTTATTGTCCTTATGTATTTATCTTAGATTAAAGCCTTCAAACAGGTCTGACTTTCATATAAACTACTCACAATCAACAAGTTTCATTTGAGAATTTCTTTAAGCTTTACTACATTTTATAGAAATATTTTCACTTGAATATAAAAGGGTATTTTTTCTTCTTCTTTTAATTTCCTTCTATTAAGTTTTTCAATCTTTTATCTTTCCAATTCTTTTAATTCTGCAAAACAAGGTAAAATTTGTAATGAAGCAAAAGCTAGTACAAGCCTATGGGAATTTTAGTCCTTTAATATACACCAGGGCTTCAGGGCTTATTGTTAATTACATCAGAAGCCTGTTGACAAATTTTCTTGCAAGTTGTCAAATCTATTTAAATTGCTATAAGAGCTTTTTATACACTGACAGTTGTTAAAATCAAGTCACTCAGGTTGAATTAAAGGTTGCAGCATAGCTACCTGACTGGAACTGTTTCATATGTGCAATTTCCATTCCAAAAATAAAAAGCCTTGGTAACAATCTAAATAGAGATGATTAATTGTTTCTGCTATGATTTGTAATTATCAAAACACTTTGATATAAATGGTATGATACCTCACAAATTTTAATTTTTTTTAATCATTCCAATGCAATTTTGACAACAGTTGTTGATAAAATTGAAAACATTTCACATTCCAATGTAATTTTGACAACAGTTGTTGATAAAATTGAAAACATTTCACATTTATATAAAAAAAAGTTATTTATTACCTTATATCACACCAAAAACAACTCATTTCATTCAAGTGTTATTGAAGCTGTTCAAAAATATTTTTTAGCTGTTGAATTAAAAAAGATATCCTGATAAAACAGACTGATTCAAGCTACTACCTTAAAGTCATCTATGTTCAAACTGAGTAATTCTAAATTGAACAACTATCAGAGTTTAAAGGCTCTTGTAACAGCTTAGATAGAATTGATCATTTGTATAAAAAGATGATAAAAAGAGGAAGTCTTTAGTATAAACAGATATACTGGTAATAATTTACTAATGTCCACCACAACATGCATTTAAATTTGTAAATTCCAAATCACTGAAATCTTAACCTATAACTATAAGAATGTGTTAATGTTTTATGTATTAACTATCATGTTAGTTCTAACCAGTTGCAGTAATATAAATGGATATATATACCAAATTATTCTGGTTTGGAATGAACTACTTCCATGGCTTTTGTCCACAGTGACTCTAGAAGAAATCTTTAAACAACAAAACTGACATTGAAATAAATTAAGTTGAACATGATGATGGATATGTTCCAATTGTGGTACAATCCCGTCCCCTTTTCCCCAAATGTGAGGTACCAAATTAGACTTACCACCAGGTTTGTATTTTACATGAACAACACAACTGGAGCCACATGTGGAGCAGGATCTGCTTACCCTTCCGGAGCACCTGAGATTACCACCTGTTTTTAGTAGGGTTCGTGTTGCTCAGTCTTTCTAGATTTCTATGTTGTGTTTTGTGGCATTGGTCTTTTTCTTTTTCAGCCATGGCATTGTCAGTTTATTTTAGACTTACGAGTTTGAATGTCCATTTGGTATCTTTTGCCTCTCTTGATAATCATAATTAATTGAAAATTCTACCTTGCCTAGCACTGAATTCAATTAAAATTACTTGTTTTTTCTTTACTCCACCTTCTTTAAAGGAGAAACACCATCATTGGTCAGGGTTTTGTTATCAGTAGAATTGTGTTCAAATATAAAATCTGACAAGAGTTTACAGACAACCTTATGTAGACCTATGTAAGTCAGTGAGACCTATATCATAAATCTGCAAGTCTTATGTTGTAATCTTTGTGAATGAACTGTTGACACATAGATATGCCTTGTCTTTTTTTTAAATTTTGATAGTATAATGCAAATATTGAATCCAAATGGCAATATCTAACATAGAAACTATGCAAAACATTCAAAGTCAATATACCATGATTTAAGGTGCAGGACCAAATAATCTCTATAGAAATGAGAAATGGCAATGCTTATAAAACTGCATACCAAAACCATTGACTTATCATAAGTGGTTCCCTAAACACTAACCTAAACACAAACTTAAACTTGTAAACAATGTAAAAGTTTTAAAGACAATGAACCTTGATAGGGGGTGGGGCCAAATAATCTCCATTGAAAAGAAGACTTGCAAATGTTAATACTATCATTGGCTTAACATCAGTGGTTCCTCTTAAACTGATTTAATAACGAACTTAACATGTAAAGTATGCCAATAGACCATGACTTAGGCTTAGGGGGCGGAGTCAAATGATCTACATGGAAATGAGATGTGCCAACACTTATGCATCCCAAATATCACTGACCTTCCTCTAGTGGTTCCCCTTAAACTGACCTCTCACAAACTAATACATGTTAAGTAAGCAAAAGTTTCAAAGTCAATAGACCATGACTGAGGGGTGGGGCCAAATAATCTCCATGGAAATGAGATGTACCAATGCTAATACAACTGAATACCAAATATCATTGACCTACCACTGGTGGTTCTTTTTATACTGACTTAATCACAAACTCATACATTCTTGCCACCGCCACCTAAACATCTTACCTAAGTCTTGCTTTTTGACTCAGTCAAGTCAAGACAAAAATCAGATGGTTATTCTAAGGAATATACTTACTACTTTGACAAAGATTAATTACCAATTTATGCCCTATAAATTGTAATCCCATTTTTTTAACTCCTGGATTTATCATAAAATGTTTAGGGTGACACAATATATAACTGTATTTATCTTATGCATAACACTACTAATGCTAAATTTTCCAGAAAAAAGATTTCTTTAATTCTTTAGATGTTCAAACCAGACTAACCAGTCGAATAATTTTTTTTTAACAACACATTGATTAAATTGTTGTGCGTGATATTTTTGGCAAATCTATTCCAAATATTATACCTGCAAAATTTTCATACAATCATGAATAAACAGATTTTATCAAATTACCCCATTAACTCTGATAGTAATCCACTTTGGATTAGATTTTGAAATTTTTACTTACTGCAGTTGGTTGACATCATAATTAATGGGGTACTGAGGTAGAACCTAATTATAACATGCTGCTGTAGAACATTGTACTGAAAGAAGATTTTTGGGATTTTGGGATGACTATGATATGTGGTCTGCTTTAAATAATTAGAATTTCATTTTGCTGAAAAGATGCTGCTATATTTCTCTGATTAGATCAGATTACATTAAGCTAACTACTCTCTAAAGATATATGTGATGGCAGGCTTGGTTACATGGCAACAAAACAAAAGCTTTCACCGAAAAAAACAAAGGCTGATAACAACTTACACAACAAATGCTATAAATTTTCCATCACAACATAAAACCTTTTCAAAGAAAAATAAAAACAACATTGAAGATGTATGATCTTATGGATAACATAAAAATTGGTATTATACTGAAAAATGTATGGAAAGGAAACAGATATGTTTAGACAACGGATTTATTTCAGCATGTTGTTTGCTGCCCTGCAAGCAGGGATAACAACATTGTATTGGTGTTTTCAGTCTAAGAGAAAACTAGTAAAATTTGTAAGGTGTATATTATAAATGATATGAAAAGACTGTGCATTGAAAAAAGTGCTCTGAAAATGAGAAACATCAAATGAATTTTGACAAGGGGGTCACTCTTACCTTGTCATTAAACTAGAATCAGATCCTTTCAAAAGTTGTCTATTTGATAGATAAGAATGTGTAGTATTTGTCTTTTTAAAATGCTTATAAATAATTGAAATACAAGAGTAAAAATTAAAAGGGAGATGTAAACATCAATGAGATGGCAACGCAACAAATAGTTTGTTTTAAAATAAGAAAACAGAATTCATCTTTTAAATGTATTGTATAAAAAATAAATGGGGAATGTGTCCATGGGACACAGATGATGCCCCCGCTTGCATATCTAATAAAGTTATAAAGGGATATAACTGAAGAACAATAAAAGTGATGCTACCCTAATTTGTACTTGATCTGAGTTTTGTGGTAATAAGTATTGTGTATAAGTTTCATAACATTTGGTTGAGGCAAACTAAAGTTAGAGATCGGAAACGAAAAATTCAGCAATTTTTATGTTTATAAAGGGCATAACTCAAGAACAGTAAAAGTGACACCACCCAATTTCAAACTTGATCTGTATTATGTGGTAATGAGCATTGTGTATAAGTGTCATAACATTTGGTTGAGGCAAACTAAAGTTAGAGAAAGGAATTGAAATTCATCAATTTTTATGTTTATAAATGGGCACAATTCAAGAACGGTAAAAGTGAGGCCACCCAATTTCAAACTTGATCTGTATTATGTGGTAATAAGCATTGTGTTTAAGTTTCATAACATTTGGTTGAGGCAAACTAAAGTTAGAGAACGGAAACGAAAAATTCAGCAATTTTTATGTTTATAAAAGGGCATACCTCAAGAATGGTATAAGTGATGCCACCCATTTTCAAACTTGATCTGTGTTTTGTGGTGAAAAGCATTGTGTATATGTTTCATAATATTTGGTTGAGGCAAACTAAAGTTAGAGAACGGAAACCAGCTTTGGGACGTACAGACGGACAAGGATAAAACTTAATGCCACCTCCGCTGCGGCAGGGGCATAAATATCCTTTTCTTTATTTACCAGTAACACTGAATTCTGAAATCTGAATCACCTTAAAATAATTTAACAATAACCATGATAATGTTTTGAACACAAAGGCATGCCTAAGATAAGAATTTAAAAACCATGTAAAATCATTGGAGTTGATTAGTTTTTTCATTTCTTCATTCATCCCCTTTACATTTATCAAAAACTAGAAAATTTGATTAACTTCTAAATAACAACAGACTTCTTAATATTGACTACTACTTAACATCATGCACATTCAGTAAAGAAATATCAAATGACAAATATTCTTACCGGAAATGGAATGTTCTAAGCATTTGTAGAAAGTTTAACATTTAATATAAAAAAAACCAAAAGAAAATCTTTGGGACAGACTTCTGAGCATTTTTTAAATACTTTTAAAATATCAAATAAACTGTTGACACAAAGAAATGTCTCTCCTGTATGTAATTTTGATAGTAAAATGCAATAAAAAAGCAATACTTCAACATGTAAAATGTGCAAAATATTCAACGTCACTAAACCATGACTGAAGTTACAAATCCAAATAATTTCTGTGGTTATAAGGTATGCCAAAGCTAATATAACTGCATACCAAATATCATTGACTTATCATAAGTAGTTCCCCTTAACCTGACCTAATCACAAACTTTAACATGTAAACTATGCAAAAGTTGAAAAGTCAATAGACCATGACTGAGGGGGTGTGGCCAACTAATCTTCATGGAAAAGAGATGTGCCATGGCTTTTACAACTGCATACCAAATATCATTGACTTATCATAAGTGGATCCCCTTAAACCATCCTAATCACAAACTTTATCATGAAAACTATGCAAAAGTTTCAAAGTCAATAGACCATGATTGAGGGGACAGGGCTAACTAATCATAAGTGGTTCCCTTTAAACTGACCTAATCACACACTAACAAATAGTTGACAATGCTGACTGCTGACGGAAACAGCATACCTAAGTCTCGCTTTCTGACTCCACCAAGGCAAGACGAAAAGATAATGATTCCTGTGCAGATAAATAAGACAGAAACATAAGACACAGGTAAACTAGTAGATCCATTATATATTTTTACCTATAGAAAAGAGAACAGTGCTTTTCAAATTTGCTGTTTTGAGTGATGGAATTACTTTGAATAAATAAGATATAAAGAAACTTCTTCTAGGCATCAGTCTTAACAATTAATCACATGCCAATTAACCAAGGTCAGTGAAAAACTTTTTAGATTGGTAAAAATGTTCTTTATAAAAATATTTAAGTACCTGTTAAAAGTCTATTCTGGGTTTGTAAGTGAACAATAATTTTTGTGAAGGCTGAGACAGGGACCCAATAAGACATTTCAACCAAAGATCAATACTTAGAAGTTACAATATGCTCCAACAATAAGAAGGTGCTGTATATACTGTAAGCTCCAGATAAAGTTTTGATCGATTATTACAAAAATTCTGAACCTTAAAATACAATTTTGCAAACAGCATACTTATTTCTTATATTATGGGATATGTTCCGAGAAATGAAATTTCTTTTTGCTAAATACCTTTCACTAAAAACAGCAAATACAGTTAGAGAAAAATACAATACCATTATACTAAACTATAGGTTACAGAAGAAACACAATTTGAAGTCAATAGATTTTCCAAGGTGTTTGTGTCATGTTCAATACCAAATTTCCAAGGAAAGCAAGCAGGCAGAAAAGAGCCTTTTTATATAGGTTTAAAGGTTTTGAATTATTCCATCATGACCTTAGCAAATTACAGGTCCATGGATTTAAATGCAAGCTAGGGCCTTCAGGTGACCTGAATGTTAAACACTGGTCATGTTCATTCATTGAAGAAAAAGCTGAAAAAGCTGAATCTAAAAAATGCTTATTTTTACTTGTCCTTTCAAATGTTGAGCCAACTAGAGAAAATTAGTCTTGATGCCCATGCCCGTACATTACTGAAATACAGGGTGTAAAATGAGAGAATTGTTACACATACATTTGCTGCAACTTTTAGACCCAAGCAATCCTCCAATGTACCCCAAAATTAATACTAAAGGTTAATTAAGTTCAAAATTAATTAATAATTATTTTGTGAACCGCCAAACAAAATCAAAATCCTTATGATATGCTCATGTTGTGTGTATCTACAAAGATCATACCTAAGCATAATAATCGTAGTTTGAAAAAGCGAGAGAGCTTAACAAATCAAACCGAAAGAGACCTTAGCCAAACTATACATCCTTTGTGGATAGAAGGGGGATGGAATAAATGGATTGAAGGCAGATGGACATAGGAAAACAAATATGATTTTTTTAAATTTTTCAATGATGGTAAATTAGGATCGGATTCAAAGCACATCTTGTCACTGCAGGGTTTGAACTCACAATCAGTGTTGACAGACTAGTGATCACAGTAGATTGTGTACTCCGACCATTCTGTCACTAAGCCCCCCACACCAAACAATCTCAATGTAGACAGGCTAGTGATCACTGTAGATTGTGTACTCCGACCATTCCGTCACTGAGCCCCCACACCAAACAATCTCAGTGTAGACAGGCTAGTGATCACTGTAGATTGTGTACTCCGACCATTCGGTCACTGAGCCCCCCACACCAAACAATCTCAGTGTAGACAGGCTAGTGATCACTGTAGATTGTGTACTACCATTCTGTCATTGAGCCCCCATACCAAACAATCTCAGTGTAGACAGGCTAGTGATCACTGTAGATTGTGTACTCACCTGTCACTGAGCCCCCACACCAAACAATCTCAGTGTAGACAGGCTAGTGATCACTGTAGATTGTGTACTCCGACCATTCCGTCACTGAGCCCCCACACCAAACAATCTCAGTGTAGACAGGCTAGTGATCACTGTAGATTGTGTACTCCGACCATTCGGTCACTGAGCCCCCATTCCAAACAATATATGTGTTGACAGGCTAGTGATCACTTTAGATTGTGTACTCTGACCATTCGGTCACTGAGCCCCCATTCCAAACAATATATGTGTTGACAGGCTAGTGATCACTTTAGATTGTGTACTCTGACCATTCGGTCACTGAGCCCCCCACACCAAACAATATACAAACTAATCTCAATAAAACATTGGTGTTCATTTTGTCGGCTGATTGCAATAATTACCTTGAATTAGTTCGTGAGGATTTGTGTGAATCTAAATCCTGTAGATTTCCTGTGCTGAACGAATGATGTGCCACATGGACTGGTGATGATTCTCCACTGATGTCTGAACTCACATCCCTATCACTGGAAGAACTACCATGACGACGATTTATCTTTGGACTTGGTGTTGAAGGTCGTTTCTTTGGTCCTCCAAAGAAAAATCTACAGAAATTAGAAATTGAACAGAATAAAACAAATCCATGTAAATCATGCCATCATTGAAACCTAAATAATGAAGCAGAAAAAATTCATGGTGTACAGATGTACCAAACACAAAAGATATGACATATAAAGACAGAAATTCTAGAGTGGACACTCGTATAAACATTATAATCAACTTAAATTTTCACCTTACCAAAATTGTAAATGCAGAAAACAAGTGAAATTATATGGTGCACTCTTTTTATAAATACATAAATTTAGCTGAGGCAGTTTAACTGAGAATGCAGGAAAAGAGAGGCGTAATACCAAACAGATATTAAAACTCACAAGTCGATGAAAAATTGACAAAGCCATGGCAAAAAACGAAAAAAAGACGAATAGATAAACAACTGAATACAAAACACAACACAGAAAACTAAAGACCACACCAAAACCAGAGTTAAACATAATTCTTTTTTGAGGATGATTTAAATATTTCTCAATTAAATTTTGTGAAGCAGTATTTTAAAAAATACAGACTTTTCAATGATTCTTTAACCAAATATTGTTCACCTATTGCTTAAAGTAACTGAATAAATTATCACCATAAAAATTGTGTTTATTTTATCAAGACTTTTAATCATGGAAATAAAGACAAATACAACTAAAATATGCCAGACAGAAAGGTTACACCAAATGAAATCTGTATGAAATCTGGTTAATCTAGTTTTCCTACCTTCAGGTATATGTATTAAAAGCTTCATACAATTAAAAAGAAGAATGTGTCTGAAGACACAAATGCCCCTGCTCAAACTTGCTTTTCAAACGAAAATGGGACTGAGGGAAAGACTGAAGGACAGAAAGAGGGAAAGATGGAAAGACAGAAGGAGGGATGGTCAAGGGTAACACTTAATCCCCCTTCGCCTTGTGGCAGGGCATAATTAGAAATTATGTAGCCTATGAATAAACATAGATGTCTCTCCATTTATGACATGTGCTTCAGTCGAGACAAAAATGACTCAGAAACTTCTCTTTTTTATTCCAAAGATAAATCTATATAACATGAATTTTAAAAGTTGTTTTTGAAGGATAGTCACTCAAGTTATCTACCATCAAGTAATAATTTAAACATTTCAATTGTCCATTTGGTAAATTTAATTGTCTCAACCCAATTTTTCAGTAAAAAAATCCCACAATATTACAGGGACCTTTATGGTGTCATTTATCTGATAGAAAGTGAATCTAGCTATTCCATGTTTTGACAGAAGAGGAATGCATCTAAGTTGCAAATTTTTATAAATCATCATCTTTTTTGTAGATTTTCTCATGTCTCAAGTGTTTCATAAGTGCTCTAGTTGTGCAGTTTCCTAACTATTAATTTGCATGCTGCATGCTGCATGCTTAGTTTCATTTGTTACTGTATATGTTTTTTATATTCGGTGAAAAACTTATAAGAGCTTATGTTCAGATGTTTGTCAATATGCTGCATCTACATAAAACTTTTATTTACTTACTTATCTGTTTTCTCACTCACCTGCGTTTTGTAAGAGGTTGTTGTTTGGCTTTTTCCATTAAGTCTTTAAACTGATCTGAACGTAGATATCTTGGATAACTATCTTTTTTCATTAATACATATATATGTTCTTGTGCAGGTTCAAATACATAACGAGCTCTGAAAAAATGAAAGCATGTTTATAAATTCTTATGTCAAATAATTACATCATGGTCATAATCCTTCCATATTTATTTTTCTATATATACTATAAAAATAAGGAGATGTGGTATGATTGCCAATGAGACAACTATATAAATAATGTGGATGTAAGCAATTATAGGTCTCAGTAACACCTTCAACAATGAGATAAACCTAGTCAACTATAAATGGCCCAGACATGAAAAATGTGAAACAAATCAATCAAGAAAACTAACAGCCTAGTTTATAAAAATTTAATTTACAAAAAACAAATATGACAGACATGAACCATACTGCATGTTGTCAAAAATCCAGGAAGGTGTTCTGCACCATCTTATTCATATGTGAAAATATCAAAAAAAATTAACTGTTATCACAGAGATATGTCTCGGCTTTTTGTTATTTTGATTGTAAAATGCAAATGTTGAAATCAAAATAGAAATACTTTAAAATGTAAGTTATGCAAAATATTCAAAGTCAATGAACCATAACTGAAAGGTATAGGGCCAAACAATCTCCATGGAAATGAAATGTACCAATGCTAATACATATGCATACCAAATATTGTTGACCTGACACTAGTGGTTCCCCAATTACTGACCTTATCACAAACTAATACATGTAAACTAAGCAAAAGTTTCAAAGTCAATAGACCACAACTGAGGGGCAGGGCCAAACAATCTCCATGGAAATGAGATGTGCCAATGCTAATAAAAGTGAATACTAAATTTAATTGACCTACCACTAGTGGTTCCCCATAAATTGACCTAATCACAAACTAATATTTGTAAACTATGCAAAAGTTTCAAAGTCAATAGACTATGACTGAGGGGGTGGTGCTGCAAGTTGAGTATACGAGTCTGAGCAATCACAAGACATCTTGTAAAGTTTTCATTGGTTCTGAATGGGAATGAAATATTTGCTTTTGGACATCAAGTAGATAATAATCAAACATATGGTCCACTGTAATTATGCGATTTTTTTTTTATGTATTTTTTCTACCCAACAGTCATAGTGTTAAGATGAACACTGGGCTGGATCTCCCAATTCAAAACGCTATTGCAAATGAAGTTAAAATGCCATAGCAATTTCTCAACAAGACATACTGAACAATATGCACATCTTGATGGATTCCAGAATGAACCATTTACAAGCCAATATTCAACAAGCACAGCAGGAAATTTCAACATTGCAGGATATTCCTGATGTTAACATTTCAAAAGTGGTTGCGACTATAGAAAATATTTCAGAAGGTATAGACTTAGTTCAAGAGCACCAAAAATTGATCAAATTAGCAAATTTTTCTGAGTTGGGATCGCGTGTGATGAGGGAATGCATTTCGAATCAAATTGCAGAAGGTTCTGAGGATGAGAAGCAAATGAAAAGAGCCGAGAGAAGGTTAAGGCGGAAAAGGCAAAAAATGGTCCATGATCTGTCCCATACATAACAGAGAGAGAAGCCCTGAGGACAAAAACACAGCTACAAACCTAGTTGATGTTGTACCTGTGGAAAGAGGAGTCATTGGAGCAATAGTTGTCCAGAAAATGAGATGTCAAAGATAGGTTCATCTAATGTTTTAATCTTAAATAACAATATGTTAATTTCCGACACAAAGACAGAAAATTATCTTCTTGAAAACAATAGTTTCCCTCGTCTAAGTTAAGAGCAAATAAAAAAACAAGAATGTGACGTCTGAACAGTTGTCATCTGAAACTGTTGTATACTTACCTGAGCCACCTGTAGGTAGATTAAAGATTAGATTAGATACTAAATGTAAATTGATATGGGATAATCCATACATGCTTGACGTACTCCAGAATGATAAAATACCTTTCAAAAATAAACATATTAAAAATAACGAATCTTCCTTAGAAATTAAATAACAAAAAAATTTGTTACATCAGAAGTAATGAATTTGTTGTTAAAGAAGTTAACACTAAACTTAATATTTAACCCACTTACAGTAGCATTAAACAAATAAACTGAATGTAGTTACATAAACCAACAATTATTAAAAATATAATTATGAAGATTGTAAAGTGGCTAAGGATTATTCAATGAAAATGATTAGATTTTCAGATAGGATTTAAAACAGCATATCATCATATAGAAATATTTGAAGAACATAAACAATATCTAGATTTTCATGGATTTTTGAGGGGTTATAGACAAAAGTTGAATTGCAAGGCCTGAGGACACAATACACAATAATACACAATGTGATAAATCTCAAGGAGATTCAATTCAAATGTATGGACACCTTTACTATGTTTTGTGTTAATGATGTAAACTGGCTCGTCTGGCAATCTAATTCAAAATCTCTTAATAAATTAAAACAAGACATTGCAGAAGGAGCTCTGATAGTACCTGAATGGGCTTCTGTCCAGTATTGGTCTTTTTAAAAAAAAGTGGATTTTATTATTTCGTGAGAAATATTCATTATCTACTGTGAAAGTACTTTAATTGTGGTATCAATTTTCGTGGTTAGAGCAAAAGTTACATGTTCCTGGGTTTCTAATTTCGTGGATTTTCGTTTTCTAAAAACTAGAGGCTCTAAAGAGCCTGTGTCGTCACCTTGGTCTATGTGCATATTAAACAAAGGACACAGATGGATTCATGACAAAATTGTGTTTTGGTGATGGTGATGTGTTTGTAGATCTTACTTTACTGAACATTCTTGCTGCTTACAATTATCTCTATCTATAATGAACTTGGCCCAGTAGTTACAGTGGAAAAATTTTGTAAAATTTACAAAATTTACAAAATTTATGAAAATTGTAAAAATTGACTATAAAGGGCAATAACTCCTTAAGGGTCAATTGACAATTTTGGTCATGTTGACTTATTTGTAGATCTTACTTTGCTGTACATTATTGCTGTTTACAGTTTATTTCTATCTATAATAATATTCAAGATAATAACCAAAGGTGCAAAGTTTTCTTAAAATTACCAATTCAGGGCAGCAACCCAACAACGTGTTGCCTGATTGGTCTGAAAATTTCAGGGCAGATAGATATTGACCTAATGAACAATTTTATCCTCGTCAGATTTGCTCTAAATGCTTTGGTTTCAGAGATACGAGCCAAAACTGCATTTTACCCTATGTACTATTTTTAGCCATGTCAGCCATCTTGGTTCATGGCGGGTCATCGGACACATTTTTAAACTAGTTACTCTAATGATGATTGTGGACAAGTTTGGTTAAATTTGTCTTAGTAGTTTCAGAGGAGAAGATTTTGTAAAGATTACAAAATTTACGAAAAATTGTTAAAATTGACTATAAAGGGCAATAACTCTTAAGGGTCAACTGACCATTTTGGTCAAGTTGACTTATTTGTAGATCTTACTTTGCTGAACATTATTGCTGTTTACAGTTTATCTCTATCTATAATAATATTCAAGATAATAACCCAAAGCGGCAAAATTTTCTTAAAATTACCAATTCAGGGCAGCAACCCAACAACGGGTTGTCCGATTCATCTGAAAATTTCAGGGCAGATAGATCTTATCCTGATAAACAATTTTACCCACGTCAGATTTGCTCTAAATGCTTTGGTTTCAGAGATACGAGCCAAAATCTACATTTTACCCTATGTTCTATTTTTAGCCATGGCGCCATCTTGGTTGGTTGGCGGGTCACGGACACATTTTTAAACTAGATACCCCAATGATGATTGTGGCCAAGTTTGGTTACATTTGACCCATTAGTTTCAGAGAGAAGATTTTGTAAAGTTAACAGATTAACGACGGACGCCGACGGACGATGACGGACGACGGACGCCAAGTGATGAGAAAAGCTCACTTGGCCCTTTGGGCCAGGTGAGCTAAAACAAATAGTGTGTAGAATTGAAGCCATTAGAAACGAATATTACAAATTGTATCGATTGAAGGAAATTGCAAAGTAAACATTTAAATTATTGCACCCATGTAGTGGTGACACTAATTAACCTGAGATCGAGTGATCAACAGATTAAAGACCATCAAATGTGTTAATTAGGCCATAAACATGTCACTTAAAGAAAACAGTTACATAAACAAATTCTACAAATGTACATTGAATTGTAAAATTAATTAATTAAAATCAATTTGATCGATGAAAGTCAGATTTCCGGTGATGATATGCTATGATAAAGTGTTCAGTTTATATCCTCATATTCTTGTACGGGAAATAGCAATTTCATGATGGGCTTGCTTTTTGCAAAAATATTTTTTATGGGAATTAAAAGATCAGAAGGTGTACAGTTTAGGCTTTTAAAGATTAAATGGGTATAATCCTGCCTGCAGTTGTAGTTCATAGTGCATTTGCCCTGAGACTACTATTATAGTAGTCTCAGATTTGCCGATATTCAATGTATTCTCTAGATTATATCGGTAGTCAAACCTAGACGGGAATCTTTTCATGTCTTGATTTGGACAACAGTTGTTATATTTCGTTGGACACTTAAATTCGTGGATAAAGTCATCCACGAAAACCACGAAAATTGGTTCCCCACGAATAAAAGTACTTTCACAGTACCTCAGATGTATTGTCAAGGAGGCAGGGAAAAAAGGTGTTTTTCAGACAGGGTTACTTAAATTCGATAGATAGCTTTCAGATTAGTGTTTTGATTCAGTCATTCCATTTTGCAGGAATAAAATTGAGGCAGCTGCTACAACCATTTCAGAAATGAATGAATGGTCCATTTAAAGGCACAGCAGATGGAGGTCTGATATTGGTAAAGACAGCTATATTGCTGACAGTTAAGAAGAGACTTTCTGTATCTCAGAGTCTTGGTTTATAAACACCTTTTACTCATATTTCAACCCTTTGTATGTTTTCTTGCTGTCAGGGCTATTGGCAATTTCCCACTTTTTTCCCACTACATATTTAGTTTTTAATGTACTTTAGCTGGTTGTTCCTGGGTGGTGGTGGGATAGTTGATTATAGGTTTTTTATTATTCTTTTATATTTTTTAATCTTAACAAAAAATAAATTAAATAAACATTAAACGAGAATTTCATCAATTATAATTGTAATGATTTTCTTTATTTATGCCTGCTTTAGCTTATGAATTGTGTTCGTGTACATTTTTTTCATGATATCAAGGTCTGGTGTCCATCTAGCTATGAATATATTTTTTTTGTTTTGTTTAAACCAATTTAAGAGGAAGAAGTTAAGGTAATACATACATGTATTGTCATTATGAATTGTATGCATTGTAAGACTAATGACTTTGTTAAATGGTTTCCAAAAACACTCAACTGTAATTATAAATTTTTTAATTTTTTACAAAAGTCCCAACATTTTTTCAATTCCTGAAGGCAAAAATAACTGCTAATGAAATACATCAAGAACAATTCAACTTTACACTTCTCAGTTTTACTTTTTGTGAAGTTTACTAAAAAAAGATATAGAAAAGATGCAGGGAAAATATATATGCTTATTGATGTAATAACTAACACTCACTTTGCATTGGATTCTGAACTGGATCTCATATTTTGGTGTACTTGATCTAATGTTTTACTATCTACATTAACTTCACTTCTAGATCCTTTCTCTAAATATATTCTGAAAATATTAATGTATATTACATTACCAAAAAGTGCAAAAAAAATCAGGCATCAAACTTTCTTCAAATTATTTCATTTCTGCAAGTAAACATTATGAATCTGTTTACATTTATTCAAACAAAACTCATTCTACATGTTCCAATAGCAGATTAATTTTTTTAAAATTAGCTAATTTTACTTTGCACAACTTTTCTAAAGAACATACCTTTATCTTTCTTACATGTCATTATAATCAACAAAGGTGACATAACAAGTTTTTGTATATTACTGTCAGCATAAGGATATAAACACAAGTGCACACACTACAATGTCTAGACTTCTTTCCTTATCAGGATAGAATTTTTAAATTGAACTCCATTAAGATCAAGGTCTTACTACAAGCATCACATAACTTGCATCACATGATCAATGATCCATAAAAATGAGGTCAAGGTCAGTGAATAATGACAGATGGACATTTATACTTTAAAATCTTTCCATACACTAAATACAGTTAACCAACCTATTGCATATCGTTTCTAAGAAAAGACATAATCACAAAATCTTAACATTGACGTATGGTTCATGAAAATGAGGTCAAGTTCAGATAAACCATACCAGACATAAATAAACACCATAAGATCATTCTATATACTAAGTAAAGTTGACCTCTTGCTTATTGTATCTAAAAAACAGACCTAACCACAAAAACTTAAAGTTGACCACTGATACATGAAATGGGGTCACAGTCAGATGAACATTGTCTGAGGGAATGTTTACCTTGCAACGATTCTATATACCAAGTATGGTTGTCCTTTTACTCATAATAACTTAACAAATTGCCTGATAAAAAGCACTTATTTTAAGCAGTCACTAAAACCAAGAATAAACAGCTGCGCCACGAGCGCATGATACGCCCGTCGTCTTGTGTGTGAAGTTTTATGCAATAATCATAAATAGTTTCTGAGATACGGCGCGACCTGTGAAAACCCCCTTTTTTACAAAAAACTCAATAACTCTAAAATAAAATTTTGAATCATCACCAAAAAGTATACAGATCTTTAGATTAATATAACTAAGAAGTGTGTAAAGTTTTAAGCAATAATCATAAATCGTTTTTGAGATACAGCGCGACATGTGAAAAAAACACACCCCTGTTTTAGTTACAAAGTCCTGTAATTCAAAAAGTTTTAATCTAATTTTCACCAAAAAGTATACAGATCGTTTGACCATCATAAGAAACAACTATGTTAATTTCCATGAAATTTGGATAAGTTGTTCTCAAGTTACGGTGCGACATGTTTACGATGAACAGACGGCCGCCGGACGTTTGTATAACATAATACGTCATGTCAAAATTTTGACAGGCGTATAAAAAGAGGTCAAGAGAAAAAGACATGTTTGACAGAAACTTCAGAACATAAGGTATCTATATCTAAAATATGAAGTATCCTGGCCTAGCGGTCATAAAAATTATAGCACAATTATTGTTCTTAGACTTAAAAAACAACAAATCAAAATACTGGATTTGGTGGTTTGATCCCAAGTTAGGTACTACGAGTACTGAGTCAAGTTTTATGACCAAGGGCCATGGTCTCATCCTTCAGAAATAGAAAGCTTTAAAAAAACAGTTTACACCATCACTGTCATCAAATTAGCATCTCTATGTCTCCCATTTTGCGACATTTGTTCCAGGCGAGACAATTACATTACATTACATTATGTTGACAAAAGTTAACATACTTTATCTATCATTTAAAGCACTCTTTTGTGCTCATGAAGAATAATTTTCTCGTGTGAAAAAGTAAAGGAAATATTCTAAATTGATATGAGTAAGATATATCCAGGTTAGCCAGTTGTTATAGATATAAATGGTAAAAAACTCAATTGTTTAAAATACTATAAATACTTCCCTGACAATTTTTTTAGATGACATCAGTTAAGATTTTTTTAATGAGGGAAATAAACATTCATAATTTTCAGAAAGATTTAAAAAAAAAAAAGTAGAGCATGATATGGATTAAGGATTAACTGAACATCATTTTCATTTTCCATGTAGAATATTTTCAAACCTTTAAAAGAAGTATTTTAATAATTAATTGAAAACAATTTAATGAAAAAGCTAATATATCCCATATCTCCTCAAAGACAAGATCAAAGTCACCTGTTTTAAAATCTCATTATTTTTTTCTTATTTTCTTTAATCCTACTTTCATACCAGAATATATCCCAGAAGTATAAAAGCACTACCCAGGCAAAATAAAAAGTTGTATGTTATTTGTTCATTTAATCCTCATTCCAAATTTTGATAGCATTTTCTTAACATCATTTTCTGAAATTGCAATAATCTGTCTCACAAAAACTTTGTTATATTTAAACTCATACAGAGGTTTAATAAGAATAAAACTTCCATTAGAATTGAAGAGGACCTGACAAAAAATAAAATAACTAGAAGGAAGCAACACAGTACTGACAGAAGAATGGTAATAATATATTATTATTATCCATATCTCTGATATGTTGTGTACAATAACAGTTCTGACAATGTTTCAGGCATCTATATCAGACTTACATCAGATATCCTACTAATTTATTCATAAAAGATATTGAATTAAGTTTAATTTTTTCTTCTGTTCCAGGATTACATCATTTAATTATGTAAAATGGCAGAATAGAAAATATTTAAATAAACAGCAGCACTAGGAGCACAGGATACACAACTATATGGATATTAAAATTGTTGCAAGAATAAAATGGAATGTTGTAGAAGGCATTAAGTCAGAAGTAAGTAACATGACCTTGCAGAAAAACCTGCAGGAGGATAATATCCTTTAAAGTCACCTTAAATTTGAATGTTGGAGTCCAATATAAACTCTTGAAAGACAAATCAGAATTTTTTTTTACAAAATGGAAAGTAGCTTACTTTTACCTATCCCATTAATTGTGTTAAGATTAAAGTCCAGTATAAAATTGGAATGACAAATCAGAAGATTTTCTTCATAGAAAGTAGATCTTACTTGAACTTATCCCATTAATCGTGTCAAGCTTAAATGAAATCAATTGGAGCATACTCAATTAAGGATCAAGTAATTACCATAAAAGTACTGCTATTTGTGGAAAAAATTGTGGTTTTTCAACCTAGACACAATTAGAGCTTTTTTTCTAAGTTATATTTTAGTATAAAACTTACCTATGTTCCTATGTTACAATAGATTATTTACTACCGTACATTCAAATATTTTTCATGATTGTCTTATTATTGCAAACAAATGCATTGGCATCAGCACTGGATCAATAGTTAATCACATTTCATATTTTGATCGCTTTATTTGTGTGCATCGTTTTTCTAAAATTGCAATAATCAGTCTTGATTTCTTTTTCTGCTGATAAGCAATCACAGGAACAAACATGTCAAATCCATGCAATAATTTCTAAATTTATATTAGGGTTATTTCTTTAAACTTACTTATATATATTATTCATTTCTTCTTTCTGTCGAGATCTTGGACAACATTTATAATTTTCCACAGCACACCAGAAATGTAAATTTTCATGACTATATTCTTTTTGTAAATATTCATCAAATTCACATTGTCCACGAGGGTCATTAATTAGTTCATAAAAACTTATAGCCCATTTCCTCATTCTGGAATCAGTAGGAATGTGAACACTGGTTTGAAAAAAAAGTAAATATATTATCATATAAAACATTTATCACTTTACATTAGCTGTAAAAATTAATGTTACTGGGGATTCATTTATTTTCATGGATTGAGGAAAAATTGTGTATTTTCTGTGGATATATGATTTTGTCGTTTGCCAAGGTTTGCATACAAGCCGACAGAAAATCCACACGTCATTGAACATTTAAATTCATGGATCACATTTACCCATGAAATCTCCAACTAATAATAATGAATCCACAGTAATTAGGAATATTTTTTAGATCTTGTATAAGCAAACTATATGTATTTACTGAATTCTGTAAGACTGCATACCTTACTGTAAGTCCTATGATCCAAGAAATGTATTTTTCCATAAAAATTTCAGTATGACCAACCACCAACGCAATGTGTGGGTTCACAACCCAACTACAGTTTTTATTTTTCAGGTAAACTCTCCATACCAGTGCTCAATAATAAGATAGGATTTTTCCTCATTTCAAGTGTATGCTTTCTTAGCAGTGGTTTGTATCATACAATTTAAAAAAAAAAATGAGTAACAACACAAGTTCTTAATGCATTTTATCTATATGGGTAAGTCTAAAGTACATTGTTTGAATTGAAGACTATTCTAATTATATAATAATCACTGACCAACCTAATGACCCGTAATGTGTCAAAACTTTGATGGTAACCAAGAAGTAAATAAAACACAAAAATCTGCCTCAGTGACAAGTTTCATTAGTTGAAAACAGACAGACAAATCTTGTTACCGAGCATTGGTAGGGTAGTCTATGTAATTTTTGGCTTCCAATCAAGAATATTTAAATTTTTTCACACTATTCCTGTCATTTTGAGATGACTTGAAAGTAGTTTTTTTTTCTTTTTTTTCAAACTGTTTTTATTCCGAAATCAACTTTTTATGATTAAATCTGTGTTTATATTGAACAGATTGAAGATATATTATTGATATTGAATAAATTTAACACCACATGCAGTTTTGTGAGTTGATACATGTATTTTCATCTACTTAGAAGATCATTTTTTTCTTCAGGTAAATTAATAAATGAGTGATGGATTTCTCTTGAAAGAAATCTAAAGGTCTCAGTGAATAAACTACACAGAGAACAGTAGCTGTTGTATTTATTCAATGGGACAAGTTTAAATTGACAGGTAAAATGCAAATGATTCTGTGGAAAAGTTTCATTTCTTTCGCAATAATTATTGAGTATCTAAAATTTTCATAGCATTATTAGTATGAGGTATTTCATGACATCCCAATCATAAATCTCACATTTTTGTCCAATGTTAAACAACTGCAAAAATAAATTCATTCAAAAAATTTGTGAATTCAAAGTAGATGGCATGGAAGGTCAGAAATTAAATGATTTTAACTCTTATATTTTGAGATGGTTTCTTACTCTGGAGAATTGATTTCCCACAACATAGTTTCATCAGATATCCAAGGATTTGATGGTTGGGTTGCTGAAACATCCATGAAAGGATCAAATTCTTTATACTGTTCCCATCGTAATTTGTACCTGAAATTAACTAGTCATTTAGCTCAATGTGGTATTAACTCCTCAACATTTGGTTTACAAAAGGATATATTTAGATGTGATATCTCATACTTAATTGAATGGTAATTTACAATTATTGTGTATGTAATTTTATATTAGTACACACAGCTGATAAATTAATAAATCTTGCAAAATTGTTTGTTTCATTCTTTTTATATAAAAATAAGGAGATGTGGTATAATTGCCAATGAGACAACTCTCCACCAGAGACCAAATGACATAGAAGTTAACAACTATAGGTCACCGTTGATTTTAAATATGCTGCTCCAAAATATTGATACATCATCAGCTTTCCAGAATTTTGGATCTGAACAAATTGGAAGTGTTTTAAAAGACAAAAAAGTTTTCATCGTCATAAATGAAAACAGTTTGATCTTAGCTTAAGTCATAGATGTACTATCAATTGTACCAGTCAACTGCTACTTTGTTAAATGTTGGTAATTCTAAATTACATTGGTTTTTAATTAATTAAATATTCAGAACAAACAAGATTGTTGTGCTAAGCATAACCCAAATTGAAATTCAAAATATTGACCAACAGGAAGTTTATGTCCGACAGATTTGAAAAGTACTCACACTATACCATCCATAAATGTCAAACTGTTGACTAAATATGAAGTCATTCCGTTCAGTGATACCTAAGAAAAGTGGAATAGAATAGTTTGTTGGACTGACAGATAGAAGTACAAGATGAATGCACTCCAAGAGGGGGGTAAAATTTAGAAGAATATCAAAACATAGCCATAATAAAACCTGCCAACCTAACCATACTTTTTTGTAGTTACCCTCATCCTGAATTAGAAATGATAGGTCTTTCATTTTTCCATGTCTGGTAATTCAAGAAATCTCTAGATAACTTTTGGTTTAAAATAATAGCAAATTACATGGTTAGTTCCTCTTAAGTTTTAATTTCTAGTGCATTTCAACCAAATCATTTCTTGAAATACCAGAACAGGAAAAGGAAACGAATTTTATATTGGTGCACCATTATACATTTTGAACTTATATTAATGTAAACTTGAGCGGGTTTTTGTTTGCCATGTTTTCACTACTGCCTGATTCTTAGGCAAATTGGCACTTAAGGTGGCTCGGGTGTCTTCCTCCATCTTGGATTTTGAAGTAGCAGATTACAGTTGGTTTAGACCTTTAATGAAATGTGCAAATTTTGAGAGTAGTATGTAATTCATGTGTAAGACTTTTGATGTTTATATAGAAAATTATGTGTTTTGTCATATTTATGGCTGTAATTTCTAAAAAAAACACCATATTTGTGTTTGATTCATTTTTTTTCAACTTGGCGAAATAAGGGGAGATAACTCAGATAGTAGGGGAGATAACTCAGATAAAGTAATTTTATAATAGAAAAGGGTTGTGAATTTACCTATTTAAATATGTAGCAAGAAAACAAGTTTGGTGACCCCATTTTTTCTTTTTCTTATCTTAAAGCATGTTATAAGAGCTATCTTCTCACATTTTATCTTAAAATTCTATCATGCAGTTTTCTTTTTATCACACAAAAATTGGATTTTTGCATAATATATACAAAAAAAGTCTGGTGACCCATACTTTTTATTATATTTTTGAAAAAAGCATGATAAAAACTTCATTTTGACAAATTATTAAAAAATTCTATTGATTTTAATTAAGATGCCCCAGCCACCTTAAATACATCTTGAAAAATATCTTTTCTTGAACAAATACTTACGACTCAAACACCATAGAAAACTTCATTCTCGGTCGTCCAAATGATTTCTTTAAGAATGCAATCTGTAAATACACACATTATCTATATGTTCAGACATTTTCATGCTATCTGCTAAAAAGGTCTGTTTTTTTTAAATTTTGTATTGTTTGAATTTCATTGAAAAATGTATTATATATATACATGTAACATTTTGCAAAGATTTTTTTCAAGTTGATATTGCAAAAATTGCAATGATAATAATGTCCGAAAAAAATTCATTTCCTATAATGTTTACAGGTCATCTGAAAGTTAACTGTCGATTACTGGATGGTTATAAAAGTTGTACATTAACGGTAACATTCCTCCATTTTGTGATATCTTTTTTTTCAATTGCACCTAAACATATTTGCCGCAGCATCTTTAATATTACAAAAGCTATAAAAACATAAATTTGACATTAATTTATTAGAAATTTTTATCTGTGTAGAAATAGTAGTCTGTCTTGTATAAATCATTTTAAAATTGATATGCATTGGTTTTAACCATGTCAAATCAATCCTTATCAGAATTGATCTGGTTTCAAATTTGATATACCAAAAGACAAACCTCTTTACGCAAAGCTTCCTTTGTCTTCTTTCTTGCCATGATTTGTTGTGGTAGAAAATTTTTCTTTGGTCCCTCTTCTAAATTTTTCACACAGCCAGGCTAAAAAAAATGTCTCTGATGTTTAAATTGTGTTATGTTAAAGTACTTGTCAAAAGAATCTTTTTTCAAGTAGCATCTAGAATAAACTGCATATGTTATCCTAAATTTTTATCTACGATTAAGGGTATCCATTCCCATGATAAAATAAGCCATATTTAGCCAAATTTGCAATTTTCCCAACTTTGTTGATGTGTTCATTAAAAGATCAATGTGTGACAAATTCACCATGATTCATTTCCGTGTTTTTTTTCTATTTGTGAAAATAATTTGGTTTACAGTACATCCAACAACCTGTGGCTGTAGTCAGAACAGGTTATAACATTTGTTTTAAGCTTGGTACAACAACTTGTAGTCAGAAAAGCTTGGTACAACAACCTGCAGTTAGAACAGGTTATATCATTTGTTTTAAGCTTGGTACAACCTGCAGTTAGAACAGGTTATAACATTTGTTTTAAGCTTGGTTCAATAACCTGTAGTTAGAACAGGTTATAACATTTGTTTTAAGCTTGGTTCAATAACCTGTAGTTAGAACAGGTTATAACATTTTTTTTATCCTGCAGTTAAAACAGGTTATAACATTTGTTTTAAGCTTGGTACAACAACCTGCAGTTAGAACAGGTTATAACATTTGTTTTAAGCTTGGTACAACAACCTGTAGTTAGAACAAGTTATAACATTTGTTTTAAGCTTGATACAACAACCTGCAGTTAGAACAGGTTATAACATTTGTTTTAAGCTTTAAGTTATGTTTTAAAAAATAATTTATAGAACCATGTATATAGTGACTACTGACTGTCACAGTCCTTTCTTGGTACAGGCTTTTTCCGAATACATGAGCTTATATTCCACTTGAAGAACGCAAAGTAAACTATTTAATCCTGCTAAGGAGCTATTTCTTAAGCGGAAGCAAGCCTTTTTTTCTCCAGGTCTCCATTGTTTCGAATCATGAGAACTGATTTATTGTTTAAAGTCGCTTGTACTTGTAATTTGCTTGTAATATTTGCAAGTGATTATAAGATAACAAATAATAAATTGACCAATCCATTGCTATTTGGAGATTTTTTTTTTTTTAAAAATGTTTCAGCAAATGACTCTTTATATTCATTTTGGAAGAGACCTAGTTTTCATATTCCTTAGTATTATATATGATTTTATCTACCAAATACTACCTTCCTCAAATTCAAAAAAAGTAATTTTCTTAAAGATAGCTTACTGGTGGTCGATGTATTCTCCAGAATGCCCTCTCTTGTTGGTCAAATATTATCTTCTCAGTTCTCTTCTTTTTCTTTATTTCACTGAAAAATCATATTATGCAATGTATTATATGCAAGGCACAACACTTGCTATATCAATACCATAATAGAAATGTAAATATACATGCTTTAGTAAACAAAAAATCATAATCTCATTGTCAGTGATATTGTGAAAATATTTTATTATATGTGGTACCACTTGATGTGAACTTTTTGTATCAAAAAGAACAAATTTTAATACCCAACGAAATGCATAATTCATCTAAGTTCATTCATGAAAATATTAATAAAAAAAATTTAAAACACATACACTACCATTTATTTTTCCACAAAAAAGAACACCCAAAATATACTATCATTATGCACAATAAACTCTTGACACAGGGATATGTCTGGCCTGTCGGCATAAAATTCAGAAAAAGACAATCTGATGGACAGCAAAATTGCTTATTAATTCAGACGCTGGACCATGATCTAGTGGGCAAAGCCTGAAAATGGTCAACAAACTGATATGTACTGATAGTAATGCGACCTCATACAAAATATCATTGATCTATCACAAGCAGATCCTATCAAACTAACTTAAGCAGAAAACTTAACATTGACAAACTGAGATGTACAGATAGTATAATGTAACTTTACAGAAAATATTATTGTCTATTGTAAGTAGTTCCTATCAATCTAACTTAAGCAGAAAACTTAACATTGAAAATTGTTAATTAATTCAAAGTCACTGGACCATGTCCTATGGGGCAGGGCCTCAAAATAGTAGTCAAACTGATATGTACTAATAGTAATGCAACTTCCTACAAAATATCATTGATCTATCAGAAGTACTTCCTATCAAACTAACTTAAGCAGGCGAAACAAAAACTGAACACCCAAAAACATACTATCACAGTACATGAATAAAATCTGAGTGCTTAATTTTAATTCCAGTTTATATTCCACTGATGACTTATCACCAATGAAGAATTATACAATTTGCAGTAGACTGAGATAAATATGCTCACTGTAATGTGAAATATTTTTAAAACTATACAGTATAAACTATGAACTACACTGGTGTATGTGAACTGAATTGATGAGACATATCTCACTCATATCAAGGCTTTAATTGTGAAAATACCTTATAACAAGTACATTTGTTAAAGAATAAAAATAGAATGCAAAAAAGGCAAATTAAATATGTAACAAATGATTTGTTCCAAAATTTATTCTGTTCTTCTGAGCCAAGAAAATTTGTTAAACATTTATCTATAATTCTCAACCATATGTCTTAAGACAGCTGAATTATTCCAGAAAAACAAGGAACAAATAACTTGTCACAAAATTCTTTTCTTCCAAGTGATTTTAATATGCTGTGTAGCCTCAAAACAATCCCAAAAAACACACTGGTTAAATTGATCACTATGTTAATTTCCAGAAAGGAAAACTAATTGTTAAATCAAATCAAATGAACTAAAAAAGGATCCATCAACATATCTATTAAAGAAGTAAGAAAAAACTGCATAAAAATTGCATAAGTGGGCAAGTGAGATTAACTAACATTATGCATATATTCTTTTTCATTTACATAAAAACCAAGTCAGTGTGAAGAAAACAGAAGAGGGCTAAAATGGGGGAAAAGGGATAATGAGTTTCATTGCAAGCAGCACTATGTAATATAATCTTCTAAAATAAAATATTTATCAATAGAGTTGCTGAAAGGATAGATGGTAGATACTTTTACTTCTTTCAGACATAAATAAACCTTATTTACATATGACCAATATCATCCTGTTGGTATTCAAATATTTAAGTATCAAGTTAAAATTATTTCTGCTTGTTCTGAACTTATTTCCCTAAACAAAATTAACGTCCATTTAAATAAAACTTGCAACTTTCAATTTTCAGTTTTCATTTTTCCCTTTACCAGCAACTCGAACCTACTTATTTCAGTTTAGATACTTTAATTTTAATTCAGTATCTTTACATATGAGGTTCAGATCTTTGATATCTATATATTATTATCTCTCCCGCCCCCTAAAGTGGAATAATTTTAAAAAATAAAGTGATCTTTACCAAAAGTCAGACTCCAATGAATTATGAAATTGGTGTTTACCTGGTGTTTAGAGTCCAAATGCATGACTTATAATATTGGATTATGGTAACAAAAAATGTGTTGCAATTTTTAAGCATATCAAATCTTTTTAGAATCAGGGAGAGAAATTCTATTGCTGTCAAAACTCAGTGCATACTCACTACAAACAAAACCAACTATAATAAACTGAAAATAAAATCATGCAAAGTAAGTAGATTATAAAATACTTTATAGGTCTGAAAAAAGAATCAATTATCAGGGAAAACAAATTTCAAAAAGCATAGCCAAGAATGTTAAACAACTAAAGATGAAAAAAAATTTACTTTACCTATTGCTAAATAACCATATATAATTGAGTTAAATTTGTAATTATGCAGCAAGAATGAGTGACAATTTAATATTTTGAAGATTGAGGTCTTTGTCCATTTTTGGACATCTCTAAAACTGTTCTGTATCTAAACTTGTTTGTTATTTTAAATATGTTTGCACTTGTACCTTCAAAAATGATGACTATGAGAGACAGAGGAAGTTGTGTATGCTATAAGGAGGGTCTATGAATCCCTTCCTTTTAAATGAATTCTACTGTGTTCTACACTCTGATTATATTTCACACTCAATCTACTTAACACTTACCATTTGAATATTTTTCTAATCAGCCTGAGAATATTGTGTATAAGATTAACTATCACAACCAGAATAAGAATATAACTCTTCCTGGCAACAGCAAAAACAGGCATGCTATGCTAATGACACATGTTGAAACTTAAACTTAGAAGTATATACTTTATTTCCTATTTGGGAATTAAGTTGGTTCTATCCCACATAGATTTTGTTAGAAGTAGTAATTCTTACAAAAATAAGAAGAATTTAGACTAAAAATAAGTATAAGCATTAATATCCTAACACAGTAAAATGTGTGTCTACGATAGAAGAGAGCTTTAATAATTTATCATGCCTACATTTTTTATTAATCGATACCAGAAATTTGTATGAAATTTTGGGGTCTTTTTTAGGGAGTTACAAACCTGCAAAATACAATTAAAAAGATATAATGTAAATTTGAAAAAAAATAAATTTTAAAAGTCAAGCAAGTTTTCCTTAATGAAAGGAAATAGGACATTAAGCGAATATTATAATACTATGCTGAAGTAAGTAAGTTGTTTATTTCCAGAATGAAGTAATATATATTCCTTGCTTCTATCCAATATCTACTTACTCAACCTGTTCTGTTGCTTGTTTCTCAATAAATTCCTTTTTATCACAGTAGACTTTCAGTAATTTATCAAATGCTTCCTGAAAAGACAGTGTCAACAATTTGTTTTTTCAATGCTTACAATTCTAAATTAAGACTTTCTTTCAATTTTTAGACACTAAATTAACCAGAAATGGCTAGGTATATTTGTAAGTATGGAGAACCCCAAAAATCATTCATATCAAAAGTTTTAAAAAAAAATAGTAGGTGCACAACTTGCTGTCTAGCAATGTTTAAGGAGTTGCAGATAACAAACTAAAATTGTTTTGAATTTGTGCTGTACTGGAAAATCAGTTAGATCAAATATTAAAATAACAGGTGCACAACTTCATGTCCTGTAAGAGAATCTGTGCAAGTTTGGTTGAATTCTGTCAATCTTCTTTTCAAGGGGTCAGAGATTAACAAAGTATAATGTGGCTGATGATGACAACAGAACTGATTCCTATGTGTTGCTAGTGACAACAGGACACTTTTAAATGAAATAAATGTCTTATATAGTCGAACCTCGTTGTGTCGAACTCGGTTGTGTCGAAAACTCGGATGAGTCAAGTAATTTCTTGGTCCCGTAAAATTCCCGTTTGATCAATGCATAATTACCTCTGATGAGTCGAACTCGGTTGATTCAAGACTCGGTTAAGTCGAGTAAATTTTATAGTCCCGTCAGTAAAATTAATGTAAATTTACCCGATGTCTCGAACTTGAAAGTAAGAAATTTTGAAAGATGCAGACCTTATGATAAAAATTCCAATCGGATGTATTTCTCATGTCACCTAACCATTTTCAATTCAAAGAGATTAAAGCTGAGTAAACATTCTTGTTTGTATAACAGTTAAAATGACATGTTTATGGTGACCGCTAATTAACACCTTTGTTGATCGTTCAAGCGGAATGTTAGTGTGTTGAACATTTTCACCTGAGATAAAAGCGAAACAATTTAAATGACCCAAGCCGATATTAAATGAATCGTTGGATTTAAAACTCATTAATTACAATAGATAAAAGGATTAGGACAATTATTATAAATTCATGATAATTTAATGTAAAGCAGACGACCTCATCAGAGACCGTTCAGAACTTATTTTCGTGCATGAGTGATTTCATAATTTATAGCGACTGACCTTTGTAAATATTTGTGTAGACTATTGATTTTATTTGTGCATGATTTGTACTTGTGTTTTAATTATCACGAAGGACCAAAATTGAGATTGAATACACAATCATAAAGTGTCATATCGAAAAAAAAGACACACTGTTCATTGTATCTAGTTTACACAAATCTCATACCGTATTTCATGCATTCAAAATTTTCACGACACACTCGACCTCGGATGAGTCGAACCTCGGATGAGTCGAATACTTTGGTCCGGTCCTTCGACTTGACACAACGAGGTTCGACTGTATATAAAAAAGAAGATGTGTTATGATTGCCAATGAGACAACTCTCCACAAGAGACCAAATGAACACAGAAATTAACAACTATAGGTCACCGTACGGCCTTCAACAATGAGCAAAGCCCATATCGCATAGTCAGCTATAAAAAGCCCCGAAATGACAAATGTAAAACAATTCAAACGAGAAAACTAACGGCCTAATTTATGTACAAAATAATGAGCGAAAAACAAATATGTAACACAGTAACAAACGAAAATCACTGAATTACAGGCTCCTGACTTGGGACAGGCACATACAGAATGTGGCGGGGTTAAACATGTAAGCGGGCGCCCAACCCTCCCCCTAACCTGGGACAGTGGTGTAACAGTACAACATAAGAACAAACTATAAAAATCAGTTGAAAAAGGCTTAAATCATCAGATGGATACAAATAGAAATACATCTAACAAAAACACAGAGTAGACATGGATGGGTACTTGTACATCCCAACAACAAAAGGACACTAAGTACAGATCTGAGAGTACTTATGTTTATTTTTGTTATAATTTTTGTTTTACTCATAAAAAGTTGCATAAGAAACAACTGAAAAGCTCAATATTAAATATAGAATGTCTATTTTGAAGAACATTTATAAATAACTATTCGATGATTTTTCTCTACTAGTAATTTTGGGAAAGAAGTTGAATAATTTCCACTTTGACAGGCACAGTACTTTTATATATGTTTTTCCTACACTCATCTTGTCATTACATTCCAAACAACAAAACATCTCCTGTTATTCTAACAAGGACAAACCTGCTCATAGGGTTCCAAGCCATGTTTCTGTTTATTTCTCATGCTTCTCTTCTGAAGATAAATTGCTGAAAATTACAAAAAATGCATTGTATAGTAAGAGATAAAACTCTTTGTATGAATAATTACATTTTCTAGCTTGGCAGAATTTTCCATCAAAATCTTTTATCATTACTTTCATTACAACTTAATTTTACTTAAGAGACTGATCTACTAAGAATTTTGTGAAAAGAGTCCTAAGGTCTTAAATCTAGTGATCTTGCTAAATGCATCAAGAAAATACATTGTGTCAACCATCCCAAGCTAAATAACATAAACTGTATATGCAACAGATTTTTTATCTTACGGTTAGTTTGAACTGATGATGATTTTCCTTGTCTTATAAAGGAAACATTTTACTTTTGTATGATTAACTGTTTAGTCTATTTCATGAATAGGTCAATGATGTGTCAATGATCCCCAGACAGGTGTCTCACTAATCAACAGTACTTGACCTTCTACAAGCAGTATAGAAAATACCATACTTTATCAGATATATAATTCAATCCATTCATAATTCATGAAAAGTCAATATTTGAGTAAAACATTATACAAACCATATTCTATACTGTCTGTTGATACTTGACTACTGAATGGCCAATAAAATGGTTTCTGAAAAATAAAACAACTTCTTAATAAGAATTATTACCAAGAATTACATTTGCACCCATTTCAAGGAGGTTGATGGGCAGAATATATACAGACCACTGCAGTTATCTAATGTTACAGTAACCATAAAACACACTGAAACCAGCAAAAAGAGAACAAGTACAAATTTCATATATTCAAAACTCAGTAAAGTTCCTGCCTAACAATACTATTCTGGGACATTTGAATATCCTGCCTAACACTGCTATTCTGGAATATAACATATCCTGCCTAACACTGCTATTCTGGGACATTAACATATCCTGCCTAACACTGCTATTCTGGGGCATTAACATATCCTGCCTAACACAGCTATTCTGGGACATTAACATATACTGCCTAACACTGCTATTCTGGGACATTAACATATCCTGCCTAACACTGCTATTCTGGGACATTAACATATCCTGCCTAACACTGCTATTCTGGAACATTAACATATCCTGCCTAACACTGCTATTCTGGGATGTTAACATATCCTGCCTAACACTGCTATTCTGGGACATTAACATATCCTGCCTAACACAAAGTGACAGCTATTGTGCCAGGATTCAATTAATTATACTAAAAATATAAAAAAAAAAAAATATGGAAAGACATTTACAGTATTTAAAGAATAACTAATCCAAAATAATCAACAAGTGACGAAACAACACATTATCAGTGTTGTTCGGTCACGAGTTGAATATTGTCAATATTTTAATTTTTGGATTAGTTATTCTTTTTATTACATTGACCATGGACTTATATTAATTGAAATGATGTAGAAAATGAAAGGAACTATATTTTTTTCTACGCATTACCAATTCGTTTTGATGCAATGTCCTCGACAATGTCTTGACAACACCCATTGTTGTATGACATCCGAGGAGTGAAATTATCAAATTTATTTCACATGTGAAATTATCAGTTTTTATTTCACTGGGAAATCACAGTCCAAGACATTGCTGATATAAATTTGATTAAAACCTGGCAAGAATTGTACATGAGAGAGTGCTTACATGAACGGATAAGCTCACAGACAGATGTCTGCTATTTCTATGTCCCCCCAAACAAGTTGCGCAGGGGACAAAAAGAAGGTCAAATAAAAAGTGTAAAATATGATATGCAGTAATAAACTAATTACAGAAGATTGATTGATTGATTGGTGTTTAACGCCACTTTCAACACTATTGTGCTATTTTGTGGCGGTGAGTTTTTATTGGTGGAAGAAGCCAGAGTGCCCAGAAAGAACCACAGACCTTCCGTAGGAAAACTAACAATCCTAGTCAATTAAGATTGGAGTCGAGTGCGGGATTCGAACTCACAACCTCAGTGTTGACTGGCTAGTGATACAGTAGAGGTGGAATACAGGTTTTTTCCATCTTAGATAAGGCATTCCAGCAACCATAATTTAATTCTGGATGGTTTAGAGCTTGACACATTATATAGACCACTGTCTAATGTTGAATACTTAAAGTTGCCCTCTAGATGTCTTTTGATGTTGGGTTGCTTTCACATAGATGTAAATACCTGACATCTTCTTTTATCCATTTAAAAAAAACCCAATAGCAATAAAAACACTGGTTATTTCTTAGTACATGTAGTAATACATGGGATTGTTGTTTTATATAGACCTAACCAATATATCCCTTCTTTTTCTGACCAAGTGTTATTTTAAATACATTACATTTTATAGAAATTTATGTAGTATATAAGCATAAATTGATGAGACTAGCAGTTTTTTATTTCTAGGAAACAGACAATTGTTGGTTTCAGTTTCTGTTTCCTTGAAAGAAAAATGAAAACACAAAGAAATAAAAGTTGTCTTTCATTTTTAAAAATGCACACCATTGCTGTGATACAGACACCTGTCTATTGTTGAGGACTTAAAGTTGCCCAGTAGATGTCTTAGCTAAATTTTGTTGTTGGGTTGCTGTCTCACTGATTTTATTACACAACATCCCCTATTATTCTTACAAAGACTCCTACAGCAATAAAATCACTATTCCTTCAATAGACTACTATACAATAGTAGTTTTTTCTTTGTATTTCATGGGTTTGTTGTTTCTTATTTACCTAACTTATATATCCCTTCTTTTCAAGACCAAGTTTTGTTTTTAATACATTACATTTCATTGAAATTCATGTAGTATTTAAACACAAATTGATGAGACTACCTGTTTTTTTTTTTATTTCTAGGAAACAGACAATTGTAGGTTTCAGTTTCTGTTTCTTTGAGAAAAAAAAAACAAAACAAAGTTGACCTTCATGTTTATGAAATAGATGTTATCTAAATGATTACAAAAACTTATGCTCACATGTAAATTATACAGGACATGCCTCTTCAATTTGCTGAGATGTTAAATAGTATTCCACAGGAACAGTTCAAGCCATTTTGATTTGGGGCCTTTTTTAAATACAGAAAATGGTACATTAGTTGTGAAACCTATGACACCTTCCCCCTTTTGATTTAAAATGTGCCTAGTTTACATATGAAATGGTTTCCAAGTGTAATCTAATAATAAAATCCTAATTATGATGCATGCTTAAAGATAGATAATTTTTTTCCCTCAATTTTCCATTTTGTTTGTTTGTTCTTCTCTATATTTATTGACATTTGACATACAATACTAATAAGGCCATAAAATAATTTCCTCTGGATTTTGGTGCTAAAACTCATACCTGCACTGGTGTAAGAGAAAGGATAATCAGTGTTTTCTAATCTGATAATCTTTTTATATTTAGTGGAGGCTATGTAAGTTGGTTCGTAGAATCTTTTGGTATAATTGTAAAAAGAAATTTTTAATGAAGATTCAGATTGGTTTAGCTATATTCTAACTGACTGAAAAGAAATTATAGTGAAGATTCATATTAGTTTAGCTATTTCAACTGGAAGAACTTATTTTGATTAGATTGTGAAAATCACTGTTTAATTTTGAATTTCTTTATTTTGGGATTGTTCCACATTTTGAAATCTCATATTAACTTTATGTGACTCCCACAGTGAGGTTCATATGGAGTTCTATCTAAATATAAACATAGGGATGTTACCAATTAGAGAAAGACAATGTAACCATATTAAATTCACATGTACATATTAGCTTTATGGGTAATGAGCTGGTGACTAAGAAGAGCTATATATGAGCTTACTTTTCTTAACATCAGGAAGTACTTATTCAAAAGTATCTTTTGATCTGAAGTAGTATCTTACAGTCAAGGTTTATAACTACCTTTATGTTAAACTGCTTCGAAAATAATCTAATATTTCTCCTGAGATATAACATGAAGGAATTTTACAAAATACATCTGGTCCTTTGTAGCTTTTTCATTCTGAACAGTATTCTTTCTGAGTATGCTGTTGATTATGATTTCTTGATTCACCAAAGACATGAAACTTACACAGAAACATTCTCCCAATCTCAAATACCTCGCTTTCAAAAAATGACAGTTTTTGATGTATTTCAGAGTAAACACTATTTTACTGAGAAATACAACCTGAACAAGAATGTGTCCATAGTACACAGATGCCCCACTCACACTATCATTTTCTATGTCCAGTGGACCATGAAATTGGGATAAAAACTCTCATTTGGCATTAAAATTAGAAAGATCCTATCATAGGGAAAATGTGTACTAAGTTTCAAGTTGTTCGGACTTCAACTTCATCAAAAACTTTAACCTGAAGCAGGACAGACAAACGGACGAACGGTCCCACAGACCAGAAAACATAATGCCCCTCTACTATCGTAGGTGGGGCATAAAAATCTTCAAATACCTACCATTTTTTCAAGTCATAGTTTTTGATTCCTGTTACCAGTCTTAACCTATTTTTTTCCCTACTGCAAGACTTTATCAAATATTTAAAAAAAAGTTTTATAGGAAAGATATTTTCATACACAAATAAAATAAAGTAAGCAGAGAGTTTCAGAAAATATGAATAAATATATATGAATAAAAGGAGATGTAGGGTTAAGTTATTGAGACCCAACAACAAAAATAACCAAATAACCAAAAGAAATCTAGAGGTCAAGGATAGAAAGGTAAGTTAAGCTCTAAATCATCCAGAGTGTTTAAAAGTTGTGGATACATTATACAGAAACAATCAAAGATCTGCCATTAAAACCCAATTTTCCTAATAAGGATAAAAAATTAAGATCTGACATAATGGAACTACTGTCAAGGTTCAAGAATTGGGACAGGCATATGCAAAGGTTTTGTTTCCCTGTTTACCCTTACATTTGTCAAGTTCACTATTTGGGTCTGTTAAATTTTGCGCAGCTCAACCACAAGTGAAGACTCAGAAAAGGCAGTATTTTGTAATATGTACCTGGAATCTGTATTCTACTGATCTGTCCTCCTTTATACTGTAACTTTTCAAGTCCAGTGGGTAGATATATCCATACTGACATAACAATTGTGATAAATGAATGGCCTCCCTCTGCTCCTCCATATCAAACCTCTTCCTCAACCATTGTACTAAATCATACCCTGAAGACAGAACATGCATCGTTATACAATCACATATGAATTATGGTATGGTTTAAACTGGCAATCCTACTTCAAGTCTTGGATATTTGGTATAACTAAACAAAACTAACCAGGCCCAGGCCTAGTTACATGACATGTTTTATTCTATGAAATTTAATACAAAAGCTGGATTTTTTTTTATGTGACAAGAAGTTAACAATGAAACCTTTATTCAGGATGCTGTAATAGCCACAGGAAAGCAAATCTTATCTTCCTCATCCTTAATATACATATATATATATATGGCATGCACAAGTTATATATGCTTTCAGAGTACATTTCTTTGGAGGTCACAATTTTATTATGAATAAAATGAGACATTAATATAAAAAATAAAAGAACAGGGATTCGAATGCATCTGCCAACGCACATCTGTCCAAGGGCAATAACTCCAATATATTTGTTTTGGTTCTTTTAAATGTTTTCATAAATAGCCTTCAAGGGGTGTAGGCATGAAATTGTTCATCATACGATTTTCGATAAAATTTCTATCTCCAAGAAACAAAAGTCCTGCAAAAATTGTTTTTCAGTCATTATCAAACTCATCAAAACCTTGATTATATTTATAAACCTATGATATAAATTTTATAAAACCCAACAAGAACATGAAGAAATGTAGATGTGAGATCGATTATAATGCAATTTTCCATAGAATTATTCAATTAACATTTCAGAGGGACAGCAAAAAGTATGCATATCTACATATTATGCACAGCAACTGTTCAAAAAGTAATCAGTGTCCTACCCAAACTTTTTGCCATTTTTACATTTTGTTGACAGTCAGAAGAATACAGACAGAAGGAGGGACAGACAAAGTGAAAACTATAGGGCTGTCGCTTCTTTGATGCAGGCCACTTTAAAACATAGATTTTTTTATACATATTAAATTCTGTCTTTTGTCCAAAAAAATATAATGCAAAGAAACAGGCCTATAAATATGAATTATGTCTGAATGTATAGATAGCATTATACTCTGAATTAGAAAAAAAAACTTAATTCTATTTCACCTTTTTATTCACTTCAAATCATTGCTTGCTTGTGCCAACAAATATCTAATTCTACACAAATATGTATATCATAAAATTTCCACAATTGACATCCTATCATACAAGAATCAATAAACTTTAACAAACATGTTAGGTAAATGTATATCTCAATACTTCATCTACATAGGTGACACAAATACATGAATTACTTTGCATGATGCACTTTAAGCAGGAAATGTTAACTTCATGTGAAGAGAAAAAAATGCAATTAGAAAATGTAACTATAGTAGAGTTACAGTGTGCAAAGGTCACAAAAAGATACCCCCACCCATATTCATCTTAATTTACAAATTAGACCCTGACCTTGCAGCCAGATATTCTAATTTTATTCATAACACACCATATGGCCGTGGCTCAACAATAATAAAAAACAAATATCATAAATATCTTTCAATGCCTTCAAAAGTTCTGAGTCTTACATGATGACCTTGACCTTGCAGACAGATTCCAACCTTATTCATGACAAACAACAAATATATATCAAGTATCAATTATCTCCTTTAGAAAATTCAAAAGATTTGAGTCAGACGCAACTTTGTTTAATTGAAACTACGTTAGAAACTTCTTGAACATGAGAATGTAAAGTTGAACTAAGTTTCTGACCGTGATTTTACAGATAGATATTCTAACCTTATTCCCAACACATCCTTTGGTAGTGTGTTACAATAGCACTTAGTATCGCTGAAATCATATATCCTACAATGCCTTCAAAAGTTCTGAACAAGACTTGACTTGCACAGACAAACAGACCTAGTGGAATGATCCCTTTATTCACCCCAAACTATGTTAGGGAAGCAAAACCAAAAAAATTCAATTTGTACATCTATCATGTCTATATCTCATTTTTGTGCATATATATTTACATGTTTATTTAACCTCAAAACAATTTTTGTTTTGATTTACGTTTCTTGTCATATATATATATTTATTTCTGTGGTAATCTGAAGTGTACAACACCCTCAACTAAAGATAATATTTTACTATACTATAAGATAGCAGAGACCTATAGAGCCAACCAGGCTTCTAACCTGTAGACTGTTGAGACTATCCCAAATTTTGTTTTGTTTGTTTGCATCAAACTTTGTCAATTATTCACTGTGAAGGTATTGTATTCCTCAAGATTTTCTCGTTTCAAATTTGCAGAAAGAAATCACTGATTTGATGAAAAATAACCTTGCACTATAAAACAATTATTTCTTTGATTTAGATATCAAAATCTATGATTACCTGTAAATGCAGTGACAGGCCGTCTGACTTTCATCGCTTGAAACAAACCAAACTTTTCACTCTGTAGTTCTTTTATGATTGTCTCCATCTACAAAATTAATTAAAAACAATTACATTTTAAGCTACCATTTTTGCACCATGTGCAGAAACCATCTACGCTTAAGTTATTATTTGAGTTAACCATAAAGTTCCAATTAGTATGACTTTCCATGCATTTAATAAACATAATAAGTGATTGAACAGGCATAAAACAATGCATATATAATTAAAGAACCTTTGTGAGCATGCTCACATACCCCATACCCCAATACACTTGGCAAACAATATGTCACCAGATTCCTAAGTTCAAAGACTCATAACTCCTAAAAAAGTCAACTGATAAAAATTTCTTGCATTTATTTAGGCCAACATTTTAAGTTCAAAAGGGCATAACTCCTAGAAAAAGAATTGAATCACAATTTTCTGTTGATATGCACATCTACATAGTATGTCTTATTATCTAAAAGTTTTATGAAATTCTGTTGTGTGGTCTCAGAGGAGTTGCGATGGCAAAGTGTTGTAGTAGTATATTTCAGCCAAAATTCATAGTTCAAAGGAGCATAACTCCTAGAAAAAAAATTGAATCATAATTTCCTGTCAATATGCACATCTTCATAGTATGTCTTTATCATCTACAAAGTTTCATGAAATTCTGTTGTGTGGTTTCAGAGGAGTTGAGATGACAAACCGTTGCAGAAGTATATTAGGCCAAAATTCAAAGGGGCATAACTCCTAAAAGAACAAGAATGTGTCATAGTACAAGGATGCCCCACTCGCACTATCATTTTCTATGTTCAGTGGACCATGAAATTTGGGTCAAAACTCTAATTTGGCAGTAAAATTAGAAAGATCATATCATAGGGAACATGTGTACTAAGTTTCCAGTTGATAAGACTTCAACTTCATCAAAAACTACCTTGACCAAAAACTTTAACCTGAAGCTGGACAGACAGATTTTCTATGTTCAGTGGACCGTGAAATTGGGGTCAAAACTCTAATTTGGCATTAAAATTAGAAAGATCATATCATAGGGAACATGTGTACTAAGTTTCAAGTTGATTTGACTTCAACTTCATCAAAAATTTCCTTGACCAAAAACTTTAACCTGAAGCAGGACAGACGGAGGGACGGACGGACAGACGGATGAACGAACGGACACACAGACCGAAAAACATAATGCCCCTAGGTAGGGCATAAAAATTGAATCATAATTTCCTGTTGATATGCACATCTACATAGTATGTCCTTATCATCTACAAAGTTTCATGAAATTCTGTTGTGAGTTGCGATGACAAGAACAGGACTGACAGACTGACCAACAGACTGAAGGACAGACATACTGACACTGACTGGTCAAAAACATTATACCCTATGCAACAAAGTTACATGAGGTCAAAATCATTTTACCCTACGCAACAAAGTTATATTGGGTCAAAAACATTATACCTTACGCAATGAAGCTACATGGTGTCAAAAACATTACACCCTACGCAACAAAGTTGCATGGGGTATAATAAATCTCCAAGTCATGGTCATCATGTTTTTTTTTAATATGATATACTCATCAGTAAAAGAATAGTTCACACAAGTATCTCTTCAAACAAAGGAAATTCTTGTTTTCATTTTTAATATTTGTCATTTCTTTGCAAATCATTACATTTCAGAATGTTATAAATCAAATATGCTGCTAATAAATAGCAAATTCTTATTTCAATATTTTATTAATTTATATTGAAACCAAACGAAAATTATACTTTAATTTTTTGTCTAAATTGTATCGTAATGCCCCTTTTAAGTTTATAAAATGTATAACTGCTTGCAGATATGTGTAATTCATCAGAAACAAAATGGCATATACTTTTTCCCAAAGTTTATGTCCATAACAACCTCCAGTATCTTCTATAATTTTAATACTCAAATATACTACTAGCATCTAAACAGTACGCCATTAGGTTAATAATTTTCCTATTATTTTACTGGATTGTTATCGAGAACAAATTATTTAGTTCATATACTAATGAAAAATACCTTTTTAAGGGAATAGATCTAGGGTTACCAAAATAAGGAAGTATTAATAAATGTGACTGCCAGACTAGAAACACCATGATAAAGCAAAATAAGTTATCTTTTAAATTAAAGTTGAAATCAAGAATTATTTTGTGGGTATTCCCCAACAATTTTACACATCCAAGTGAGAGATATAATACAAATATATTAACAGTGTATTTTGCATATTTTAAGACAACTATAGAATTGTCCCAAAAGCATTTAAAATTCATAAAAGTTTAACTTATTTTTAACAATGTTCATCTCAATGCTTGAACTGTTGTTAAGGCTACATTGCTGCAAATATCATCTCTTAATTGTATACGGATGATTAACAGATCAATAAATGGGCTAACTTAACATCCAGTGGCAAATATTACATATATAAATATACAAAAACAGAATTAAAGATGTGTATGTTTTGCTTATTTTTTAAAATGCTTTCATACAATTAAAACTTTTAGTCACTGTTAAATAAATTACAGTGACCTAGCTCATCGAAACACATATTCTATGTATGCAGTGTACTAAATCAGACTTTGTAGAAAATAATAATTAAAGTTTTAGTTTTTTTTATAGAAGCTTACTTACTTCAATTATCAGTCTATTATTTCTTGACATAGTAATTATGCAGCTAAATGTACCTAATACAATGTATCACCGATATAAGATATAAAGCATATCAAAGAACCCTAAGAATTCAATTTTGTTAAAATCAAACTAAGTTTAATTTTGGACCCTTTGGACCTTAATGTAGACCAATTTGAAAACGGGACCAAAAATTAAGAATCTAAATACACGTTAGATTCGGCATATCAAAGAACCCCAATAATTCAATTTTGATGAAATCAAACAAAGTTTAATTTTGGACCCTTTGGACCTCAATGTGGACCAATTTAAAACAGGGCCCAAAATCCAAAAACTTAATACGATTAGATTCAGCATATTAAAGAACCCCAAGAGTTCAAGAATAAAACCCCATTGAAATTGGTCAAGAAATAAGCAATTTATACAAAGTATCTTCTTTTGCACAATACTGTGCAATTGAATATTTCTTGCAATTGCGCAATACTGTGCAATTGAATATTTCTTGCTATTGCGCAATACTGTACAATTGACAATTTCTTGCTATTGCGCAATATTGTGCTATTGGATATTTCTTGCTATTGCGCAATACTTGCAATTGAAGATTTCTTGCTATTGCGCAATACTGTGCAATTGAAAATTTCTTGCTATTGCACAATACTTATTATATAATAATTTACACATCCTGTTAGGTGTGTATCTCCTGCCATATCATTATTATTTGCTTTTAAATATAAATCAGAAATAACCAACTTAAAATGGAAAATTTTAAAGAAAAAAAGGAAAAAGAAAACACCCCCAAATTTTTGAACCCCTTATGATTCATCACCCCAAACTCAATCCCAGCCTTCCTTTGAGGTATGGTACCTTGCAGTACAATTTCAGAGATCCATACACTTGAACACAAGTTATTGTCTGAAACTAGAAAATGCTTATTTTTGGCCCTTTTGGCCCCTAATTCCTAAACGTTTCAGGCAATTACCCCAAACTCAATTCCAGCTTTCCTTTGTGATATGGAACCTTGTAGTACAATTTCAGAAAGATCCATACACTTACACACAAGTTATTGTCATGAAACTAGAAAATGCTTGTTTTTGCCCTTTTTGGCCCCTAATTCCTAAAATTTGGAGGCAATTACCCCAAAACCAATCCCAGCATTCCCTTTGTGATATGGAACCTTGTGGTACAATGTCAGAGAGATCCATACACTAACACACAAGTTATGTCTGGAAGTTACAAAAATGCTTATTTTTGGCCCCTTTTTGGCCCCTAATTCCTTAACTGTTGGTACCATAACCCCCAAAATCAATCCCAACCTTCCTTTTGTGATATTGAACCTTATGGTAAAATTTCATAGAGATCCATTCACTTAAACTAAAGTTAGAGTGTGAAAACCAATGCGTCTTCGGACGACGACGACGACGCCAACGTCATACCAATATACGACCACAAAAATTTTTTGCGGTCGTATGAAGAACTTGTAATACAATATAGATAGTAAATCACTTGTGGTCAAGTCTTCCAAAACATCCTGATTAAACATTTAACACATTGGTCAGATTCAATAAGTTTCAATAGATAATTGAAACCTTTGTGAGAACATCCTTCCTTTTTTATTAGAAGAGAGAGAAAATAAAAACAAATCGAGATAAACAGATTGTGGCGGATGATCATTGACTTGATTGTTGTTTGCTTATTTCCAGTGGCAAATATTTAATGCATATTCAGGAAGAGAATAACTTTAGTAATAAATTAAATTGTAGGTTATAGATGAGCCAGAATAAAAAGTAGGAAATTTTAACAGCCAGTTGAAAAATATGGCATTTTGTATTAGGGTTAAAATTTTGCATTGAAACAAGTCATCTTTGAACCTCTCAAACTTGTGACAGCGTTCACAAGATAAATTAGGAAACAGCAAATCAATTTATCAATGAGAATGAAAATTACTTTGATAGCTGTTCTTCAGTATGTGGTTTCTAATTTCTTGAAGGTTTTTAAATATAGAATAGCCAACTAACTCCACCAAGACAAGTTATCCAAATAATTAATTATGTAGTCCATCAATAGCTATTGGTTACTTTATTCATGTTTAATAATTTTACCATTGTGTACATGTTATATAGAAAAACATTCCAACTAAAAGTCATTTTCTCAATCACATCTTATTACATAAAAATATAATTAAATTGGTGCCTCAGCAGTTTTCACGATGAACTTTTCAATCTACATTATGAAAATTTGAGTTAGATTCTATTGGCCTTTAGAGATGACTCCTATATTAAAATTAAATAGAAATGCCAGTTTTCCTGCCGAAGGTTAGTGCTTCTCTCTGGGTACTCCTGCTTCCTCCACTAATAAAAACTGGCCGCAATATAACCAAGTGTGGCATTCAACAAAAATATAATTCAGTATCTACACCAAACTTCTGTTTAAATCACAAATTATGTGATTATATTTCCAGGAAAAAATATCCTACCTTGTCAGGAAATGGTAATTTTCGTGGTATCTCATCCCATTTTCTGAAATACTTGGATTCAAATACAGAGGCAAGAAGCCGCTTCCCTTTTTGTCCTTTATATGAAGTCATGAAAACTGGCTCCCCTTCTTGGGTACTTATAGATGGTTTGTTGAAGTTGAGAGACATAATTCACTCTAATGATATACTATTAACCGGTTGATCAGATTACGTCTTGTTTCAAAACATAATTGAAAATTTTGTGAGAACATCCTTCCTTTTACAATGAAAGAAGGAAAAAATAAAAATCAATTGGATGAAAAAATTAGGGTAGATGTACATGACTTGATTGTTGTTTGCTTATCTACAGTGGCAAATATTTGATGCATATTCAAGAAGAGAATATATTCACTGATAAATCAATTTGTAGGGTATACGTAAACCAAAAAGAGGTAGTAAAATTTGGTCTGCCACTGCAAATATAGGGCATGCTGGGTTGGGGCTGAAATTTTGCATGAATGCAGCAAGTTATCTTTGGACCCCTTAAGATTGTTACAGCATTCCAAACAAAAAATAGGAAACATCAATATATATAGTAAAGAGCAAGAAAATTACATCATAAAATTGAGAATGGAAACGGGGAATGAGTCAAAGAGACAACAACCTGACCAAAGAGCAGAAAACAGCCCATGGCCACCAATAGGTCTTCAACACAGCGAGAAAATCCCTTACCAGGAGGCGGGCTTCAGCATTCCAAACAAAAAATATGAAACAACAATATAGTAAAGAGCAAGAAAATTACATAAATTGCTGTTCTACACTTAGACAGTTACTTGAAGGTCTTTACATAAAGACGAGGTAACAAACTCCACCAGGACATTGTGTCAGAATCATATCAATTGTCCGAGGTAACAAACTCCACCAGGACATTGTGTCCAAATCATATCAATTGTCCGAGGTAACAAACTCAACCAAGACATTGTGTCCAAATCATATAAATTGTCCAAGGTTTCAAACTCCACCAGGACATTGTGTCCAAATCATATCAATTGTCCTTTATCATGAAGTTGTCATATCATAACAATAGAAACAACTCAAAGAAGAAAAACATCTTAAAGGCCATGAACTAAAACAAAAGCTGCTTGGGGGAAAAAGAAACCAAAGACAAAGATTGGATTACAGGGCAAATCCCATTTAAAAATAAGGAGTAAAATTTAGTTGCCATCAATTATATTTGTTGATTAATCTTGTCCATCAATAGCTATTGGTCATTTTTATTTATGTTTTAATTATAATTTTACCAAAGTTTTCATTTTATATAGAAAAAAAATCCACACAACAGTCATTTTCTTAACTATATGTTAATACATACATGTATAATCAAATGTCAACAACAGGGAAGACATTAAATCATCAAACTTCCTACTGTATAAATCACAAATGATATGATTTTAATTCCAGGTAGTATAAATATCCTACCTTATGATGAAATGATAATCCTCGTGGTATCTCGGTCCACTTTCTAAAATACTGGGTATCAAATATAGATACAAGATGAGGCATCCCTTTCTGTTCTTCAAAAGAAGTCATTAACATTGGTTCACCTTCTTGGGTACTAATAGATAATTTGTTGAAGTACACAGTCATTATTCACTCTTATAATGTTTTTTGAATATAAACTTAAATATGTCAGATCCTTATCTAGTGTTTATATAAAGATACTAATTTTTAGTGACTACTAAAGACTCTGAGTACTTCCTGTACAACTTACAGTCAAACCTACTGAATCATGAAAAATGACTACATAACAATGTACTTAATTTGTTGTAGCATGTATAAGTAATGAATATCTGATTACTTTTCTATTTATTGATAAAATGACCTGGTTAAATTAATAAAACTAATTAAACAATTGTTTTTCTCTTCAGTAAGCATGTTATTTCTTGGAAGCAATCGTCATTTTAATTCATTAATTTCACCAAAGAGATGAATTAATTTATACATGCATTGCACATACAAAAAGAATTTGGTTACAATTATGCATGTTGGACATGTTTAAGTTAATTAATTAATTTTTTTTTTTTGAATGAGAGAAAATGAAATAATAGACATTTCAATATTAATTATAAGAAGAATAATTACTAACAAAATAAAACCTCATTCAAATTAAATTTAGGTTAGAGGCACATAAATGGGCAATTTCTTGAATTTCTATAAAGTTTTGCATGCAACGATAAAAAGTGGATCAGTTTCTAGATACAGAAAAAATTATAAAAATTACTTGCTGTAACATATATATCCATAAATAACTTCAATGGGAAATATAAATGTATGTAACAATGGCTCATTAATTTAAAAAAAAAAAGAAAAAAAAAACTATTTGAAAACCTGTCTTTAGGAATGTCCAGTAAACTTCATGTTGTCAATGCTGCAATTTCTGTTTTTTCCCATATGACATTTAAAGAGGACTTCATTTTTGCTGTAAATATCATTTTCAAGTGTATAAGTGCCTTTCGTGATAAACTGTTGACACGGATATATGTCTCGCCTGTCGGCATAAAATTCAGAAAAAGACAATCTGATGGACAGCAACATGATTTATTAATTCAGTCGCTGGACCATTATCTAGTAGGCAGGGCCTGAAAATAATCATCAAACTGATATATACTGATAGTAATGCAACTTTATACACAATATCATTGATCTATCACAAGTAATTCTTATCAAACTGACTTAAGCAGAAAACTTAACATTGAAAATTGCTAATTAATTCAGTCACTGGACCATGACCTAGGGGGCAGGGCCTCGAAATAGTTGTCAAACTGCTATGAACTGATAGTAATGCAACTTCATACAAAATATCATTGATCTATCACAAGTAGATCCTATCAAACTAACTTAAGCAGAAAACCTAACATTGAAAATTGCTAATTCATTCAAAGTCACATGACCATGACCTAGGGGGCAGGGCCTCGAAATAGTCATCAAACTGATATGTATCGATAGTAATGCAACTTAATATTAAATATCACTGATCTATCACAAGTATTTCCTATCAAGCTAACTTAAGCAGAAAACTTGAACAATTGTTGACGTTGTCGCTGGAAAAGCAATCCTGTGTCTGGCTTTCCACCACTTTCGTCGCAGGCTAGATAAAAACACTGAAAAATCAATTTGCAGCACTTACCATCATAACATAATTATCTATTCTTTATTTGATTACCCTACTTTTCACTATTCTGTATTTTTTTGGTCTATTTTTCTGTACATATGACCCATTATTCTCTATTCTGTAAACCCCATCTAGACCCTTATACAGTCTTACCACTGGAGTTAAGGATGTATTCTTCTGACGTTTCAGTCTCGTTTAAATCTCGTTCTGGAATTATTTCCAAAACATGTGATAAAAGTGGAAAATAGCAATGAATTTAATAAATATCATAATCAAACTAAACTCTGTGAAAAAATTGTGTATTTACAATAAGTAGTTTTTGAGTAATACATTTTTCAAATTTTATTACCAATCAAGGCAGTCTTTTTAGCCAAAATTTTGAGAAAATGGTTGAGGGATACAAAAATGATTTTACCAGAAACATGTACATCCCATATCACTTTTTCTTTTCAAATTTCTTAGATATATATTTTTTCAATCATTTATAACAAAGAACTTGAGATAATATGCATTTTGTTCTTCAAACAGAGAAAAATCACAAATTTACAAAATTGACAGCACGGTAAATTTGACACGAAAAAGCATCAAAATATGATAAAACTTTCTTATATTAACACCTACCTATAGTTTTTTTTAAGTTAAATTTATTCAGATTGGTCCACTTCATCTTTCTTGAAAGTATGAAAAAAAGTTTAATTGTGGAACTGTAATTTTTTTCACGATAAAAGCCCAAAAATGGACAAAAACTGATAAAAAATGGGAAAATCAACAAAAATGGGTACTTTCAAAGGGCCGTAGCAAAAAAAGAAGTGCACCACCATATGATTTTTTCTTCACCAATTATTTTGTACAGTCATATAAACCCAAAATCAGGTTAAGAAAAAAAGTTTAATTCTAGAAATTTTTGGCTCCTCCGAGGTGTACATCCTTAAGCAACCAACAATCAATCAATCACACAGTCTTTAATATTTGGAGAGTTGTCTTAACAAAATGTCAAGGTCTAAATTACCTCTGAGTCAAAAAGTTGTTAATAAATTTTACCCAAAGACTATAAAAGATCCACCATCAACACCAAAATTTTCAAGTAACAAAACATAAAGATATGACAAAACACAACCACTACTGAGGTTCTTCATGGGCAGACTTGGGACAGGCACATAAACATGTGGCAGAGTTAGATTAGTGTTTTGAGTTCTCAAAACCCCTCCCTATTTAATCCTGATGCTTATTTAGGAGTTTTCATCCTTTTTCACATTGTATACAATTATATTTAGAATAAACAAAAAAAAAAAGTTTTGTGACATTCAACAAGTTTTAAAAACACTTAATAGGAAAATTTAAGTGGCAATAAACATTAAATTTGGACAGGGTTTGAATGGGGACTTGGACAAAGGTCATACAACAGAAAAAAATAGTTGTATGAAGTTTTCATCAAAAAAGGAGTGCAGTACAAAGATATGGTTTGGACTTCATTTTATCACATTTACTATGCAACCTAACCTGTCTGGGTCAAGGTCATGTCATATTCTTTGGGAAACAGGAGCAATTTAGTGATTTATTTAGATCTTTCATTAAATGCTAGGTATCAAAATCATAACTTTCCTTAGACTTGGGTAGTGATTGTATAAAGTATCTATCCAAGCAGGTTATACAAAGGTATGACAGGAATTTGACACAAGGTATGGGCAGACATAGGGACACAGATAATTTAAACTTGATTTTAGTGGGGTATAAATTTAATGAGATCCTTCCAGTTATGTTTTATGGCCTACATCTACATCTTGATGAAGACAGTTTTATTCATTGAAATGATAGTAAGTGTTAAAAGTTTTCATTAACCTCATTCAAAATGGATTGTTATAAGTACATTTAATCTTCTTAGTCTTTAAAAAGTACACAGGGTGTGAATTGTCTGTGTTCTGATTATAGAACTTTCACAACTTTATCATGTTTATAGACTGAAAAGAACTTTTTCTTGCAGTTAACAGAGTATGTATTGACTTTACCAGTTCTTTTCATGAATAAATAAAATTCAATCCAGCCAAACTTTACAGTTTCTATAAATGAGTCTGCTGTTTAGACTTAATACATGTTACAGATTAGAAACTTCATACTAAACAGACCTGATACAAGGCTTAGGGGCAGCATGTTCACAGGGAAACTGGACATGTGTAATTATCAATAAATGTCAGCTCTTTATAACGCAAATGGTTAGAGTAAAAGTAAATCTGCTCTGATAACTAATACTGATTATAATTTTCAAAATCACTAGAACATGGACAACAGAAGAAGGTGTCAAATTGTAATGATATGAGAGGTTGGCCATCAATGGAAAAAAAATGACAACAAAAGAAAGATATAGTATTTAAATGTTAATAATTGCATTGACTTCCCTTCTTCAACAAATGATATTTTATCTCCCCCAACCAAGTTGTATCTTCCTTTTTTATTTCCTGCATATTTGTCTCATAATAGTAAGTCATTAAGCATTGCCTCCCTAAAGCAAGGCAAAATGTGTTGACACTATTATACCTAATGTTTGAACTTTAAAGAACACAAAACAAAGGTCAAGTAAACATTCAAAAGTAGCTACCAATGACTGAATATATACACATACATAGAGAAATAACTTTTTTTTCAATACTTTCTTTTATAAAATACACTTAGACACATAACTCATCAAATGTTAATAAGATAAACCCATATTTTGTGATTAATTGTTGCAAACTGTACCATTTAAGCAACTAAAAGACTTTATAGTACACTTCATGTTTTTTTACACAAGAATATTGTAATTTTATCAAAATGCTGATTAAACAAAATCAATTGACTTCTTTACAGCAATGAGAAACAATAATCAATATCACAATTCCGTTATATAATTTGTCTAGTAACAAAGTCTTTATTTATATCTTTTGAAAAGTTCAAATTAAATTAAAGTAATCAATGATCAACTTAACAGAAGTGTTTTAGCATTAGTTTCCACCATTATTTTCATCTCTATTTTAGGTATTTATTGGAAAAACCAATGTATTTTGAGTTACTTAGTTTAAACAAGTTTTGGAAAATATTTCACAACACAGTTTGAAAACATCCTCTTTTTCATTACCTCAAGCTCTGAAAATCAGCAAAAGAGAACCAGTGTTCTATTCAATTATTCCATGCACCATTGTTCAGAATAATTTATAGGTATTTTTACTTACAAAATGATAAATTCCTATTTAATTTGCGAACTGGTGATGAGCATACAAATTTTTGGCAATTTTATCAAATACTGTAGCTACATTTTTATTTGTGGGGTATTAACTTTTGCTGATTTCCAGGGAATAAGTGAACAACTAATTTAAGTGCTAAAGAAAATAAAAATATCTTAAAGGCTTGTTTGCCAAATTTGACAAAACAAATAAATAAAGTATCTATATAAAAAAACATTTTTCCTCAATCAACAAAATTTTTATCCATGAAAATTAAAAAAAAAGGGTTGACTTAATCTTGATGGATGATTGAACCAGGAGTGTTTATTTTTATTAACCTTAAGTGCATACCTTGTGTTTGTTTTTCTGGTTTTTTTTCAATGAATGGGTTCCAAAATACACAAAATTCAAACAATTAGGGCCATAGACTTTTAATCCTAATTTTTAGAGAATGAGTCAACCAGTCCAAAAGTTATTGCATGGAAAAAGTGTCTCCCTATTGCCGACCACAGAGATAGGTAGACATGTTTAAGATTAGAAGGTTAATAAAATACTTTAACTTTTAAATAACTGCAAGCATTCTTTGATATGCTTTTGTTTTGTTTGCCCATTTTTGTACCTTGCATCCACAAATCATGATTTAAAATGGAACTTTTTTGAAATCTAGAAAGCTAGTTTTTATCCCACAACATATGCAATTTTCCAAAGTTAGTTCAAGTAACGAACCTTGTCATTTTTTTTTTTTTTATTATTTGGACAATTTGGTTCTCGACTTTTTTTTTACAGACTAGATCTTGACCTAATGTTGACCTCTAGAACAATTGCCATCTAGTTGTTGCATATATCAACTTTTATTCATAAATATACAAAAGCACCATACCAATTAATAATTTTCAGTTGTAATTAGGTTTCAAAAGCATGGCCACCACAAGCCTTTATTTCAGGTTTTTTACACATTAATAACATGCTTAATTCTATTGTAGAAGGGACAAATAAGCCTACACATTGTTTAAACCAGTTGAATTTACTTCAAAAAGAAGTTTTTGTACTTGCAGTTCTAACAGCAGCTTGGTAGTTAAGGGAATAATTCTTTATTGCCTTTTCCACATGACATTTTTCTTTTAAACAAAATAAGAATTTATGAATATATTTATCCTTTGAACAACTGTTCTAACAACCAAATTGAACCTATCAGCAAGCTCCTATTATTTCAAACTAGCTTCCTAGTATCACTGAATATAAGCCATAAATCTATCTGAGACATATCATTCTCCTAATCAATGTATTGAACACATATTACCACAAGAAATGTTTCCCTTGCTCCACAATACCGATAAACATGAATGAGGCTTTGTTAAATAAATGTAAAAATTTGATGGATGTCACTGACTAGTCACTGAGCCAACATAGAATGGTTAATGCAGGCTTAATAACTTGTAAGATTTGCTAAATTATTAATTAAAAACATTTCTCTTAATCATTGATTAAGTCATTTGTAAGTGGTCATGGAAAAAAATCTATAACATGTACCATATTTTGATACTGGCATAAACAATATTGCTGTCTATAGAGGCCAAATGTAGTAAAGATTTCTGGTTTGAAATGTGTTGATAGGAAAATACTCTTAAGATAGCATATGATTTGACCATGTTTAGGAATTGAAATAAGGAATTTCTATCATGAAATAAGACATTCTAAAGTTACAAATAATGATAATAAACAGGCATGTTTCCAGAGTGTAAATAACATTTTATTTATTTACTGGTACATAAACCATTAATGAGATAGAGGTATAAGGACAGAAGAAACCAAAACTAGACATCAAGAGATAGATACATATATTTTATTGTTGATATTTACCCTTATGTATCTAGTGTTAAATTAGGTATTTATATGACAGACCTTTCTTGGTATTCCTAATTATTGGAAGATTTTATATAGACAGAAAAGTATACCTAAAACGACAAAGTTATTTTTCATTTACCTGTATATATTATGAAAAGTTTTTCAAAAGATTATTTTCTAAGGGTTAAATACGGTGGTGTATTGCCATGGCTTTATTTGGACTTGTTTGTTTGCTTTTGGCCTTGAATGTTTGTCCCTAATATTTTATTAACTATGTATTTACTTTCAGGTATCACAGATCGAATTTATTCGTTCATAGTGTGTTAATTTCCGTTTTGATTGAGACAATTGATGTTTTATCGTGTGTTTTCTATGTTGTGATGTTATACTATTGTTTCAGAAAAGGAGAAGGTTTGGTACCCGTTTAATCCCGCTGCAAATGTTTGCACCTGTCCTAAGTCAGGAATCTGATGTACAGTAGTTGTCGTTTGTTTATGTAATTTATCGTGTTTCTTTCTCGCTTTTTATATAGACTAGACCGTTGGTTTTACCGCTTGAATGGTTTTACACTATATTTGGGGCCCTTTATAGCTTGTTGTTCGTGTGAGCCAAGGCTCCGTGTTGAAGGCCGTACATTGACCTATAATGGTTTACTTTTATAAATTGTTATTTGGATGGAGAGTTGTCTCATTGGCACTCACACCACATCTTCCTATATCTATTCAATGGAGGACAGACAACCTTCCATATGCTCTATTTGCTCTAAATCTTCAAGAGAAATATTTCCCACCAGATTAACTCTTACTTATATTTGATATAGTCTCAGTATGCAAATCTCATTTAAATAAAAGTGTCAACTTTAAATTTAAATATATCCTCATGAATATTTTTCAAAAAAAATAATCATGATAATTCTTACATTAAAATATGCAGCTGAAAACAAGTGGTATAAAATGCTAGGGCAGAAAAAACCTATGATACAGACTTGATGCAAATGTTTCTGAGATAAAACCTTAATCAAGTACACTCTAGACAAAAAAAATAGAAAGCCAAAGATATATATAACATTTGAAAATACAATGGGTCTAAATAGAACAGCAGTTGCAGTCTTATGTGTTATCATAATTTATAAAAATGTACCATTTAAATCCTGCCAGTGCCAAACGATTGTCTATTTGTCAGAAATTACCCTATTTAGGGACTGATAGTCTAACAGCAATGGTTCTGACCAACAGGATCAAGTACAGGCAGAAGTGTAAAACTATATATACTACACATTTTACTGAAACAAACTTCATTTGGTACACTGGAGACCAAAAGTTTGCAAAGCCATGGTTACAAAATGTTTGATAGGAGAAAAATCCAAAAGCTCCTATCAGAAAAGCAAAAAATTCCTATTTCAGTAATGCTGGCTTGCATGTTAAAAAGGCATATGGAGTCATCAAACATAATTCTTAACGGGGTCACAAAGTATATCATTTAAACAATTCCTGAAAGTGTGATAGTAAGCAGTTCATTACAAGATTCTCAGAATTTTTAAACTGATGTTTTTTCTTATCCCCTCTTAGTAAATTTTTCTAGTTTTAGCAATTATTGACCTTGAGGGTTTGATGAAAGGGTTATCAGACAAAGTAGACACCTGAAGAATAATGATAACAAAAATCCCTGCTGTTTCAGCTGAGAAGATTTAAAAACAAGAATGTGTCCATAGTACACGGATGCCCCACTCGCACAATCATTTTCTATATTCAGTGGACCGTGAAATTGGGGTCAAAACTCTAATTTGGCATTAAAATTAGAAAGATCATATCATAGGGAACATGTGTACTAAGTTTCAAGTTGGTTGGACTTCAACTTCATCAAAAACTACCATGACCAAAAACTTTTTCCTGAAGCGGACGGACGAATGAACAAACGAACGAATGCACAGACCAAAAACATAATGCTCATCTACTATTGTAGGTGGGGCATAAAAATCTTTTTTGATTTGTTTTCTGTCAGTTTTTTATTTACAGTAAAGTTCTGTTACAGTGGAAGTAATATTTGAAGGTTGGTATGTCATTATAATCATTAACCATAAATCCCACAGATGATCACAAATGTATTTCAAGGACACTTTGATACCAATTGGTCCTTCAAACAATTTTTCTTTATTCCTTTATTGTATTTTTTGTCAAATATTCTACTTTTAGTAACAAAGGTTGCAAAGTTTGAAAGAGCTTGGAGTTATCAACCATTATCCCCAAAGGGGATCATAAATCCAACATCCCTCAATTTTAAAGTTTGATAGCACTGGTCCATGACAGTGTTTTATAATTGATTTTTATTCATTATATTTTTATGTGCTATTTTTGGCAATACTGGTCATTAAAATTAACTTTTTAGCAGGCTAACATTGGTACCAACTAGCTCATTTATATCTGAGGCGAAGATTTCCAAAAAAGGTAAAAATGGATTCAAGTGTGGGACAACTGACAATTTACATGTATCAATAGTTGCTGGACAATTAAGAGTTTGATAAACAAATGAAAAGTACATCATTCCAAATTCAGTAGAACAAAAATCATAAAACATTTTCATTTTTTTCTAGATGTAAACTTATCACACAGATCTATGTAAACCTAACTCAGGCCATCAATAACTTATAAAGCCATGCCATAAATGTATCTTCTCTAATTCTTCAGCAAACAATAACTTATATCTTTTTATTTATTTTTAACAACTCCACCATGATCAAACAGAAAGGTCTTGTTTAACATTTGACATTGCAATAAAATGATGTATAACATCAGTAATTTGACATCAGGTACCCAAATATATGCCAATAGCTTCATAAAATACCTTGTAAATTACACAGTTTGCTTGTATTTTGTGGTTAATCGATAGTAAATGCTGATTTACACTTATATAACCTATTAATAAGATGTACCCAATCAATGCCTTGGTAATAGCTAAGTTTGTTCAGGATTGTTCGCATTTTTATAAGATCAATTTGAAAAGCAATACAATCAATGAGAGCCAATAATACCAGGGAATATCACGTCACACACTTTGATTTCATCAACATACGTCAATTTCCAATCATGAAATAAAAATACTTCTTGTTTTTGGACATGACGTCTTTGGTGGATCCATAATAAGATACCCGATTTTATGTATAGAAAGTGGATTAACCTTATCAAAATTTTTGCATGTAATATCGTTTATCTATAAATATGAGAAAGTAAACCTGAATTTCGTGTTTATTGGATTTAGAAGTCTTTTGTTTTTTCTACATCTACATCCTCTACGTTTACATCTATTACACATCAATGCCAATGGTATGAAATGAAATTCAAAAACGCTTCTATGCTGTATGCATATTGTGCTAATTCACTATTTGTACAATATTTTTTTTAATTTTGATAGACTTTAAATCAGCTGAAAGAATATTTGCTTGTCTTTCTGAAAAATTGCACCCAGATATCTAGATTGTTTTGTATGTATATATATAATTGTTATACAAAACAAAGGACTTAGGGCTTCAAGCACCTCAAATGTCTCAATGGTACCTGAAAAGATTTTCCAAAGTGCATTATAAAAAATATATATATTCTAAAAAAAACCTTGTTTCTAAAAATTGTGACAGTTTTGAGAAAATAGTTTGCTAAGTGAGGAATTTTTATAAGTTGTCCAAGCCTGAATACATGAATTTTCTGAATTTCATACTAAATGCAGAGAAATGGTTTAGTGGGGTTAAAGTTCAATAATAAGAACTCCTTGTTTTGACTGGGTTTAAGCCTAAAATCTTAGGGCAATACCAGCTTTGTTTCACCTCAAGGACAATTAATATAAGTGTAAACTGGTCAGAAGCTGAAGTTAATAGGTCTTGCCAAGGGAGTATAACAAGATAAAGTGTTAGTGTTAAACACAACCCTCCCCCTTTTATCAACAATGAGCAAAAGGAATAGTAAGCTTTAAAGGCCCTGACAAGACAAAATGTAAAAAATTAAAACAAGAAAACTTATGGCCTGATTTATGTACAAGACTTGTCTCTATACTTTAATTCACTAAATAACCTGTAAGTGTTGTCATAAATCTATAGGGACTTATTTCCTCTGTTTGTCTCAGATTGAATTATGTCCATCTTGTCGATTCGAATATATATGTTAACATTACAATTTCATACCCTTTGTATTTTCAACCTTTGTATAAGAAATGAGCATGAACTCACTTAAATTGTCTGGGGGAACTACAAAATTTCTTAAACAAGTCTCTTATTTTTTCTCAAACCCACCCCGGCTGAAAAATGGTCAATTTCAGTTTATTTTTTACTTTTATACGACCTTGAGAGGTGAACATTGACCAACCTGTGTTTCTTTCTCATTCAGTTATTACCTTGTAGTTACAGCAATCCATTCATGCTGACTGGAAGTAAATGTGACTTGTTGCCTTGCTAAGGAATTATAATTGGCAAGCAAGGTTTGCAAAAATGTCTGTTTTTACAGATTTCTGACAAAACAGTGTCCTAGTTTTACCAGACCAGATTTTTTTTTTGCCATATATATATAATACCTCCTTGTGTTCCTGAACTACCTCTGCATGCATTTAGGATAATAGTTAATACCAACCGCTCATACAATTAACGTAATGGCCATCAAATGACTCCCACCCCCACCTGATTTTTGCTACTTTTCAAAGTTTTCCGATTTTTAACTCCAAGAAGGGCATTAAGGTTGTCATATTTTCTCAATAACACATCTGGAAAAATCTGGAAAGAGTTTATGGACCATGAATTGCAAGATTGAACTCCTGACTGTCAACACAGTTCAGCTGGGGGCAGTTCTAAAATAGTATGGAGTTCATGTGATATGGGCTATCAAGGAATGGCACTTGCAATCATGACTACAGGCGGGATTGGGGATTGGGGATGACAGGGTTAAAAACAAATTAGTAAAACTACATGCATGTAGCTAATACCAGATAACATTCTGTATAATCCTGGACCTAGTTTAATACATAATCTTGAAAGGTTCTTTACACATGAGGAACTTATGCAACTGCTGAAAAGACATTTTATTTATTCATGTGAAAGTACTTAAGAAAAAATACCTTTAGAATCCAACTAAAAGTAAACTCACCATTTGCTGTGACAAAGGATAATATTATAGCAATGCTTATAATAAAATATTCCAATATGTTCTGGGTTTTTTTTCTATTAAGTAACAAAATAAATATACTTAATTCATAAATGAACATTCCTTAATGGAGATCAGTATAACGAAGGCTTTCAACGGAAGACAAGTAAATCCGGAAAATACTCTTTATATAAAACCACAAGTAGTTTAACACATGATTCACAGAGCAGATTTCCTGAGTTATGATACATTGAATAAAAGTGCTTAATAAACTTAAAGAGTGTGTAGGTGCTGAATAATCTTGGAGGTACATAAAGTGATTAAGGTTCATGTGGACCCTTTGGCTAATATGGCCGCATTTTCACCTCAAAATTTATTCTGAGTACAGACAAACCTGTGTATCTGGGAAAGTTTTAAGGCATAGCATGCCCTAGATAAATAAAATTCAAATATATTTTATTTTTTAGAAAATTAAAAACTTAACAGGATTTTGCAGTGCACTTTTTTTCATTCCTCCAGAAGGTGCCAAAATAAACTAAGTTGGGAAAGAGTTTTGAGAACTTCCCCACAAGTAATAATTGAAGTGAACTGTATTGATTGACATGGACAATAGATGGACAATAGATACCTGACAATAATTGGTGATTTAAATTGTGTACCTTAGTGGACCATATCAAGTGAAACTCAACTGTTTGTTAATTTTATCATCTTCTGCAGGGACGAAAAAAGTGCACGGTAAAATCCAGATAAGATAAAAATTTTCTAAAACATACAATGCATTTGAATTTTATTTATCTAGGGCATGCTATGCCTTAAAACTTTTCCAGATGTACAGGTTTGTCTGTACTCAGAGTAAATTTTGACGTGAAAACGCAGCCATTTTAGCCAAAGGGTCCACATGAACCTTAAGAAACCCAAAAGTAACTTGCACACATGCCTAGATCTGCATAAACAATTATGTAGTGAATTTGTATTCATGTTAGGAACAATAAAAAGAACTAAAATTTAGGTGGCAAAGTAACTTATGGAGTAAATATTTCCTTCTATGATATGATAATAAAACAAAAAACTCAAGGTGGCAAAGTGACTTACATGTAGGGAATAAATATCTAATTTTATGAACAATTTAACAAATGTAATCAAGGTAGCATAGTGACTTTTGGAATAAGTATTTCCTTCTATGAACAATATTAATACATGTAATACAACTGTAATCAAGGTACATGTAGCATAGTGATTTTTGGAATAAGTATTTCCCACTATGAACAATATTAATACATGTAATACAACTGTAATCAAGGTAGCCATGGTAGCATAGTGACTTTTGGAATAAGTATTTTCTTCTATGAACAATATTAATACATGTAATACAACTGTAACAAAGGTAGCATGACTGAAGGTTCAAGGCCAAATAATCTCCATGGAAATGAGATATATACCAATTCTCATACAACTGCATAACAAACATCATTGACTTATCATAAGTGGATCCCCTTAAACTGGCCTAATCTTTAAACTAAAAAAAAAATGCAAGGAAACATGACCAAGGGAGGGCCATAAAATCTCTATAGAAATGAAATTTGCTAATATTTATACAACTACATTCCAAATATCATTGACTTACTAAAAGTGGTTCCCTCAAACTGATCTCATCATGTTTGACATGTAAACTATGCAAAATTTCAAAGTCAATAGACCATGGCTGCAGAGGTGGTGCCAAAAATCTCCATGGATATGATATGTGATAAAGCTGATATAACTACACACCAACTATCATGTGCATACCATTAATGGTTCCCCTCACACTAACCTAATCAACTTTTACATTTAAACTAAGCAAAAGTTTAAATAGTCATTAGACCCTGACTGAAGGGGCAGGTCCAATAATCTCTAATTCTACCTCAACTGCCCACCAAGTATCATTGACTTCCCATTAGCAGATCCCTTTAATTAACCTAATCAATAAAGAGCTGCACCATGAGCGCATGATACGCCCATCGCTTTTTCAAAGAATAAAGTTCCATAACTCCTCAATGTCATATCAGAAATTTATAAAAAACTAAAGGGAGGTTATTTAAATAGATATAAAACAGTCACCAAAGTTTAATGAAAACTGTTCAAAGCACTTTTGAGTTATTGTCCGCAAACTGGAAAATCCCCCTTTTTTATGAATAAAATCGCATAACTTGGAAACGTAAAACCTAAAATTTATAAAAATAAAAAGGGAGCTTACGTTAATAGATATAAACAATTCACCAAAGTTTCACGAAAAACCGCTCAAATACCATAATACGTCCTGTAAATGGGCTTATAAAAACTTTAACAAATTGTTGATGCTGCCACCGCCAGAAACATAACACCTACCGGTAAGTCTCACCTTTGTGACTTAGTCAAGGGGAAACAATTATATGTAAACCATCTAGCTACTTTGTGAAAACTGTAAGAAATTAATATTTGTTTAATTTTTGTTTTAGAATTTTATTACCAATCAAATTATCTGAAAATAAGTAGTTTTGTTGTTGTCATTAATAATTCTCCAAAACATATGAAAATTAATAATATACCTCAATTTTTCACACATTTTCAAAAGAAACCAAATCAAAAATCTCTTATATGTCAAGGACAAATCATTCTTCTGTTCTACTCTTTACAGTAGCCAGAGAGATGACCATAAGATTTATTGTCTGTGTGCATGAAGAAAAATCATTAATTATCAGATGCTTCAAATCAGATTGAAATCTACCTGAAAGAAATTTACTTTGGATTTCTTTCTGTATGAAGTATTGTCATGCATAGTTGGGATGATTCATCCAAAAGTCAATGGGAAGTTTTGAAACAAGAAAAGTGGATGCAATGTAGTACATGTACAACCTGTCAAAGTATACCCTCAACTTATCATCAGATATTGAAGGAAATTCCATGTTTAGTATAATAAAAATTCAAAGTATTGTCAGAGAGGAAGGCCTGGCAGACCTGAAAATAGCTTACAAGGTACAAGAAACAACTCACATTTATACAAAGTTCCAGCTAAATATCAAATCATTCCTAAATACAGAAGCAAAAAGTGGTTGCACTCTGGAAGTGGGTCTACAATATAATAATCAATTAAAAGATACGGAATTTACTGTTTTCTCAGTTGTGAAATTACACCATCAAATGAGGCCCAATTCACAGAATTTGTACAACAAAATAACAATTATTTTATATTGAATTTCTGGAAACAATAAAAGGTGAAATAACTTGAAATATACAAAAGTACTTTGGATTGTTAAACCTGGACATTTAGAAATACACTTATTAAATTTTCACTCTGATATATATTTTAATACTTAATCCACTCATTAATGATAAATTGGTTAATATTTTCTATTTGAAAAGCACTCCATATCATAATGATCCTTTAACATACTATGTTATAAAACAAATAAATAATCAGAAAAGATCAATTTATTATAGCATTAATTACACTTCCAATGGTCTTATATTTCTGTAATAAATATGAAAACAATGATCATTAATGATATCAGGTAAAAATGAACAGGTGTGTAGGTCCTTTGCTCGTTAATGAAAACCCCATTCAGTCTTATAAATTGACCATAAAGCAATTCCATAAAAACAATAAGGTCCAGCCAAAATACTTTCATGTAAACTTGTGATTATTCATGATCATTATATCATTATTGGAAGAATTAATTTGATAATAACCAGTAAAGGGCCATTTATATACACATAGTTTCATGTATTATAGAAATAGGCAAAGACATCTTAAATTCTAAATCTAACATAGAATTAGCAAAACATAAGGCCACATCGCTTTATAGGAATGTAAATATCAGATGATATGGAAAGCTAGGAGTCATACAGATTCAAAAGTTGCAAAGGAAATTCTGGAATTTTGTTTAATCAATAAAATGTGACATCATATATGCCATTTAAGATTCACCATATACATGATATATGAAAGTTTCATTTGAATCATTTCACATTAAATCATATAAAAGTTAAAACCATGTAAACACTTGTATCGGATAACATATCCACACCTTTACTTACAAAGAATTATATCAATTAGTTGCTCAGTGATATCATGGTCATGTTGTTTTTTCTTTTGATGTTATTAAGATACTTATATCTTGTGTTCACAACATTTTGCAACTGAAGTGGTCATTAGCCTAAAATTGTGATTTTAAAATTTCTTACACAACAAGAAAGGAGAGCGGGAACCTCCATTTCCTTTTAGTAACACAATAAAAATATTTTTGTTGTAATGGGTAGGGCGACATGACTTCCTTGTCATGGAAGAAGACTTATAATTGATTGGTTGATTGATTTTATTTTAAAGCCACTTTCAGCACTATTGGCTATTTCAGGATGACATTTTTATTGGATGGAGGAAGCCAGAGTGCCCATTGAGAACATCCAACCTTCAGCAGGAAAACTGGCAAATTTAGTAAATTAAGATTGGAGTCGAACGCTAATGCCACTTGCCGGGTTCAAACTCATAACATCAGTGTTGACATGATACACAGTTGAACTACTTAGACAACTTGGCCACCTAGGCCCTTGTTACCTTGTGAACTAGCACATTAAAAATCCAGGTCAGTGTGTTGGTCTAGTACAAAGCAGGCTTTAAAATCATATCACATCACGCATGACCTTGACCTGATATGCATGTAACATTTGCTATTGTATAATAAACACCAATCCATTTTTACAGTCCCTCTTTTTAAACATTACAAAATTTCAAGAAATTTCAATTACTCCCCTTTTTAAAAAAAAAACCTGGTTTCACTACTCAAAAGTTTCATATATACTATAGCCATACAAAAAATCATTTCATTAATAGACAGGCTGCAATTTTACCTAGCACATGTATTCCAAATATAGGAAAGGTGTTACATTGCTATCCAACCCACCCGGTCAGGTCAAAATCTCCTCAGTATGACAAAATATAAATTTGAGCTTCAAGGTTCCATCATTGTAAATATGCTAAAACCCCAGCCGTATGATGTCCTTGTAACTATCAACCATCACACACTACATCTCAAAGTACTATTTTATTTTACACAATAGAACTTTTGTTTCTTGCTTAAAAATGTGCTACATCACTTTACTTATTGCCTAAAACTTATAAAATTTGCATTTAATTGCTATATATATATTTGTATATAACAATTATTTGTATCTAAATAGAATAATCATTTTAAAAATAATCAATATCATTTATTTAATTTGATAGATCATGTAGATATATTGTACTTATCATTTATGTATTGATTGTGGCATGTGGTACAAAATTTTCATCAATTTTATACAATAAAAAGTTTGTGATATCACAACACAACAACTACAGGTATTAACCAATAAAAAGCACCTCTATGAACAATATTAATACATGTAATATAGCCATGGTAGCATAGTGACTTTTGGAATAAGTATTTTCTTCTATGAACAATATTACTACATGTAATACAACTGTAACAAAGGTAGCATGACTGAAGGTTCAAGGCCAATAATCTCCATGGAAATGAGATATATACCAATTCTCATACAACTGCATAACAAACATCATTGACTTATCATAAGTGGATCCCCTTAAACTGGCCTAATCTTTAAACTAAAAAAAAAATGCAAGGAAACATGACCAAGGGAGGGCCATAAAATCACCATAGAAATGAAATTTGCTAATATTTATACAACTACATTCCAAATATCATTGACTTACTATAAGTGGTTCCCCTCAAACTGATCTCATCATGTTTGACATGTAAACTATGCAAAAATTTCAAAGTCAATAGACCATGGCTGCAGAGGGTGGTGCCAAAAAATCTCCATGAATATGATATGTGATAATGCTGATATAACTACACACCAACTATCATGTGCATACCATTAATGGTTCCCCTCACACTAACCTAATCAACTTTTACATTTAAACTAAGCAAAAGTTTAAATAGTCATTAGACCCTGACTGAAGGGGCAGGTCCAAGAATCTCTAATTCTACCTCAACTGCCTACTTCCCATTAGCAGATCCCTTTAATTAACCTAATCAATAAAGAGCTGCACCATGAGCGCATGATACGCCCATCGCTTTTTCAAAGAATAAAGTTCCATAACTCCTCAATGTCATATCAGAAATTTATAAAAAACTAAAGGGAGGTTATTTAAATAGATATAAAACAGTCACCAAAGTTTAATGAAAACTGTTCAAAGCACTTTTGAGTTATTGTCCGCAAACTGGAAAATCCCCCCTTTTTTATGAATAAAATCGCATAACTCGGAAACGTAAAACCTAAAATTTATAAAAATAAAAAGGGAGCTTACGTTAATAGATATAAACGATTCACCAAAGTTTCACGAAAAACAACTCAAATACCATAATACGTCCTGTAAACGGGCTTATAAAAACTTTAACAAATTGTTGATGCTGCCACCGCCAGAAACATAACACCTACCGGTAAGTCTCACCTTTGTGACTTAGTCAAGGGGAAACAATTATATGTAAACCATCTAGCTACTTTGTGAAAACTGTAAGAAATTAATATTCGTTTAATTTTTGTTTTAGAATTTTATTACCAATCAAATTATCTGAAAATAAGTAGTTTTGTTGTTGTCATTAATAATTCTCCAAAACATATGAAAATTAATAATATACCTCAATTTTTTCACAAATTTTCAAAAGAAACCAAATCAGAAAATCTCTTATATGTCAAGGACAAATCATTCTTCTGTTCTACTCTTTTACAGTAGCCAGAGAGATGACCATAAGATTTATTGTCTGTGTGCATGAAGAAAAATCATTAATTATCAGATGCTTCAAATCAGATTGAAATCTACCTGAAAGAAATTTACTTTGGATTTCTTTCTGTATGAAGTATTGTCATGCATAGTTGGGATGATTCATCCAAAAGTCAATGGGAAGTTTTGAAACAAGAAAAGTGGATGCAATGTAGTACATGTACAACCTGTCAAAGTATACCCTCAACTTATCATCAGATATTGAAGGAAATTCCATGTTTAGTATAATAAAATTCAAAGTATTGTCAGAGAGGAAGGCCTGGCAGACCTGAAAATAGCTTACAAGGTACAAGAAACAACTCACATTTATACAAAGTTCCAGCTAAATATCAAATCATTCCTAAATACAGAAGCAAAAGAGTGGTTGCACTCTGGAAGTGGGTCTACAATATAATAATCAATTAAAAAGATATGGAATTTACTGTTTTCTCAGTTGTGAAATTACACCATCAAATGAGGCCCAATTCACAGAATTTGTACAACAAAATAACAATTATTTTATATTGAATTTCTGGAAACAATAAAAGGTCAAATAACTTGAAATATACAAAAGTACTCTGGATTGTTAAACCTGGACATTTAGAAATACACTTATTAAATTTTCACTCTGATATATATTTTAATACTTAATCCACTCATTAATGATAAATTGGCTAATATTTTCTATTTGAAAAGCACTCCATATCATAATGATCCTTTAACATACTATGTTATAAAACAAATAAATAATCAGAAAAGATCAATTTATTATAGCATTAATTACACTTCCAATGGTCTTATATTTCTGTAATAAATATGAAACAATGATCATTAATGATATCAGGTAAAATGAACAGGTGTGTAGGTCCTTTGCTCGTTAATGAAAACCCCATTCAGTCTTATAAATTGACCATAAAGCAATTCCATAAAAACAATAAGGTCCAGCCAAAATACTTTCATGTAAACTTGTGATTATTCATGATCATTATATCATTATTGGAAGAATTAATTTGATAATAACCAGTAAAGGGCCATTTATATACACATAGTTTCATGTATTATAGAAATAGGCAAAGACATCTTAAATTCTAAATCTAACATAGAATTAGCAAAACATAAGGCCACATCGCTTTATAGGAATGTAAATATAAGATGATATGGAAAGCTAGGAGTCATACAGATTCAAAAGTTGCAAAGGAAATTCTGGAATTTTGTTTAATCAATAAAATGTGACATCATATATGCCATTTTAGATTCACCATATACATGATATATGAAAGTTTCATTTCACACATTAAATCATATAAAAGTTAAAACCATGTAAACACTTGTATCGGATAACATATCCACACCTTTACTTACAAAGAATTATATCAATTAGTTGCTCAGGTGATATCATGGTCATGTTGTTTTTTTCTTTTTGATGTTATTAAGATACTTATATCTTGTGTTCACAACATTTTTGCAACTGAAGTGGTCATTAGCCTAAAATTGTGATTTTAAAATTTCTTACACAACAAGAAAGGAGAGTGGGAACCTCCATTTCCTTTTTAGCAACACAATAAAAAATATTTTTGTTGTAATGGGTAGGGCGACATGACTTCCTTGTCATGGAAGAAGACTGTTATCTTATGATTGATTGGTTGATTGATGTTATTTTAAAGCCACTTTCAGCCCTATTGGCTATTTCAGGGTGACTAGTTTTTTATTGGATGGAGGAAGCCAGAGTGCCCATTGAGAACATCCAACCTTCAGCAGGAAAACTGGCAAATTTAGTAAATTAAGATTGGAGTCGAACGCTAATGCCACTTGCCGGGTTCAAACTCATAACATCAGTGTTGACATGATACACAGTTGAACTACTTAGACAACTTGGCCACCTAGGCCCCTTGTTACCTTGTGAACTAGCACATTAAAAATCCAGGTCAGTGTGTTGGTCTAGTACAAAGCAGGCTTTAAAATCATATCACATCACGCATGACCTTGACCTGATATGCATGTAACATTTGCTATTGTATAATAAACACCAATCCATTTTTACAGTCCCTCTTTTTAAACATTACAAAATTTCAAGAAATTTCAATTACTCCCCTTTTTAAAAAAAAAACCTGGTTTCACTACTCAAAAGTTTCATATATACTATAGCCATACAAAAAATCATTTCATTAATAGACAGGCTGCAATTTTACCTAGCACATGTATTCCAAATATAGGAAAGGTGTTACATTGCTATCCAACCCACCGGTTCAAAATCTCCTCAGTATGACAAAATATAAATTTGAGCTTCAAGGTTCCATCATTGTAAATATGCTAAAACCCCAGCCGTATGATGTCCTTGTAACTATCAACCATCACACTACATCTCAAAGTACTATTTTATTTTACACAATAGAACTTTTGTTTCTTGCTTAAAATGTGCTACATCACTTTACTTATTGCCTAAAACTTATAAATTTGCATTTAATTGCTATATACATGTATATATTTGTATATAACAATTATTTGTATCTAAATAGAATCATCATTTTAAAAATAATCAATATCATTTATTTAATTTGATAGATCATGTAGATATATTGTACTTATCATTTATGTATTGATTGTGGCATGTGGTACAAAATTTTCATCAATTTTTATACAATAAAAAAGTTTGTGATATCACAACACAACAACTACAGGTATTAACCAATAAAACACAGAAAATATAAAATGTAGACACAAATACAGCTACAATGTACTGTAAATATTCAGAATTGAACTTTAACATGTTTAATACATGTTGCCATGGGTTGAGGGAGAGGGTTGTGGTCTTGAGTTTGCAGATTCTTCATGACAGATTTCTTCAATAAAGGAGATACATGTAGGCTAAAGATTTTCATCAACCTATGTGAGCAAAAAGGGGGAAGGGTGTAGGAACTTGTAGTCTGGAGGTTGCAGATTAAGTAGATAGGCTGTAGTTTGTTTATGAATCTGTATCTCACTTTAGTCTCAAGTTCCTTAGCAATACCCATTTTAAATCTTCTATCTGGTCATTGCAGGTCTTCAGTTAGGTTTATCTTAGGACTATATGGTTCAGTGTGAGCCCTTAGGATAAGATTTTTTTATATAAACTTTACACTCTTAGGGTGATTTTCACAAACCGGTGTAGTTTAATGAGACATGTAAAAATAATGATAAGATTATGAATGCAACTTCCTATTAGTTTCAAGTAAAATGATTGCCAATTATTGCTGCTTTTAATTTAACAGGTTCAATGGTCACTGTCATTTTTCAGCTATGAACAGTTTATGCTGAAAGCAGCAGTACCCTGTTAATTCAAATTAAACCCACGCTATTTTGAGCATGTTAAGATATATGTACTAAGCCATCATGATTTTCGGCAAATATTTCTTCCCTTAAAGCTTGGACAACCATAAAACATGTAAAAGTATTAATTACATGTACAATGTATATGCAAGATTTGTTCAAAACTGGATAGGGAAAAAAACAATGGTGCTACATGTACATGTAAACAACTACAAAGTTCCCCACATTATCCAAATTATCACTTGAACCTATATATTATCATGATTATAACAATTAAAACTGCTTAAAGCATGAATTATATTTGGTATCAATACTGAAATTGAACTCCAACCTAACTTAGCCTATAAAGCAT